>CM031858.1:137358487-137433424 GCA_018697195.1 Certhia americana | reverse complement strand
TATGTATGTATGTATGTATGTATGTATGTATGTATGTATGTATGTATGTATATGGGGGGGGGTTCCTTTTATCTATTGGCACCTTTAGCAACTTTTCAGTTATGTAATTATTCTCTTTTTTTTTATATATGATTATTTTTGTAACATTAATATATCAACTCCATTTACTTTCATTGCTGTCACTCAGCACCTCTCTGTCCTTAACTCATACCAGTCAGAACATCCCTTCCAAAGGTTTACAGGTAAACCCCTCTCTAGCCTTATTTTGACATCTAGTTGGTAGTGCACCCAAGAGGCTCATACTGGTGGAATTAATTTTCACTTCTAAGGTGAGGAACACTAGACAACTCTTTTATTCGGTTGCTTTGAGATGAGTCAAAGTTTACACAACAGGATACTATTAACAGGGACTCTGCTTTGTATTCACAAATGTCCTGGGTTGATGTTGAATTGTATCCTCATTCATCTGTTTAGCTCAGGAATAAGTTGTGCACCTTTAAAACTGGATCTGAGAGTGAAGGGGGGAGGAGAAGCAATGGAATGTCTGAGATTGTTGTTTTCTTCCCAAATTTGCCCTAAACCAGGACCCAAACAATAATTTTCTTGTTGCAGCATATGATAAGAAGTGTCAACCATTACAGAGAAATGCAACTAATATCACTAAAGATCACTGTTACAGACAGACTAGACTGAATGTATTAACTGTAACTGGCAGGCAAGCAAATTTTTTGAAATGTAAGAGAAGAAACATTTTTTAAAAATGAGACCTCTGCTACTATTTTCATTTAGAAATGATAGCAGTGCTATCAGTCAGTGTTATGTCAAACTGAAGTGTTACACTGAACAGTAAAAGATCAGATCTTCTAATTCTTTTCTGTGAACTGGTCAAAATTAATTTAGGTTTCCTCACTGAGAGCAATATTCCTATCCATGAATTCTGTAAGATCATCTCTTTAGGGTGTCATCTATCAATCTTTTCCTTCAAAAACCTTCTCAGAGATTATTGAACTGCTTCTCTTCCAAAAGCCCAACAAACACTCAAATTATGTTGCAGTTTTACTGGACATTTTTCTCAGCAGAAGGGGGAAAATATCTGTTGATTTGGTGTCTACATGAGTACAAGTTACATTTAAAATACTGAGTCAGTCTGTCTTTTCTTTTTTTTTTTTTTTTAGTTCAATGCATCACAGTGTATTGCTGGTTCATCCTAAATACAAAGGAAAATTCCATATTTTTTTCTCACCTGTTTGTTATGGAGCTAAATACTTAAATGAAGGGAGCCATTTAAAGAGAAAGGCTATGTCCCAGTAGCAGGGGCAGTTATAAATTGCAGCAGTAGGTAGACTCTGATTTTTTAACATTATAGTGAAAGTAATTTTTTCTAGGGTTTTTTATACGCGAGGTGTTCTCCTTCCCGAGAGTGTAAAAGTCTTTTGCCCAGCACTGAGATAGAAGGAAAAAACCGAGAGCCGTCTCCTCTGCTTCTTCAAGGCTGTTTATTTTTCTCTTATCAGTACAATTTCTTCTCTGACCCACAGAGATCTGTTCAGCAGGTCAGCTCACGGGGAAAGGACTCAGCCCCAAAGGTGACGATTATCTTTATACTACAAACTACGTAATCAGTATTTATAATTCTTCACCAATAACTATTATCTATGTTAGAAGGTTAGATTCTATTCTAAGCCAACTATAATGCGCCACCTCACTGCAGAACATGGAGGCAAGGAAGAAGGAAGAAACCCAAAAGCCATGTGCTTCCTCCATCTTGTCATCACCTGCTTACCATCCTAAAACCCCCATATATCTAAAATTCTCACCCTGTGATAAAACTATGCACTATTCTACTATTTAATACACACTCTTAAAAACCCTGCTTCATTTCAGAGCTTAAAAGCCCTTTTTCCATGAAGAAAGGTTAAAAACACTGTTTCAGAGATTCTAAAATCTCTCAAACATGCAAAGAGAAATTCGTCATATTTCCAGACTCCGACAATTCCCCCTTCTCTTTCACCCAAAAATCTCTTTTTTAACAACTCTGTTTATGGTTTGTTTAACACTCTGAAGCAGATATAAAACATCAGAAGAATTACAATATCTGTTAATATGTATAAACCTAATTTCAAAAACTTTTTCCATGTGTATGAAAAACCCTAAACTGACACATCATCTAATTGTTTTAACATTGCTCTTGCCATTGCATTTTTTAGAAAAATAATTTTGAATTTTTTCTTTATTTTTTTCGTGTGATAAAATATCATCCCAATTTTGAGTATGCCAATCAACAGATTTTTTTTTTTTTTTTTTTTTTTTTTTTTTCCTTTATGTTTCATTCTCAATTTGCATTGGATCACCATCCCTAAGCATCGGAGGAATTACAAACCCTAATCCGTCTCTACAAATTAAATGAGCAACACCTTTTTTTTTTTCTTTTTTTTTGGCAATTACAATGAAACCTGTTTAGATGTTTTGATCAGTAGAGTGATCTCTCTTACTCTGCTCTTATCCCATTTTGTCTCAAGAGAAATAAACTTTATACCAAAATTTCATTTTCATTGAATTAAAATTTTCACTTCCTGAGATTTCTTAGGAAGAAGCCTTAGGAATGGGAATGGATTTTGTTCCAAAAATCCTGAACTTCCACTGAATTTCCAGTGAAGTTCTGGAGGAATTTTTCTTGAAATCAGCCATTTATCTGCTGATAAACCCACCAAACATGTTTTAAAATTATCCAAACATGTTTTAAAATTATTTCTCTGATATTGAATGAATCAATCAATGATGTCCAGGCCTGATGTATTAGCCAAAATTTTCCCACCTGAAATGAAAAAACACAAACCCCGCATCTGATTGAATTTCATTCCTCACTGACTTTGTCTCATGTGAGAATTTTTGTGATTTACAAAACAACCTGCATAACTCTGTTATAAAATTCAGTCCACAGTCTTTCATGTAGAAGATGACCAAAGTCCGTGATGTCAGCAGCAGTTTGGTTCACATCTGCATGCTCGTCTTCGTTCCTTTTGGGGTTGTTTCTTGTTTGTTTCTTTTTCAGCAAAGCTCCATGCTTCTTGCTCAAGTCCATTTTCTGTTCTGTACCTGTTAAGATATAAAAACTCCTCTCCAGGTTACTTCCTGAAATGAGCTTTACCAAAACCGAAAGGATTTTTTTTTTTTTTTTTTTTTCCCTCCTGTAAAATCGACAAAATGCTGCAATGTTGCAGTTCCACCACTGGTGGCGCTGCTGTGCAACGCTGTGGTTTCCATGGCAACCGTGACTCCTTGGTGTTCCGAGTCCTGGCCACTCCCCGTCCCCGTCCCTTTGGAGACGTGAAAAAAAACTTCTGCTCCAGCAACGGCCCGCCCCCGGCTCCTGCTCTGGGACGGCCCTGCCAATGTTTGCACCCGAGACAAGCGCTTTCTCGCTCCCCCCGAGCCCCGCCGTGTCCGCGGACGGGAGAGACCCGTGCCGGCCCCAGCCCCCCGCGGTCACCGCGTCTCTCCATGCTCTCTCTCCTTTTCTCCCCGCACATCTCCTTGCCGCTCCCACCGCCGCTGCCTGGCGGGGCCCCGGCGCTGCGCTGGCTCCGGTGCCGCCCGCCGCTGCCGGCCCGGCCGCACCGCACTCTGCTGTTCTCTGCCCTGTTCCCGCGGTCATCGCCGCGTACTCTGCCTGGGTCCGCTCGGGTTCCCCGAGATCCCCAGACCTCTCCTGGTCGCCGCCGCTGATCACGGTCGCTTTTTAACGATTGTATTTCCCGCGCGTTCGCGCGTCCCCGCCCGCGCCGCTTGCCGCGGTTTGAGCGGTCCCCGCGGTCAGCCGCTGTGACCCCACGGTTTCACCCCGGTCAGCCCCTGTGGCCCCAGGGTTTCACCCCGGTCAGCCGCTGTGAGCCCCCGCGGTGCTCCCCCCGGGTTAGCAACGTATCCTCTGAACCCCCCGGGCTGAAGCTTTTTCCATCCCTCCTAACTTCTGGAGTGATCTTTCCCCTCCCCCCTACTCTGGTGGGAGTTCTTCTGCCTGCTGTAAGACAGCAGTTCCAAGGTCGCTTTATCTTATGTTCCTACTAAACAACTCACTGAGATTTTTTTCCTGGAATTTTCTATGAAACAAACCTTGCTGCACTTTACAGTGCGAGCAGAATGTCCAGCTGTTCTGTGAGAACGAGCTTTTTGTGTAATCTTATTTCTGAACAGTCTCACCCACAGATGTGTCTGCAAAATTGCTCCTGTAGCTTTCCTGGTCGTGTCCTGCAGGTCCAAGTGGAGGAGTTCCCGAGGTACCTTCGGTTTCCTCCTCTCTGGGTCGAGATTGCAGCATCTTCCTATGCAGAGTTTCAAAGTCCTTTCCTATTTTTTCAGAGTCATTTCCTTTGGAGTTGTGCATGGTTTTTTTCTTCTTTTTTCTTCTCTTTCTTCTTTTGCTGGACTTGGTGATTCGAGCTCTGGGCTCCTGAGCTCGTTCACCCCCAGTCACTCATGGAATGCCTTTCTCTTCTTCTCTGGCTGGCCTTCAGTGGTCTGAGCTCTGGCTGAAGCACATCCACAAGACTTCAAAGGCATACTCACTCGGATGTTGAGCCTTCATGGTCACCCGGAGATGCCAAAGCATGCCCACCCAGATGTTGGGCCCACCCAGGGACGCCAAATCTCGGGTTTTTTATACGCGATGTTGTGTTGTTCCCAAGAGTGTAAAAGTCTTTTGCCCAGCACTGAGATAGAAGGAAAAAACCGAGAGCCGTCTCCTCTGCTTCTTCAAGGCTGTTTATTTTTCTCTTATCAGTACAATTTCTTCTCTGACCCACAGAGATCTGTTCAGCAGGTCAGCTCACGGGGAAAGGACTCAGCCCCAAAGGTGACGATTATCTTTATATTACAAACTACGTAATCAGTATTTATAATTCTTCACCAATAACTATTATCTATGTTAGAAGGTTAGATTCTATTCTAAGCCAACTATAATGTGCCACCTCACTGCAGAACATGGAGGCAAGGAAGAAGAAGGAAGAAACCCAAAAGCCATGTGCTTCCTCCATCTTGTCATCACCTGCTTACCATCCTAAAACCCCCATATATCTAAAATTCTCACCCTGTGATAAAACTATGCACTATTCTACTATTTAATACACACTCTTAAAAACCCTGCTTCATTTCAGAGCTTAAAAGCCCTTTTTCCATGAAGAAAGGTTAAAAACACTGTTTCAGAGATTCTAAAATCTCTCAAACATGCCAAGAGAAATTCGTCATATTTCCAGACTCCGACAATTTTTCTACTTTTGTCATAGATTAAGACAGCAAAGGGTCATAATAAGCTTTTATATCAGATCATCTCTGAGTTTATTAAATATAATTTCCATGATTAAGCTATGTTATGCAAAACTCTTGGCTTTCAGTCAATGAATGCAGACTACTTCATATATATAATTGATGGACCTTAACTTTAAAATATTTCTAAATGCAGATATTCTGCTATTCATTTATGCATTTTATTTTTTCAAGGCTACTCCGTGGCTGGTTTGAGATGTCTTGAAAGTGACATCCAAAGGAAATTGTAGAAGTGAAAATTTTAAATAATGTATTTAATTTATTAAATAATAAATAAATAATAATTTCTAAAAAAAAAAAATAAACAACACAAAACCAACCAAACAAAAAACCTCAAAAAACAAAAGAAAAAAAAAAAAAAAAACACCAAAATTCTGTAACTCCTGCAAAGAAAACTTGTTGAAAGGGATTGTCATCATACTAGTGTAGTCAAATCTTAATGCAGGTGTCTATTTTGTGAAGAATTCCTCTCTTTCTTGTGTGAATGGGCGTGAGAGTTTTTCCTATCAGTTGATCATTTGATTGATGACACTAATATGGTCAACTGTAAAGACTTGCTGAGTCTTTCTCATTGAGAGAAAACACCACACAGTAATTTCCTGCTTCCTGGAGTTATGCCGGAATCCTGTTTATTTAAAGCATAGATTTTCTCTATTGTCATTTATCATTTGGCTGACTGGCCATGAACCACCACTTAGCACAGTGAATGGGATTTCCAGACTTGGGAGTTAAGATGCATGAGAAATTTGCATTTCTTCTTTCTTAGAGCACACTTGTTATCCTTAATCACCATAGAGAATGCTTCCCTAGTGAGAGATTTCTCTGTTTTTTTGAGAAATTTCTCAAAAATGTGGACTTCTTCCTCTCTTCTATTTTCTTTCTCAAAAAAAGAATTAAATATGGTGTTGAAATTTCTTTCTAGGAGTTCATAGGAAAAAAAAAAAAAGCTAAATCATAAGAAATGAGAACATCTCATCATTGGACCAGACATAGAAACAGATTTTTAAGGGTTTTTTCACTGTGAAATGAAACCTTCATATTTTATTTGTTCATGTTATGAACAAAACTCTCTTTAGGAAATATTATTTATACTGATGACAGGGTATTTTTTCTGAAACGATGAGAATTTGACTTCTAGAGTAACCTCAAATTCTGAGAAAGACCTCTAGCTCTAGAATTAGATCTATTTTGTACCACAACTGTTAAGACACCTGAACACCTTAATTTTTCATTCACAGTTAGAAGAAACCTGTTTAAATATATTAGAGGAGATTATCCAAACTACCATTTTCAAGCACAATATTATCATTCTTAACAAATCTGTTGATTTATCTGTGTCTTTGTTGAGATTTTGCTCAGTTCTTCCAACTAATTTGGTGCAAGAGAAACAGTGAAGTTACTGTAGAAAATAGTGACCATGATATAGCTCATGTATGTCTTTTTCAGACTGAATATATATAGATACAGATAGATATATGTCTTAAGAACTGTAAAGGTAATTTGGGTCCTATTACAGTTAATAGGGCTGACTTTCATATTCCTATTTCAGTTACTAAGGCCTATTATTACAAATGCTGATTGAGACTTTAAACAAATACCTAAAGCCTCACCAGCAGGGCTTATATGAATTGCACATTTCAGTTTTTGGAATAACAATGCTTAAACCATATTAGTCCTTCTGGTATTTTCTTAAAGGCAAGTGAATTACAACAGTAGTGGACTTGATTTTACACTAGCTTACTGATTTCAGTAAATCATTGGGCACACAAAATAGCCCTAAGAAGGGAAAACCCAGGATGAAGAATAATATTATCATCTTATTCCATTGTTATTCATGTAAGTTATTAAGAGTCTTTCTTTAGATTCAGTAGCTGGCATAATATATAAAATAAATGTATTTTATCCAGATAAATACTACTTGATCAGTACTAACATAAATGAAAATTGTATCTGTAAAATTGTATCTTTTTGCACGGTATCTGTAAAAATTTGAATTTTGAGTTAAATTTAACTCTTGACTGGATCAGTGTAGTGGGCTGACCTTAGCTGGAAGTCAGGTGCCCACCCAGCCACTCTATAAATCCCCTTCCCAGCATAACAAGGGAGAGAGAATAAGATGGAAAACAACTTGCAGATTTAAAGGAAAAAAATGACAAGCAAAACTTTGTGCATAAACAAAGGGAACAGTTAATCTCTACTTCCCATCAGAGAGCAATGTTTGGACACTTCCTGGAAAGCAGGGCCTCAGCACACATAGTGATTACTCCAGAAGGCAAACATCATAGGATAAAAAATATCATTCCTCCTCTCTCCCTTAGCTTTTATATCTGTGCTGCCATCATATGGTGTGTAATATCATCTTGGTTAATTTGGGTCAGCTGTCCTGGTTGTGTCCCCTCCCACATGATCTTGGTCACTCCCAGACCCTTGATAACACTGCTACTAATGCAAAGTACAACACTGTGTGGTCTGCTAAAGAAAAATGAACTCTGTCTCAGTCAGACACACTACTGTCAGAAATGTGAGCAACTCAGGGGTCTCTTTTGGAAGACTCTGATTGTACGTGGCCCTGAAGAGATGAGAAATCCAGGAAATACATTTTATTTTCAGGGATCACCACTTCAAGAAAGCAATGGTCCATACCAATGATCAGACTACCAAACAAAAGTGGCAAAGACCCTGCACAGATAAACAAGGAGCTGCTGGTAAAACCTGAACATAAAAAAGAAAAATTCAAGAAGTTGAAGAAAAGTCAGATGTTGAAGAGGGAATACAAATGCTTGAAATACATTGAATACATGGGGTTAGGAAAGTCAAAATCCATGTAGAATTGAATCTGGGGTGAAGTCTCTGAAGAAAATGATGCAGAAAAACGTGAATTAATAAATTTCTTCTTAACTATAATCTTTACCAGTAAACCAATCTTCAACAGTCCCAGAACCCTGAGATGAGCAGAAAAGTCCAGAGTAAGGATGACTTAGAGGAGGACTAGGTGATGGAGGACATAGGCAAATTGGGAAATTGCAAACCCATGAGATGTGATGGAGTGCATGGGAGGTCAGTTACCCTTAGAAGGTTGTAACAGCTGAGGGAGGTTCCCTAGGGCAGGAAAAGACAACATTCCTATCTTCAAGAAAAGCAAGGAGAAGGACTGAGGAAACTATAGGCCAGTTGGTCTCACCTCTGTACCTGGGAAGGTGATAGAGCAAATAGTCCTGATCACCTTTTGCAAATATTTGAGATGATAAAGATGATTAAAAATGGACAGTTGGCACTGTTCAGCCAAGGAAAGAAAGGCAAAGACAAGGCAAAGCAAGGGATAAAAACTGTATGAGAGGCAGGATACTGGGGCATGTTGCTCATAGAGATTGTGGGATCTCCATTCCCATAGAAATTCAAAACCTGATTATATATGGGCCAGAGCAATCTGCTCAAAATGTCCATCCTGTCTGCAAAAGGACTGTACTAGATAACTGGTGAAGGCTTCTAGTTAATTTTCTAATTTTGTGATAGTAATTATACTGAGAATACTGTTCATAATCTAATAGTATTTGAATTATACCAGTTTTGGGGTTTTTTAACAGGCAGATTTAACTCTATACATGTTTATTTCTTACTTGAAAAATGAAACTAAAATTCTTTGATAAAATTTTTAACTAGCAAACTATTTTTGGCCAATTCCATCCATTGTTAGATGTTTTCCAAACTCATTGAAAATGTCCAGATGTTACAGTGATGAAACCATAGAAACATCTAGATATTTAGAGGCATGGAAAGTCTGCTCATCTAACTCTTGCCTGTTTGAAAGGGAGCTTGCTTGTGTTGGCATAATTTGCATTAATGGATTCCCTCACTGTCCTAAATTATTGGCAGTATTAACATCACGGTTTACCTGGAATTTTGAAATTTAAAAAATCACAAAAATGGAAATGCATGAAAAAATCTTAAATTTTTAAACATTTTTTTAAAGAAATGCATAAATTAATAACTATCAAAATTTCAAGAGAAAATGTTTTTTGAACAACCTTGCACTGTGTATCTTGTAAAATGAAAGACAACTAAACGTGCAAGTAAAATGTTAAAGCACGAAACACTGGGAAAAATATATTTTATTTTTAAATAATATTGCTACAAAGCATTGAAGGCCAAGATGAGCATAAATTCAGAAATAATTTGCAGCCCAACTTTAGAAATAAAGTTTGGACAGGAGGCTTTCAGTATGTCATGATAGTTGACAAGGGATAGCACATGATTAAGAATGAGTCATTATTCAGAGAATGCTTATCCATCCATCATTAAAGAAAAAAAAAATCACACCCAAATTCTTGAAGTGATTTAATTTTTATTTGAACCATTATTTGTTTCCCAAGGGAAGATTTTGCTGGATACTTATTATGTTATATTTTATCCATTTTTGTTAATTTAGAAGGTGTTTTTGCACTGGCTTCAAATATGTGAGTTATTATTTAACTTTAAGAAAATTCTTTTTGAACACTAGAATATAAAAGAATGAACACATACCAAATGGAGTGAAAAACAATGAGCACCAGAAAACACAGGGATAATGAACTGTTCTTTTTCTAATAATCAGACTTTCCTTTCTTGTGACATTATCAGCTAGTCAGGTATCATTCACTATACATTTCAACATTTTTCAGTTTAATTAATAACAAAGAAAGTATCCTGGCACAGAAGAAGGAAGGAACAGGATCTATATTGCTTCTTCCCTGATGGCTGCAGCACATTCCTGCTTTATTTGAGAAAGCAGCTTGACTCATGTAAATTGATCATAAAGGAATCAAAACTCTTTACTTGAACTTTCTGCTGTTCCATGTTAACCCCTTTCTAGCAGTAATTCCTCTGTCACTTCTTTTGATGTCTCAGCCACCTCAAATCTCTTCTAAATATATTTTATCTCAAGTCAATGAAAACTTTTGGTTATGTTCTTATTCTTTTTTCTGTATTTTATCAAGAAATGCACAAATCATAATGAAAAAAAAAAAAAAAAAAGCTACTAAAATGATATGTGGACCTTTCTCTTTCCAAAATGATTGATTTTTGGTCATATATTAGTTCAGTTTCTTCAGTGTTATACTTTTAGGTCAAAGGGTTCACAGGACAAAGCTAGAGGCAAAACCAATATTGAAATAATTAAAAAAAAACATTCAAAGAGACTTGGAATTCGACTCAGTATATGTTAAAATTGTGTGTAAATATTTCATAATAATGCATTAAAGTACAAATATAGCTTAAGAATTTCATTTTTACAGTTTTCCCAGGATATAACTCTTGATAACGGTTATGTGTGCTTCTTATGGAAGCCTCAGCTCATGCCTGAAATTTCCATACATAATTTGAAACCTAATTCAAAATGGGAAATAACAGTGGAAGTCACAAGGAACTTTTCTTGTCTCAGTGGCATAATGAAATTCATTGAGTATGAAAAAAGATTTGATAAAAGTAAAAATGTGACAGAAACAGTTAGCTGGATTAGAAGCTTGTTAGCAACACCAAAGGGAAGACTTGAATCCAGATAAATACTATATTGAAAATAAGCAGAACTATTAAAAACTATCAATGATTAATTTTCTGGAAATTGAAGGAGAAGTTATGAAGACAACTAAGCATCTCCCTTATAGTTTGCCTTAAAAAATGGACAAGAATCTTTGGAAACAACTCAGAAAACTTTTTAATAAATGTAGCATCCAGTCTTTTCCTTCAGAAAGAGGTTTTTAAAAACTGAAAGGAGTATATGATAAGATCATGAGTAAAGAACATGGAACTCCCTTTTTAAAAAATAATCAGTTAAAAAAAATCGACGATTTGAAGACAATGCAGTTTTAATATACTATTTTTAATGCTTAAAGGGTATATAATTAATTGAAAGAATTGGAGGTGAGAGCTTCATCTTCTGTAAGTAAAACTACCAAATAAAGATACTGTAGAAATTTTGTCAGACAAATAAAACCTAGTAGCAACACACTGGAATATTTATTCCAAAACGTCTAACCTGGATAATGAACAAGAACTGCTTCAGTTTCTCTTTTTAGGTGTTCCAGTACCTAAAAATATCTGACTGCTTCCACCTTTATACATGTATAGTTCCTAAGTCATTTTCCCCTCCACTGCTCGTAGTGCTGGATATAAATCTTTTCTAGGTACTAGGGTCAGAACTAACCCAAAAAATTGTTTTTCTTTTCACTGATTAATTGTATTGAAAGTGAAAACACCTGTAATTCA
Source organism: Certhia americana (assembly GCA_018697195.1). NCBI lineage: Eukaryota > Metazoa > Chordata > Aves > Passeriformes > Certhiidae > Certhia > Certhia americana. The sequence goes on along the minus strand of CM031858.1, from coordinate 137,421,862 downwards.
AATGTGCAAACCTTTGAACTTAAGTGCAAAAATAAGTCTTGTGTTGAGTTGCTCCACTAGAATGACTTTAAAAATAAAGATTTTTGTGATTCAATAGATATATTCTGAAAAGTGTTTGTTGCCTTCAATCAGTTGCTCATTTTTTTCACAAAAGCAAAGATAGTGAACATTAATATTCTTATAAAAAAAGGAAACATTCCAAGGTAAGTAAAAATTACAGAGGCTTATCAACAAAATTAATTAATAAAGCACAGTCTATAATAATATGCCTGGATTTATAAAGAAGAAAATTGCTTGGAGAACTTAGATGTGGGGGGAAGGGCACAGATTTTGAAAGCAGAAAATAATTCAACAGCAGACAAATTGTTTTGTTCCATAATTACTAGAATCTTGTAATGATTATATGTACATGTAAGGATTCATTGTCTCTTTTAGATGTATTTTCATCCTTTTACTGCTGTAACGGCATGAAACATACATTCAGTACTAGGACAACTAACTTAGTTATTTTTAAAACCTTACATTAATATATATTTTGTTCTCTCTCTTTTTTTTCCCCCCCTTCCTTATTCTATTCCCTGTGTTTGGCTTTGGTTTTGTTTTTGTCTTGACTACTGGTGCCTCTTCCCTCTTATCCTTTCTGTTTGGTCAGTTGTTTTTGGCCAGTTTGTTTTTTTTCAGACGTCACTCCATGATGTCGTTGAAGTATACGATGGCCCAGCTCTACAGTCATCTTTGTTATCCTCTCTCTCAGGATCTCATTCAGGTATCCTTTAACAGAATTGTCAGTATATTGTCATTTACTTTTTTTTATGAACCTGAAAACAAAATGTAGTCCAAAATAAAAGAGAAAGAAAGGATTGTTGTATTTGCTTAAATTCATCTTAGGCAAATATATGAAATCCATATTTTGAATGCAACATTTCAAAATCTTTGCAAATGAATGAAATGAAGTAAAATTGCTTCTTAAATTTTTTTAGTTGTTTTTAGTTTGTTTTTTTAATTATTATTATTTTGATATTTAGCTAATATTGAGGTATTTAGGACTTCTTACTCTGTGCCTTTATGGCTTTATCTTATTTATTAATTTGAAATAGGTAGTAGATATTTTAAAGGGAAGACGAGACATATTTGTATCAAAGTAAAATTAAATATATTAGTTATATTTTGAGTCTATTTAAAGAGGTAGGGGGGTTGGGATTTTTGTTGGGGCTTTTATGTTTGGGAGGTTTTTCCCATTTTGGTTTTTCCATTTTTGGGGGTGTGTGTGGTGTGTTTTGGGTATTTGTTGTTGTTTCTGTTGTCATTATTCTTTTGTTGGTTTGGTTTGGGGTTTTCTTGGCAGGGGGGGAGGGGAGGTTGTTTGTTTTTGGTGAAGGAAAAAACCAAGAGATATTCCTAGAAACTAAGATGAGTCTTAACTCACATTCTCTAGAATGTCATAATACTGTCAACATAAAATATTAAAAGTGCATATATCTTGCAAAGTTTACTGAAGCAGAACAGGATTTGGAGAGTATTATTCCTAGCTGCAAAGATGTAGACAGGTATTTTCTTTAGCAAAAAGTGACTATGATAGCTTTGCATTTTCATTGTTTGAGTAGGTGAATCCCTTCCATTGAGTTCTGGGAACCAGATCACAGTCAGATTTACCTCAGTTGGACCAATAACAGCTAAAGGATTTCATTTTGTTTATCAAGGTGAGACAATCAAGAAAAATGAGTACATTTATTCTGTTCATCATAGTTTGTAAATCATCAGAGAGAAAGAGACTGAGAATGAAAGGGAAGTAATGGCCTTTTAACAATAGAAAAAATGTCACTATTTCTACATGTTTTGAAAAATGTATGAAATAATTCTTTTATCTGTATTTTAAAGCTAGATCAGATACTTAAGAAACATAAGAGGGGTTCCAAATTTAAGAAGACAGTTATATAAAACTGCTGATTTCATCTGCTAATCTGATTGACAAATGTGAGATCCATCTGGGTGCTTTAAATGGTTCATCTCTCAATTTAAATGTGAATAGCTGTAAATGTTATTACCTTTGGGTTAAAAATGATCTTACTGTTATTAAGGTATTTTTCTTGATTTACATTATTTGCCTTTTTATGGGTCATATGGGAAATTCTTATATACCAACACTTGCAACTGTAATTCGATCTTTCATTACATATAAATCCTCATCTGACAGTCACAACACACATTTAGAAATCTACATGAATAAATGTAAATATATGACACAAAATGTTATTTTGAAACTCTGTATTAGTTGAGTATCTCATGGTAGTATTTCTTATAAGTGTCATTTTAGAAAGGTCTCCATGTGGATTTTATGCATGACTTCCAATCTTGGGAAGGATATCAGTGCTATGCTCTCCTAAATAGTAACTTAGACATCAAAAGTGAGCAACCTCTATTGTGAAGATTCATTTGGGGATTATGGAAATGTTCTTGACTGAGAAATAGCTGTTTCTTCCAGACATTTTAAACATTTGTGGTTCTATCTCTTTATTCCCTCACCAAATCTAAAAATAAGAATCCACAATTATTTGTATGTTCACAGCTGTTCCAAGAACAAGTGCAACACAATGTAGTTCTGTGCCTGAACCAAGATTTGGAAAAAGGATTGGAAATGACTTTGCAGTTGGTTCACTGGTTCTTTTTGAGTGCAATCCAGGCTATATCCTCCATGGGTCAACAGCAATTAGATGTGATACTGTACCAAATGCACTGGCACAGTGGAATGATTCACTCCCTACATGTATTGGTGAGCTCTTATATCACAAATTATTGCTTAAAGTGCAGACTATTCTCTAGTTGAATGTGTTTATTCTTTGTCATTGGTGTAGTATTTTATTCTTGCTTATTTTAATTTTTTTCTTTTTATTTGTCGTGGTTTGAATGACAGGTGTCTGCTAAGGAAGGCAGAGGAGCCTCCCTTGGAATGGATAATTTAAACTTCTTTCCTCTGAATTATTATAACCCTTGAAATTAAGGAATATTGGAATAGGAATAACAGCTCTTTATTAGGGGAACTAAAATAAATAATAAAACAAAAACACATGCAGTAAGACAAACAAATAAACAAACAAACCCCACTGACATAGTCAGGATACAACCTGACACCCTGTGGGTCAGGGTGTTTGTGGCAGTGCCATTCAGTGGTGGCTGCAGTCCCGGTGGCAGATGTGGCTCTGTTGAAGTGATGCTCCTGTAGAAAAGTGGAGTGTTTTGCTGAAGGTCCAGAAGTGATAGATGGGCCTGGTCTTCCTCTAAGAATCCAGAGGAAAAGGCTTCTGGGTGTTCCAACTCCCAGATTTTTATCCAGGTAGGAATGTTTGGCTCCTCCCCCTGGTTGGAGCATTTCCCAATGGGTTGATGTAATTCTATCAGTGATACTCAATGTCCCATTAGCAGAAGATCTCTCCCTGGAGGGAGGCTGGGTTGTGGAAGAGATAAGAAAACTGCCCCAGCAGGTTTATTGACAGTTGGCCATTGACAGACAATTACACCCTCACACACACTCCAATTTCATCAGATGGTGATAGAATACACAGTTTGGGTTACATTTTATACTGCAACACATGACATTATTCAAGGTTAAGTTTTATTCTCCTTTCTATTCTATTTTTATTCTAACCTTGCTGTGAACTTTCACAAGTTTCATGAACATATTCTGCTGCCATAATTTATGTGATAGCTTCTCTTACATTAGCATCCCTGGAAATTCTTGGCTGTCCCTCTTTAATCAAGAATCAGAAATATTAGTTTGTGCCCTGACTTCTTGCAAGACTAAGATGCTTTTACACTGCAGATCTCTAAGAAGATATTGCAAGCTATTAGGAAGAGCACTACCATATTAAAGATTTAGAAATGGTTACATTAATATTTTGTTACTTGCCAGGAAATGGCCAGTAGCTTTTCAGATCAGAAAATATACTTCATCTGGTTCTAGCACTGAGATTAAATTCTCAAAATTAAATTCTTAAATTATTGTGCATCCATTGATATTTATAAACTGACTTGGACCAACTGGAAATCTAGTAATTGCAATGAAGTTCTGCACTTTACTTTTCCTGATAGGGAACAGAACTTCTATAAAAAATATCATAACCGATTGCAAAAATGACATTATGATACTGACTCCATCAGAGTATATATAAACAGAGGTTTAGGTAAGTAGATGAAAAGAAAACAAAGAACATATTTTCATTAGGCTGATGTTTCATCTGCTGTGGTAACCAGTTGATAGTGCCTGGTAAAGTATGTGGTTTTTAGGAAATTAAAATATTATCTCCATAATACCAAAATCCTGATAGAGATCAAAGCTAAGTATCAGTAGGGTCATATTGATAAAATGTGATTAACTAAGTTTTAGTTAATCATTGTTTAAAAACAAATAATATTAATTTAGACTGTTTCAGGCATAGCAGTATAATCACAATTCTGTACCAATAAGAAGGTGAAGTATATAGGTGTATCTCATTTAGTCTCATAGATTGAAGTTTAATCATTGGAATTGTAGTACTTTTCCCCTTGAATTATATTCCCTTTGCTTTTTCAGATATAACAACTTGACAAAGTGTTGAAGTCATTTTTTTGGACATTGATCACAATACATTATTCATATTTTAATACTTGATTTAGTCTATGAAGAGAATGCTATCTGAGTCTAGGCAAGCTAAACTGAGGAAGGGTTAAATGCCACTTTCTGTCTGAAAATTCCTGTGTCAGTAAAGGTGATAAAATACCTTTAAGGTGAAAATTGCATTAAACTAAACCAGTTTAATAACTGAAGTGGTAGACATGACCATATTAAATTGCCTCAATTATAGTGAAGGGTTTAATATTGCATATTCAGATAATAGGCACAGAATCATTGAATCATGGAATCATTAAGGTCAGAAAAGACACACATCCAAGATCATGGAGTTCAACCTTTGATCAAACACCACCATGTCTCCTACAGCACAGCACTAAGTGCCACATCCAGTCTTTTCTTGGACAATTACAGGGATTGTGACTTCACCCTGGGCAGCACATTTGAATGCTTAACCACCCCTCCTGTGAAGAACCTTCCCTCACACAGCCAGAGGCAGTGTCCTCTTGCCTTATCCATGGGAGAAGAGCCCAATCCCCCCCTGGCTACAACCTCCTTTCAGACTGTAGAGTGATAAGGCCTCCCTGAGCCTTCTTTACTCCAGGCTCTCTCAGCCACTCTGACAATGTACTCCCTAGAGCTTTTGCCCCTCTCTGGACTTGTTTCCAGCACCTCAATGTCTTTCTTGTTGTGAGAGGCTCAAAAATTAATGCAACACTCAAGGTGCAGCCTGGAATCAACTATTCTGCCTGTTCCTCCTTTTCTGAGTAATTTTTTAAACACTTTAGGTGGCACTAGCTTTTAATTTATCCATGTAGTTCCAAACAGATTCTATTAATTTTATGCCATGCAATATGTAGCTACAATATTTATTATTAAGATAAGTTGCATCATATCTCTTTCCTAAATCCTCATATTTGCAGCTCCTAAAATCCCTTCAGAACATAGTGATGTTACATAGAAGTGATACGTTAGTTTTAGTGGTCTTGATAAACCATCTCATCAATCTTTTCCTTCAATTTCTAAAATATCAACAGAATATCTGTATGCAGATTAAGATGTAATATTCATTGTCTCTGTTAGAGCCTCTAATTATATAGAGACAAGATGCATTCAAGTTGAACATTCAAAAGAGAAACTTCATGGTACTTAATGTGTCTGTCCTGTTTCATGCATAGCACTTTTATTAATCCATGGACACAGATGTGATGAATGTAGTCTTGCAAGGATCTTGCAAATTCTTTACTGATGCAGTAGATCCACAGACTGTGATGGAATAACTGACACAAGCAGAGAACAGCCAAGGAGTTGAGACTGTGTTATTAATTATTTAGAAGAGCAATATTAAAAAGAATGAATGAAAGAATATTAGAAAGAAAGAAAAGAGAATGTTTCCTTCTTTTTGTGACACTTTTTTATGTTTTATAGTAATACATATATATGGCTTTTCAAACTTCAATCTAAGCCTTAAAAAATGCTTAATTTTTGTAAGATTACCAGGAGACAATAGAATGGTTTTCACTCTGTAAAGGTCAGACAAATAAGGGGTATATTAGCATGATTCTGCCAGGTAGGAAACTGAAATAATTCTAATTTTATTCTATTCCTTTTTTGGTCAGTTAAAAAAAGAGGTTTGAAATATAAAAATTTATTTTCCTGAGGCATATATACATATATATATATATATATATATATATATATTTAAAATGTAGCATCAATTTAAAAACTTTTCAGCCATAGTACAAGCATTTATAATAAGTCTTCTCACTTCTGAAGCTTCATACTTCTTTTCTTGCCTTATACATTTCCTTTCAGTGCCCTGTGGTGGTATTTTAACAAAGCGCAAAGGGACCATTTTATCTCCAGGTTACCCTGAGCCTTATGACAACAATCTGAATTGTGTGTGGAAGATTACAGTACCAGAGGGAGCTGGGATTCAAGTAAGAGTACTTGCTATTTGCTTGCTATCATCATATTTAGAACTGCTTTTCCTGATGCAAAAGGTGAAAAGGTCATTTATCTGTACAGCTTTTCGCTCTCATTAATGCTTTTGAAAATTGACTTCATTGCACATCTTTTTAATTATGCCGTGATTGGAAGTCATAAGATTTTTAAAAATCTTGAAAGATGCACTTGTAGCCTTTTACTTAAAAAAAATACCACCATGAATTCCAAATGTATTTTGATAGATAAATGACTCCTTATAAGCCAAGAGGAAGGAAAGCTTTCCTAGGAATTCTTTTTTGCTCTTCCCAGATTTATATATCTCCTTTAACACAGTGTAATTAAATGAGTTGCTTTCAAAGACGAGTTATATATGGTCTCCTAGAAACTCTGCTATTTACTCTATGTTTATGAAAGCTCACTGTGATGTAAAGATGCTTCATTATGTTTCAACATGAGATGGGAATTTACTCTTTAAAATAGTTTCAGAATTTCTAATTTACTTACATAGATTAAGAACTTTGTAGAATACACAGTAGGAAAGTACCCATTAAGCTTAGTCATGCATACCTCTAGAGTTCACTAAAGGAACTGAGAGAAATCTGGTTATTGCACAGGCAGTTGAATTTAGTAAATTAGGATTTCTAAGCATTGTCTGAACAAATTCCTATCAAAATGTGCATCAAGAAATCATGATAACATGTTCTCTATGTCTATCCTAGTTCAAAATATAACTGCTGTAGAAAATGAATAAAGAGCTCAGTTTATTTAGGTAAAGACTTTAAAAAGAATATCAGAAAAAATGTTGACAATGTTTTCAATCTTTTTAATAAATTTCATTACAGAGTTTTAATAATATTTAATAGCCTAAATCATTTTGAGATTGATTTTGAGGAACATTACTTGATTTAAACAGTTGACTAGGACAGCTGACAGTTAGGATACTTTGCATTTCTTATACTAGGAAGATAGTTCAAAGGACTTATATTAGGCAGTAACTGTCCCCCTATCTCAGGCCATCACTGTTGTGTTTTAGAAGTGCTTATCTCTTATCACAGACTACATTTTTCAGAATCATTAATGAGGTGATTAAATTACTAACTTTGATTTCAATTTAGGTGTTTAATCTTTGTGATATTCTTTTGCCCCAGAGTTGTAATAAAAAAAAAAATATTTCTTTTGTTGAAACTATTCCATATTGGAGGAAAAACAATAATAAAAAAAAGCACATTATTCTCTAACTTTATGACTAAGGTACCCCTCTCTGAGTATAGCTGGGGTTTCATCATGCCTTTGTCTCTTTTAAAGCTTTTCAATAAACAGTTAAAACAAGCAAAAAGCTAACACCAGGAACTCTCGCCTGCTAAACAGGAACAAGAATCTGATATTTCTCTACTTTGTGAGGTGCGATTTAACTGTATGAGAGCAGGTACAGCCTCCTTCTTGCAGTTTATCTCCTTACCACTTTGCATCTCCCTTTGAGCAGAAGAATGTTGTCACCTCTGGAAGAAATGAAGTGACTATTCTGCCTTTTGTTTGTATCATGCTAATTGACTGCTCCTCTTCAGGAGACGAGTTGGTGATGAAGGTAACCAAACACAGCAGTTTTCTCTTACCTGGAGGCAAAATTTAAAATGGCAAAACAGATGAAGCATCATTCATCTATGTGGGACTAGTTTCGTCCTGGAGAAACTAGAGAGGAAAAAACTACAGTAATTGAAAATACCATGCTTCATCTTCTCCTCAATGTCCTCCAAACAAGAGAATCATATTCTATACCCATCTGATTTTCATGGCTGTGTGACTCTTGACAGAGGTAAATGTGGTTCTCACTAAGGGTTACAGGATTTATAGTTTGAATTGGCAATCAAATAAAAAATAGTTGTCATTTTATTCACTTAAGGATGATTTTCCATTCCCTTTGACAAGGATATCAAGACAACTTTTCATGACTGAAAGGAACAGAGGCTAAAATTTAGAGTCATCTTTGAGCTCGAATAAAGAGGGGAAGAAGTTTATGTTCTTTACCTCACATTTTTCTTCATAGGTGCAAGTGGTGAGTTTTGCCACAGAACACAACTGGGATTCCTTGGACTTTTATGATGGTGCTGACAACAATGCTCCAAGGCTTGGAAGTTATTCAGGTGACTGAGAAGATTTTACAATAAATGATTCACAGATTCAACTCTTTGCTGTAAACACACAGCTCTTTCTATGTGTGTAAGCATGATTGAGCATGGTATGTGTGTTTGTTTCTCCTGTAATTAGCAACAGGTAATATTATTTCTTTTTTAATCAGTCATCACTTATCATACTTTCCTAAACCTGTATATTTTAAAATGACAAAAATAAAATAACACTCAGAGGCTTCCAAACTAGACCTCTCTTAATCCAACTTTTTTCTCACACTTGTAGCAAGGTCCAAAAGTGCAGACCTCAAAAACAGGTATCTGTTGATGTTGTACATGACAAAAGGGTGCATTCTTTATCCTTATTTTAGACAAAGAAGACAGTTCTTTTTACCTTAATTTTTCGCGTTTTCTTTTGTTTTCATAAAATACATGTGTATGCTAAGAGATCATAAGCAGTAATATTATCTTGTCTTATGGTGAAACACAAATAAATAGTCCAACACATTTCTAAGAACAGTCCTGCAACTTATTTTCAGAGCTGCTTGATATGTGACTGTTATGTTTAGAATAATTCTGGTGACAGGATTTGCTCTAGCTTTTAAAAAGACCCTAGAGAATATTTCTCCTTTTGTGGTTAAAAGTGAATAATATAAATTTAGATTAGCCTTTTCTTGTCTATCATTTATGTCTCTGATATTCTGATGCACTGAAATTGTAATAAAAGTTTTACAGGCACAGGTATTTGATGACATCTGTGATGACAGAATATTGTAGAATTGGTTATGTAACCTATCTCCAGCTCCCAGCCTCTCCTCCCTTCTTCCCCTTTCTCTTTTTCTCTTCTTAATTCTGTTTATACACACACACACAAACACACCCTTACGTCTGCATTTACTTCACTTTCTGTGCATTTCAATAATATTTTTAATTCTCTTTTCAGGAACAACCATACCTCCACTTCTAAACAGCACATCAAATAATCTATACCTCAATTTTCAGTCTGATATCAGTGTTTCAGCTGCTGGATTTCACCTTGAGTATACAGGTAATTCAGAAATGTTCAATTAATAAAGAGCACTTGCTGGTTCCAGACATCAGTTCTACCTAAACTGTACAACAGAGGAATATTTAGTCCTGTTGCACATAATGAGCTACATACTGTAACTTCAAAGTCGTTAGTAAAATACTCGTTTAAATTCAAGTGAGCAAATTCAGGCCTGAAAACTGTACTGTAAAGACTGTGAAATTTAGATTGTCTTTCTTTCATCCATAAGTTGCTTTTGCTCTCTGTAAAACTTTTCTGATCTACAGCAGACAGAAATAAATGCAGATATGCTCATGTGACAATCCTAATCCATTGTGTCCAGCACAGCCCTGATCTCTTCCCACAGATGTCACCCCTGCAGCTCCACATCCCAGTACTCCTTGCCAAAATCTACAAATTATGCTCAATACAATAACATATGTATGTGTAGGACACAAACACTAGTCACCCTTGGCAAAGAGGAGAGAAGGAATAATCTGAAAATAGCACTTGTGCGTCTTAACTGAGAAATGCCTGCAGGTTGGTGAGAACACTGAATTATTTCAAATGGTTTTTATTATTGCTGAGTACCTCACCAGTGGAAAAGGCTGTAATTATAAACATGCTTTCTGTCTGAATGACTTTTTCTCAGATGACTGACAGGAATTCTGGCAATCACCAGCTGTGTGGTTCCCTCTGCTTATATTGGTTCTGGTGTCTGATCTGCATAATTGTGTCTCGGTTATTTCTTGTCAGTTTCACCATATGCAAATCCCATGCTCTGGTTGTCTGATTAGCCAGTTGGAGAACACAGCCTTGCAAAATTACTGCCTGATTACTTGTCTATCACTAAACATTAATTATAGGTAGAATTATCCTGCCATTTCCTTGAAATGCAGATAATCTCTCAGCTGCTTACAACTTCAGATGAGAAAAAAATATCAGGAAGTTATGAAAATGAAATAAAATAAGACTGAATCCAGTGAAAGTGAAAATACACCTTTGTATTCCCACATGTCCAAATAATATGTGCAATATTCTGCCTGTATACAACTTCAGCCTTTAAAAAATGAAAAGATTCACAGTACACTATTTAAAGTATTGGTCCATGTCAAGAACAATAGCCAAATAAGTGTGTGTGGATTTATACAGGGATGTATGCATGAATCTGCACAAAAGTAATGATTTCTGTGTGAATGTATAAACCCAAAGTATATGTTGAAAATTTGTGATTCAAGAAATAATACTAGATATCTAATTAACCACTAGCTTAGTGAAATATGCTGTTTTACAAAATAAATGATTAATTAATTTTTCTTGTGCAAGTGATAGAGGTATGCAATTAAAACATCATACAGTCTGTGCTGATTTAATCCAGACAACAACGAAGCACCATAAAGCTGCTCACTCACTTCCCTGTCCCTGCTCCCAAGTAGGATGAGGAACAGATATGGAAAAAAGTCAGATTTGTAGGTTGAGATCAAAACAGTTTAATAGAACAGAAAAGGAAGGGGGGGGGGGAGGGGGGGGGGATAAATAAACCAAATAATAACCATAAAATTAAAATATACAAAACAAATTATGCATAATGCAGTTGTTCACCACCCACTGACTGATACCCAGTCAGTTCACAAGCAGCAGGCCCCAGCCAGTTTTCCCCTTAGTTTATATGCTGAGCATGGTGTCATATAGTGTGGAATTTGTTCAGTTGGGGTCAGCTGAAACCTTATAGTTAATTGCTTAGTGTGAATTTCAAGTCCTAGGCACCAGCTGTTTCACTCCTTGAATCCATGACTCTTACTCTTCCACTATACTCCAAGAAAGATGTAATCTCTATTACCTGTGAAAGTTTTATGCTTTTTTTTTTTTTTTCCATCTGTTGTTCAATTGTTTTTCAAGAAAAGACTATGGAAAATTCTGCATTGGGCTGCATCATGAAGCTGATATGGGAAATTAAGCTAAGGGACAACACTCTGTCATCATTGCTAGGAAGGAAGACAACAGAAGCTGTACCTTGTGTATCTTTTGATTTTTGAATCTTGCATTTTTCTTCAACAAAGAGGATGTTTTCTTGCAATTCCAGATCTCACAAAACTGCTGTATTTGTGAAGAAATTTCTCCAAAAAGAGATGCAGAGTTGGTCTCTCCAGTTGTCCTGGGCACATGTGACTCTCAGGCAGTAGTTCCTGCTCTAAAATCTGTGGTTATGTTTATAAGGATAGTTAGCAAATGGAAAGTAATGGTCAGATTTAATGTCAGTGTTTCATAAATGTATTTCATTTCATTGGAGGACATGCTGGAGGAGTCAGCTAAATTAAAGTCTTGGTCTTTGAAGTATTGGTGCAAAATCACATCAGAGTTAAAGATTTATATTAAGCATTTTTCAAGTGAGCTTGCTATAGAGATAATTTTAGTTCAATTCATAGTGCATCTTCCAAGTCTATTTCACCTGTTCTAGGAGACACAAGTCTGAGGGGAAATGCATCCCATTTGCCAAAATAAATTTTTTTTTTTTTCATTTCAGCATCAGATTTCTTTTAGGAGGTTTCATTCTGTTTCATTTCCAATATCTCTTTTCATCCCTCATGAATTATTTTTTGGCTGTCTTCTAGGGATTATCTTTTGAGCTTCTAAAAATCCAAATGCTAATATAAACGTGAAAGAAAACAAAAAGAACTTTATTTGTTGAAGAAATATTTTAACACCAAGTAAATGATACTTTGACATAAATTCATTTCTGAAACTGAATAGTGTTCTTATCTATAATGTTTTTTATATCATTGTTTTACTTCTCTGTTGAATCCTTAAATTGTTATTTTATCCATAACATTAATTTTCTGTATTCCATTGGATATCTTAAATACAAAAATAGATTGGATTGAATAATATCACTATTATATCACCTGAATTTGACCAAAAAAGAACTCCACAGAGTGGTTTGTTAAACACTTTCATAATGTTTATATGTTTTATACTACTATAAAAATTTTGATTTACTGCTCATTTACTCTAACTAAAGTTTTGTTTTATTGAAAATGTCATAGGTAAGTTTTTGTATTCAACATCACAAGAGCTGCTGGAGAAGGGCAGAACAACATCAAATAGCTTCTTTTTCTTTATATGCAATTCTACTTATCTGTAAAGTAGAAGATACTGAAAGTATGTTTTCAATGAATGTCTATGTTAAAATCTCTTTTTATTGCCATTGGCTATGAAAGTTCAAGAATCTAACACAGTTTACCATGAGAGTAGTATAATTTAGTTCAAGAAATTATTCATGCACCACAAATAAATCAATAATCAACAGGCCGTGGTTTATTAATACATTTATGAGTACATTTATGACCTGAATAAATATCACAATACTCCAGAGACACAAGTTCTGAAATAGTCCTCAGCTGGGAAGATGTCAAAATTTGTTATGGTTTCTTGAAAGGTATTATAGACATTCAGACTGTATATTTTTCCCAAATATTATTTGATAAATTGAAGTGAGAGACAATAGGATGGGTACCTGTAAATGTGGTTTGGGCTTCAAAGGCAGCCTGAGAAAGGCATTTAGATGAACTCATTTCACTTTGCATGGCCTTAGTATTCACATAGTTAGGTTACACATTTCAGCCTAGTTCAGTAATTGGAAAATGAAACCTGATAATTCTTTGTTTAACTGTTCAACGCAGTTTATAAGCAATCATCTGTGTAAGCCAAGAACACTTGTTATTTTGAATTTGTACCTTGTACATTAACTGGGTCACACTCTATCTGTCTGAAATGTAAAAAAGTGGATCTAGGTCCATCAGTCATTTTCAAAACATGTTCTTTGCTCTTCTCTAGTTTGAGAATAGAAGAAAGAATTCAAAAGCTAAAAAAAATTCATTAGCTTTCATCTTTCATATTATATAAAAATGCACTATTTTATGTCTTCAAATGGTGGTTTTTACTTAGTGAGAATCTTACATGAAGTGATCAGTTACTTTAGTAAGTTTTAAAACATGCAGATTTTGATAATGTTCTGAGGTAGTAGGTGGCCATAATCAAATCCCACAACATTTCTCTATTATATGTGTACGGATGCCCAGTAGTGTAATAGTCCTGACTTCACAACTAGGATGTAATTCTTCCAGTAGGCAAAGACAGCAACTCAGTTGATTATACTTTCTTGCATTCCTGGACCTTCCTGGGTGGATGCAAGGAGAAAAAAAAAATTTCTTTTTGATTGCCATGAAAAAAAACATGTGGTCTCTTGGCAAACTAGCCTCTATTGCCATCAGAAATTCAAACTATTAGTGTTATAGCTCTATAGATACTTCTTTAAATATAGCAGATTATATGAAACCTGATGCAAATATTTATTCTGTATGTGCATCTGTGTGTAAATGAATGAAGGAGTTGAGTCAGACCTGTGGAGGATGGAATGCAGGAGAGTACTCTTGCTTTGCACTGTTTTTCCTAAGTTTTGCAGTTGCTGTAGTGTTGGCCAGACTCCCCTGGACACGTGCTCGTAAAGGATAGTGGAGGTGCTCCCAGGCTGAATTATGAAGGCTGTAATTAGGAGACTGGAGGTAGAAATTAATGAGTCTGTGCCAGGAGATAGTGAAATTTTAGAACTGAGAGTGCAGGTTGGGAAGTGTTTGTTGCCACGCTGATCCTTTGTATTACTCAGGAAACAAGTTTTTTTTTTCTCCTTATACACTTCATTCCGAAATAATATTCTACTTGTCCACAGACAACTCTTGATTCCCAAGAGCACCCTAAAGCTTATCAACACAGTGTGCCTGTATGCATTTTACACAGTCCTTTGGGAACCTAAAAAATAATTTTATGTTCATTAGAATGACAAAACATCTGTTTTTTTCTCAGCTATAGGTTTGGATTCTTGTCCTGAACCACAGACCCCAAGTAATGGAATCAAAATTGGAGACAGATATATGGTTGGAGATGTGGTGTCTTTCCAGTGTGACCAGGGTTATTCTCTTCAGGTAAGCCAAGTTTCCTATTTCAAATGGTGCCTTTCAGTTCTATAACAAGGTTATGTTTGGGTCTGTCAGTACAAAATGGATGCTGAACTCTTCAGGAATTGTGTGCACCTAAATTTACAGGACTGTATGCTTTTCTACCAGATAGTAAATTAGAAACTATCCAAATATTCCATGAGAAGTATACGGCTTGGTTCTTCTTCCGCATGAGTGATTATAAGTTGTTATCTATTATTGATGTTGTCTTTGATAATTGCAGATGAACCATGAACTGTTAGCAAAATCAAGTTAAAAATCACTTGATGAACACTTAACAGTAGTTCTCTATGCACAGGAGGGAAAAGAAAGTAAGTAAAATAGGGGCTAAGGATAAACAAAGAGAAAGAAATAATTGCTTTTCTCAGTAAATCAGATAGTGTCAGTTGTTTTCTTTCAGCAATTTGTTGGGGTTTTCTCTACAAAATGTTTATCAAATAGGAGTTTTCGCGAAGTAAATTTGCAATGTCCTTGCACTAGCAAAAGGTATTTCCAGGGGAAACGCAGTGATTGTAAATCACCAATTGGAATTTGTCTGCCTGTAGGAAAGAAGTGGAAAATATTTTCAAAAACTTGTACAGTTCTGCCATGGAATCAAATCCAAAACTGAGTATTGTTTTTACTTCAGACTTCTCAAAAAGAGTCTGTAAATTCTACAGTCTTCCATTTATCTAGCTCTTTGAGAGCCAAAAGGAGAGAAAATTATCACATTACTCAAGCACTGCAAGAAAAAAAAAGTCTTAAAGTCTTAATTTATATATAACAGCACATGATTAACTGCTAGTGGAGTTATTAATACTTTTGGAACAAAATAGCAAAATATGTGAGAATGGACAAAATTCCATTAATGTCAGTCTCACCTATAATGTGTTGATGCCAGACTAAATGAAGCTTTAAAAACATTAATAATTTAAAATATTTATTTTACATAATTCTGTGGAAACCTGGATACTTGGTTTACGTGCTTTATAAAAAATAGAAATTGAATTATATTCCTTGACAAGAAAAAAAACAAAACAAAAAACCCAAACAAACAAACAAAAAAACCCCACCCCTAGTTTATGTATAGTGATAGAAAAAAAATAGTCTTGTCTGCTTCCAGATTTCAACTGCTGTTTGGATTTGGGACCGGAATCCCAATTTCCCCTTCAAGACAGAATTCCTAGTCATACCTGCAGATTTCTAGCATTCCAAGGATAGATGAAATACATGTTCTTTGATTGCAGTTCTGAGAATGACTCTTGAAGTTTTATATTGCCTGATTTTAACTGGCCACTCTTGGAAACAGCCTAAGAAATATTTTTTTCTTCTTTGCTTTTATTCCTATCTTAAATACAACTGGGTGTGAATAGATAAGCCACAGTAAATGGCTGAAATAAGGAAACTATAAAATATATAAAATAAAGAATTTAGGAGCATAGACTGTGTAAACACACATGTAAAGTTTCTTCCCTCCATACAGTTTTTCTGACTTATGCAGTCTGACTAGATGGTTTTGGAAGATAACCCAAGTACAGTTTTCTCTTAAGATTTTCCATTTTTGTTTGCTTTCTCTGGAAGACATTACAATTACATGAGGCCAATGAACAACATTGTTGGGTGTGTCTATGATGAATTTAAGATGTGAAGTCAGCACTTTCATATTTTGTATAATATATATGGTTTATCATGTTCAACAAGTGATGTAAATCCATACTATGCAAACATTGCTTCAGTTAGACCCATAGTTTACAGATCCTTACTTTATACTGAAACTTGCATAGAATTCAGCTGGATTCTGTTATTATAATATTATATTAATTATATTTCTGTAAGAAATAATATTAATGACAGAGATACCATCATGTAGTGAGCCAACAGTCGCAGTCTTCTCTGCTGTATTGAAGGCATGATACAATTCACAGTGTACAATGTAACTACTATACCTTTCTGGTTTTGTGTATTTTGATGATGTTTTAAATTATGCATCCTTTTTGTTGAAATATTAATGTGCTGTATCCTGTACATTTTTCATATGAATTAGCAAATATTGTATCATTTTAGGGACATTCACATATCACTTGTATGCCTGGACCAGTAAGAAGATGGAATTATCCCATTCCAATATGTTTAGGTATGTTCAGCATACATAATTTTTTGTTAAATGTGGAAGAATGAGAAAGCTAGAAAATTAAAAAATAATTGACATATGTAGCGGAAAGAATTGGGAGAACTGAAGGGACTTAATTAAATGTGAAAATGGTCAGATTAAATTTTCAAAGGCTCCTGCACACTTATGTTGGCAAATCTTTTCTGAAATGTCCAAGCAGTAAAAGAAGTACGCATGTTGTCCCTTTCAATCCAAACTGCTCTATGACATGATTCTGTGTGTCCTAGTCAGATATAGCATCAATTCATTAGCAAGAATGGCACCTCCAGAGACCCTTGCAATGCAGCTAATTTATTTAGGACTCATTTTCCTAGAAGAGTAATGGTAATTGTAGAAGAAACTAAAATAGAAATAACATTACATTTTCATTTCTGATGAGTTCAACATAAGCCTATCTTCCCAATTTCAGAAGATACATTATTTTTTAAGTTAAATTATAGACATGTCCATAATATTATTGGAAAAAGCACTGGAAACCTGACAGAGACCAAAATGAAACCTTTGAAGTGCATTTAAATATACTCCTTTTATATGATGAATAAATATGAAGAATATAAAACTCCATCAATTGTAATCTCTTTCACTGCATAGAAATACCTTTTCATTTGGGTTTTCTAATACTAAAAGTTATCAGAATTTGTAATCTTGAATGTATGGAAAGCAGGGTGCTGCAGATCTCATTAAAGATTTTTTTGCTTTGCTTTTCTTCAAGACAGTTTATATATATTCTCTTGAGCTGCCTCACATAATCCTGTTCTTAATCCTGTGGGGTGTTAAAAACCTCCTGTGATGTACTGAGCTCCCTCAGCTTAGAATTTATAAATATTCAACAAGGTTGAGATATTTGTAAGAATTTTTTCAGGAGTTAGTCTTTAGTTTTCGTCATTATGCATTAACATGGTTAGGAAGTCTGATATTATAATTGCACTGCTCTTTGTAAATTCTGAAGATGTAGATGCTGTGCTGAAATTCTAGAGACCTTTTTTCCTTATTTTGTTTCTTTTTTTTTTTTTTTTTTTTTTTTTTGCAAAAACATGGGTTTTACTTTTGTCTCAAATTATGTAGCAAATTTTACTTGGACAAAACTGCTAAACAAAATTCTGTTTATCGTAATTACCATCTTTAAAAGTAATATGCATGTCTAAGTAATTTTATTTACTGATATGATACCTGAAAACAATTTAGCTTAATTTCTGGAAGTATGTGTGCATGTACTTTTAAGTTTATTTATTTTATCTCATTTTTAAAACAACAGGATACAAATGCAGTTTTTAAAAGGCCTCTTGAAACACTTTTAGTACAGTCTTTTTATAATACATTATCTTATATTGTTCATCTTATATTTATAAGATGCTCCTTTGCAAACACACAGAATTGTCTCAGCGCTGCTATAAGCTGATGTGTGCTGCCACAAGGACAGTTCTTGTAGACAGATTGCAAAGTGAATATTTAGGGCAGTGATGCTGGTGGAAGCACAAGTGAGATGAGGAGCAGCTGAGGGAGTTGGGGATGTTCAGCCTGGAGAAAAGCAGGTTCAGGGGAAACCTCATCACTCTCTACAACTGCCTGAAAGGAGGCTGTAGCCAGTTTGGGGTTGGTCTCTTTAGCTTGGGAACCACTGACAGGATGAGAGGACAGAGTCTCAAGATGCACCTGGGGAGGTTCAGGTTGGACTCAGGAAAAATCTCTTTATGAAAAGAGTGGTCAGGAAATTTGGATCGTTTCTGCTCCGAATGGGCTGCCCAGGGATGTGGGGGAGTCACCATCCCTGTGGGGGTTCTAGAAGTGGCTGGATGTGGAATTTAGTGCCATAGTCTAGGTAGCAGGGTAATGATCGGTCAGAGGTTGGACTTGATGATATTGGACGTTTTTCCAACCTAAGTGATTCTGCAGTTCTGTAATCTGTTCTGTTTTGGATGCAGGTATGCCCCAAGTTAAAATCTACTCAATTCAGGGTTGATGCAAATTTGCAAAGTACCTACTGGTAAATTATTTTCTTACAGATATTTAGTGGTAAAGATGTTTGTGTATTTGTTTAAATATAACCCTAGGTATTATTATATCATTAATGCTCTAAGGATCTTCAATATTATGGATTAATTTTTAGCTCATTTCACTCTGATTTTTTTTTTTTTTTTTTTTTTTTTAAGCACAATGTGGTGGTGGCATGTCAGACTTCAGTGGAGTGATTCTCAGTCCAGGGTTTCCTGGCAACTATCCTAGCAGTTTGGATTGCACATGGACAATAAAACTGCCTATTGGGTTCGGTATGTGTTTTTTTATGTATTTAAAATTGCTTTTCTGTGGGTGCAAAACACTGAATATAGATTTTAAAATATTGTTTATCTTATCCTAACAAAAAAAAAAAATCATTTGAAGAAGCTAACAGAATCTTAAAATAAATATTTAAAATAGAAAAAAACTACAAGGGTCTTGATTTTTCATTTAATATATGCCAAATTTTTCTGATAAAGACAAAATTGTTTAGTTAGGAGTCAGCACAATTTTCTAACTTTACAGGATTGATTTCCCTTTTTGTGAAGTCATAAACCCAACAAAAAACCCTCATCATTAATATTTTGCACCAAGTCAATTTAGAAGTTAAAGCTACATTTTAATTAATTATTTTATCATTAAGCATCTTTGCATATCCTAGGTGAAACTCACAGCAGCATAGAAATATTCTTTTAAAGGAAATGTAGAAGCTTCTCACTTAAAGCTGTCAAGATTTCCACTCAAAGTAGAATTATCAGAAACACTGGATCAATCCCATGAGTGGTGGAACCCTCTCACTGGGGCTACTGCTCACCTAATCAATCCCCCCAGCCTGTAACAGATAAGCATGTTGTATTCCAGATGTAGAATTTTGCACCTCTCCTTGTGCAAACCTTTAAGAAACATTTATTTACTCAGTCCTTAAGTGTTTTTAGTGTTCATCAGACAAAAATTGTGCCATTTAGTATATCATCCATAAGGCCTAGTTTAGTATAGTCCACATATTTGTTGAGGATGCATTCTCATTTTCCAAGTCTCTTCTGAAGACATAAACCAGTGTAAACTGCCATAGTAACCCAGAGAATATTGTGCTTATTACTGGCTGCCAACCATTTTATGGCTGATTATCACCCTTGGAGCCTCAAAGTTATGTTAATTTTTAGCTGACTTCCTTTCCATTCATCAAGCTCATATATGTTCAGCTTTCAGAAGATAATGTTATAGTCGGAGTCAAAAGCCATAGCAAAATGCAAGTATATTGTAAACACTTTTCTCTCTTTGTCAATTTAATAATAGAAGGATATAATGGTTGAATAACTGTTATTTTCTGTTAGAAAATCCATGCTGTCTGCTCTTAAGAGTCTTTTTTGTCTTTTATATGTTTGGAAATTGCCTCCAAATAAACAAGTTCCATATTTTTTTTCAAGGACTGCAGCGGACCTGTTGTTGCTATTTCCCGGGTCCTCTTTGTTGTCTTAAAAGTGAATATATATTCAGACTTTTTCAAGTCACTAGAACTTATTTTATTTCACCATGGTTTTGTATATGTATTATCAATATTTTAATTACATTGACTAATCCCTTGAGCAACTTTGGGTGGATCCTATGCATATTTTATTGTGAAATTTTTATTCAAAGCTAGTCATAGAGTTGTCCCATCTAATTTTTTAGCACATGTGGCACTTCTTAAGGAGCATGTGCACTTGAATTTTTTTCTTTATATGTTAGTTGAATGGTGTGCTGGTTTTCTTCGACAGGCCTCATAGTTTTCTATTTTTTACTTTCTATCTTCTACCATATTCTTTACTTGATACAGAATTTCTGGGTCTTCCAGAGTGTGACTTCCCAAATAGCATTCTCTTCTGCATATGTTCAGATTCTTCCCCTCCTCTTTTTAAAATCAGTTCTGTGGTATTTTTGATTAGAAATCACATGAGCCTAGTTCACTTGTTATTTAAATGAAAGTAAATTGTTGTTTGTATTGAAAAATATTAAACATTCTGTTATATTGACTTAACCTAATCTATCTGGGAGAAATACATTATATTAGAAAAGGCATTTCTATATAGAACCCAATTTGTTTGTTTGTATTTTGTTCAAAACACACAAGATTACAGTCAATAATTGATATTTTTTTGCCTTAAAATTTTATAGAAATAATATTGACACTTTAACTCTGCCACTACCTGAATTTTTTGATAGCCTGATGGGACAATTTGTAGTCATTATGAGTCATAGTGCTGTTTAGAATCCCAAATAGATTTCTGCTTGTTATTTACAAAAAAACCCCAAAAACCCCCAAAAAACAGCAGTAGAAGGTGCATTATTCCTGGATCAAATCCACAGGAGAAAAGGATATTCAGAGCTATAAGGTGATTCCAAAGACATTTGCTAATAATGAAGAAATAATAAAAATCTGAAATACTGGTTAAATTTCAAATTGAATAAAATGGTAAGTTCAACTGCATTCAGAATCTGCTGTCTTTTTATCCCAGATACATTGCCATCTGCCTCTTCCCTCATTTACTGCTATCCTGTCTCTCTTCTGGTACTGACTCCTTACTCTGTTTGTATCGCTTGCATTCTGCCGTGTTTATGTGTCCAATAATTCTAACTTAACTCTTCAGACTGCTATTTGCACTCTACATTATTAACGTACTATTTAGTTTGACTTCTACGAGGCAAGAGATTCAACTACTAAAGTTTTGGAAACAGTTTCTTGGATAAATAAGTAGTTCTGAACTGCTTTGATTCAACTGAAGTTTATTCACTGGATTTATGAACTTTTGTTTTCCAGTTCATGTATAGGAAAAAGAAATACTTCATTTTCTAGAAGGAAACTGAAGCTTGCAAAGACTGAAACATATTTAATGTTTTTTACCTTTCCTAAGTGAGAAATATTTGAAACTAAATTGAATATTACAATAAAATTTCACTGTAAAAAAAGAAGAATATGACATTTGTAGAAATGATGGCTTAAACTGGTTTTAGTGATGCTTTGACTATGATCTAGTGGAGGCACTGATGTCCACCTCTTCTGTGTAGTAAATAGAAAAACTGGAAAACACCATCATGGCAACCTTCTATAGACTTTCACTTGTTTAACTCTTTTTAGGAAGACTTTCTCACAGTTATAAGTTACAGATCATAAGCTTCTCCACTGTATATTAATGGTGTAATGTTTTTAACAGTGACGCTTGGTTTGTTTGTATATATAAATATATTAACTACTCTTTCAAGAAGGGTGTCCAAACTGCAAAAAGGCCTAGAAAAGAATGAGTCTGACAAGCTGAAGTTTCAGACAAATAGAGGCAAGTGTTACTGGAAGAAAAAGGGATGAATACTTTTGAAGATTGATATGGTTCAGAAACTTGAAGAGAAAGACAGTCCAACACAGAGAGCAGGATGATTGGCAAAAATATATTTCTACTTTTGTATCAAAGCAAGCTGGTGAAAAAGGAAAAAACTGACAGCAAGGTCGTGTGAGCTGGCAGTTATTAATGACAGCTTAAACTTTGGATAAGTGTATGGTTCACAGGATCAAATGAAAGGCAAAAAAATATCATGATGGAGAAAGAGCAAAGATTGAATATAGCTTGATTCTCAGTGTAGGAAATATTTGGAAGGCTGACAAAGTCAAAGAATGACACTTAAAAGAAAAAGCTTTCTTATCACTTATAGACTGTCTTCAGATAAAGCAAGACAGAAATTATCAGGGTAACAGTAATTTAATTATGCACCTAACTTGCATATGAAATGTTTCATGCTTCAGAAAATCATTTATAACCTTTACATGGTATCTGGGGGAAAAGTTCTAAAGAGAACTGAGGAGAAACAGTGAATAGTGAGAATAGTGAGAAACACTATTTAGGTACTGCAGTTAAGGAGTTACAAAACTATTCATGACTTTCAGTAATTTGTCTGACATTATATCTTTTACTTTCAGTTTTTTATGAAACAATTTTCTTTGCCAGAAACATCAGTAGGACTCAATCACCTTTCTTATGAAACTATTGCATTATTATGCCATCGTTGCAATAGATCCAGACAAAATATTTTTTTTTTCTTGCAACTTATGTAGAAATATGTTATAAACAGGAAAATGTTTAAGAGGCTTATAACTATTCAATGCATAGAATTTTCTTCTCATGCCACATACTTTTTGTAATACATCACCTGGTTAGGAGAGATAACTTGCTAATGGATAGTAAGCTGCTTTCCTATTCCTTACTGAACCAAAGAATCAGAAATTTCTGTCACCAAAACCATCATACACCACAGTGTGTGTATTGCCCAAGTACTCTGCTTTCACAAGTCCTTGGTGTACCAGCAGAGGCTCTGCCTTCCTAGTACCCTGAGCTGGACCTGAGGCCTTTCTGCTTCCCATCTAGTGCAATTTAAAGTTTGCTGGCAGACAGTAGATGTGCAGCCCCACGCACATCAGGACTGGGAAATACACAGAGGCTTGCCAGGTGGCACGTGGATATCCACCTGGTTATTTTATGTGATTATCAGTGCAAGACGTACACACTTTGTTTTCCCTCCTGGTTTTGGTAGTGGTGGTGTTTATTTACTGACAATGTTTTTCAGGTGTCCATTTGCAATTTTTGAATTTCTCAACGGAGACCATACACGATTACTTAGAAGTTAGGAGTGGATCTACAGAAACTAGCACTGTTATTGGGAGACTAAGTGGCCCTCAGCTACCAGCGTCTCTGTTCAGCACAACTCACGAAACCAGCTTATACTTTCACAGTGATTACTCACAGAACAAACAAGGATTTCATATTGTATATCAAGGTGAGATTTGGACATTCTTATGAGAGAACAAGGTGGCTATTAAAGATTTTGTGGGGTTTGGGTGATTCCTAAAAACAAATATGAAAGATTTTGTGTTTCAGTCCCAAGCACTAAACATTGAGATAAAACAGAAGAATGAAGAAAGTTAAGATGAAAAAAGCAAATAAATTGCATATTTTTTCTTTAAAATCAGGTCAAATGTCAGCAAACAGATAATTTCCAATATCTGAAGCTGATTGGTGTATTAATTTACATTGCATGCTTTTACAAAAGAAACATCTCCATTCAAATGTTTGAAAGCATACTGGGATTTTAATTTTGTGTAATTGGTTGTGGAAGATGTAGACCTAGATACTGTTTTATTTTACTGGATGAATGTAGGATTATGCAAATTAATGTCAACCCCAATATCTCCAAATCCGTTTTATTTCCTGGTTCACCATTTTCCTGAAGGTTCTTGTTCTTTTGTACCCAATTAGGTCATGCTGAGCTGGTGAAGATCACGAGATCATAGTTCTATTTATAGAATTGCATTTTCATTTAAAAGGGATTAGATCACCACTGTTCATGAAAAAAGGTCAAATGTGTATTTTAAAGTAGACCTGTTTTCATTATATGAATAACACCTAAGAGTGATTTAAAGAGTTTTTATTTTAGAGCAGTCTCCTATTACTCTTTTAATAGAACCAAGTCCAAATTGATTTGAACTCTGTGTAACATTCTGGAAGTGAGCCACTGCAAAAAGAATTAACTTTTAAAGAAAAAGTCAATTTGTGTCCTAAACTGCTAAGGACAGCAAAAACATAAGACCATATACTATTAATAGTAAGAGTAATAATTTTGGAGGTGCTGAATTTGTCAAAATGTTGGAAAGTTCTTTTCTGTGTTTTAAGCACATAAGACAGAACTGATTCTTTCAAACATATAGACAATGATATTCTTATACTTCAGATGGCTTATTTGTTATCACTCTGGTAATAAGAAGAAGACAATATCTTAAATCTTCTTGGAAAGAATCACCAAGATGTGTGAGAAAAGCTCATTTTCAAATTTTGCTCGCTCACTATAAAGTTCATTATAGAACCTTTTAATTTTTCTGGGGAAAAAAATAAAAAGTATAGACATGTTTATTTTTCCTTTTCCATAAACATAAGAATATAAAACCTGACAACTCCTATTGGTTCAGAAAAACACTTCATCTATCTCAGTAAATTGTCTTCAAACAACATAAAGAAATGTTATTTATCAGCACAGAAGACTACGTGATTTACTTTATTTCTCCAGGTAGTTCCAATTGGTAAAATCAATGATTTGATCATTACCATCATGGAAATTTGGTTCCCAACATATGGACTGTCCATGATTTTATTCTAATTAAAAGCTCTTATTTTTGAGATAATAAGAAATTTTATTTTACTGATTTTTACACCATTATTATTTATTTCAGCATATCAGCTACAAAGCTGTCCTGATCCTCGACCATTTCGTAATGGTTTTGTTATTGGAAATGACTTTACTGTGGGACAAACTATTTCATTTGAGTGTTTTCCTGGCTACACGTTGATTGGAAATTCAGCTCTGACTTGTCTTCATGGCATCAGCCGCAACTGGAATCATCCACTCCCCAGGTGTGAAGGTATGTTCCAGGTGACCTAAAAACCCTTCATCATTTGAAAGTCCTCTTAAGACTGTTAACTGAAGTCATTCCAGCTTTTTGATTTATAGAGAGAGGCTTGTATTTTTACAGTGGCCTGTTTGCAAAGGAAGTATTTAATTTTGTGCATTAAAATTTTAGCAGAGAAGCTGAAATTTTTGTACTATAAAATCTCTGAAAACTTATTTGAGATAATAAGTTTACTGTTGGGAGGTTAGGCTTAAAGTCTGGAATGTGGAGACCCATGCTGCTTTTAATCTGGGTGAGGCAATGCAGTAGAAACTCTGGACTAAATTAAGAAAAAAGTCTTCAGAAATTTCTTTTACCAATTCTGGCCACTTATGTTCTTTCTTTTCAGTTAGAAAGAAAGATTAATGGTGGTCTAGAGTAAAATTTTCCTCCAAACAGTGCTCTTTGAAATTGTTGCACGTGTTTTTTTCTGAATGGGATTTCTTTTAATTGCATTTCTTAACCTTTTACATTTATTTTTTCACTTGTGCTTGAAACAAATAAGGAACTGTAACTTGCACAGAGCTTTAATTTTAAGGAGACAGAATTACTGAGATGACTGTAGAAGTGTTTATCTCTTCCTTAGCTATGCTGAAAGGAACCTGTGTCTAAGCAGCAGGCCAAAGAAGGTCAGTCCTTCATTAAAGACCTAGCTTCCCTCTATATTGAATGGTAATACTCAGCATGGAGAATGGGGTCCTCATTGTCATGTAGGAGAGAAATGCCCAAATAAAAACCCCCAACAACAACACCCCACCCCTGAAAAAAACTCCAAACCCAAATACAACCACCCAAACAGAAAGTAAAATGCTCCCCTGTTTTCTGGATTTTTTCATTATATTTTGCACTATATACCCAGACGTAGGAACTTAAATGAGAAGCCCAATTTTTCAAAATTCCTGCTGGAATCAGTGAGCCTTAGGAATTTTTGGGGGATGTGGTAGCTAAATTAGGACCTAACTGGAACTGAATTCAGAAGAGGAACCCTTATTGTATTAAAGGGAGATGATGCCTACACTGACCTTTTTTTTTTTTTGAAAGGTGAAGAAGTTAATTCATTATAATTACGTTTCACCACCCATTTTCTTGATCCTGTGGAATAGTAATATCTTCATAGTTCATTTCTTAACTGCTAAACACTTAGCTTTTCCTGTTAGTTAGTTCTTGCTGTATTTTCTGTGCCTCACAATCAAAACAATTTACTGAGTGCAGTGATTCCGTTGCTTTGAAATGTCATATTGGAACCAATAATTTAATTAGTAAATTCTAAGATGTCCGAAGCGTGTTGTTCCTCTGAGTGTCAATTTTGATGAAGTTCCTGAACTGTGGCTGAATGTTCTTTGTTTTTACTTAATTTGATATGAAAAATTAAGATAAAAAAATTCCACCAACTTAATAATAGAGATCTAAGATGTATGTTTGCTGCATGACTACAGACTGTCAACACTATTCAGCTCCTAGACAAATTTCTTAAATTACATGGGGTTTTGTGCAGGTACTTACTGTGGTAATTTTAGTACAGGATTTGTGATATTTTTATATGCTACAGATATTTTTGAGTTTTGTTTTTTTTCTTTTTCATTATCGTTGCAGGAAAAGGATAATGAGTTATCTTCTAGTTCTATTTGGTTTCATTTGAGATGAAGGCTTTGTGTTCAAAAACATTAAAATGAAGTTGGCTTTTTTTGTGTACGCCTAGTACCAGAAATATACAGCATATCTTAAATTTGTATTTGCTTTAATGTCTCTATTGTAAGACAAGATATTCCAAGGCTTGTTAATTCCTGTCTTCTTGAAGCAGACAATCTGAATTAAATATGAATAAACTTGTTTTCTGTTTAAACACTTTTGTTCTCTTCTTGCATCCTCATACACGTAATATTCCTTTAACCTGTGCTCAGCATCATCTAACACTCTCTGACCCTTCTTAACTCATCTCCCTTGCTTTAATTTGTTTGGATTCTGTTCCCTCTCCTTTTCCAAGAAATCTTGTTGCCTGACAGCCATCAGACCATGTTTTCACTCCCCTAAGACCTGACTGCAAAACCATTTCAGTCTGTACTGCTGAAATCCCCGTGAGCCTTTAAAGTTAAAGCTGAAATAAAGCTGTGCCCAAGCTGTTGAGTCTGAGTGGTTGCAGTATCCCTGTGGGGGTCTCCTTACCCTACAGTTCAGCACCAAAATATATAAACATAAACCATAACACATGCTTTTGCTAAATACAAATGATTCATAATTCCTACATGTCAAACCTCTATTTTCAACAGCCTGCTCTGGTTAGAGATTTTTAAACATGTTTTAGAAAGTCTATCTTGCCATACCATACACATTGTAGGGTGGAGTGGGCAAAATAAAAGGATGCAAAATAAAGCAAATTTATGCAGTTTTAAGCTTCATTCACTTTTCCAGAACTGGGTTTGTATAACATTTCTCTTCTGTAATAACTGGGCGGTGTCATATTCAACATACATCTGAATACTGTATGGAGAAAATCATCTGATTTGGACTAATAGTTTTCCAGAAATAAATAGTTTTGAAAGTCCAGAATCTGAATGGTCACTCTTGCCCATATGATATCTAAAATAGTACTCTTCAACTTTATCTTTTGGAATTTATAACCATAAAATCAAGATTGCTATTCATTCTGTTGAACACAATGTGTTAATTTTGAAGTTCCTCTCTAATCTTCACCCCCCTCAACCTTTTATGTGCCTTCTTTCATGTGTTAATTTTGTTTGGCTGTCTTCTTGTGACCACACATGAAAACAATTAATGTGATTTGTTGTTAATTTGTAGCTGGAATTTAAGCAAACCCTAACAAAGCAATTTTCAGTTAGGAATTTCACCCTGTATGTATATATATTTCTTTAATTCCAGTTTTGATAGTATTTGTGACATTAGAATTATTTTCTTTTTTACTTTTATGTTTGACCAATACTGTCAAAATAGACTGCTGACTCTTCTCAAAGCTGAGTAAAATCTATTTCCTTTGCACAGGAATGGTAATATGCAATGAAGTTATAGTGTATCAAAATGTGTTCAAAAGTAGTTTATAAACTAGTTTTATATAGTCTAAGTAGAATGAAAAAAGCATTTACTGTCTATTTTTAAAAAGTGTCTTTTTTATAGCTCTCTGTGGAGGAAACATTACTGCAATGAATGGCACCATATACTCTCCAGGATACCCTGATGAGTATCCAAACTTTCAAGACTGCTTCTGGCTTGTAAGAGTACCACCTGGGAACGGAATCTACATCAATTTCACAGTTCTCCAAACAGAGCCAATATACGATTTCATAACTGTCTGGTAAGAAAACACTTTTGACATTTATTTAAACTTCATGTGACAGTATGTAACCAAATATGAATTTAAAAGAATATATTTGTGATTTTCCCCTTGAAACCAGTGTTGTCTCTAGAAGAAATGACTGAATTGCACCCGTCCATGTTTTACAATGGACCATTTTCTCTAGATAACACAGGACAAGAAATCAAAAACAGTAACAGTGTTTCTCACTTTGTCAATAAAGTAGAGCATACAGAGGTATGCTGTAATATCTCATCAACAATCAAGGGAAATAGTGCTTAAGAAAGGAGTGATAAGAAGTTTCAGATGTGTGTATTAGTGTTTAAGAAAAGTAGTAATATAAACTAAAGTAGGGCAACACTTCATTTGTTTCTTCTAAGTTGGCTTCTTGTGGGTACATAATACAAGAGGCTCTATTTGTACTTGGCTAAGACAAAAGAATGAGCTAACAATAAGTTTAAACAAATTATATTCTCTGTGTACTTGAATCTATGTCTGTCATGGCTCTGTGTGATGGCCTTCATCAGCAGCCTATCACATTGATCCCTCCACCTCATACTTGAAGACATTTGATGCCTTTAGTCCTCTTTTGTACACATGTGTAAAAGTTGTACTATATACATGATGGCTATTTAATTATGTAGCTTATGTGACTTCTGGGATGCTAATTATTTACAGTACAGATCAAAAATTTTATAGCAGTTTCCAATAAAAAAAAAAATTTATTCACAATTCAATAGCTTCAAAGCATGCAATTTCTCTGCTAAAACAGAAGGGAGAGGTTCAATGTGCCATAATTTGGACAAACATATTACTACAAAATTTTCAAAATAAAAAAAATCCATATTTTTATTTTGAAATTATTTTATTTTAAAATATATTACACAAATAACTATTAAAATAATTTAAAATTTAAACTTCTGTTGCTTAATATATGACAATTCTATCTGGAAGGAAGCAAGGATGACAATTTAATACTCTTGTATCATGATGCTGTCCTCTGTACAGTTCCACTATTGTTTAGTACTAATTTTGATTTCATTTTTGAAACGAGTACTTCATTTTTCCATAAGGTAGAAATGATCTTACTAGCAGTACACACATTGTCTAAATCATAATAAATAGTACAAGTATCAATACATTCATATGAAGAAGGATTCAAGAAATTAATCCCTATATCATACTCAGTTTTGGTTAAAGCTACCAGGAATTATATTAATACTTACCTGAATCAAAAAGACATGACCATTTATATAAAACTCATAACACAGCAACAAATTGATTGGGAAAACTCTGAATCACCCCCAAAAATAAACTTTAAATCAATTCTTATCTATCCATATATACTGTAAACTATAAATGATAACATTAAAACAATTAATTATCGGGGGGGAAAAGCTAGGTTGAAAAATGCTGAAATTAGAGCATCTAAAAGTAACTTAGAATAAGCATTGCAAGTAAAATGTGCATTTATTGATGTCAAAATACAGTTTTAAGGGGAATCTTGTATTCAGTAGTCTGTAAACATTTTGGGTTTATTTTTGATAAAACAAATATTCATTCTTGTCTTTTCAAATTATTCTGTTAATTAATTCTAACAACACTCTTTATGTCTTCATTTTCCTAGAAATTATCAGGTTCAAAAGACTGAGAGTTATGAACAGTGTTACTTTTATTTATTTTCTTATACCAACATTTGAAGGTATAGATACACAAATGTGATCAGAGGTTTTGGCAAGTAGGTGAAGTACAATCACAAATTCAGTAACTTTGAGTTGACTGCAATTTTTATTATAAAATAAGAATTTAACTTTCAAAAGGTGGTTGAATTAGTATTTGGTCCACATACAGGATTTGAAAAGATCTTCAGCCTTTGGTGTCTGTTTTATCTTATTTTAGTTGTCTTATGCCTTTTGGTATAATCTAGGGAAATTTACTGCATTCACTAAAAATTTGGAGAAATCATGTTAATTTTTTGGACAAAAAAAAAAAAGTTTTTCTGTTTGTTTTTCTTAGGGATGGACCAGACCAAACTTCCCCTCAAATTGGACAATTTAGCGGCAACACTGCATTAGAATCAGTCTACAGCACTTCCAATCAGATTCTGATAAAGTTTCACAGTGACTTTACTACCAGTGGCTTCTTTGTACTTAGTTATCATGGTAAGTGTGACAAATTAAACTTTTTCACTGTTTATACTTGTCACTGGAGAAAGACAAGGCACAAATAAATCAGTTACTTTTTCTAAGAAGAGTTATTATTAATATGATTGACCACTGTTAGGGTAATGCAATCATATGAAAGACTAACATGAATGATGAAAATAAGTTATTTTATTGACCAGTGATTAAATTTACTATTAGTGAAACAAAAATAAAAAGACTGCACTATGATGAGACATGAACAAAGAAGGCAGCAGCAAGACCATAAAGTTCAAAATGCACATACTTTTACTTTTTCAATGCTTCTAAAATTCCTTTGAAACCTAAATGCTTTTGGAGGACATAAAATTTCTTTTT
The DNA here is from genome assembly GCA_018697195.1 of Certhia americana. NCBI lineage: Eukaryota > Metazoa > Chordata > Aves > Passeriformes > Certhiidae > Certhia > Certhia americana. The sequence continues at coordinate 137,390,714 of CM031858.1, read as the reverse complement.
GACATTTGGATATTTTGGAGCAAGTGTTGTTTTTTTAGATACCAATGATAGTGAACTATACCTATGATATATTGTTTACTGCACTATATATTCAATAATAGTGAACTACATAGTGTAGTTATATTAATCTGCCCTTGAATTAAATACTGACTGAATGAAAATGTGTATGAATTAATTCACCGAATTCTACCTCATTGTATAGTCAACCAGACCCTCTGTGGCCAAGTGTCATTTACTTTGCTATAATTACAAGGAAACAGATTGAGAAGGGTGGTTTTCGGTGCTTTGTGAATGCCCCTTGGATTCTAGGAATCACAAACAGACTACATCCTGATTTCTGGATCCTGGTCAAATTTTGTGACTAGAAAACTTTCTTTTTGACTTATTAAAGATAGACAGAATTAATGGGATTAAAGGAACTTTAAGCTAAGCAAAACAAAACAGAAAAATACATGAAGCCTACAATGAAGAAAAAGCAATGAAAAAACCCAATTGATTATGGATTAGAGACTCCAGCAGAGCTAGGCAGAGAGGGATCAGAATTTTCATTCCAAATCTTGACATCTAAATTGCTTGTATCAACTTGCAAAGGACAAAATGACATTTTGTATTCATTAATGAGTCCTTATGTATTGATATCTATTAATATATCAGTATATGACCAAACGTATGCTAAAATGCTCATGGAATCATAGAATTATTCAGATTGGAAAAGACCTTTTATGTCATCAAGTCCAGCTATAAACCCAACACTCCCAGTTCCACTACTAAACTGCTGATAAACAGAACATTACATGTCTTGTAAATACCTGCAGGGTTGGTGACTCCACCACTTCCCTGGGCAGCCTCTTCCAGTGCTTGGCAGCCCTTTTGGTTGCCATTTTTACTGATATCCAATCTCATGTGGAGTAACTGGAGGCTATTTATTCTGCTCTAGTAATTTGCTAGTATTAAATTGCCTCTAAAGATCTCCTTTTACTTGTTTCTTTTGTTGTGAAAATTGTCATACCACAGGTGTGGGCCCTAATGTGCAATAAAGATGCAAACTGAGCAGCATAAAGATTATTCATAAAGAAACTTAGAGCAATCTTTGTATACTAATGTTGTCAAGATAAATAAATCTCTCTTTATCTTGGAGTCTATGATCCTTTATATCACCTGAACAAAAATTATATTAATAAAAGAAAGGCAGTAAAGAAGTCAAATAAAAGGAGTCAAAGGAGTCAAATTTATTTAAAGTAAATAATCTTGGGATTAAAATTAATGATACTCCTGTTACTCTAAAATGAGGGACATTTGAGATAAATTGTATGACTTCTTTATTGAAACAATTTTTAATTATGTTCATGATTTTTTTTTTTTCTTAAGACGGAAACAGCAAAGCTATTTTATGTATAATTGGTGTGTTTTATTTTAAATTGCATTATTCTAAGGCTTTCTGACTTACTGATTTAAGTAGAACTTCATTACCTGATTAAAGAAAAGGAGTGTAATCGGACAATATCAAATAAGGGTGACTCATTAGTAGCAAAAGGTCTTACTTACGGTATAAATTTTGTGATTTTCAAAAGTTTGACCAATTAGAGTACTAATTGTAAGGATCTAAGTAAGGATCTAGTCACACGAAGCAACCAAGAATGTGTATTAGTGAAGCTGAGCTATCATCTGCCATAAGTAGATGATATTTTGTGCTAAGGAGAAATGCAATAAACCAATGCTGTATGAAAATATGATATTAATGAAAAACAAGTGTACTTCATCCTGAACATACACTTTAAGACAGGGAAGACTCCACTGTAGGTAGAAATATGTCAACGTGATTTCTTTCGACAGATTTCTGTCCTAATTGTATTAAGATCAAATTGTATTTTATCTGCCTCCAAACATGGGCCCATTTTCACTGCATGTCTGGGGAAACAATCAGTCTGTACTGCTTCCGCATACACTTCCTACTTATCTTTTTCTTTATTTCGCATGGTTGTCTTGCCTGAATGTTGAATCATGTGCTAAATTCTCAGAAAATTATTTTGTGTGAAATTTCAAATGAGAATTTTGAAAATAAGATTATTCTCTGACACTATCTGCAGGTGATGTGTGGTCCACAGCTGTTTATTAGGAAATTTCACATTCAAAAGCTTCTGTCCATTAATTATGATGCCTCTGTGCAGAATCTTTGGAATTCCAAAACTTGTATTTATTACATGGTTTCAAAAGTGGAAGAGTTCAACAATTAAATTGTACTGTTAAAAAAAAAAAAAAAAAAACCACTGATTGAAAAATGCAAAAATATTTGCTTTTTGGCTGGGAATGTTCAAGTGAAAAAATTGGCAACCACTTCTAAACTTCTTATGTTAAGAGGGTTTCACCACTAAAACTAAATAGCTAATTAAGAATGCAAGCACAATTCCAATGTTTTCATTTCCTTTCTTTTGATTATTTTGACAATTTCAAAATAAATTCAGTTTTTATGTTTATCTTGCTAATGTGGTTATCAAATGAGTTATTGCATGGCTCTGATGACTATGTTAGAGAATGTCAACTGTGCTTTGTTCCTGCTTATAGCCTATCAGCTCCGTGTCTGCCAGCCTCCAACAAATATACCAAATGCTGAAATTCTAGCTGAGGATGAAGAATTTGAAATAGGTAAGATTAAAAAAAAAAAAAAAAAGTTGTTTATGAAGTAAACTTGCTGTGCACAGGGTGCTTTTCAGAATGGAAATCATATTTGTAATATTTCAGATTTTTATTTGAAAATACATTTTTTAAGAAATCATTCCTCTTCCCTATGCATCCTGAATCCCATCTATGTTTCAGAAATTACATATAAGTAATACAACAACTCTTTTAACTGACTTAATTTAAAAATATATTTTTCATGCTGTTTAGTATAAAACACTGCATTACACTGAAACAAACAAACAAAACCCAGAAGAAATCATGCAGACAGTGGTATATTCTATACCAGAATTAAGGTTCTGTGACCTAAAAAGTAAAATCAAATTTGTAAAAGTTATGAGGATCAGAAAAGGGGATGACATTCTGAATTTCATGTCAATAATATTACTTAGACACCTATATTTCAAATATGATTTATATGATCTGATTTCAGATGTCTGGTCAGCTAGTTTTGCTCACATGAAGGCAAAGAAAATTTTTTTTTTTTTTTTTTTACTATATGCACCAATATATGATTAGTTACATGGGTCACAAAGAGAAATTATTTTTCTTTTCCCTTTTTCTCTGTAATACAGGCCAAAGAGAAGTGCTGGGATATGCAAGTTTTTACTTTTATTGGTACATAAAACTATATGAATTTTTGGTTACTTAATTAAAAAGCAGCGATTTCTTATTTTCAGAGTGCCAAATCTATATAGCATCAACAATTCCATTTGGTATTTAATTTTTTCCCCTCAGGACTGCATGAATTACTGACTTGATCTTAGACCTTTATTTAGTTCCATAATGCCTGTCGTATAAATTATATTGCTTAAAGCTTTGTGGACATTTGGTTCACATAGCATCAATCAAACCCAAATAGCTTAGCAAACTATCTAACAAATAATGTGGTGGAAAGAAGTGATAGATGCAGAACAGTGTGCAACAGAAAGCTCATTTACCACATTTCTTAGACTAATCAAAGTTGTTTATGCCAGAGGTCATTTAGCCCTTTGTATAATATGGTGGTAAGAAACTTCATTAATCAATAACGTTTTCAAAGCTAAAATTCCCTGTTAATTGATGTTTAATGCTTCTTTTATTTGTTTGTTTGTGTTTTGCCCTGTGTTTTTTTTTCTGAGCAGGAGACATAATAAGGTATCAGTGTCACCCAGGCTTCACGCTGGTTGGTAATGAGATTCTGACATGCCGACTAGGGGAGAGACTTCAGATGGATGGAGCACCACCTACTTGCCAAGGTATTTTTCCTGTTTATTTTCCTGCTGCCATGGCAGTTCATTGGTGATTCCTTAAATAGCTTCTACATCTCTTTACATAAGACAGCATACTGAAACTCTTTCAGACTTTTGACGATTTATCCCAATATATCACTCATTGTTTTGCTTCATTTATGTCAGATATTAATGCAAAATAATTAGTAATCTTCTAATGAACTTCACAAGCTGAAAGAGCTGCTACTCTACTTTGTGAAAATAATTTTAGAATTCCTTTTTTTTCTTTTTTGCAGGGAGTCTGGTAAATAATCAGACTAATAATAATAATAATAATCTTCGCTACAACATAGTAGTATGAAAATTTATATGGGAATTTTCAAAAATGTTAAATTAGCATAGCATGGATTTGGGTGAACAAGCTCACAAAATAATTTTTCAGTGCAGTTTTAGAACTTGCATTTATTCAATATATTCTAAAAAACAGGGGGTTTGTGTGTGTGTGTGTGTGTGCGTTTATTCATTTTTCCTTTTTGTGAACTGCAAACAGAGACATAATGCCATCTCATTGTTAAAGTCAAAATGTTTACAGTCCTGCCAGCCATTAACATCACACTTTAATCCAATCTTTATTAAGCTGAAATTTGATGTCTTATGCTAAAATATAATTTTTCCATAATTTAAAAAAATAAAAGTGAGATTTTTTTTTTTCAAACCAAACTGATTAGGGAACAATTGAGTATTGACCTTGCGCATGTTTCATTAAAAAATTGAATCTCTTTGAATTCCAGTGATGGGCATTATGTCTCTATGATATAAACTATGATAAAGCATAGGTTTATGTTTCCCTACTAATTCTTCCATTTATATCTGGAAGGAAAAATACAGACCTACAGTTGTAAATATGTATGATAAGGAGTTTTCAGCACAAAAAGACCAAACCAAAACACCACAGCCTCATGAAAGTATGTCGTGTAAACAAAAGCCATTTTGAATTCTGCTAGTTTCTGTGATATTCCTTTGTGATCCATCTGTTCCTGAGCTTAATATTCTAACATCTACAGCAGGATTAAAATATTTTCCCAAATCAGTCATGATAAGTGAGTTTAATTTACATTTGTATTATATGAAAAATACTGCCATCTGTTTTTTTCTACCAATCTGATGTTTTGGTGTGTCCTCCAGTAATTTTAATTCATTAGCATATCTATAAAAGACTCATGATAAAAGATTTATTTGGCAATCGTAAATTAATTGTGAATAAATCTACTACATTTACTAATAAAACTTTAATATTAACTGTTTATTCTTAGCAAATTCTAAATTTATAAAATTATGAACAGTATAGATGTTAAGAAATTAAACATCAGTATATTAATTTTTAGGACTTTATTATTATTATTATATTCACCTAAGTTTTCAGCTGAGAGTTAAAAAAAATTCTTATATAAATATACTCTTTTCCTCTATTCCTGGAAAGATGGAAGGGTCTACTCTTAAAACTGAATAAGCTGTTTTCCCCCAATTTTATGGGCAATACCGTACAGAAGTCAAATTCATTCACAGCACTGAGCCTAGTTCTTAAAAATGCAAAGTGAATTTGAAATGTGAGCTTCATAAGAACTTTTAAACTGATAATTTCTGAAAATCCAGGCATTTGTTTAGATATAAATGTGTCTAGAAATAGCTTCCAACACCCCAATTTAAATTTAAATCCTAACTTGGCAGACATATAACATTTAATAGGTGGAAAACCGTAGTAACCTCCAGGCATTGCTTTAAATGTTAAAATGATGGGATATTAGATAGGGCAAATAGAGACATATGTGCTGATCCTGAGGCATTCTCTCAGTGCATATTGCTGAAGGCATATTTGTATTCAATGCAAGACCCAAGACAAAAACTCAGGAATGATGACTTCAGTTACCATAGCTCATCTTTTATCTGTCAGATATGAATGCTAAACATTCATATGGTTCCAATGCTAGATATTACATTGATGGTCTCATAATTTCTGGTTAAAGCAGAATGAAATTAACATGGTCTTCGGAGTTAGATTCAGAAAATTAAAAATAAAATTGCAAAGGAATTTGTCAAATTGTGTTAAAAATACCAGTCCAACTGGCAACCTAGAATAAACAGCAGCATATTTTCTTTTTATTTATTTATATAATGTCTAAATTTGAAGGTCACAGTGTATAAGTTATATTTCAATAGTGAAAGATGATTGGATACCTTTGTGTAATTTAAAGGCAGCAAAAACACATACCAAAAAAATTCTCTCTTTCATGATTTTACTATATTGTATTGGTCTACAGATAAGCTACCATACTTCACTGTGCAGATTATAACACACTAAGTCACTTTCAAGGAAAAGTCTCAGTTCTTCTGTTGGCTCCTATTAGTATTAGTTTACTAATTCTTTTCACTGGGTAGAGCATATGTTTGTTTTTGAACTTAATACTGTTAACTTTAACCTTGAGCATATGCTATATGTTTTAGCCTGAGTAAAATTACATTTGATTGAATTTTCTTTAATTTTCCACTTGAAATAAATTGATACTTACATTTAAAATTAATCCATAAGTAAATCTGAAGAATGCTGCTGAGCAGAATTTAAGTAATAATATACTAGTCTTGAATCTAATGTATTTCAGTAAAGATATACTAGATAAATGAGGAATTCCTAAAAAATATATATTGAAGCAAACTATATTTAATATTTATATGATAATCTTAGTTATTACAGGTTTACACATTTAGTACTATTTAAACTACTACACTTTTTTTTTTTTTTTTCCCTCTGTTTTTTCTCTGGTGTGTGTCATTTGGATGAGCACTTCTTAAAATTCTTGCAGATTTCCTTTAGGTGTGAAAATAGTCACTAAATTCCACAAGTTTAGCCAATTACTATCATCTTATTTAGTTAAAATAGAGTATTGTCCAAACAAAATATATAACTTTGCCCTTAATTTTCCTTTAAATTAGTTTCTACTTTCAAGATAAAATGGAAATTTCAGTGTAAGAAGATTCAAACTGTATTTTGCATCATAATTAGGGGACACTGAAAAAATTCTTTGATGGTGTCTCTTAACTATATCTCAGATACATTTTCTCTGATACATTTTCTCTGATTCCCATAAAACTTAGCTACACAATTCCCAAGGGAATCTGTTTAACAGAAACAAGTCTATAAATCCTATATAAAATTCCTGAGAGATTTTTAGCTGAAAATCCTGAAATTAAGGACAGTTTGCAAGGCAAAACCAGCTGCAAATAAATGAGTGCAGCTAGATTACTGTTACACTCTTCGTGGCACACATTTTTATATAAATGTATGTCTGTATGTGCATATAAAGCTGTGAGGATTACTTTGTTCATTTTCTTGAGATATGTGTCACAACTGGCAAAGCACTGTAGTTTGACAGCCAGATTCTAAGACGTGAGTTTTATTAAGTGGGATGGAGGTACTGTATTCAATCTTTTCTTGAGTAATTGAAACAAACACAGGATATGAGAAACAATTTTTGAGGTGTAGCAACTAGATGCTAATTTGCAACTGAGATACAAATATTTTTAAAATATAGGGGCAGATACAGTTTTTCAAGTTCAGTTTGGGTGCGTTTGCAGAGGGTTGGACTAGATGATCTAAGGTCACTTCCAGCCCAAATATACTATGATTCTTACCAAGTTTTTTAATGAAGATAAATACTCTGTTTCTCTCCTTATCTCTTCTGTGTTCTTTATCTCTCTTCATAGTCCAATAACTTTTTCAACATAAAACCTGATTTTTGTAATTGATGAGACAATATTATTTCCAGTGTTCTTGAAAAAACTAAGATCCTATTCTTTTTCTTGGGTAACTCAGGACTAACTCATTTGCATGTAGAAGTTAGTTGTCAATATAAAAAGATTCCAAAGCTCCTGTTTAGGAGCGATAGGTTCTGAATATACTGAAGGCATATATTCATATATCATGAAGCAAACACATTTCTTGAAAAAAACTTCCAGTAACATGGTAATGTCAACTATTTCTATTTAATAAAATTATTATTCTTGTAGACCTAGTGAATCCAGATAAATTCAAAATTAAATCCCTTCATCATATTTTACATCACCATATTGCTCAATTTAAGGAAATAGAATGAGTAACGCAGTTCTTTTAAACTCAGGAAAATCTCATCAATCACATGGAATAGAAATAATGGGATTTAGATTTTTTTGCCAATTTTTCTGTTTCACAGTGCTCTGTCCAGCCAATGAAATGCGTCTGGATTCAACAGGTGTAATACTGAGCCCTGGATATCCTGACAGCTACCCAAATCTTCAGATGTGTGCATGGACCATTACTGTGGAAAAGGGTTATAACATCAGCATGTTCTTTGAATTCTTCCAGACAGAAAAGGAATTTGATATACTTGAGGTTTTTGATGGTAACTATAGGATACATAATTTTTGTCTATATCACTGTATTTTTTATATTGCTTCTGTCTAATTACTATTGTTTATGCATATCATATTTTTTCAGTATAAAAATCCTAAGCAATTATTTTGATTTGTTATGTTAAAGAGTACTGCTGGATTACTTTATTTTAAAATTGTACTGCATGTTATTCTTAGAAATAATTTTTGTTTTGAGCAAATATATAGCTTCCAGTTATAAAATATTTCAATTTTTTAATTCAAAGTAATTTTCCATTTGCTTGAGGATGTTTGACATATATATTAATTATGTGGTTTATTGTATGTTATTTTAAACTTTGTTGCTCCTTTTTTCCTTCTTTGTTTTTTTCCTTCCTTTGTACCAAGGACCAAATAGTCATAGCCCATTGCTCATATCTCTCAGCGGGGACTATTCATCTTCTCTAAATATAACCAGCAATGGCCATGAAGTATTTCTCCGGTGGTCAGCAGATCATGGCACCAATAAAAAGGGTTTCAGGATAAGATATATAGGTAAGCAAATATGGCTTTCTATAATTTGCATAAAATTTCAATGTGGAACATTTGTTTATGTGAAAAGGGTAATATAAGCTATATTTGGTATCCTTAATTAACCAAACTGAAAGGAAATCCAATCTTTTCTTTATACATGAACCTAATGGCCCTCATCTTGTGAGGAAAAAAGCCCCCACACATGCTCTGTAGAGAACTAACAAAAGACAGGGCTTTAAAACATCATAAGCCAGTACTAAAGAAAAAAGAAGCAGCTTTCCCCTTGTTTCTCCCATTTATTTGCACTTGTGTGCCTCTTCATACTGAGGGTTTTTTCTAATTAGATCTTTATGCAATTCACCATTCAGAATTTTGGTAAGACAGGGGAAAGCATTGTAATAAGGCAGAAGTGAACACCTATAAAGTGAAAGTAAAGTGAAAAATATAAGACCCTGAAGGGTTGAACTCTCTGATTTAAGGTTCAACAGAAGCAGCAATCAACATTAAAAGAGATAAATTAATATGTAAAGAACACAGGATTTTATGTGTTATTAATTCAAATTAACATATTTATGAATAGTGTGTAGAAATGGTACCTGACAAAGTTAGATTTTAGTAAAATTGCTTTTACAGAATTCTTATATAATATTTATTTTACTGGAAAATTATTTTAATTAGTCAAGCTAAAGTACATTTGTTGCAATTTACAGCAATTGCACAAAATCTATATTTGATTTTTTTTATGATGACCAAAGATAGGAAATACATACAAGGAAGAGTATTGGGGATAGTAGTGATTAGAGAAGTTACTGGCATAAAGCTGTTTCATTTCACAAGGTGGAGAAAGAAATAAAGAATAAGTATAAAATTCTTTCTGCTGTGTGTTTTTTGGTATTCCTCAGTTAATTTTGGGTGACTTCAAGTTAAAGAAAAATAATTAGGATCATATATACTGTGAAACTGTATCAGTATCATCTTTCCCTTTAGGAGAGGACAGTTTTCTCAGCTTTAAAATGTTTCTTGTTCACCAGGCAAAATTCACTGTTTTCTAGATATAAAATAATAATATAATAATAATAAAATAATATGGTACCAATTTTCATTTCCCTTAGTCCCTTTTGGATCTGTTAAAAGGGAAAGAAGAGAAAATTCTTCAAAGTCTTTCCTTACAGGCAGTGAGAGAACTGTTGAGAGGCAGACAGGAAATATTTTCCAGTGATCTATTTCACACAGAAAATACTGGTATGTTTTCTTATAAACTAAAGTAGACGGCTCTGTATCTTTGGTTCTTTCAAGAAAATATAAGTCAGCAGTCATTTAGTGTAAGGAATAAAATACTTTCATAGTATGTGGTCTGGAAAATATAGCAGTAGTTCTGATTCTGCTCTTTACTATGTTTAATAAATATTTGTTGTAAACAAACAGCCATACGACTCCATTCTGGTCAGAGGAAGCTTTCATATGAGAAAAATATTGACCTGAAGTACTTAAGTCAAGAGACATGAAAACATTTAAATAGCCAGTGGAGCAGCAGCTCTCTATTTGCCTGAGAAAATAAATATCAAGTTATCAATGTTTCTTTAAAGCATAAAGGAAGCACTTGGAAACAAACTTCCAGCACAGTTTTCTTTCTTACAGAAAGGGAAAACAGCCTTTATGGCTAGCAGCCATAAATCAAATTAATCAGAGAGCAAGTTAAACTTTTACACAAACAAAATTCATCTTAAAGTTGTTACCAGATTATAAGAGCCTTCTGGTCCATGCCAATGACAAGACAGTCAAACCTAAATTACTTGGTATTCAATGAACAAGAGAGAAAAAGGAAACATAGTAGGTAACCAGTATTTAGTGTCAGAGTCATTAGGTACATAAATAATTTCAGATTATTAAAAATTGTTATTCCTAGAGATATTTTTTGCTCTCACAATGAGTGATTTTTTTCATAGTCTTTAGATAAGACTTCTCTAAGACTTAAACTGTTCTAAGTGAATCAACAACTAAAAGCAGATTCAATATTTTTGCCACAGATTTAAATAACCATAAATATCATTAATCATAAATATCATTAAAATCTATTTTAAATGTTTTACTACAGTTCAATGAATCACAGAACTTCAATGAAAGAACTTATTTAGGGAAAGAAAGAAAGGACAATTTAAAAAGATTTATGTTCAGGATGTACTAGTTGTTTCCTTCTTTCAAAAATTTGTGTACTATGAAATGTGTACAATTGCAATAAATTTAATCATAAGCTAAAGTTCCGTTGATTATTTGATTTAAAAAGATGGTAAAAAAAAAAAAAAAAAAAAAGAAAGCCCCAAAGCTATAATCGGGCATAAAAGTGAGCTATAAAACTATTTTTTTGGAGGCTGCTGAAACTTGAATCTTGTAGAGAGCTTATGAAGCTTTATTTTTATCACCTTTATATTTTGTGAAATTGGTCAATGCCCACATTATCAGTACATAAAATACAACTTTTAGTAATGGTTTCTCAGCGTCCAATCGGACGTCCGCTGAGTTCCACAAGAATTTCTCAGGAGTTGTTATCTGAATTCTGAGCTGGTATTTTATCCACGTAATATTTGTGTTTGCAGCTCTGTACTGCAGCACTCCGGAGTCGCCCCCGCACGGTTTCATTGTCAGCCAGACAGGAGGACAGCTCAACAGCATGGTCCGCTGGGCCTGCGATCGAGGCTTTCGGCTCATTGGGAAAAGCACCGCTGTGTGCAGGAAGTCTCCATATGGCTATTACTCGTGGGATGTCCCAGTCCCGGCTTGTCAAGGTAAATTCTTCTATTTAAAAAAAAAAAAAAAATACATATATAAAAAATACGCCCTAAGAAACTTTCTTTTTCTGATGTAAGCCATCCGTTTGGTGACTTAAAATGAATAGCGGGGAAATATTTTGTGGTCATACTTCTCTGCCAGAATTTTCCAACTTCATAAAAACAAATGTAGTTTTAAGAAACAGTATCTCAAGAGGAGCTAATAAGACTGATATAAAAAAAAAAAAAAACAGTACTCTACCATTTAGTGAAGAATATTTAAGAATTTCATTTTTGTCTAATAATAGTTTCTGAAATGCTGGTGTTCTTTGAGAACTAATTTAACTAAGATTTTGCAAGGACTGTGTATGTTTATTATGCATATCTTTGGAACTGGAACTATGTTCTGAAGTTTGTGAAAAAGGAATAGATTTTAATGTTTCAGTTTAATTAACAATATTGCCTAAGCTGACAGACAGTGACCAAACATTTCTGTGTTAGATCTATTTTTAGGGAATTTGGAATATTTCCTCTTCATCATTTTTTCCTCTCAAAGTGTATCTGACGTGGCAATATCTTTTCTTGATAGTTTCACATGTTTTCCCCTAACTAAAAGGTAATTTTCATAGAATCATGCAAGGGATTACTTGGAAGGGACCTTAAAGGCATATTTTTTTCATCTCTCTGGGATGGGCAGGAACATTGTTCACTCTACCAGGTTGCTTAAAGCCTGTCCAACCTGGCCTTAAACACTTCCAGGGATGGGGCATCCACAACTTCCCTGGGCAACTTTTCCACAAATGTAAAATTCAGCTCAAAACTGCTGTAAACTAAAATGTCATTGGGTGACCCATGAGAGAGCTGTTGTTTATATAAAATTCTATTATCAAACATTGCTGTTTTGCATCTTGTTTCTTAAAAAATTAGGGTTAAGGGGGGGATATATTTTTCTTGTCCCACAAGATTGACTGTTAACATGGATAATATGACTCAAAATTTCTCAAGTCACTAGTGGAAATTTTTGAAAACTGAAGGAGTAATTAATCTTAATGGTAGATACAGAAGATCTCAGGTTGCAGCTAGAATGTATCTGATATATTTTACTGATTGGTAAAAGAGACAGAATGTGAATTATGTGTGTTATGTGAATAAGCAATACTGTAGAATTTGTTGGTTCTTACGATTGTAATCAATGCTGTTTACATGTTACAATTATTTTGCAAGTGGATATTAATTTTATGTAATGCTGAATGCTGGCCCTGATGTGATACAGTGGGTATTATTCAGGGAACTCTTGTAAACATCTCAAAGTTCTTATTATCATTAATGTGCTTTTGAAGGTTAGAGGTTAGGCCAGTTATTCAGTAAAGAGTGTTACTTTTTGTATCTTGGTTATACAAACATTTTGTTATCATCTTGGAATTGATAGATTTGCCTAATCTGCAATCCAAGTTATTGAGGAATTTAAGAAGTAAGAAACTAAGTCACATGTTTTCATTTTAGTGTCACAGAAGATTTTTTTTTCTTTGTGATGTCAAGTGAAATAGTAGTTTTATCAGATGTTCATTAAAAGGTGGAAGATGGACATTCTTGTCTAATTAGCTTGTTGCTTTTTGTCTTGCAGGGAATATGTCCTCATACCTTCTAGAGCTTTGAATTCAATTGTATTTTCTTGGGGACTTCAATTTCTTAATCACAGTTTTCTTATTTTTTTTCCAAATGTATGTTTGTATCTAGTTGCCAATAGGTACTGTTACAGTCATTAGGTATATGTTCTTGTGGGTGCCAAGGCAGGGTGACAGCAAATTAGAAATGGTTTTCTGTGATCTTTTCACAGAGTGTGTCTGTACTGTGGTTTTTGGTTTTTATTTTTCTTAAATTTCCATATCATATGCAAGGGTTTTTTTAATGGCAATGCAAGAATATTTTAATATTGATTCTTACACCCCTGTTCTGCAAGTTGTTATAGGATTGGAGGTTTACCTGAGTCTTAGCTGTGATTATTAGCTTCAGTACTGTGCCACACAGTTTTTATATTGCTTATGAAGCAAATCAGTTTTATGTCAGATCAGCTCCCAGTAGGGACAAAAATAGATTGCACTCTTTTTTTTTCTCCCAAGTATTTATACATAGTCTGAGAGGATTAACCTTCCTGTGTGGGCATGATAGGTACTTTCTTAGGGCTCAAGATTTGACTTCAAAGTAAGGTACTTCAGACTTAAATGTTTAAGCCCCTTTTTTCCACTTTTTTTTTGATCTGACCTACATTAGTTATATGGTTTTAAAATGTAGAAAAGGGTTAGTTTTTATTTTTAGTCCCAAAAGAGACAGAGCATTATTTAGAACTAGATCTTCTCTTGGTACATTATTTTTGTTAAAGAAAAGGAATAAAATAGTAGCTTATACATTTATTTGCAGTTTTCAACTTCCTTCTCTTAAAGATTGAGGGGCCAGCAAGAAGAGGTGCTATGCTGGATCTTTTTCTCAGCAACAAGCAGGGTCTGGTGAGGAATGTAAAGCTGAAGGTTGCAGTGACTGTGAAATTATAGAGTACAAAATCCATAGAGCAGTGAGAAGGGTGGATGCTAGCTAGCCTTGACTTCAGAAGAGCAGAATTAGGCTACTTCAGGGATTTGCTTAGTAGAGTACCATAGAATAAAGCCTTAGATTTAAGAGCAGACAAAGATAACTGGTTAATAGTCAAAGGATCACTTCTTCCAAGCTCAGAAATGTTGTATCCTCAGAAATGTCAAAGAGGAAGTCAGGTAGAAAACTTCAGGACAGCTGCCTGGAAGAGCAAGGAGCTCCTGGACAAAATAAAATACAAAAACACATCCTAGAGAGGGTGGAAATGAGGACAGATATCCTGGGAGGAATACAGACAAATTGTCCAAGCAACTGTGGATCAGCTTAGGAAAGCTGGAGTCCTAATAAAACAAATCTGTCTATGATTGGGCAACAAGCTTCTTATAATATTCTTATAATATTCTTATAATATTACTTATATTAGTAATAAAATGAAGACTAGGCAGATTTTGGGTCCTCTCCAGAAGGATACAGGAGACCTCTGACATGGACACAGCTGAAGTACTCAGCAGTGGTTTTGACTCAGTCTTCACTGACAAGTACTTCATTCTCACTTCACAAGTCATGGTTGACAATGAGAACTAAAAGAAGCCTACTGGAAACCTGGAGAGGGACCTTTTACAAGGGTATGCAGCAATAGGATAGGTGGGAATGGCCTTAAAATGAAAGATCAGTTCAAATTACACATTTGGAGGGAATTCCTTACTGTGCTGGTGGTGAGGCACGGGGACAGGTTGCCCAGAGGAGCTGTAGATGCCCAATCCCTGGAAATGTTCAAGTAAGGGCTGGACTGGGCTTTAAGCAGCCTGATCAGTAAATGATGTTCCTGTCTGTTGCAGAGGGATTAGTACTAGATCTTTAAGGCCCCTTTTGCCCCAGGCCATTTTATGATTCTATGATTCAATATTTTCCAAAGGGTATTTTCTTTCTTCTTTCCATATGGAAAAAAAATAGAATGTTGAAAAGTAATTTTAGTGATTTGCCAGAGGTCACAAAGTACAACTGATGGAAGAAATCTGAGCATAAACCATATTCATGTTTCTCAGATTGGTGCCTTACTAATTAAACCATGCTGGTCATATTTTTTTCCAGATATTTTCTATTGCCTTTTCTATCATCCTCATTTTGAATTGTTAGCTGCAGACGTATGAACCATTGCTATTTTTTACTCCTCTGCCAAAATGAAAAATCTTCATTGGATTCAATTCCTCAAAATTTTAGGAGAATTTATTTCCATGCTTAAAACACACATTAATGAGTTAAAAAAATACTTTTTAATGAATTTTAGACTAGTGATTTTACAATGCATAAGCTCTCTGAGGTCAATGGAAACTTATATTGAAGACATAAAAAACTTTGTCTTTCTCTCTACTCAGCAATATCTTGTGGAATTCCTAAAGCTCCACTAAATGGTGGGATATTAACTACAGATTACTTAGTTGGCACCCGTGTTACTTATTTTTGCAATGATGGATATAGGCTATCAGCCAAAGAGCTTACGACTGCAGTTTGCCAGCCCGATGGTACCTGGAGCAATCACAATAAAACACCTCGCTGTGTAGGTGAGTAACATGTAAAAAGTGTCTGATGAGTAAAAACCCCTCTGTACAATTTTTTTTATTTACCCAGGTGCAAATCTTCACATGATCTAAATTTTCATTTTCAGGCCACTTTAATCTATGAATTATTGCTGGTAATAATTTAATATGAAACACATATGTGAAGCATATATAATTAAGACATGCTGAAACTTAACAGCAAAAGCAAAATAAACATTCTAGAGCTTATAAAATAAGCTCTAATCAAATAATAATTAATCAAATAATAATTAATTTACAGTTAAATCAAAGTAAATGGTTGCTGAGGTTTTCTGCAAAAGTCGTCTCTTCAGTGAGAGCTGCACTATTAATATACTTTTTAAATTAATATACTTAACAAGCTTTTTTTCTATCCAGAACAGCAAAACCTGTGATAATTGTTTGAAACAGCTGCTTATTATTTATATTCATCCCATCATTATAGTCCTGCACCATCTAAACTTGGGGGAACATCACTGCAGAGAAAATGCATTTAACTCCAAAATGAAGTGGATATCAGCAATTACAAATGGGATATAAAAACCCAGGTTATTGTAAGAGCGATACGGGGGATGTCAATGTCTCATGCACATTAGGATTTGGATTATCTCACCCAATGAATTTTGGAAATTAATTTAAATTAAGACTGGAGTATTTTTCAAGGATTTACTCTTTCTCCTTTTTTTCCTTCTTGATCTTGAAAATTACATTCTGTCATGAATTTTCCTCTGTCTAAAGAACCAATGAAAATAGAGAATAACAAAGAGGGAAAAATCATTATGCTTCTCATGTTTTTTACACTATTAGTATTGTAGAATGTTTTTTTCCATTTCTGGATGAAGAACACTTAAAATTAAGAAATGAAACAATATTTCATTTAATAATAAAAATAAAATATATATTCATTTAATAATAATAAAAAATATATAGCTGTTGAAAAAGCAACTTGGATATGGACATTATCTTTTCTGTCACCAATGTGCAGCCTCTCAAAGAAGTCTTTCATATCTTATAGAGTTTACCTGGGTAGAAAAAATAATTTCTCCATTTAAATTTAAAAAATTTTAGTAAAGATTCTGGTGCCTGATGTAAAATATCACAGAAAGTCCACCTACAGTGAATTCAACCATGGTATAGCTCCTATCTACACCAAATGTATCATTTTGCATACACAATCCCTTCTCTTTCTGAATGATTATTAATTAAATGAGACAAATTATGCTCATTAACCACAGACAATTTCAAATACAGCCTTAGTTTTCAAAGATTATGTCACTATCTTTAAAATACATTTTTTGATTAATAATGGCACAGATTTGCCCAATTTGCCTGTACTAAGCCACCAATAACTATGTCTTTTTGTTATTTTGGAAGTTGTTACATGTCCAAGCATCAATTCTTTTACCCTGGAACATGGAAGATGGAGAATAGTGAATGGTTCCCACTATGAGTATAAAACAAAAGTGGTTTTCAGCTGTGATCCTGGGTATTATGGTTTGGGACCAGCATCCATTGAGTGTCTTGCTAATGGTACCTGGAGTTGGAGAAATGAGCGGCCTTACTGCCAAAGTGAGTACATGTTGTATCTGCATCTGTTGTACAGATTTCAGGAAAATATGTTTTATTGGGTGAATTAGCAATGAACTAATTTAATATTCAAAACAGTGAATTAAATTGTTTCTTGGCTGGAATTCCTGGGTATCCTAAAGGTTGTCATTTACAATTGTAATACATTAGATTTAGTGACAAGGGCATGTCTGTAGGCACACTTCTGGAGTTTAAATGTCCCTCAATTTATAAATACAAAGAGAATATTTTCCTATGTTTATTTTAGGTCAGAAATGTTGTAAAATCTTGAAAAAGGCAAAACCTTTTTACCCTGTCTGCACACTTGATAAATAAAATAATCCCCTTTCAGGTAGTTTGCACATATCCACATCATTCCTACCATTAGCTGGTATGCTGCTAACCTGAAATAGTTAGTTTAAAAAAATAATAATAAAAAACATAATATTCAGCTATCTAAACCAACTAAAGATATAGCTATAGTTGTGTTTCCCTCCCCTACTACTGTGAAAAGCACATTTCTTTATAAATTTACATTTAGGCATCTCTTTTTCAAATTGGTGGGGTTTTGGTTACACCTTGAAGCTGCAAAACTCTTTCTCTTTATGGAAGACGGTGTGATGTACCCTCAGAGAGACGGATACAACTCTGCTTTTGGTTCCTGTATCAGAAATGTGTCTATCTGCATGTTTATATATAAATACAAAAGTATCTAAAAAGTCAGTAGATAAGCTATTTAACTGTGGCTTAAAATATATTTTTAATTTATTGACAATATATATGAAACAAAAAAGAGATTTAAAAATACAATTTCAAGGACAGATTAATTATAATGGAAATTAACATTGAGTTCTTTATAACTGGAAATCTAATATATAATTTCAAAAATTTTAAAAAGTTAATTGAAATATTTCATCTCTGCTGCTGTTAAAAATAGTGTGTATATTGGTATCTATCCCTCTGTGTATATATATTCTATATTAAATTTTTATTTGTATCTCTTTTCCCTTTAAAAGACAAGCTACTTCTAGATATGTTTTGGGAAGTTTTGTCTGAAATATTATAACGTTTTCTTCTAGGCATAAAGTGCGCTGTCTAATTTCAGCCTTTCATTTACCACTAATAAATTGTTTTTGTTAATTATTAAAAGAAAATTGACAAATAAAAATATTATTTTTATTTACAAGATGCTTTCAATTGTAAATAAATAGCAAGAAATTCCATCAATATCATTCACTCTTTACAAAAATGTAATGCGTGAAATCTAGGGTAAGCATTTTATTATGGCCTAGAAGATCAAAATGGCCCCTTCCCAAAGAAGCATAACTTAATCTGATAACAATTGTGATGTTCCAATATGCAGAAGGTACTTGATAAACCCAAGTTAATTAAACGGCATTCAATACTGTTCTGAGTGACTTTTTTAACTTTACAGAAATTATTTTAATTATTCTTCCCTCTCTCTTAAGTATAATTTCTGGGGAAGGAATGAATAGTTTTTGATTGCATGTTTTTAATCTATGATTCCTACAGATTTCTCCAAAATAATTCAAGGTGTGAAATTTGTTTATCTGACTGACTGGCTGATGAGTGTTGTTGGCTGATAGGTATTATTGTATGTGTGTTTGTGATTCTCAGCTCTACACTTACATTTGTTTTTGTTTTGCCATGAAGTTATTTCCTGCGGAGAACTTCCTACACCTCCAAATGGGAATAAGATTGGAACTCAAATCACATATGGATCTACCGCTATATTTACTTGTGACTCAGGATACATGCTAGTTGGCTCTGCAGTGAGGGAATGTCTGTCATCTGGACTCTGGAGAGGAATTGAGACCAGATGTTTAGGTATGGATACCACTGTCATGACATGTCCATTTCCTTTCTCTCTAGGAGACAAAACTAAGCAAAGTGATCTGCTTGTCTTTTCCTATTAGGAGATTCATTGAAGAGAGTTCTGCATGTGTGTGGCTGGGCTGCATTGTTTTTCTCATCAAAGTAGAACTATGTCTGTATTTTCAAAAATTTTAATATCTTCACAACTTGCAAACTCTGTTACTGTATTTGTATATATCTTTAAAGTAGAACTATACATAAAGAGCAAGACAGATTGATTCCATATGTGTCAGCTCTAATACATATCCTTAATAAATATTTGCATAGTAGATCTGAAGTGATTGTGTCATAAAATTAAACTATATTCTTGAAAAGATACATATGGAGGAAAAAAAAAGGTTTGTGGAAACTTTGACAGGACCACTGCAGCCTTATTTCTGAGAGAAAGCCACTGTCCAGACACTTTTTACAGAATGTGAGACCCTTTACTTGTACAAGGTTAGGCATCTTCTCTTATTCAATATACTCAGACGTTGCCTGAATTTCTTATGAATAAAATGAACACATGAGACAATTTCAGGGCTTCTTTCTGATTCATTAAGATGTGTACCTTGAGCTGGGTTATTGTATTTACAGTAGAGACAAAGGTTTTAACTCTATGTGTAACCAAAATTTCAGTTGAAATCAAAAGTCTGTTAGTATTCTGATTTAGAAATAAATATATGTCATATTATATCTTCCTGTTTGTTGAGGCATGAATATATAACAGAATATCCATAAACTGATACTTTCGGAAAACTGAACTAGTATATAAATCAAATATAGGGATTTGTTGCAATATATCTTTGTACAGATTGCCACTCTCTTTTTTAAACTGCTTTTCATCCCAAGCAATTTTTCTTCTGTAAAACAGCATTATTTGCTAATGTACACTTAAGTGAAGGATTCATGAATGAGCAAAAGTGTTGCTTATCAAGCTACAGGTTTGCAGCTGGAGTGTTCCCTGACATACAGCAGAAAGGGATAGAGGCTTTGTTTATGTTTCACTTTAACAATGGAAACCATTTAACAGAAGAAGAGGAAAAAAACAGATCTTGATGTTTGATATTCTTCATCTTCTAAATTTTCAGCAATTACAAGATGTTCTAAATCTAAATTTTTGAAGCACCATAGTATGTGCATAACAAAATGTTCAGCTTTTTTTCTTGTTTGCCTGTTTGCTTTTATTTTTACTGACTTTTCTGCAGAAGTTACATCTGTTGAAGTTTGGAGAAATGTAAAAATTTTCTTCAGAGAAATATTAATCTAAAAACAGATAAATTGCATTCTATCTATGAATAGCACCTTGGAAAAATACTCGCATTTAAGAGTTTTCCCAAAATAACTTCATGCCAAGTGAAGATGAGCACAGAATGAATTGAATTTCCCTACATTTGCCTGCAGAAATAAAACTGTAATATAATTTAATAATAGTAACATTACATAATCATTACTTGCAACTTAAAAGAGGACCCTTACTTCTCAGAAGAGATTCATTATTATTCAGTTCATACACAATAATGTCTGGTAACAATAAACAGTTAAGAAAACAACTAATTAACTGCAGAAGAAAAACAGTAAATTAAAACACACCTATTGTATCAGACTAACAGCAGTACAGTAAAACTTTTAATGCATATCTTTTAAGGTTTGTTATGGCAAATCGTTGAAGACGGCCTGAAAACAAGTATTACTCAGAAAAATTAGTATATACATCATATATAGCATGCAAAAAATATACACCTTGCTAAAAAAAAAAAAAGAAAAACTAGTGACAGAGCAAATTTATAAAAGGGAGAGAGTAATGGCTGCCATAATTTCTCTTGCAACAACTCTGTCTACTGTGTTACATCACTGTGCAGGAATGAGCTCCCTGCAGACTCAATAACTCAGTTCAATTCTTGTTTCTTCCATAAGTAATTTGAGACTTGAGATAGAGGGATGAGCTCAGCTAATGACAAATCAGAAATAAGAAATTTTTTAAGAATGATGTTGTCAGAAAGTGGAGGAAATGGAGGCCATTAAACAAGTATTAGAACATGGGAGAAAGGAGGTCAAATACAGCAGGAAGACCTACAAAGTGGGTATTTTAACAGTTCAAGAAATGAATTTTAATGCAACTTATCAGCAAATTTTACAATCTACTTCTGATGTTTTTCTGCTCTCGATTGTAAACATTTTTTATCATTTATCTTAGAACCTTTCCATTTTTACTTTCTGAAAAACGTAGTTGTTCTTGGACTGACGTGATTACCAATGTATTTAGGTTTTAAGTTTTGAAGATTCCCTTGGGAGTACACTTAGATGATATACATGGAATCCTACAGGATAACATAATACCATTTTCAAACTTTTTGTTTTAAAATATAATTTTTTTTTGAAAGTGCTACTGAAATAATTACATTTAATCATTGTGTTAGATGGCCTGATTATAATTCCAAGTATGTGTAATTTTAAAAAACTTTGACAGATGGAAATAAACAAGAATCTTAAGTATCTGCAGTAGAACTTTAAACTAGTTTGTGGTGAACCCAATCAGATACAGATGAGAATTAGAACTTTTAAATCACCAAAAATATTGACTAAAATCCAAGTTATGTTATTCCATGATATTGTGAACAATAGTGCATGATTTTGAGAACAGCCATAATAGTCTGAGAATACGATGGTAAGTTTCACAGCTCTTTTTTATGTTTCTTTTCTCATTCTGGCATATTTTACTAAATCATGAATAATTTACAGATAATGAATCTGTGGCAAAAACATTAACGCAACTGTCTTCCTTTCTCAATCTCAATTTTTTTTGTTTTCCTTTAAATGATACCTAAATGACAAAGTAATACATCATGAGTAATCACAGTATTATAATAATAGGAAATTGATTTCTTGGTCCTTATTCTCCATAGCTGATGAGAAGAAACAATGTTCAAATTGAAAAAAAGCAAATGAAACAAAACAGAATAGAGCTTCTGAAGTAATTCTGTTGTCAAAGTTTAAAAAACTAAATGTTTCAGGAAGTTTTATAGTGAAAAATCACTTTAGTTTTTTAGAATAAAATAACAAGCAAAGACTAAAATCATGACAGTTGTGTCACCTAGGTTACGAACTGTCTCTCACAATTTATTATGCTTGATTTTTTCTGTACTAGCAACACTGAAACTGTCTATGAAATAAATCCTGAGAAACATTCAGAAACATGGAATAGATTATTACTGGATATCTTACTTACAAGAAGAGTCTGACAAATATGTGATTTTGTTATACATTTTCCTCTTGGAAAAATGCTTAAATGTTCAACAAGAAATTGATTATTCTTATATGTTTTTACATATAAACTTTGCATATTTACAGTATATAGTGATTCCATATTTACAATTTTATATTTTGCATTATTTCCTTTATTTTTTGGCATTCATTTTGTTAAATTCAATTTAATATCAGAAATAACATTGATCATGAAAACATATATTATCATACATTTTTTTTTCTTTTAATGTATGTATTTTAATGCCTGTAATCAGATGTTTAGTAAATGTAATCAGATGCCAGTAAACTGGGCATTTCGTAGAATAGAGGTAAATCAGATCTACTTTAATAACTCTATAGTACTTTCAGATAAATTTTAGAATTAACTAGAATATGAATGGTGGAAAACATTTCCTAAGATTTCTCTAACACAGACATCTTTTCCCCTTTTCTCATTAGCATTTTTTTTCCTTTTTTTTTTTTTTTTTTTATTACATCAAAGGAGAAGCACTATCAGAACATTTACACATCATGATTTGAGGATCAGGACATTACTTTTTCTTTTTTTTTTTTTTTTGTCCCCAGAGAATTTTTTGGTGTTTATTTCTTGCCTTTTAAAATATTTTATGCATTTTTTTAGTTAATGTGTTAGACAGATTAGTCAAAAACACTTAACAAAGCAAAACTAAAAAAGCAAAGTACAGCATGCTTTGAAAAGTCTTTCTGTTAGATACAGTTCTTATATATAATGGAGCAGCTCTTTACTTAGATTATTACAAAGAATTCTGATTTCTTTCTAGGACCTTACTCATTGTTAATGTAATGTACAAAGTTCCGTACTTCTCTTTCGGCTTTATCTAACTGAGCTTCTTTTACTTGTGCTAGTTACATGACTGATAGCAATTTTAAGACTTATTTTTACATCTGATCAATGAAAATTACATGAAAAGACAGCAAAAAGTATGATTTTCAACCAATACTTAAACTCAGAGGAAAGATAACTTATAAACACTTCTGTTTTTTTTCATCGATGAGCTAACTCCAGGTTTTCCCATGTCTTGAACTTGTGACTCTCAGTATAGAGTCTCAGCTGTACAACACCTAACACGTATTTCTTAATTCCTGCTTCTTTCTTAATTCCTCATGACATCTAAACAGATCTGTAGATATTCTCTCCTTAATTTACCAAAAGTCATTGCTATCATTTCATATAGGATAGACCCAGCAACTACTGGAACAATGCTTTTGTTAAGTTCTGCATATTAGCATTAAATCTCAAATAAAGATAAACGATGAAATATGATTAAATTTTTAAAGGTCTGTAAAGTCTGGGGGTTTTTTTGTTTTTTTTTTTTTTTTTTAATTGTGACATGTTTAAATTATGGTAATTCAGTTCATTTGGAAAAAACTTTTATAAAATGTCCCTAGGTATTAAAATGCAAAAATGAAGAATGAAGTTTATTTGATTAAAAAGGCATAAGGAGTGTGGTTCCCATACATGGCTAATACTAGAGGAGCTTTCAGTAAAGAGAGATGGATAGAAGAAAAGAGCTGTTTAGGACAGTGTGTACATTAAATGTCAATATTTGCACTTCCCAAACAGTAATATCAGGAAGACCTTTCATCTCTTCTCCTAAGAGAAAGGCTACACTTCACATACTGTGTCTTTGTCTGAATTAAAAAGTTATCCATCGGACTGAGCAGATCATGAAAACAAGTAATTGATTCTGAATGACCTACATTTGCATTACATACGGTTCAGAGAATTTTCCTTGGACCGTATTTAGTTCTCTGGGCTAAATGCCATCATTACTGATATGGTTCTAAGTTATCAGAAAGATCTGTCAATAATTTTGCCTACTTTTTCTTCAAAAGGAGATGGAATAGGTTTTGTGCACCTGATTGAGCTTCTCAGTGTGCTTCTTCTGAAAAGAAGCTAATATGTTCACACTAAAACCATTCAGTATATTTAAGAGTTAGAAGGAAGATCTGAACCAAAATTCTCATGTGAACACAACCTTTGATGTATTAGCTGGGGAATATTTACCCCAGTTTTACTCAACTCTTTTTTCATAAAAAAATAGTGGTTTAAAATGCTAATGAGTCATTGTAGGCAGCTTGTTACTCATAAAGAAAAGCAGTTATCCATCAGCTCTGTAGAGAACAATGCTGTCCATGGAGTTAAAAGAATTGCAGACATACCATCTGGGGCAAAGCAACCATGTAAGCAAACAGCAAAGAATGTTCAGTGCATTAATCTATCAGTGGTATTTTTTTATATTTTCTCAATCAACTTTCAGTCGCTGAAATGTTTCTGGGTCTATGGAACCTCTGAAGTGTAACCTCTCTGTCACTATTTTCATACTTTAAACTTCTAGAAAAATATGTAAGCAACTAACTTCTTCATCTTCACTGCTTTTAAATATCTTTTTTAAACTCACAGTATTTCAATTAGGGGGGATTCTCTATCTCCAGTGTTACTGAATTAATATATCTGGAGTTAGCCATATACTTCTCTTTGTTCTTCAGTACTGTATAATAATAACTAGACTTTCAAATTAGGTATATGATGTTTCATCTTTAAAGAATTATTCAGCGGTTTCAAGGAATTCAGCAGAGACCTTCCCTCTGTGGGCTATGGATTAAAAAGATTTAAAATAACTTTACCATTCATCCTGAACAGTTTTAGTATAGCTTGAACAGCTGTCAAGATGAGACTCTTCTGAAAATAGCAAGAGAAATGCCCTGAGCCCTGTTTTGTCCAGGGTTGTGCCTTCTTATGTCTCTGTATGAAATGCAAGCCCTGTAAAGAAGAAAAAAAATGCCGGGAAATAACTCTTCCCTTTTCAGCTGAGGTCATCTTGACAGGTTAATTAACTTTGTTGAATAATAAATAACATAAACCTCTGTTTTCAATAATACATTGGTGGTATGTAGATTTGTTTCACTACTGTGCTCATGTTTGACACTACTGACAACTAAAATAAGCATATGCACATTTTTTGCCATTTAATGTAAAGATTCTGTATTCATTTATTCCTGTTCTTTTCATCTCATAGAACAACCTGCAGAAAAGAAATCTCATTTACAGCTACAGTTTCAAAGGTTCATAAGTTATTATGCCCATTCTTCATTGCTAGAGCAGGATTTCATGTCAAATTAGGTAATGTATTTGGTTCTCACAAGTTATTAATATCCTTCATTCCCAATCTTTGACTAATTTTGGGTTTTAATAATATTTCATGCAATTATTCTTCTCAAGTTTTGCTAGACTGGAAATTAGAATGTTATATTTCTTATTTCTCATCTAAAATTTGCTATTCAGTAAAACCTTCACATTTAGTCTCTTTTAATACCATTCTTTGTAATTTTTGCTTATCTTTGCAAAAGAGGTATCTTTAGATTCAGTATTACAAGTTACAGGCTACATTAAGACCCACAGGTCTCATCTGGATTCATAGAACTGCTACAAAAGTCTTTTACATCCTTATCATTGAACAAAAGGAACTACAACTGGTCTTACACTACAGCACAAAAATAGAGGTATTGACAATGGACAAAAGTGACATGAAAACAGTTTAGAATAGCTTAGCCTAAAGTAGTCTAGAATCCTGATTTAGTGGGAAGTCAGCTATTTACTACCAGGATATTAGAATATACTTATTTGTCACAATGCCCCTATAGTAAGAGCTTAAATGAAAGTCCTGAAAAACAAAGACCTTCAGAATTGATCATAAAAAATACTAGAATATACAGCAATTAATATGAGCATATCCTTAATCTATAATGAACATCCTGGAATTATTTTCTTAGATATCTTAATGAAAAAATGTTAAAGGTAAGAATTCTACTAAAATTCAAGATAAATAAACACCTTAGTTTTAGAAGAAATGCATGAAACCCAGAGTAGAATTGAAAATAAATTACGTAATAATTGCTCTTCCAAATACAGGCGTTGATTGAGGCTTTTGTTGGTTTGAGAGGTATTTTGGTTTTTTTCTTCCTCTATGCTTTCTTTTTCCTCTTGATATTGGAGAAGTAATGATAGCAACCACTCTAAGTTGAGGTCTTTATTTCCTTTCCTTTGGCAGAGAACATCTCTATGGATGTATAAAATAGAGTAGGAAAATAAAGCAAAGAATAAAAGTTCTGGAAAATATTTATGAGTCTCTAAATTGTTTGGATCTTAGGGAATTTACTGAACTGCATGAATCAGTGGAAATTCTAGTAAAGTTCTCCAATGTTCTCTTAACTGGAACTATGTACACCATTATATGTACCTTTCATAGCAAACATAGTGAACTGCTTACCACATGCACCTACGTAACAGTTGTCAATCATTTTATTTGAAGATAAAATAAATAATTCTGAACCCATCATTGGATTGTTTTGGTTTTGCGTTTTTTCCCTTTTTTTTTTTTTTTTTTTTTTTCTCTGTTTGGTTTTAATGTGTTTTTTCTATATCCCACACTAAACTTCCTCTTGAAAGCACGGTAAAAACTGGCAAAAAAATCATGCAAATCCCCAAGGGTTTGTTTGTTTGTTTTAAAAATATTTTTAAAATATTTTTAACAATTTTTGGTAAAAATTGTGTCACAATTCTGGCATATCTTGTTTTTAAACTATATTTACTTCCATAACACTGTCGCTGATTGATTTAGGATCCTGTTATGACAGAACTACAGTTTTATAATACAGCTTTATAATAATTCTTCATGAATTCAGTTTTATTTTTTGGTTTAGAAATATTACATAGGGATAAAAGCAGTTACTGTTTTAAAAGTATTTTTCATTACTACTAGCGGAATGTTCACAATTGGTCATGCAATATAGTTAGTGCTCCAAAGATATAACTGTTAACAGAGTGGGAAGAAATAATCAAGACAGAGGGATTAGAAGTAACAGAATCATAGAACAACCCAAGTTGGAAGGGAATTTGAAAAGTCATCTGATCCAATATTTCATGACAAAGGGAGCTGAGATGGAATTATCTAGCAACCTGTTTAGTCACATTTTGAAAACATCTGGTAATTTAGACTCCCATCACATCCCTGGATAGATTTTTCCGGGGAATGCTTTTTCTTACTATCAAAAGAATTCTTTCTTACGTCATGATGAAACCATTCCCAGTGCAACTTGCGCCCATTGCCCTTTGTCCTCTCCATGTGGCTCCATGTCAAGAGAGAGCCTCCATTATTTTCGTAGCCACCCTCTAAGTACTGGAACACTGTGATGAGCCCCCCACACCACCTGAGACTTCTCTTCTTCAGGAAATAATGCCTTCAGCCTTTCCTCACAGAAGAGGCTTTTCAGCTCTTTGATTGTCCTCATTACTTCCTTTGCAGTCTGTCTGAATCTTTTTGCATCTTTCATGTGCTGTCTGGAAAACACTGAGTAAAATGGGATGATCACATCTCTACCTCTACTAATAATGTTTCTGTAAATGCAGCCCAGGATCCATTTTGCTTTCACTGTTGCAGCCACACGCTGCTGACTCCCAGTCATCTTCTTGTCCACTCAGGTGCCTTTCAGTGACTGCTCCCCAGCCACACAGATTGTGGCCTGTTCTGGGCGCTTTGGTTCTGTCATCCCATGGGCAGAACCTTGCAGGTGTTTTTGTTAACCTCATACAGTTCTTACTTGCCTGCTCCTCCAGCCTGCCCACATCTCCCTCTAAGATGTCTCTTCCTTCTCACATGTGCCTCACCACCAGTCTGGTGTCATCAGCAAACTTCGTGAGGCTGCTTTCAATCCCATCATCCAAATAATTTATGAAGATATTCAACGTCATGGGGCCCATTACTGCTCCTTAGGGAATCCTGTTGTGATAGGCTTCCAGCCTGAGTGAAAATCATTGATCACCACCCTTTTAGTGCAGCCTGTTAACCCATTCCCTACCTATCTTGAAGATCACCCACCCAATCTGTATCTTGCCCTTTGGTGCAGGAAAAGGCTGTGGGAAATGGTGTTGAATACATTGCTGAATTTCAGGTAAGCAATGTCCCCTACTCCTCTCCTTGCATATAGTAGATGTTGAAGAATGTCAAAAGAGAAGAGAAGAAAGAAAAAAAAAAGAAACTCAAAAGTTAAAAGAATTCAAAACTAGGGTCTGAGATGTTTATGACAATGCAAGGAAGTAGGATAAGGGGATGTGATTTTTAAATTACTTTAAATTTTCTGGAGTGAGACTGAGATATTACTGCAAGACATACAGATGATTTGTAATGAATTTTAAAAATTTATTTTGTAAAAATTTTTTTTCACCTGTTGAAGTTGTATGGGTTTTGGAAAGTCTGTACACAGTTGCAGAAACTGCACTGTGATCTTAGTTATCTCACATGTTGAATTGCTTCAGTTTTATTCTCTCTGCACAGGAAATAAGAGATTGACCTTTCTGGTGAAATATTCTGCTTCCACTCTGCCATAAAGCAACACTAAATTCTTAATTAAGAACCAAGCCGTATATTTTAATTAAATGCAAAAAATATTTCCTTGAGCATAATCTGACTCACTGCAGACTGTCTGGTTGCACTTTTCACAGAAATTAATCTTTTATAGCTCAGTGTTTATTCCTCATCTGGTTAGTCCTGTTTATAGTCAGAAATATGATAGGATAGGGAAATTAGTTTCTTTGGAGCATTAAAAAAAAATCTATTACATGCTGGATTATGGGTTATGAATTTCTTGGAAAATCAAGACATACTCTGACAAAATTTTTTTAAATGTGTTATGCCATCTTATACTAGAAAACATAAATTTCATGTATGCCTGATTTTTACATAACACTGAGGGAAACAGGGAGGGAACAAACAAGAGATAATATAGCCTTAAACAGTACCACATTTCCTGTTAGCTACACAGAAGTCAAACTGCAGTCATCAATCTAATAAATGTGGAGGTTCACATACAACCAATACTGTAAATCCTGATTGGTTTATTATGATTCATATAATGAAATACAATGCATGAAATACAATACAAAATTCAAGTTGTAATAAAATATAGGATTCTCCTATTTTATTTATTTATTTTAGGAAATTTCTAGCCCCAAATAAGGCAAAATGCAGAAAAATACATCAGGGTATTAGAAGCATTTAAAATTTCAAAGGAAAAAATAGTCCAAATGATATTGGTTGTAAATGTCTTTTCTTATTAGCAATCCCATGCTTTGGAGGTTTTTTGGGGGGGCTATTTGAGAAAAATTAGAAGACAAAAAGAGAGCAGAGAAGTTAGAGTGGCTGGTAATTTCTTGCTTCTATTTTTTTTTCAAAAAAGTACTAGCTGAAGCACTGGTCTTTTTTATTTTCTATTTTTTTTATTTTTATTTTTTTTTTTTTTTTTTTTTTTTTTTTTTTTTTTTTTTTTCTTGCTTGTCTTACTCTTCTTTTTCCAGTGAAGTCCCGACCAAATGTCACAGTCCTCATAAAGTCAACCATTCTTAGAAGACTTTCCCATTACCACATTTTTTGCTGAATCACAGTGCCCATTTTCCAGAATTCATTACAAAAAATAGTAACTACACAGTTTGTTCTTTTCCCCATCCTCTCTGTAGGCTAAATGTCTCTTTATGATTTTCACAGTGAAAATACAATATTTCTAATATTTTGAGAATACAGAGTAAAAAGTTAGACCTAGGTATAAAAAGATTTTTGGCTGCCATTTGGTTGCTGAAAGATTTGGTGGCTGTTGTGCTGACTGCCTTCAACCAAAGGATTTTAATCTCTTTGGGATTTTACTGGGAAGGAGAGAAAGAATGGAAAACATTACAGAGTCAAATTCCAGTTCCAGTTTTTTGTTTTGTTTCATTGTACAAAGGCCGTACTTAAAATGTCCACATGTCTTGATAACTCCAATATTTGTATTATTTTTATTTATGTGGAAATTTTCTATTTACTTAAATATATGATACTTTAATGTTGCCTTATCTAATCATAACAAAAATAAAAAATAAAAATAAGGTAAGTAATACATATTTTTTACATGTTACAATAAAAAAGGAAGCATTCATATTTTTAAAGGAAAATTGATTATATATATGGCATTTAATCTCTTTGCCACATCATCTTTTTGTAATTTTTTTATATGTGTCTATATTTTATGTCTATACAAATGCATGGCTGCAGTTTTCACCAAGCTAATAAAAAGTAAAGCTCTGAATTAGGTCAATAGAAAAACAGGAAAGGTAGTCAGCATTTCTTTGGTTTAGTTAAGGAGGCTTATTTAAAATTTCTATTGCATATTTACTGATTTTCTTTTCCTTTTTCTTTACTATGAATAAATCTAGCTGGTCACTGTGGTATCCCAGATTTTATAGTCAATGGACAAGTAATAGGAGAAAATTATGGATATAGAGACACAGTTGTTTACCAGTGCAGCCCTGGCTTTCGGTTGATTGGCTCTTCTGTAAGAATATGCCAACAGGATCACAACTGGTCTGGCCAACTTCCATCCTGTGTGCGTAAGTAAGCATGGCAACACATACTGATTTGTGTTACAGGAATATCTGTCACAAGCAAGATGAGAATTGAAGGGGCCTCCAAAGTATGGAACCACTTAAAATTTATGATTTGTCTATCAGGTGAAGTGTTGTCACCTAAAACAGTAGCATCTTTTGGCTACTGAATACCTGATGTTATGGATATGAAAATTCTTCAGAAAGTGATAGGACTTATGAATGCCACCACTCAAATTTGAAAATGCCTTTATCAACTGTAGTGGCTTTTGAAAATATTAAATGTATATTTACTTTCACTGTTTTAGTTAGATAAATAAATACTGTTAAAGTAAACTGTCAACACTGCAGATTGAATTGTTTTATTTACCAAATTATCTTTTATTGTTCTTCCTCACAGAGATGCTCTTACTTTGATTTGTGATTTTGGGGTTCTTTTGAGTGAAAACTGTGCTTTGTTAATAAGGTTTATTTTACATGATAAGTGTGTTCAAGCCATCACATGAAAGACCTTTAAGTAATAACAGAAAATGATGTATTTAATTTAGGAAAATTTGAGATTTCTTTAAGCACTTTAAAGTAAATTACCACTTTTTTTCAGGTTCAGTAACATTAGTGTATTGAAACTGTATTAACCAGCCTCCAAACATCTTATAGCTCTATCTTGGTAGCAGAAGTTCTTTTAATGCCAAGTCATAGCAAACAATGTTAATTCATTTACTCTGTGATGTTTTAATTTTTATTTTTAATTACTGATTGCCTTTTTTTTTTTTTTCCCAATGGTTTCTTTTAAAACAGAAGAAAATGTTTACAAAGTGGTTTTGGATCCTTTTGTGAATATTAATTTGTATACAATTTTCCTTACTTTTTTTTTCAGCTGGGATTTGTGGGCACAGAAAATAAACTTTACCTTCTGTAGAGAGTTTATGCATAAATAGGAAAAGTTTCACTATGCCAATAGTTCTGGGTTTTTTTTCCAAAAATAGTCATAAATTTAGAGATTCACTAAGTAATTAGGCCACAAAGATTAAATATTGAGTTGATACTGAGGCAAATTTGTAATAATACCTGAGGAAGTAAGGTAGTGAAATATTTCCTTTCCATTTCAGAATATACATAATGAAAATCTAGTGCTTGCTTTTCTCTTGCTTTTTCAGAAGAGTTTTCTTCATTTGCTGTCATTACTGCATGTCAAATTCTATTCAGTTTATTTAAAAATTTAAGTAAGTTCTTGGGAGAGTACACAGTACCTTATGATATCTGAACTTGAACATGCTATCATATATAGTTGTTATCTATTGCATAATAAATAATGAAAAGTGATAACACTTTGTTCTG
>CM031858.1:137254666-137358387 GCA_018697195.1 Certhia americana | reverse complement strand
TTTGTTTTGTTTTGTTTTGTTTTGTTTTTTTGTTTTTTTTTTTTTTTACTGGTGCTATGCTAGCTGTCAGCTGTGGTCACCCAGGTAGTCCTATTTATGGAAGAACAAGTGGAAATGGCTTCAACTTCAATGATGTTGTGACTTTTTCATGTAATACTGGGTATGTTATGCAAGGACCAACCAAAGCTCAGTGCCAAGCTAACAGGCAGTGGAGCCACTCCCCTCCAATATGCAAAGGTATGAATGGAGCATTTACAGGTTTCTAGCTAAATGTTGTAAAATTAAGGCTGAAAAATAAACTGATGGTAAAGGACCACAGGACAAAGTGATTCCTCTCACACCAATGGAGAGACTGATTAACTAATATCATAATCTTATAATAAAAGACATTTTGTAATTCTAAGATTTTTTGCACTCAGGTTGCCAGGTTGCAGAGGAACTCTCATGTGACAGTAGATTATATTGCTTTTTTAAAAAATGTTCCTACAAGTTACTTAAGCAAAATTATGGAGAGATAATTAAGAGCCTAAATTCTGAAATAATTTTCTCTGCATGTTTAGTCAATGTAATTCTAACAGACACATAAGAAAACCTATGTTTTTTTTTTTTCCTTTTACACTTCCATTGATGCTCCGTGGAGCATCTTGATTTTGAAAATTGTAATTCTAATTCATTAACATTGTCCATTTTTAGTGGCTCTTAATGATTCTAGATATTATATGTAAAATTCTTTCACTTAGAAAAATAATACTGTGAAATTAGTCCTATTTGAGTTTTCATAAGCAGTTTTAGGCAGGTTTTGTCACCCCTGTCTTTTTTAAAATCTCTTATTTGCTTTTTAAATAATTGATTTAATTTAGAAAAAATGTACCTTTTGCTGTAACCTGCATGTACATATGCAGAAATTCCAATGATTGTTTTTCAGCATCTTCTCTGCAGCTTTTATGGATTTTTTGTCTGTGCATAAACTAAGTCATGTGTTTTTATAGAAGTTTTATTGAATGTATTTTCTTTTCAGTAGGTGTTCTCCACTTTAATTTGATTGGCTTTCACTTTCCTCTAAGAGATACTGCCAAATATTTTACAGAACTTAAATTTCCAAGGAACACTTTATTGATGAGAAGATATTGTTTTCTAAATTTACCATACTAAAGATGTACTCTGTGTTTAGGGTACCTATTTAATCTCATTTTCAATCTAGTTGCTATCAGTCACCTTGGTGTTCTTGTATTGCAGAATAACGTGCCAAAGTACTGACAGCTTATTGGAATGGAGGGATTGGTAAATAAGTTGATCAGGTTACTCTTTGAAATTTTACACACTCCTGAAATTGCATATTCTTGTATATAATTGTATATTAGGAGAGAGTTTAAAACCAGAAAGAACTAATCTTGTGTTGGGCATCATTAATCATGTCTGCAACGTGCAGTTAAATCCATTCTAATGAATATTTCTTTTTGGTTTTTGCTTTGAAGTTAAATAATAATAATAATAGAACTGTTACCTTGCATATTTGTAAACTACCAAAAGTGCAGTATTATAGAAAAGGCTTCACACTGTTGTGAAGACTTTGCTTTTGTCCGATAAATTTTTATATAAATTCAGCAGCGCACTTGCTGTTGCTACACTATTTACAATTTTGTTAACTATCTAGCTTCTCAGCCAACCATAATAATTGTGGAAAACTATTGAAATGGTCAAAGTTCCTTCCTTGTATTTTATTTCAAGGGCTCACTACTCCTGAGTAATTATTACTTTAAATATGTATTTAGTAATGTGTATGTGGACAACATTCTCAGGCACTTGGTGTGATTCTTAGGGCTGTCCCATGCAGGGTCAAGAGCTGGACTTCAATGATCCTTGTGGGGGGAAGGAAAAAAAGACAGAAATGTAGCTCAGGCTTTCCTCCAGGAAAAAAAAAAATTAATATTGACCATCAATGTAGCTAAAAAATCGTTCTGTCCTTTACTGTTATAGAAGTCAAATACAAGCAAAAAGCTTTTTCTGTCCTTAGTAAAGGTACAATTTCTACACTTGTAGTATCAATATCTGAGACCTGCTTGAAGCACACAAACAGATTACAACATTTAGAATAGTGGCTAGAGAGGACATCAGTCAGAAAATGACTACATAAAGTGATTTAGGTAGGAAAAATGATCTTGTATTGCATCTGGCAATACCATTTTTCCTTTGCAGATTACAGAGCTTTTCAGCATAATTTGATAATTTCATATACAGACATCCATGCACATTTACCTCAGAAATTCAGCAAATGTGAAGCAGGATCCTGCATCTGGGGAAGAGTAAACCCAGTAACCCCCTGCAGCAGTACCTGCTGGGGGTGACCTGCTGGGGAGCAGCTCTGCAGAGAAGGACCTGGGGATCCTGGTGGGCAACAAACTGACCACGAGCCCAGCAGTGTGACTGTGTGGCCATGCAGGCCAAAGTTGTCCTGGGGTGCATTTGGAAGAGCATTGCCAGCAGGTTGAGGGAGGTGATCCTGCCCCTTTACTCAGCCCTGGTGAGGAATATCTGGAGAACCTGAAGTGTGTCCAGTGGAGAGCTGGAAAGGTAGTTAAGGGACTGGAGCATCTCTCTTACAAGGACAGGCTGAAGGAACTGGGCCTGTTAACATTGAGAAGGGGTGACTGAGAGGGGACTTCATCACTGTCAGTAACTGCAGGGAGGCTGTCAAGACAACAGAGCCAGGCTCTTCATGGTGGTGCCAAGTAAAAGTATGAGAGGCAATAGGCAGCAACTGATGCACAGGAAATTCCACCTGAATACACATGCAGATATACAGATTTGCACACAGGTGTGTGCAAGTGCATGTATATAAAGATGCAATTGATTATAAGGATGAAGGGATAGTAATTTTTATGGGAACTTTGGTTCTCCAGTGTAACTTTGAATAAGTGATGATGTGTTTCCCTGAAACCTGTTAAAATAATCTTCATGACCCCCAAAATAAATATTATACTGGACTCACAGATAGCTTTATGACAGGAAAAAAGGGGGGAAAAATCTATATTCAGAAATTAAAAAAAAAAAAATTAAAGCGCTAAGAATTAAAATCTTCATCAGTATTCTTAACCATTAAAGTTAACCTCTATTTTTAAAAGCTCCTACCCACTTATTGGGATATGTTCTTGTTCTGTCAGATTCACCATAGCCTTACCTAACTGACCTTGTGCTCTTTAGCTCAAAACATCTGTCTTAAAGGTGATCCATTGTCAAAGTGTTGGTATAGGAGCAAGAGTATGTTTGCATTTCTATGTGTGTTAGACCAAAGTCACATCTAGCCCCAAAATATGTTTCTATTTGTGGACAATAGTGTATGTCAAGGCAGGAATATCAATTCATTTTATTGGTACATTCAGTAACTTTTAGTAGCCAATAATTTTATAGTATCATCACACTGTAAAGAAGCATTTCCTTTTATTTTCTCTGGATTTAACATCTTCTGGCTTTAGTGTCTCATCATTTCAGTTCTTCTTCCTAATTCACTACCATTATGTAAAAAGTTAGGGTATATAAAACCAGGATAGCAACACATTGGATATTTCTTATACAAAGAATAGGCGATCATTTTAGAAGACTGTATTAGTATGGCTCTCAAGTCTGTGCTTTTTCTTTTTAGTGGTCAATTGTTCTGATCCTGGAATTCCTGCAAATTCTATAAGAGAAAGTAAAATCGAACATGGAAATTTCACATATGGCACAGTGGTATTTTATGACTGCAATCCTGGATATTTTTTATTTGGCTCTTCAGTTTTAATTTGTCAACCAAATGGCCACTGGGACAAACCACTTCCTGAATGCATTAGTAAGTAGATAATGAGTTTGCTTCTACAAAGAATGTGAACTAAGTGAGGTATTATTTTATACATTTTCATCAGTCTCATGACAGCAATTAAAATAATCATATTTATATATATTTGTGTGTGCAGTATTGATGGAGGGTCTCAGTAGCTGCTGAATTTATATTGCTCTTGTATGTAGCAAATAACATAGAATATTTGTGGAATGCAAAAGCCAAACAGACATCTCTGAATGTTCCAGCATAATAATCCCTGATAGCAGAGATACAAGGTTAAAAACAGTCTATTATATTCAGTAACAGCACTGTAGAACACCTAAAATGTCCTCTGGACAATGTCCTCAGTTTACCACACTAAGAGACGTACCTGAACATCATACTCATATGCAACCTATTCACTAAGGCAAGAGGATCAACACAGGTAGGTTATTTTTATTCTGGTTTGTTATGAACAACTTTCTAACTGTGATGCACATATAACTATATATATAACTATATATAACTGGAGATGGTTCTTAGACTTTTAATTGGTTGGGACAGTTGATTGACCTGGTTCGCTATTAGCCTGTGAAAAGGGTTTCCTTTAGTGTCAACACTTTTTACTGAGAAAGGCTTCTTTTCTAGGGATTAAAGGGAAAACAGGCTAAAGGACCCTTATTCAGGAACCATGGACTGATATTTGCAATACTGTAGTTATTTGTTCTCAGGAGGCTTCACTACTTCTACTATTACCTCTCTAAAAATGAGAAAAAAATCCTTTTTTTTCTTATTATTGCTAAAAATTTCAGTTATGGAACTTGTCCCTTTCTTTGACGTGATAAGTAGCCTGATTGCAAGTCACAGTTAAACTTAAAACCAAGTGTCTGTTGTTTTCATGTTAAATTTAAAGCCAACATTACCATTTCAAGAAGAGAAATATTGCTTAATAGTAAAATATCTCCAAAGAAATGAATTTAAAGGTAAAGTTGCAAAGATTTCTGCTTTCTACATTTTTTATTTTAATCTCTTAGTCATTTTCATCTCAATTGTCACAAGAAATTTAATAACACAGCCTTTATTCGTCTTTTAAAAGAGCTTTGGGAGTAAAAAGTGGTACATATAATTTTGAAAGGGCATCTTCTGCTTTATTTGTGTCATTTTTATAGCGGGGTCAATGAATTCTATCAAAGTGGTATCCATGATATTTTGTAATCCTAAAAGTACCAAGACTTTTTAAGGGCCTTTTTCTAAGAGCTTCTGGAGTGTTTTGCAAATTATTTCTGGAATGGGACTTTTAACAATGGCATTTATTGATAGTGCAAGGGGTAATGGCTTAAACTTAAAAAAGTTCATTTAGATTACATATAAAGAATATTTGGGGTTTTTTCCAATGAGGGTGGTAGAATAAAAAGGAAGAAATTAGTTAATATTAGGGAAAAAAAATTAATCAACTTTTCTTATGAAATCCCAGCCCAAAAACATTAACATTAAATTTAAATTTTATAGAGTTTGTAATCAAATTAAGTGCAATATTAAGGGTGTTATAAGTTTTAAACTCAATTATTAAGGATCCAATCTTCTAGACATAAATGTAAACAGAAAAGTGTGTATAGGAAAGCCCAAAAATGGAAAATGTAAAGTAGCAGTCTGAAATTCACTGTGTCCTGTATGACATCTGAATAGGGCAAAAGAATCAATGAAGAGCACTACAGATAATAAAATATTCTGAAAAACTGTGAATGTTCTTCACAAGAAGAAGGTCTCATTTTGTTGAAGCCTGCATGACCAATATGCCTTTTTATTGTCAATGTTCTAAGTTTTCATTCTCAGCAATCATCCATAAGTGATAGTAGATTTTAGAAAAAAAATGATTAAAAAAATAACATGCTGACAACAATTGCTTGTTATGTAAAAATGACTGTTCTGGCTGTTATACTCAAAGTCCTCAAAGCCTGCAGAATGGTCACGGGGTCAGGGACACTATGTAGGAATCAAAGTTGGTCAATAGCTTACCACATTCTTAAATCCTTTGGGGTCCTGTCAGGAAGGTTTTTCACCATGAAAGCTGGACTCATTATGGGAGAACATGTCATTAAATGCAAATCAGTATATCCATAAATTAAAGCTCTAAGACCAAAATAATCATTTAAGAAAGACAAATTGTCACATATGCTTTTGGACTTATGCTGCATTTTTCAGTCATTGTACTGTTGCATGTATCTGAAATGCCATGGAATTGAACACATCCTCAACTCTGATCTGGATTCTGATCTGTATTTTTCTTTAATAGAAAAAATCCTGCTGAAAATAGTATTTAATACAATGAAGTTTTGATAAAAATTACAGGTGTATGATTTAGCACCTGGTTCTACTACTATATTTGCAAATCTAATTTGTGGGTTTCTTGGTTCATAAATACAAATATCTCTGGCCAAGATAATCTGCATAGCATGGACAGATGTAAGATAGAAAGAAATTAAACATCAGACCTTTTGTTTGTGTACATAGTGGATTTAGTTTATGAATTTCAACTTTACATTTCCCAAACTGGATTTATTTAGCTTGCTTTAAAATTAACTTCTTGCTCTGAATTACAAAAAGAGAGATGAAGTTCTGCATATTCTCTACCACAGCAGTTTGTTTGGCAGATACTGTGTTCCTGTAATTTTTTTCTGAAGAGTACAAGGTGTATGCATGTTTTTGTGCCATAAAGATCAACTTAGTGAATGAGTGGTTTTGAACATCTATATATATATATGTATGTAATTTTTTTTTTTTTTTTTTACATCTCCAAACATTTCTTTCACTGCTTTTGGACTTAAACATATTTTGCATTCTAATCCCATGATCTTCCCCCTTCCCTCAAACCCTAAAAATGTTAATACCTTCTAATATAAACTAATAAAAGTTTATATGTGCAGTTATGAAAATGAAAACTAAAAGTTATTTGATCAGTGATAATAACCTTCTTTTATCTCCAATAATTATGCATTGTAGTGATTGACTGTGGGCATCCTGGAGTTCCTCCTAACGCGGTCCTGTCTGGAGATAAATATACCTTTGGTTCTACTGTTCACTATACCTGCACAGGTAGACGATCCCTGTTAGGGCAGTCATCTCGTACATGTCAGTTAAATGGACACTGGAGTGGATCTCTTCCTCACTGCTCAGGTAATATATCTGAATTAATGACTATATCCTATATATGATTATATATGATTTTTTAAAAATATATTTTTATTTTTCAGAAGGCCATTTAAAAATCTGTAAAATCATATATAAAACTGAATTACCATCTCAGTAGAAGTAAAAAAACCAAAAACAAACAAACAAAAATAAGCATAAAATAATGCTTATAATCTGAAAGAAGTAGACTTTCTTGGTGGCACTTAAATTTCACATTCACTTGACTGTTAACAAAACCATTTTGTTTTGAAAATATTTT
The DNA here is from genome assembly GCA_018697195.1 of Certhia americana. Classification (NCBI taxonomy): domain Eukaryota; kingdom Metazoa; phylum Chordata; class Aves; order Passeriformes; family Certhiidae; genus Certhia; species Certhia americana. The sequence continues at coordinate 137,351,143 of CM031858.1, read as the reverse complement.
TATGTGATTTCTGACAAGAGTATTAATTTCCACAGTGAAATCTTGTAACATTGTCACTTCAAGACAATGGGTTAATTTTTAAATTTTTTTTTTTTAGCTTGCAAAATGTCTACTGGCTTGATGACGCCTCAGACATAACTTGATTGTGAATAAATACATCTATCTGAATAATAGGGCCATGTGGGCTCCACATAACTTCAAGACAGGATGCTCAGTTTTTGAGGGAACACCATCTAATCCTTGTAATAGTTTAGCACTCACTGAAGACAAAATATGTCCTCTGAAAAACTTATTGCTTAGGAATATTGTGTTTCACAACTTCAGTTTGATTCTCTTTAAGAGCAGTGATCAAGTGAAAAACAAATCCAAGCCACACACTAATTTGGGATTTGATTAAATCCCTTTTGTTATTGCAGACTATGTAAACAAAAACTGTGATAAAGGTTAACCATGTTATCAGTTTTATTTCTCAGTAAATAGTGGTGGAAGATCTTTCTTGTCCTGCTTACTTTTCATTATTTAATTGAAGGAATCAGAGGGGTTTTGACTCTTATTTAACCTGATGTAATTCAGAAAATTTAGACATGTTTAATGGCAGAAAAAAAGAAGAAAATAAGTAACATGTTTTCCTTGGATTAGGTCTATACCAAAACTAGAAGTGAAACATAACTGATATGCAAAACTGACTATGCTATAGTAGTTTCACATTTAAAATCCATGGTTCTTTACGGTATAAGTAAATAATAGAATCACAGAACAGTGGAAGTCAGAAGGACCTTTACAAGTCATCTAGTCCCAACTCCAGACATCTTCCACTGGCATCATAGAATGGTTTGTGGTGGAAAGCATCTCCAAAGATCATCTAGTCCTCCCTTACTGCAATGACTAGGGACATAGTCAATCAGATCAAGTTACTCAATTTCCTGTTCAACCTGACCTGGAACACTTCCAGGGTGTTACATCCACAAGTTCTTGGGGCAGCCTGTTCCAGTGCGCACATATAAGAAATGTCTGCTTTATGCCCAATCTAAACTTAGTCTCTTTCAGTTTAGAATTGTCTCCTCTTCTCCTGTCATTATAGACCTTAAAAAAAGCTACTCTACATCTTTCTTCTATATTTTATGCATTGAAGTGCCACAGTCAGGTCTTCTGGAAGCCCTCCTTTCTTCAGGCTGAACAGCCCAAAGTCTCTCAGCCTTTTTGCACAGCAGAGGTGTTCCAGCCATCTGATCATATTTATTAACTTTCTCTGGACCTGCTCTAACAGGTCTTTGTTCCTGTTGCATTGGAAACTCAGAAATGGATACAGTAGTCCAGGTGGAGCTCTCATATATTCGAAATCGTTTTTGTTTTGTTTTGTTTTTTTCCTCCTGCTCACATCTCTTCAGTGTATTCATTTATAAAATGATTATCAGCTGCAGTTTCAGAATACAAAATTTTACAGCCCATGGCACAGAAATAGCTGAAAATTAATAAGAAATATTAAATTAGAGCTTCTTGGTTAAAATATTGCTTTAAATTCTAAAGTGTTGGAAGAATTTTTCAGTATCCGAACCTTCTCCTGCAAACTCTCAGGAACCTAAAATGTGACAAAAATGAGAAAAATGTGCACCTAATTTAACCCTTAAAATTTCTATTAATAAAGCAGAAGATCATAAACATAATTAGAACAAAGATCAAGTTCTTATAGTGTATAATTTTAAAAGGTATGCACTAGAAATCAAACTTTAATGTAAAATAATCTTATTTAGGAATGATATATTCACATATTTGGAACTTTGAACTATTTTAATAAAAGGTGTTTTTACAGCTAACATGAATCCATATTTGTCTGGGGGAAAAAAATCTTTAGATAAAATCTAAGGCTGCTTATTGTAATTTTTCATAGTATTAATAAGAAAAAAAAATTAAAATATAAATTGTGAATTGCATAAATAATTAAAGAAATAGACAAAAAAATCAAGGAATACAGCCTAAAATACACATGAAAATATCAAAGCAGCCCTACTGAAAATAGGAATATTCTATAGTATTTCTTCTATTAAATTAACTGTGTTGAAATATCTTGGGATATTATAAGTGAGGTACCTGAAAATATTTTTTCTAATTATTATTTTTCTAACTACACATAGGAAACGTTAACCAGATCTAATTAATTTTTCTTAATGCATGAAGAAAAATTTCCTTGACATAGGAACTTTGAAATGTTGATCATAATGAATCAAATTGTACAGAATGCAACTCTTATTTTCTTTAACTGTACTGTACCAAACTATAATTCTTAGTAAAGATTTGACATTTTGTTTTCAGAGCTTATATCTGAAATGCTTTCTCATTATGAAATAATTTGCAGTTCATGACACATGATCTCTATATTTTCCATCTAAAATATGTAAAATCATCAGCTTTCATTATTAGCCTTTAAATTTATTTCTTCATTTTAATGCATATTAAAGCATTACAATTTGCATGTTTGTTGCTATTATTCATAATATATAATAAAGAATATTTAACTAAGAAAAGATACAGCATACTTGTCCTTTTAGTATATTAAAAAGAATTTAAAAAGAAAATGCTAGGTCAGTGAACATACGGTAACTAAATTTTGTAACATCTTTATGACAGTTTCTTGTGACATGACATTCAGTTAGAAGGAATTGTCATGTCCCATTGATACATACTGGCACTCAGAAACAGTTTTCAATCATCATCTGCATATCAGATGGAGTCAGAAATTCTTTGCAATGTAGAATTCCTCATATGTGCAACAAGGGTTGTAAGTAGTTTGAATATCCTCCATTTCATCAAGATTAAACGTTAACTGATAATTTGTTACACATGTGAGTGAAGCATGGCTCACAACTACCTGTAAAAATAAGTTAGTCTGCATGAGATAAATAAAATATGTTCTCTTAGACTTCATCACAGTCTAAAACTTCCTTGTAGTGGGAAGAGGAGGGGCAGGCACTGATCTCTCACTGTGGTGACAGTGACAGGACCTGAGGGAATGGCCTGAAGCTGTGTCAGGGGAGGTTTAGGTTGGATTTTAGAAAAAGGTTCTTCACCCAGAGGGTCTTTGGGCACTGGAACAGTTCCCCAGGGAAGTGGTCACAGCACCAGCCTGACAGAGCTCAAGAGTTTGGACAATGCTCTCAGACACATTGTGTGACTCTTGGGGGGTGGTCCTGTGCAGGGTTGGGGACTGGACTCAATGATCTTTGTGGGTCACCTTCAACTCAGCTTATTCCATCACATCTGATGTGATAAGTCATTTAGAAAAATTATTTCTGTAACCTTCAATCAAAAGAGCTGGTGGTTAACCTTCCTAAAATAAAAAGTCTAATAATCCACAGTAATAATTAGGCATTAGAAAAGAACGCATTATTTCACTTAGAAGAGGAATATGTGATTTCTATTTAGCATAGCAAATAACCTATTTTCATTTTTTCATCCTAAAATTCTTTTAGCATAATGTTAAATAACTTGCCAAAAACTGATCTGTTATTGTGAAGATTTTATGAGTATAGAATAATGAGTAGGCCCTGTTCCAATTTTGTCATAGTCTAACTAAATACTGCTAGAAAAAGTAAGATACAGATTCACAAAACAACAAAAAAACCTTGATGTCAGATTTTTTTTAATTATTTCAAAAATATGAAGCAGATTTTTTTCAAACTAGAGGGTTGTAAAACCACCTAAAACCACCTTGGACATAAATTATTTTTCTTTGCTATAATTTGGAACTATTTACAATTTCTTTTTAAGCAAGGCTGGCAATCTGCTTTACCGATGTGTGTCACATAATGAAATGGATAAACAGAGAAGAGCCTAACTTCTCAGTGTGTGATTTTGAGCCAGACAGCTAGCTCTTTTACTTACTTGAGTATATTTGTTATTTCTGAAATCATTCAAATATATAGCACCACATTCTTCTTAGACATAATGGACTAAGCCAAGTATTTGCTGATGCACCATAGTTTTCAAAGCAAAGTAAGCTAGTACTACTCTTCTTCCTTCACTGTTCAGTTCTGTACATACTTTTGTCTGTAAAGAGTTGTGTCTCACTCCCAAAAGCATTCTTAGGCAAATACAGTGCCAACTAAGGCAGCGGAACGCTTGTTTTTCTCTGCATATGAGACTCCAGAGTCCTGACTTCCCATAGAACCCCCCCCATTGTGAATTCACCACTTTTAGCCTTTCGCATATTAATTAGAGTTTGCAAATATGTTTACTATTTCTATTGTAAGTGTAAAAATTGCACTTATTACTTCTATTTAAGCTTAGACAAACCCCAGAAAAGTATAGCTAGTTCTGCATAACGGATTATTTGCATAGTAGGACTAATTCTTTCTACCTGATTCTTAAAATATTTCATCATTATTTAAAATAGTGTAATTAACTACAATCTAATGATATTCTCTCAAAAATACTGATATGTTTGACGTATTGTTTTTTGTCAGGAAGACATTCATTTTATTTGCAAGTTGTTAGAAAAAAACATTGGCTATGGGGAAAAATCTGAACAGTGGAGCTGTAAGAATTCTAGAATTCAACTCTTCAGTATTGAAATTCAGTAATATAATATACCTTCATCTCTTTTTATATAGAAAACTATCCTAAAGTTCTCTCAAAAGTAAAGTAGATTATCCTCAGTAAATATGAGAAGATTCAAACAAATGAGCTGCTCTTCATATGTTGTGATACCTAGAACTTCCCAAAAGTTCTTACCATAGTTAAAGATTTAGTTGTATAATCTTAGATATTATTATTACTTTTTAGTTATTGTCATTCCTGTGTTGATTATTCTAATATTTAAATAAAAGAGAGAGCATTTGACATTATTAATTTATTTACATATAAGTACAAACATATTTACCATTAACTCTCTATCTTAGAATTTTCTGAAACATTTCTATCTGAGGGAGATTCCAGCTATCAGGCAGTTTTGAAGTGATGTTGCAGCATTTCTAGAATTCAGAAAAATTCTTCATGTCTGGTGCACATAACATTGTTGACTCGAACTTTCATTCAATGGTAAAACTGTTCCAACTCTAGTTATATCAGAAAACTAAGAAAAATTCTATGAACACTAGTTATACACAAACAAGAAAATTGTCTTTGCAATCAGGACCTTGGTTTTCCTCAAAATTCCTTATTTTAAAATGAAAAATTAGCAGGATTTTGTGCTTGAGTTTTTTTCCCCTATTTTATTTGATAATTCCATTATCAAAATTGTAGCATGGTTTTAGGAGAATTTGAGAAAATTATAATTATTTTTCTGTATTCTTATAAAATAAGTACAAAAAAATTAGTGGAGGATCAAGTAGCTTTGCAATCATAGGGACTCACGCCCACTGATATATGTGGGGATTTTAAAAAATATATATATATATGTATAAATATATATTTTTATATATATATATATATATATACCTATATATATATAAAAACCTTATTTATAAATGCGAAGAGACATGCATTATAAATGGAGAATCATAATAATATTTCATATTTTTTCTAATCTTTGTACTCTAAAATCTAGGTGATACAGCTGGTTCTTGTGGTGATCCAGGTATCCCTGGCCATGGGTCTAGGGAAGAAAACAATTTTAAAATTAAAAGCACGATACATTTCAGCTGTGATATTGGATATATCCTCCATGGCTCAGAAGAAAGAACATGTTTGGCAAATGGAAGCTGGACAGGAAGACAACCTGAATGCAAAGGTAAATCAAAGATCCACTCAATTTTTAAACTGTGTTTTTAATACTGATGACCAGAAAACCTATTTCGCATTGCCAGCTTTGTGCTGCGAATGAGATGCAGTTATTTCGGTCGGACAAATTTTTTCAAATAAGTTTTTGCACTATAGCAGTGGCTTGGCATCAGGTGACAGATTTGAAACCAGTTTCTGGCACCTATGAAACTGCGTGTTTACAGGTTTTGAGGAAAAAAAATAGATAAGCCTTAAGAACCCATTTTTTTGATGAATATTGTTTCACTGGAAAATCTCAGCTTAACCTGTTCTTTGATCACAACCATTATACACCTTTTAGACAAAAGACCCCAATTTTAGCAAAATGTCAGTGTCAGGAATTCTTTAGATTTATGCATCTATGTATAAGTGGTTGACTTAACATTTCATTTAATAATACTATTGGCATTATTATTTTTCAATAGAAAACAAAATGCTGAAACAAGTTTATTTGTAAAAAATAATTCTGGAAATTTCAAGGTAGACAAATTATCATAAGAGAAAGCTATAACAGAAGATTTCTGAAGAATCATTTATTGCCAGATTACCTTGCTTCAGAATAGGAAATAATTCCCAGCAGATTCTTTTGCAAAATGAAGTGTCTTGAAAAGAAGAAAATAATTTGAGAACCTGTACTCTTATTTTCTACTTTATTGCTGTTGACTGTGTTATCTGTCTGAAAGAGTAATTTCATTTTAAAAACTTGTTTCATAAACTGGTTTTGTAATATCCTTTCTGCTGAATGATTGTCAACTTTAAACTGCATTAAAATAGTATATATTTTGTATATATATGCATTTATGTATATATGTGTGTATTTAGACATATATTTTTATGCTGGTATCAAAAGCGATATGTTTTGCCCAGCTGTACCATCTGCTATTTTTCTTTGACCTCATCTATTACAGAAATAAATCAGCTCTTATAAATATTAGGATAGTTTTGATGGTATTTCTTTCTTGAAATTATATAGTTCACAGATATATGTAGGTGTGGGTAGTGCATGCATGGATACATTGTTCTAGTTTAGGTCATATAGATTAGATGTATATATTTGAAATCACATAAGAAAGACACATTCAGATTCTCAAGCTGACAATTAAAGAACTGGGAAACATCAAGGTTCCACCTGCCTGTGAAGTAATAGTTGACTCCATTCAGTTAATTCTTTGAATAAAGAAGAATATTTTGATGATGTTAGAAATGCCTGATTCAAATTAAATCTACAATAATAATTGTAGATCAGATATTTTTTAATAATTGGAAGTCTGTTCTTGCAGCTAAACTAGTGTTTCACTAATCCAGATTATAAAACTAAATTTGTAGGTTTTCTTTCTCTACAAACCAAAGGGGAAAAAGTAGTTATTCATGCACATAGTTTTTTTACTGTACAATGTGCCTTATCAGGAGGTGCTGAAACATATTTTTAAGAACAACAGAATGGATTTCTACCAAATAACACTGCTGGCAGAAGGATTGTTCCTGCTCCAATTTTTCCTACTTCAGAAATCATCTTTACTACATTTTGAAAATAATCCACATTTTCCTTTATAGCTGTGCAGTGTGGTAATCCAGGAACAACTGCTAACGGAAAAGTACTTCGTATTGATGGAACTACATTCTCTAATTCAGTAATTTATTCATGCATGGAAGGATACATACTTTCTGGATCATCTGTAAGACAATGCACTGCCAATGGAACATGGTCTGGATCCTTGCCAAACTGCACAAGTAAGGCACATTTCTAATGAAGAGCCTTGGTTTTTCCTCTCCTCTGAAAGTTAAAATTAAAATATAGAAGTCTCACGTCAATAGATTTTCAGCTTTTTCTTGCACTACTTCCTACATAATTTTGTATGCTAAATACTTTTAAAAAATATAATCCTATGCAAATGTGAAAAATATGTTTTTTAAAGGCAGTAGTAAAATGCATAGACGACTGTTTCAGCTTAAGGGAGTTGTATGGTTACATGACCTACGTATTTTAATTCTTTACTAGTATATATATTCAATCTTGTTTATGTTTTGTGATATGACATATTCAGACATTTTTATTTTTAATTGCTTTACTTCATCTTGAAAAATTAGCAGTATAATACTGTTCTTCCAGAGAGTAGAAAATTATAAACTTTGTAATGAACACTTGAAGATTCTTTTCGTAGTGACTCCAAGGTCAAAACTGTTGTCCCCTTTTGACATATCATCTTCTGTTTGGCCTCTTCATTAACCTTAAACCTCCTTTGGCTACCCAACTAACTGAAGCTATTTCAGCATCTCTAACATTCATAATGAGCAACACTTCATTTTCAAGCCCATCTGTTCCTTCTTTATTACATGTCCTAGTTCATCTTTTAGTAGCAATTATGAAAATTTTACATTTATGTGGTGCATGAGACTGCCTATCATTTTGAAGAAACATATCCTCATCAGAGGTATAGCAAACTGGTTTTTAAAATTTTGAACACACTTACAGCAACCCAAATAGAAGCCAAAAGCTAGATGATAAAACTTCTTGTGTTTTAAAATCCATCTTTAATGGATTTTTGCAGTCATAAAGCCTGAGAGCCCTGTGTTTTTTGTTTTTTATTACTTTACAAATTAGAATGAGATCCAGATTAATTTTACCAGAGATAAAGGTGGTTTGTGATGTCAACTGCATCTATATTTTTTTCCTGTATTTGAGAATAACATTTTACTGAAATACATGCCAGAACAGTATTCTCAAGACACATTACTCAGGTAGAAACATGAGATTTTAACCTGAAATATGTTGACAGAGGAAGTATCATAGTAAAAGAGAGGGAGATTCAGGATATACCACTTTTGTTTGGTTAAGGTGTTACCAAAATTTACTTACTTATTCCATATTTATTACATTCCATACATATTACCATTCCATACGTATTACAGGTCCTTCTTTCACATCATGGAAAATGCTGGGGTTCAGAGCTGACACTGTAAGAAGAGAATAGTGTAGATAATTTTATGCTCCTTTAGAGCTAGGAGCCCTGGGCAGGGCAACATCCAACAAGACTGACCCCCCTGCAAGGCGCTGCAGACCTGACCACAGCCAGGTATTGAAGGATTTCCTTAGAGAGAAACATCACCATTTCTGCAGTCAAACAGGAACAATGTTCTCATGAGAGCTTCTTGTTGCTCTGCTGAATAAAAAGCAAGGCTGGGCAGTCTGCAAGGTGTAACCACAGCATGGGGGCTGCCTGCAGTACCTCTGGTGCCAGGAGCTGGCAGAGGCTGTGCCAGATCTGTGTGGCACAGCACAGGTCTCACAGGTCTCTGTGTGGCTGTGCAGCACAGGCCTGGGTCTCCCCAGCTTCACTCGACTGTGATCATTGGCTAATCAACAGGAAATGCTCTGCTGCCTCAGCATCACTGAAACAATTTAGAATGTTTTTGCCTAAAGTAGTGACTTGAGTGAAGGTCACCCAACTGAAATAAAACAAAGATTAGAGATAAAAAAGATAAAGGCGTTAGCTTTATATTTTAATTCAGTCAAAACAATAGTATATCTGTAAAAATATCAAGGATTATTTTCTTAAAATTCACACGTTAAGGATAGTAAATGGAACATTTCAAATAAAGAAAGTTTCAGAGTGTTTGAAAGTACTTGTGTAAATGAGAGAAACAGTTCTGTTTTTTCCCGTTCTATGTTATTTGAAAAGAATAACATAGAATTATTGTTATTCTTAATTCTTGGTCAAATAACATATTTGACCAAGAAACATGTATGGCTTTTTAGTTTTTAAATAGTTTGAAATCACTGTGTTACTAGGTAAACTAACATAGACTGATTGCCAGTTTTCTTTCTTAGTACATTAGCTACCTTTACACTAACCCAGATAACCCTGTGGTATATTTTCTAGTCTCCTCTGTATCCATACAGTGATTGCATGGGACATTTTTAGATTTTATATATGTTGTGCAATTAGCATCTGCTCACTCAGAACTTGGTAAACTGTAAAGAAATTATACTATATATATATATCTTGGATTCTCAGGTCCCAGGTTATTAGTTCAAGGGAGCTACACCACAAATGTCATGGATTTTTGTGATTTTGAAGATCCAGATCCAGAAAGGGTTACATTCACATCAGCCATGCTTTGGCATTGAGTTAGAAGTGGCCAGTATGTGAACTCTGCCCAGGAAACTGCTTCTCACACTTTTCCAGAAGAAATAGCAATGCTGTAGGGTGATTTTCAAGTTTACTACAAAATAAACAATAAAATACATGAGATGATATATATTGTATTAATTAAATTTTTCCCTTTTTTTTTTCTAGAAAACAACCAATTTTTAGCATTGCCACTAGTGTTCTCTAGATTTCTTACTCTAAAAAACTGTTCCAGAAATTGATAGATACAGTTGACCGGATCTGAGGGGAACTTAACTGTTTTAACACTCTTCTCAGATTACAATGATATAAAACTTTTAATTAACTCCCTATGAGTATTTTATTTCATTAGGAAATTAAATTATCTCCTTACACTGGAAGTCATAAAAGGTTTTATAACCACTCTCACACATTGAAGTACTATAGAGCTACTTTTATGTAAGCCATAGCCTGTGTTTGGGGGTAACCTGAATATTCTCACCTGTTTATATAAATAAAAGTACGTGAGTATTTATAAAGTAGGAGACAGGCATATATTTTGCAGACTATATTTTAAAATTTCCAGATTTTGTTTCCTTTCATAATACCATAGAAAAGTAAAGTGGGTAATAGGCATCTACTTTTTTTAATAATGAAACTGAATTGATAGGGATATTTTAGCATATCAAAGGGTTGTAGTGGCATATGGATTATTTCTTGCCTTTTTTCTTTTTTTTTTTTTCATTTTGTAATCTTGAAATTTTGTCAGTCAGAATTGTTCAGTCCTTTACTACTACTGTTGAATGACAGTATTTATGTTCTTCAAACATAACTGCTATATAGCTCCACATACATTTGGCAGCTAATTAGGATGGCACATCTTTATCATCTCTTGGTGGAGATAAGGTTTATGTTACCTTTTCCTTCTCCTGTTTTTCCCGCAATTGATGTCTATTTTGTCATGACTTTTTCCCTCAAATATAGATAAATCTCACTTAGATTTTAAAATATGTTCCTTAACTATTTACTTGCAGTTATCAGTTGTGGGGATCCAGGAGTACCAGCCAATGGGATGAGATATGGTGATGATTATGTTGTTGGACAAAATGTTACTTATATGTGCCAACCTGGTTATACAATGGAAGCAAATAGCTCCTTAATTCGTACTTGTACTAGCAATGGCACGTGGAGTGGAGTAATCCCAACATGCAAAGGTACAACATTTATTTTGTTTGTCATCTATTTCCTCTATGACATTTACCTACACTCTTTATTGTAACTTGTTAATTTATTGTGTATTTCCTCAGAAATCAAAACTTACTGTTTGTATGAATACATTGAATTGATTTATTTTTGGCTGCAGCAATGACTTCATCTTTTGCTTCTTTTCCCTTTTATATTCCCAGAAGCACAGTATATTGAACCGTTTGTTATAGATCTGTAGAATACTTTATTACTTTGCTGTTCAACTGAACTACCCAATATGCAATGATGGTTTAGACCTGTTAATTGCAGTTAGCATGCCATAAGAAAGTAACCATATATATGTCCCTGCTTTTATAAAAACAATACTCAAACACATAAAGGACACCTCTGGGAAAGATCTAAATATGTACAAACTGAACTATGTCAAAGGCAAATTCATCTGAATTATTCTGTCTATAATACTAAGATTTTTTTCTTGATCCCTCCTTTATTAAATGGGAACATTTAAGCATCATCTGGCTACAAAAAGACTAAACTGTTCTTGCAAATTTCCCAATAAAGATTTTTCTGCTTCATGTCACTTTCTTTACTGTGGAAACTGAAAGAATTAATCTCAAGAGATTCCTTTTTTCTCCTCTTCAAATTATGTACCTGATTTATGAGACTTTTGTTTGTCGAGGTTTTTTAGTTGTTGTTGGGTTTGGGTTTTTTTAATGTATCTTGCTACAATTTTATCAGCAAAAAATCTTAACATAATGGGAAGACAAACTTATCTATCTCATCAAAAATATTTTCTCCGAGAAATTCACTTGCTAGACCCTAAAACAACCTCTCTCTAGAGTAATTTTTCTCTCTTCCTGATACTACATCTGTAGAAAAGCAGCATTATCATTTTGTGTTTCATTTCTAGGTTCACACTAAGCATGTCTGATCTCTATTTTTTCAAAACTTAGTTAGGTACCTTTGTACTTACATTTTCTTATCCATCTTCCTTCTGTTTCATTGTAAGGAAGCAAAGTAACATACCTGCTAAGCAGCACTTTTTTTCCCCATGAATTCATTTGTCAAACTAAATCAAATTAATTTCAAATCTCCACCATATTTGGAATTAATTTTCTTGCTGAACACAGTTCCCTCAATGTCTTACCAAGTCTAGTTTAATTCTAATTCACCTTTGACAATGTTAATTTTTAAGTTATTTTCCTGACACATTCTTAAAGATGTTAAACATTGAAATCCTCCTGGCATTTCACTTTTTTTTTCCTATTTGCATTGTGCTCATAGATAGCCTCAGTTTCAATTAAAAAATTATTTTAAGAACTAAAGAAGGGACGAAGTGGTCATATTGACCAAGAGTCTGTCTATCTCCAAGAGTGGCTGTAGGTCAACCGCTAGAAGATCATAAAACAGAACACGTATTTATAATTAAGTCTTGCCCTTAAAATCTAATGGTCTACAAGACACCTTACTGGCACCAGGAGACCTAACTCTGATTTGATTAAAGCAGAATCATACAAATAAAGAATTTTACTGTCAATTTTAACAGAGTTTTTGAGTCTCTGGTTTTGGGTCATACATATTTAAGGCTTGTATAAATGCTAATTAATAATCCTATGAAGAATTTCTAGTGTTCTCAGAATTTCATTCTACTTTACTTTGTTTAAGTGCACTAGACAAGTTAATAGTTTAATTAAAATAATATATAATATACAGTAGTGTAAAATGTATAACAATTAGTTTTTACTATCAGAATGAAGTGCCAGGGTCCTTTGGTACTATTTAGTTAAAATAATTTGAAAATGAACTGGGCAGAAAACACATGCATAATTGTCACTGTGCCATTGAAAGAGAAGATATAAATACTGCTCTGCTATGCCAAGTTGGAAAAGGATTCATGTTCATCTGCAACTAAATATTCAAATATTCTAACATTGTCTTTTTTTGCAGACTTGCATTTGCAATATACTTGTATTTCCTAAACTGAGAATGTTGTGGTAGATATTTTTTATGCCTAACTCTGACTAAAATAGAGATGCATTCTGGCTTGTTGCTGGGTGTTGTTTTGTTTTGGTTTTCTCATACTAAAATTCTGCTGTTACACTTATTTTCTTCTTCTTTCCTTTCCCAATTATTCACCAGTATTTCCTCCCTTATTAGTCTTCTCAGAGGTGAAAATATACAGACCCTTTTAAAAGGACTATTTGTAAAAGTCTTGGAGAATTAAGGCTGAATTCTGCTCCTTAGAGCACTTATTTTGGATTACTTTTATTTAAAACATCATAGAAGTGTGACAAAAGCTATCATGTCCTTTTCTGAAGAAAACCAAAACCCCAAAATCTAGATTTGGTTTACTGGCTGGCAAAGGATTATTTGATACCAATATTCTAAACAGCCTTGAATGGTGTTGTAAAGTATCTTTATGGTCTACACAACTGAGATTCTCTCACTGAAGAGAATAATAAGAATGGAGAAATGGTACATAGTGAACCCTCTGCAGGTTGCATTCAAATACATACTACTCATCACCTAGTACCTCTGAATTCTTTTAAGTCTGCAAGATGACAGCTGTTCTGAAGATTAGTATAAAGATTATAGGTACAGCATTTAACTTCCTCCATTGTTATGACCTGTGTGTTCAATGTTCTATTTTTAATCATCACATCTTCTCATTTATCCCAGCTGGCTTTAACAGATTAAATTGTATTAGATTTTTTTGCTTTCTTTCTCTTTCGCTAGCACAGTTTACCCTTTGGTCTATCTCATTCATTCTATCAACTTGGTCTAAATTTCATCCTTTCTCTTTTTGGTTCCGGATTTCTTTCATTTATTTTCTTTAATACCTTTTCCCCTTAAGACTTTGATTAGCAATTTTTTGTTACTACGCCACTATCCAGTGAATAACACTTTTATTTTCATCACAACAGTTGTATCTCTTTATTTCTATTGCCTTCCTGTACTATTTTTCAGTCCTCTTGCTTACAACCGAATAGATGTTTCTGGTTTTTTTCCTAGGAGTTCCTATTTTTTCCTGGCAATTTGAGAATATGCTGAAATACATTGTTTGCCTTCTTGGAGATAGCAATACTAACAGTTTCAAGGAATTGCAAATCTTTACATTTTCTCTATCTTGCTAGCAACTAGATGTTTTTTGGTAATGAATTACACACAAAACAAATAATACCGAAACTGTGCTACTTAGAAACAGACTTTCAAGTAATATTTTGAAACAGTTGTCCTGGAATTTCATCCCTATGCATTAACATCTTGCAAATGCCTAAGATGGTCAACAGGAAGAAAATATTTGATTTTTGTCACACTAATAAAATATGCTTGTACTCTATGTTGTCTTAACAGACAAAAAAAGAAATTGTAGTAGATTACCAGACATGTCTTAAATGTCTTACATGTCATAGTTTCCATACTGATTTTTAGATAGTCTTCCTATTTGGTTTGGTGCAGCATACGGGTTTATTTAAGACACTTCATAAATCATCCACTGCCTCCTAAATGAAGGAAACCAGACATACTTACTTCAGGAAATGTGGCAAGAATACAGTTAGAAAGATAGCATGCCCTGACTGTATTGTCCTCTAAAAAAAGGTGAAATTAGCCCATATGGTTCTTCTAGTAATTGTGTACACTGGGGATATTTACAGCAGCTGGGCCTAATTATTTTGAATATTATTGCAGCTGTTACCTGCCCAACTCCTCCGCAGATCTCTAATGGAAGGTTGGAAGGAACAAACTTGGACTGGGGATTTAGCATTAGCTATGTCTGCTCTCCAGGATATGAACTCTCTTTTCCTGCTGTTTTGGCTTGTGTTGGGAATGGAACATGGAGTGGTGAAGTACCTCAGTGCTTACGTATGTATTCACATCATAGTCTGTATTTTGTTCTTCAACTATAATGATTTTTTCCTCTTTAAAATTTTCACTTTTTTTTTCCCCCAACCCTCCCACAGTGGCTCAATTAATTTTAAACCTGGGACAATTAAAATCCTTCTAAAAATTTCTAAAATTTTCCAAAATTTTAATGTTTGGAGTAGATTGAGAAGGTCA
The DNA here is from genome assembly GCA_018697195.1 of Certhia americana. Taxonomy (NCBI): domain Eukaryota; kingdom Metazoa; phylum Chordata; class Aves; order Passeriformes; family Certhiidae; genus Certhia; species Certhia americana. The sequence goes on along the minus strand of CM031858.1, from coordinate 137,336,015 downwards.
TGGGAATATCTGTAAACTCTGTGTGGGCATATAGGAGTCCTTAGACCCAGACACACACAAAAAAAAAAAAAAATTACAGGTAATGTGTGCAACATAATCCAAGACAATTCAAGATTAAAGATGCTGTCTTATTTTCAGATCCAGCTACATACGTGATGGGTAACTTTCAATATCTCTTTTATTTCCTCATACTCATCCTAAATTTCCTATGATGTCACTGAAATTTTTCTGTCTTTAATGTTGCCTAGGCCCAGGGTGATTCTGTGATAATTACCTACTTTTCATCCTGCTATAAATTAACCTATATATTATATGCAGTAAATTTTATTAATCTGAAAGTTATAAATAACATCGATGGATTTTTGTATTGCTAAAAATTTCATTACATTATCCAATCCCATTCGTTAAAAGTGATTGTGACTCTTTTGAGAGATATTCAATTGATTTCACTGAAGAAGGAGTTCTTGTAGTTATTTGCAGAATAATTATATGACTCTGTAAGGGTCTTCAAAAAGGAGTCTAACTAGAAGAGGATAATATCTTATTCATGGCTTTACAGTCTCTGAAATTTAATTTGAACTTGCCAAGTAGCTGTGCTTGCCAGGTAGCTTGCTAAATGTTGCAAAATGCACTTCTCTATTCTCTTACTATTTTTTTTCATTTTTCATCTCTGTCAAAAATTTTCTCTATTTCGGCTATACCCCAGTAGTATGAGAACATACCATATAGATCATCTTTTCTTTTCCTTTTTCCTCACAATTATATTCTTATATTATCAACAACAGTTTCTGACTGCTGCTGAAACTATGTGTACCAGAGGTGGAACATGATAAAAGGCATTTTTTTCTGGAAGAAAAAAATAAGACCACTATTTGTTGCTTAAATTCTCTATGTAGAGCTCTTCTAAAGTCCACTTTTCTGTGAATATCAGAGACTATGAAAAATTATTTTCATGATTTGTTCTTGATTGAAATATGGTGTCCTTCATTCATTTTTTGGATATCACAAGCTATTTATGATTTTTAAATAGTATAATATTTTTAAATAGTATAATAATTTAAGTAGTTTAACTACTCAATACTGCAGCATACTCTGAAAAAGTGGGCTCTACCTTTAAACTTCTTAAAAGGTATATTCAGCACAGAATGCAGCTGCCTGGGAATTAAAGACTATTTCGTGCAGATTATATTAGCTGAATGTTTTTGATGTGGAATGGTTACCCGTTGGCTTGTAAGAGAAAACAATTGGCAGCCAGTGCTTGTGGAAGAGCTTAAGCTAGTTGCCATCTGGCAGAAATGAGGGGGAGCTGGTAAGAGTCATTCTCAATAAGCAGTTCTTGACATCAAAAATTTAGCTCCTAGCTTGGTTCCATAGAGCCTGTAGCTGAAGATATGCAAGGTATAATTATGACATAGAATAATTATTCAGAATGGAATATGACCATGTCCTTGGTTGAGTATCTGTCATCTATGGCACAGTAAATTTGTTTGCTTAATTACTCATGCAGTAATTTCAGTACAGGACTGATGGTTTTATAAGCTTGGTAATAGATGGCAAAAATGTAAACCTCTTCCAAAAAATTCCTAACTGCAGATATAACTTAGAATCATAGAATTATCACAAAATATAATGAATTGGAAGAGACCCATAAAGATCATTGAAATCCAACTGCTGGCCCAGCACAGGAAAACCCGAAGAGCTGTACTCATATACCTGAGAGCATTGTCCAAAGTTTCCTCAAACCCTGTCAGGCTTGGTGCTGTGACTACTTCCCTGAGCCTGTTCAGTGCCCAGGGTGGTTACCCTCTGGGAGAAAAGCCTTTTCTTGATATACAACCTAAACCTCCCTGACACATCTTCATATCATTCCCTTGGGTTCTGTCACTGGTTACCACACAGAAGAGATCAGTGCCTGTTGTTCTGCTTCGCCTCGTGAACAAACTGAAGACCACTGAGGTCTTGTCACAGTCTCTTCTCTAGGCTGAACAAACCAAGTGACCTCACACACTCCTCATGTAGCTTCCTCTCAAGCCCTTCACGTCTTTGTTGCCCTCTTTTGCATATTGATAGCTTTATAGCCTTATATTGTGGCACCCAAAACTGCACACAACATTCAAGGTGAGGCTGCCCCAGTGCAGAGCAGAGCAGGACAATCCCCTCCTCTGCCTGGTTGGTGATGCTGTGCCTGATGGTCCCCAGGACAGGGTTGGCTCTCCTGGCTGCCAGGACACTGCTGATTCTCATTCAACTTGCCATCAACCAGGATCCCCCAGGTCCCTTTCTGCAGTGCTGCTCTCCAGCAGTGTTTCCCCATTCTGCATGTACATTCAGGGTTATCCCATCCCAGGGTTGTTAAAGTTCGTATTGTTGGTGATTGTCCAGTCCTCTGATCTGTCTGTGTCTTAGCACAGGGCACAAATGTCTTCAAGTGAGTCAACAGGTCCTCCTAATTTAGAGTCATCAGCAAACACACTTAGTATGCATTTGAGTCCAGGTGTTTTAGGAATCTTCTAGACCTGTTTGTACCAGCTGTATGGTATTCACAGTTAGCATCTGGCAAGCTGAAGTCCTCCAAAAAAGACAATGGAATTTGATTTAGAGGTCTTCCTTTGTTCATTGAAGAATAATTTGCTTATGTCACTGTCCTAACTGTATATCCTATATTAGACACTCATAACAGCATCTGCTTTGTTTGTGTGTCCCTTGATTCTTACCAAAGGTTCTTAATGTGCCATAATGTCCTGGTTTTGGTCAGGACAGGGTTAATTTTTTTACCCTGGCTGAGAGGGAGCAGGGCTAAGTCCCAGGTGTTATTCTATGACACCTCACTTCACTGCCAGGGCTGGAGGAAAGGATTCTTCCTTCTGAGGAGAAAGGCATTCCTTCCAATCAGAAAAACATGACTGTGGTAGGCCACGTGTGGGCTTTGCAGTAAATATTTTGCAAGTAGATCACCCTCTCTTTTGTACACTTTTGTAACTAATATTATTGTTGTTACTGTTTGTTCTCTTAACTCATTGCTGTTGCCAGTAAATTGTTTTTATCTCAACCCATGGTTTCTGCCCTTTGTGCCTATAATTCTCAATCCCAGCCTGACACATCTTGGGAAGGGACAGGGGAAAAGGAGAGGAGTGAAAGAGAGCGGCAGAGAGGTTTTGAGGGATCTCAGTGGGGGGCCCTGAACTGGGCATTCCATTCCTAAACCAGGATACATAACAGTCTGCAAACTCTGCCACACCTCTCCCCTGCCTCATCCCTCACACCTCACTGGCCCTGACTGTCCCTCCTGAAGAGTGTGTAATCTAATCCTCCATACTGGCACACCAGTAACAAGACTGATCCCACCAGCTTTTGCTTCTGCCAAGGATGTCATATTTGATAAACTGAGTCAAGGCTTCTAGGTCCTCATGGAGAAGACAGAAGGATCTCACTAGTACTCAAACTCTGGCATGCCTTCCTGTTGCTTATCATAGATGAACCTGGTTTTGTCCCTTTCCCTCTTCCAGTGTAGTTTAAAACTCTTCTGGTCGGCCCTTCTAACTCCTGCACAAAAATAATTTTTCTCTTCTGAGACCGCCTTCTGACTGCCATTGGATAGCAGTTGATCAGGTGTTGTATAGACCATAATATGATCAAAAACCACAAAGTTCCTCTGACACCATTCTCAGAGCCATCTGTTGACCAGTTGGCTCTGCCTGCTCCTTTCAGCATTCTTCCCTGATTCTGAAAGGAGCAGAGAAAACACTAGATGTCCTGCTGATCCTTAAAACAATTGTGCTAAGGCCTGAAATCTCTTTTAGTTACTCTTGGACTTCTCTTTGCTACTTCATTGCTATGGACATAAAGAACAGCAAATAATACATCAGAGGATTGTACCAGACTAGAGAGTTTTCTAGTAATGTCCCAGGCTCCAGAGAGACAGCAGGCTATGAGTAAGGTCTGGTTGGAATATCAGGTCTTCAGATTCCCTCAGAGGGATTCACCTATGAAAACAACTGTTCTTTTTAATTGACAGAGGTGGTCATGATGCAGGGGGTAGGTTATTTTGCCCTCCAAATCCAGAAAGACCTTCATCTGCATCTTAAGTTGTCAGTCCGTCTGGCTCCTCATACCCATTGTAATAGGGCACCTGGGAAGATGAGGCAGGCTAAGAAGGGATTTGCCTGTTCCCACAAGTAGCAACCTGCTTCCATTTCCCCTGCTCTCTTAGATCCCCTCCTTCTGCATGGTGATGAGAGGGTAGGGGATCCTTTGTTTTTTGTGTCATGGTTGGCTGCTATATTCTTCTCTGGGATGGTAGAATATGATGCCACAAGTCAATTTCTTTGTCTGATGCTCCTCAGCCCCAATACCTCCTCAAGAAGCTCAGTTGCCAGGCTGAGCATCTCCTCTACCTGGGCACATCTCAACTGATGTGCTTGCTGCTGTCATCAGACATTGACAAGAAACGTGCTGTTAATCAGTTAAATTTCTTCTAAGAATGAATCTAGCCTCACAGTCTCAGTGCCAGAACTCCGTGGTCCTGCTCTGTAAAAGGGTCTCAGAGTCCTTAGGAAAATATTTCCATTGAGAGTGGAAGCACTCATAAAACTTCCAGTTCACTGCAACTTTAGTTTGTTCTGTAGTCACCTCTTCTATTATCAGAGGGAAACTGCTGTGTTTTACCAAAATGCCTGGTTTCCACACTTACTGATATAAGATGAATAGATTCAGTAGATATTCCATGACTAGGTCAGCTTGACTGACAACTAAGTGGTGAAGTTTACTTAGTTTTAGAAAAAAAAAGATAAATATACCAAAACCTCATTTTTGAATGTGAGAATTGTTTTTCCTTTCAGATTTGTTGTTACTTTGTTGGTGCAAAGAACTGTTAGGAGACAATTTCAAGTCCCTGTGTTAAAAATTTGTAAGTGTTTCATGTATTCTCAAATTAAGACACAGCATTTTCTAGTGAAAGCATAACAACCTTGATCTGTCATTCACAAATGACATACATTGACAAATGACAAAAAATTGGCATTATCCCCATTCCATAGATCTGTTCAGAATTTCACCCATAATTCTGCACACAGTCCCCTGACACCTAAAACAATGAAATTGCATACATTTCTGGAATGTTACAGATTTAGCCAATTTTCTTCACCAGTGTGTTTGTGCATGGATTTCCCATACAGTCAATGTCTGTAGAAAGAAGCAGAGAGCAGGAGCACTTCATGTGAGCAGGTCCTTTGAAAAGCTTAAAACATGGGTGACAAAGATAGAAACATTGCAGATGCATTTTGAAGATTGTTGTTTGATAGATGTAATTTAAATTATGTTTGTAGATGAGAAAGATGGGGCACAAAATTCCACTGTCTGTACAGCATGCCTATTTAGAAACATAATTGAACATGTACAGGTTGGGGGGGTTATTATTGCACTGTTTTCTGTCTGATATGAAACTAGAATACACAATACTGGAATTCATGGTGTGTCAAGGAATAATATAGTCTGATGCCACAGGGTTTGCCATAGCAAAAGCCACTTAATTTCCTGGGTCAATTATTCAAAATCCAGCTTCTGACAATATTCAGTACTTCATACTGCAGTAGAAGGAAAGTAAATTTTCTGCATTAACTCAGTTATGACATGCTATAGACATAAGGAATCTTTAGGTGATAGGAATAAGGTAAAAATATACATTTAAGAACAGATTTTTATGAGTGAAATTTATCTTGTCTAATAACAGTTTATTAGTATCTGACTTTTGGATTGCTGCAGAAGTGTTCTTATTATGTTTTGGTTTTGGTGTTTCTTTATTTTTAACTGTTCTAACTTTCAAGTATTGTACTTCCAAACATACTAAATCTTACTTTTTAATGAAGGATGAGGAAGCAAGACTTCATGACTCTTAAAATCTATCTGCTAAATCCTTTAATGAAACAAAAATGTTGAGCACTGGGTAGATGGCAAGAAAGCAGGAGAGGAGGGAAGATTGACATGAAAGTTGGATACACTCTTTGATTGCTCTCTTAAGATTTGCAGATTGATGTGGTTTGGGGCATGGGTGAATTGTAGATATTTGGACTTAAATAAAATAAGTTGTCAACTTGATTTTTTGAATGTCAGGTACTGACCAAGCACACTATGCAGTCATCTTAAACAACTATCAGAACTACTACAAACTGGCAGACTGAATTCTTATTAAATGTTTCCATATTTGATCTGTGATTAATAAAATAAATACAAAATTTGCAGTAATTCCTTCACCTAATTCAGCTATGTGTTATTTTAACTTTTTTTTTAATAAATGCCACATTCCCTTTATATCATGTGTTTTTCACAGCAAAGTTCTGTGGTGATCCTGGAGTACCTGCTCAAGGGAAAAGAGAAGGCAAAAGCTTCATCTATCAGTCCGAAGTCTCTTTCAGCTGCAATCCTCCTTTTATTTTGGTTGGCTCTAGCACCAGGATTTGCCAAGCAGATGGAACATGGAGTGGTTCTTCTCCTCGATGCATAGGTATGATTATGCCCATGTATTTAAATTTCTTTCAATGCTTATTGTTATTAAAGTCAATCTAGGATTTTTCAGCTATTTTGAATTATCTTGGTGTTATTCTGTACTTTCTAAGAATCAAATAACTTTATTTTTGTCTTTGTGACGGCTTATTGCATGCTGCTGAACAATCCTAATTTTGTCATACATTCAAGCATTTAATTAAAATACTGTAATTTGTTTTGTCTTTAATATATTTCAATTTTTTTTTAGAACCTACTCGCACAGCATGTGAAAATCCAGGAGTCCCAAGGCATGGGTCACAAAATAACACATTTGGCTATCAGGTAGAGTATACTTTTTTTAATTAACTTGCATATTTAAATATTCGATACTACCTCAAAGTCTTGAAACATTTGATTAGAAGTTCAGACACTGCTTCTGTAGGAGTTGTTTGCTTCTATGTTGCTGTGCTTCCTTATTTCTAGCTGTTGGATTACACTAACCTTGTGTCCTTATCAGCAATGCCCTACATGAAAAACTTGTGATCGAGATCTGCTTGATTTCACCTTGAAGGTTTTCAGGATCTCCCACCAATATATAAGTGCTCCCTACAATTTACTAAATAGGCTTTTTGCTCCTCAAAAATGTGTATACTGTGTGCCAAACTGCTGGTGTATACATAGTCTGAAAAACAGGACTTATTTTCCTGGGAGAAATTCTCTTTGGAAGCACAAATGAATTATGGAGTCACAGACCTCTTTGGAGAACTTCTAGTCCACTCCCTCTTGTCAAAACAGGGTCAGCTAGAACAGGTTTATGAAGGCTGTCTCCAGGTGGTTTGGAATATTTCCAGGGATGGAGACTCAACAGTGCTTCTGGATATCTTGTTCCAAGTTGATCATCCATACAGTGAAAATGAACGCTTTTTTCTTAGTTTAAAGAGAATTTCTTATGTTTCAATTTATACATATTTCTTCTTCTTGTGTCTCTGGGCATCCCTGAAGAAAAATTCTCTTGGTAGTTCTGCCTCCAGGTTTTATTTTTTTTTTTTTTTTTTGCAGACAGGATAACCCTAGGTCTTTCAGCTGCTCCCTGTATTTCAGGTGCTATAGTCCCTTAATCAATTTTGTGGCACGTCACTGGACTCAATATAGTATTGTCCTTATCTCTCTTGTACTGGTGAGCCCAGCACTGGTCCCAGCACTCACTCATGACTCACTGGGGCTAGCAGAGGGGAAGAAGCACCTCCCTTGACCTGTTTTCAATGCTTTGCCTGGTTCCTCCCAGGAGGCTGTTGTCCACATTTTATACAAGGCTGTGTTGTGACAAATGCTGCTTGCATATGTTTCTTGGAAAAAAGAAGTGTGAAACTGAAAACTATTTTGAACAGCTGATTTTCTGATTCACACAAAACATTTATGTTAGTGAGAGGATTTCATGAGTAAAGGGTTTAGAGATGCAAAAATGTACCTTATAATTTGCTAGGAATCTTGTGAACAAAGAGAGAGCCTAATCTATCCTGTGACATCAGTGTTTGATGTGAGGGCTGAAAGTTCCAGGCACATGAAGAATGACCAGAAGAGTACCTAGTAGCTCCACTGTTCTATGAGGTTCTATGAGTAGCAGGAGAATAAAAAACTGCAGTTTGCTGGAAATGCAAGAAGGGGCTGAGTGAAATTTGAACAAATTTATAAAACAAAATTAGTTTTTAAAAGCAAATTATGGATAAAGACTTCAAAGTTTCACAGCCAAAAAATTCTTTGGTTTATGATTTTGGTGGCCTTTATTCAGTAGCACTCAGGCTTGGTTTTAGCAATATTTGGATTTTCGTATTGTGCTAGATCACAATCATATGAAAATGATAATAAAATTGTCTAAGTTTTCTCTAGGGACTGAAAGTGCTGCTTTGTGCCAGGATAGGATAAGCAAGGGCTGGCCTTAGGCTAACTTTGTTTGGTTATAACACAATACTAGCTTAGAGGACTCTTTATTCAACTAAGTATCAAATAAATAATTTATTAAGCATTTTATATAATTTTATTGTCACAGTTTCCCTCACTTATTAATGAGCTTTCATTGAAGAAACTAATGCAGTCTCTCATTTGTGCTGTAGTTGTTATGAGTAAAATGTCACTCACAGCTAGCATGGAACTGGAAAAATATCAAGCAAAATGTCAATTGGCAAGTAATTTGTAAAATAAGTGTAAGATAAGTGTAAGTTCTGGAAGAGTTTGCAACCCTGTAAATCCTTAAAAAAAAAAAAAAAAAAAAATTGTAAACAGTTAAAAGGTTAGTGCCCAGTATTTAAGATGTATGTGCTATGGTCTCCTTACCCAGCCAGTAACTTATTCTCATGTTCACACAGTGAATTTAATTTTATGTAGTAACTAAATGTGCTAATGTAATGTAATGCTGATGTGTTTAACTTCTGGTTCCTCTAAGTATGATTGCTTAGTTAATACATAACAGGGTAGAAGTATCAGTCATACAGATGAAGCTTAGCTCTTGACTGGGTAGAAATAATTGTGAAAATGATTGGTTCTAGATAGGTTATTGTCTGTAGATCCCAGAAAGAAATATTACATTAACATATATTATATAATGTTATAACTCCTTTAAACCCACAAAATATTGTATATTTATGCATATTATGCTATCATTAACTTCCTGTGTGAATGGAATAATTAATTAAAAAAAAAAAAAAAAAGTGATTTTTGCTTCTATCCATAGCAGGAAAGGAAAGAATAATTCTAAAATGTTTCAAAATACAGATGCGGGTTTTTTGTTTTGTTTGTGGGTTTGTTTGTTTTGTTCTAAATCTCTTAAATACTTCATATTTAAACTAATATTAATAGGGTAACCTAATTGACTTTATTATCAAGGTTTATATTTATTTCTCTTTCTCATAAAAAAATACCAAGCTGTAGCCTTACACTTAGAATTCAAGTCTTCATATGTGGAATCCTATTTTAAATACTTTTCACCAAATGGCAATACCTTCTCTTTTATCTGACAAAAATCACTGACTGAAACTTCCTTTTCACAATACTGATGTCAAGGTATGAGCGTCTACAGCATCATTGTTTTGTTCCTGTTTTTTTCCCTACTCTTGATTATCTATTTTCCAATCTCATTGATTGCACTTAAAGTTCAGGCAAACACAAGATAATTCTAGGCTTGAATGAAAGGCATATCTAAACCTGACCTCCCAGAACCTACACTAACAAAAGCATAAATATCACCACATCACATTTGAATGATGTTCCAACTATTGAATAAGAGCTTTGTAGAAAAAGAAGCAACAGAGTTTTGCATGGATTTTATTGTTCAATATTGTATTCTTTAGGCAGAAGCAGATCAGTTTCTTATATGTTCAAATAACATCAAAATACCAGTTTAGTTCTACGTGGATATCTGGCATGGCATGGAAACGGGTAGCATCATCTGCTTTAATTGTTATCAATACATCTAAGATGTTTACCTTTCATCTGAGCCATTTTTATTTGACAGATTTTCCTTAGCAGTGTGTTACAATGGAGACAAAACTACTTTAGAATTTAGTGAATATTGACTTCATCTGTAATCTGAAAAACAAATCACTCCTTGGAAAGAAACTGGGTTTTGAAATACCTCTTCAGCTATATTACTAGAAACATAGAAAGTGCTTATAGCACTTTCCCCATAAGCTATTGTAACACAAGGTACTGCTGAGTTGAATAAAAGGTTTAGAACTGCTTAGACCAGTCAGTCATATATATAAGATTTATTACTTTTCATACTTTTCCAATATGTTTTGTAGAAATTCAGCTATCTTCCCTTATATTGAGACCTAAATTGAGCCAAAGAGCAGTCTTAATTTAAAAAGGAAAATAGACACAATGCAGTAGTGGTAGCCCTCTGCTAGCTCTTGGGTTCTGTTTTATGAAATTCTATATGAAACTTGATCTGCAGATGTTGAGAAGCCTTGCAAATAATCTCCAACTGAGAATGTAATGCTTATAAAAACTTCAGTGTTGATTGAATTGTAGGATGAAGTTCCAAGAGAAGTGCTCTACTACCACAATATAGCTGTCTCCATTAGCACAGTTGGCACCACCACTGCATCAATGAAAATGAAATTTAAGCTGTATCAGACACCATACATTTTCCTGCTTCTCATCGTCCTGAGGTCTCTGTTGTCAGTGTGTTAGTGTCACAATCTGGAGTGTTTTACTGGCACTAATAAGATTTTTTTTTTTTTTTTTTTTTAAATAAAATCTCTGTCATTTGTATTTCACCTGGGGTTATTTGCAATGTTTCTAACACACTTTTACACCACAGCTCATTATTATATACATTATATTTCAATCTATACTATAGGTACATTTCACCTGTGTTAGACAGGTTTTTTTTACCTCTGAAACCTGATTCTGTCCAGGCCTTGTATGTCTTTAAGTGTGAGCAACAGGATCTCCAGTGCTAAGACTGTGTTGCATCTTTTATCATAGTTGCACTGTGGTCTTCTTCATAACATCCTGTTGTCTGCATTTCTTAAAGGCTTTGCGGTTGTTCCAGCACCAGGCTTTATATTTCTCTGAACACCATCACATAAGTTGGAAACAGATCATTCTGCACATACTAGAATCTTTTATTTTCTGCTATGGATATAAATCTCTGGTTGTACCATACAAAGATAAAGAAAGGCATAAAAGTTGGCCATAGCTGCCTGATCACAGGAAATTTAAATTTTACAGCTAAAGCAAGTTTAGAAACAAAACAAAACAAAACAAAACCAAAACAAACATAAAACTCCAGGCAGCTCAAGACTCTTTCAGACCCAGGAATCTTGTCAGGCTGCTGCCCAGTGGCTTTGCAAACTCAAAACCCTGTTGTAAGGGAAATAATGTATTAGTGGGCTGCTAAACTACAAATATAGTGAAGAATTAATGAGGTATGTTTGCATTCACTTAAAATGTGATGCTAAAAGTTACTGAAGATAAATAATGGGCATTCTCTTAGCTTCTCAATTCTTCTCCCCAAATTGGTGGGGAAGAAGAAATTTATTAGAGTGTCTTCATGTTCTTTGGAGAACTGAAATCTAAGAAAAAATAATTGTAGAGTAACTCATGAGAGTTAGAAGAATCTATATTATATTATATTTTATCATATCATATCATATCATATCATCATATCCTATAAGGAATATAAGAAATAAAAAGGATAATAACTTTTTATTTTGATAGTTGTTACACATTATTATCATCTTATTTGGAAAAAAGTATCTTGAGTACTTCATAAATGGATTCAGGTTGATATATATGCATTTTATTCTCAGATTGGTATTTCTTCTGTTAGAGAATAACAAATATACACTCTTTGGGATTTAGCAAAAAAAAAAGAAAAAAGATAAAGTTAATTATGATGTTAATTTTGGGAATATCCAAGATATAACTGACACTATAGAAAAGGCATCACCTAGAACAGACTTCAGAATGTTAGGGGATTTTATTGGGTGCAATTACTGTTGCCCAGAGTACTAATGCTTCTATTTGAGCTGTAGAATAAAAATTAGAACAAATCTGAACACCTCGGGACTGGGAATTTTTTGAGCATAGAATACTGTATTGTAGCGCCATCTGGTGCCTCTGACACAAGATTATTGCAAAGTAGACCACAGAACTTTATAAAATTACTTTTATTTGTTTAATAATTACTATACATATCCTATATAATTAATTAATATAATATAATGTTATTAAATATTACTTGTAATATTTTATTCATTTATTTGTAATCTTGAACAGCATAGCAGCACTTATTAAACATCTTCATGCCTGGGTCAACTGTTGCATTTTTGATGCTGCTTTGGTGCTTACATATATAAAGGTTGTGTTTCTTGTGAAACCATAAAATCATGGAGTGGTTTGGGATGAAAGGGACCCTCAACATAATCTAGTTTCAGACCCCTTGCTGTGGATAGGGACACCTTCTGGTAGAACAGGTTGCTTAAAACCCCATCCAGCCTGGCCTTGAACACAGCCAGGTATGAGGCATAAACATCTTCTCTGGGTAACTTGTCATAGTCTCTCAACACCTCTCGGGTTTATAAAAAAATAATTTTAGGTTTGTTTTTTTTTGTGTCTCTGTTGCCAGCTGTTTTTCCCCTGTCACCTGAGAATGTACAATTTTGTTTTCCCCAGCCAGAGATCTTGAAAAGGAAAGGCCATGAGTCGTCTCTTCTTATATTTTCTTCATAGTTTATTATTTCTTATCATTACATTCTTCTCCTGCCCTGCAGAGATCTGTGCAGCAGGTCACATTCAGGCACTCTCCCGAATACCAAATTCCAAATACCCCCACCCTCAGGGTGGCATGGATATTTATACTACAATCACGTAATCACTACAATCCACGTAATCAGTATTTATAATACTTCTCCAATAACTATTATCCATGTTAGAAAGTTAGACTGTATTCTAAGCCAACTATAATGTGCCACCTCACTGCAGAACATAGAGGCAGATGAGGAAGAAGGAGGAAGCCCAGAAGCCATGTGGACCTCTCCATCTTGTCTTCTCTTGTCTGCCATCTTAAAAACCCCATATATCTAAAATTCTCACCCTGTGATAAAACTACCCACTATTCTACTATCTAATACACACTCTTGAAAACTCTGCTTCGTTCCAGAGCCTAAAAGCCCTTTTTTCCATGAACAAAGGCTAAAAACACTGTTTGTCAGAGATCTTAAAATCTCCTAAACATGCAAAGAAATATTTCTCATAATTTCAGACTCCGACAATCATCCTCACAAGAACTTCCTCCTAATATCTAGTCTAAACCTACTCTCTTTTCAATGTATTCCTCCTTGTCCAATCACTACAAGTGTCTGTAAACAGTCTCTTCATGTTTCTTGTAGGCTCCCTTCAGTTACTGGAAGGCCACAATTAGGTCAGAAGGAAGCCTTCTTTTTTCCAGGATTAACAAACACAGTTCTCTCAGACTTCCTTCATATCTCTCTCCTTCCATGAGGAGAATCCATGAGAACATTTTGGCAGTCCTCTGGATTTCCTCCAGCAAGTCCATGGTTTTCTTGCTGAGATGCCCAAAGTGGGACACAGGACTCTGGGTGAGGTCTCACCAGAACAGAGTAGAGGGACAAAATCACTTCCCTCAGCCTACTGCCCCACACTGCTTTTGATGCATCCCTGGATACAATTGGCTTTTTTGAGCTGCAAGTGCACATTGTTGTCTCATGTCCAGCCTCTCATCCACCAGCCCCAAGTCCTTCTCAGCAGGGCTGCTCTCGACCTGTTCATATCCCAGCCCACCCCTACTACAAGGTCTCATGCAGAACCTTGAACTTGGTCTTACTAAACCTCAGGATGTTCTCATGGGCCACTTCTCAAGCTTGTCCAGGTTCTTCTGGATGGATCCCATCCTTCAGATGTGTCACCCATACCACTCAGCTTGGTGTCATCTGCAAATTTGCTAAGGGTGCGCTCGATCCTTTCACTTGTGTTATTAAGGAAGATATTAAGTAAAACTGGTTCCAATACTGAACCCTGTGGGACACCATGTGTCACTGATGTCCACTGGGATTCTGAGACCACTACCCTCTGGATGTGACTGGTTAATCACTTTCTTATCGATCTAACAGTCCACTGATCAAATCCACTTGGGTCCAATTTAGAGAGAAGGATGTTGTGGGGGACTCTTGTGAAAGATTTTACAGAAGTCCAGAATAATTATATCTGTAGTGCTTTCCTTGTCCACTGATGTAGTCATAATAACACATCTTTCTTAAGGTTAGCACTTTTTTCAATACATTGATGCTGATTGTTTTAACCAAGATCTTTAGAAAAAAAAAAAAAAAAAAAAGGCTTCTATAGATACTTGATGCAATTTCTAAAACTTGTACTATTTTGCTACTTTGTGCTTAATCAACCAATTTAGTGTATTTCCTTAAAAATCTTTTAAAAGTAATTGCATAGTCCAGTGAGCACAGAAAAATTAAAATACAGGGAGATGAGTTTTATATCACATCCTATGTTGATGAGCTACTATCTGTAGTTCATGGGTTATTATTAAATTTCATTCTGATGAGAAACTTGAGCTGAAATAGAATAGTACTATAAAGTTTCAAATGTATGCTTGTAGCAGTGAAATGCTGTTTCCTAGCACTAAACTGTCAGGCAAGAATCCACATTTTACCTTTAAGCATCAGTCTGGATCAAGTATATTGCATTTAAACAAAATAATTAAAAAATCAACCCCAAACCAGAACTATAAATGTGCTGTCACAGATAGTTTAAAGTTTTCAACTTCTTGTTTAAACATGAGTTGATAAATATATTAATACAGGTCACTGCAGAACAGTAGATATCATCTATGCACCTTAATATTTGAGTTAACCACTCACACCATGTAATACAACACTCTCTGAATGACATACTTCTAATCTAATTCCCTTGTTTTTTATGTAAACTAAGAATTATTTGCATTTTCATCAATTTCACCATGACTGGACATGCTGAACAAGTTATTCCATTTTATGTTTGTGCAGAAACTGTAAGAATTCTATTTTCCTTTTTATGCAACACATACCCATAATAATGATAATAATTAAAAGCTAATCTCAGATGAATTGCTATTGTAAATTGTAATGTACTTGTGTTCCAGTTTCTATTATCAAAGTGGTATAAAGAGCTGTTATTCTTTACCTCTTCTCATCAAAAAACATAATTAAAATATCATAGGAACATTGTGAAGCATGAGACAGTGTAGTTGACCAGCCCTGTCTATTCTAATCAAATATTTCTCATTATACCCTGTGAATATATCCAGCATTCCCCAAAGGGGGATCTAGTTCAGCAAAAGTCCAGCAGAATCTAATACTCATTTCAGTTCTCTGACTTCCCTTTTTTGTGGCACTTTTGCCCAACTGGCTGTCCTTTGGTCCAGGGTGGGGAAGGCACCATAACCTTTGCTTCCAAACTCACATTTCATCAACTGTTCCAGGCCAAAGCAACACACTAGAGAGACCACAGAAGATGAGGATTCAATTTTCTTTCATGGAAGATCTAATTTTGGGGGGGAGACTAATTCTACTGAGACTGAAGCAGTTTTTTATTTCATATCAAATTGTTCTGTGAAATTAATTTACTTTCCAGAGAAAGAGAATCACAACTTATGAAGTCTGTATTATGTGAAGGAGTAATCAAATTTAGGAAAAAAAAATCCCAGCTGCTCATAACAATATTACTGTGTTTTCTACTTCTCAACAGGTGGGAAATGTTGTTCAGTTTCAGTGTAAAAAAGGACACCTGCTCCATGGTTCAACAACACGAACTTGCCTTCCTGATCTTACATGGAGTGGAATCCAGCCAGAATGTATACGTAAGAAATAATTTTTTTCCTTTCAAAACTTTTTTATCTAGATTTTTTAGCTGCAGTACCATTGTCATAAAGTTAATCTGTCTGACTTTATTAACTGAAAGTTAACAGAAATTTGCATTACTAGCTTACATCAACTAGAAATATGATTCTGAGAGAATGTTTATATAACAAACAATAGAAAGAAAAAGAGAGAGAGAGAGAGAAAATATGCAGATCTTCATCCAAAGTCAATTTCAATCTAAAAGGGTGAAACCCTTCCAACTCAGAGAGGAAGTGGTGAGAATAGGACATACCAGAAGGGCCTATTCTAAAATATGCAGGAAAGCATGTAATTAGCATATAACTTCTAGTAAAGGAAAGCGTATAAAAAGCATATTACTTCTAGTAAAGTTTGAACAGTTTCCCAAGGACTCCTCCAGCCAAGGAGTCATGGTATTTTAACTTGTGGAAAAAAAGTGTTTGCAATTGGAAACTTTTGAATCTGAACTAGAAGAATCTCTTATACTATAGACAGCAGCACTTCATTTCATAGATTTTTACACTCTGGTAAATAATGATAATTTACTCAAGATCATGGTTAGTTTTTTTAGTTCAGCTAGTCAGCTGCATTTTTCTGGAAATAGTATTACCTTGTAAAGTCTAACCCAATAGAATCACTTCAGTGAATGGAAAATCCACTGAAGGAAGCAGCGCTGCTATTACTTCAGCTGGTGCTAGTGCTAATCTTGAGCAAACAGCAAATCAGTATCTCAGTGTGTTGAAAGGTGAACTCTGCTATTGGAAGTCTGCTGTCTTTGAGATAACACATAAATCACACATTCAAGTGATAGTTGAATGTGTAAGACTATTCATATAACATTAGAAATGGTAATTTAATTTTTCTGATATTTACAACTCACCTTTCATAGTGTTTTCCAACTGACCATTTGCTTTCTGTTATACAATGATATATAGATATCATAAGTGATGTAAGTCACAAGACATGATTGCTTTTAAGTCTGATGGTATGATATGTGCTGGTTTTGTTCTCATATGCAGACAAATTTTGTTCATGCAAATGCATTTAAGTGGGTTCTTGGTCCCTCGGAATTGAAAAGTCCATGTTTAAGAGTGTATTTACAGACTCATGGTGATATTTTATGGACTGTATTGTAATTTATAATGTGAATTAAAATATGTTATGAAATTTCTATTGATTTTTTACTTTGTTAGTTAACTGTCAGAATAGGCATATATAATCTTTTCAGAAATATTTTCACCATTTGGAAATATTTTATCTTTTCTTTGTAGCTCACAGCTGTAAACAACCAGAAACACCAAGTCATGCTAATGTTGCAGGAATGGATCTTCCATCACTTGGTTATACATTGATTTACACTTGTCAGCCAGGCTTCTTCTTGGCAGGAGGATCAGAGCACAGAGCCTGTAGGTCTGATGGCACATGGACTGGGAAGGTTCCAGTTTGTGAAGGTAAGCTCTTCTGTTTCCCGCTGCATCTACCATCTGTCATATTTCAGTGCTTTTCTTTACTTGCAGTTGGCACGTGCATGCCAGCAGTTTGACTGGGCCCAGTCAGCATGGTTTTATGAAAGGCAGGTCCTGTTTGATGAATCAAATCTCCTTCCAAAACAGAGTGACCTGCTTAGTGGTCGCTCAGTACTTGGCACTGGTGAGACCACACCTTGAATGGTGTGTGCAGTTTTGAACCCCTCACTCCAAGAAAGATATTGAGGTGTGGGATTGTTCCCAAAGAAGAGGAATTAAGCTGGTGAAAGGTTTGCAGCACAAGGGTTATGAGGAGAAGCTAGGGAAGCTGGAGGTCATTATCCTGGAGAAAAGGATTCTGTGGGGAGACCTTATTGCTCTCTGTAACTACCTGAAAACAGGTTGTAGCAAGGTGAGTGCTTGGTCTCTTCATCAAATTAACATGTGGTGAGAGGAAACAGCCTAAAGCTGTGCTAGGTAAGGTTTAGGTTGGGCATTAGGAAAAATTTTTAGGAAAAATTAGGAAGAGTTGTCAAGCATTGGTACAGGCTGCCTGGGGAAGTGGCAGAGTAGATGCATAGTAGTGGCATTTAGAGCCATAATGTAGTGTAGGACTTGGTAGTGTTAGGTTAGCTGTTGGATCATAGAGGTCTTTTCCATCCTAAATGGTTGAATGATTCTGTAGTGATATTTGAGAAAGATGCCTAAAGTCCAAGAAGATGTCTGAAACAGTGTGTGAAATTAATCCATATGGTTTGTTATTATTTTTTACTTTTATGTAAGGACTTGTATTCTACTATACCCCAAAATGTATCTACTTTGTCCTTGCTGTTCTAACTTTGAATTTTGTTTCTAATTTTTCCTACTCACTTTGTCACTGTAGGACATGAAAAACATCATAGCCAAGTCATGGTGAGAAAGGTGGTTTTCATATGAGATAAGGAATATACTCAAGTGTAGGAACTGTTTGAAATTTTATTTCCTGAATAATTAAAGGACTCTCCAGATTACTGTTACCTAATGTTTCAGATGTGGCTATCCCCAGGGCTCTTACAGAGGCATTCAAAGGCTTTGTAGCCAAACACTGCTACTTGGAAGGGAAATAGGAAATGAATAGTTTGTATTACTAAAAAACAGGTGTCCTGGAATTGCATGCCAGGCTAGTGCTGGGGGAAAATAAAGCAGAGCTTTGGGAAAGCCAGCAGCCAGGAAGCTTATGACTTGCTCAGTAGTTGGAAAGTATTATGGCAGGCCAAATGTGATTCATAGATTGTATTTTGATTCAAGAATTTTCTTCTGCTGCTGTTGAAAGAAGTTGTTCACTTCTTATTTTGAACTCAAAAATAACTTGGAAATAGATGAAAAAGGACAAAATGTCTGGAGCTGAGGGCTCTAAAGAGATGTCTAAGGGAATTAAACTAGAATTTGATCCTTTAAAAATGGAATTGAAGTCTTGAAAGTCCTACTCAAATATCTGGACCTAGAAACGTAAACTTCATAGTTAACTAGTTTTAGTTTTGGATTTGTATCTAACATTTGCATTTAAGTTTTATTTTGTGTTTCAAATTTCAGTTGTGGACTTGACTAGAAATTTATTCATCTTGACAAGGCAAATTGACTCATCATTGTTTTATGCTAAAGCCCAACTGCAAAGTGTGATCCAGATATTTCTAACCTGAACTTAATGTAGTCAGAAAGCACATGCTATTAAGCCATGCCCTCCAGGTCAACAGTGTACAGTGAAGCTCATAAGTTTCTTTCAAAACAAAGAGAAAATAGAGGTTAATCAGTCAGTGGTAACAGTCTGTGAGAGCCTTAGGTTGCATTTCAACTCCCACCCTTGCTTCTTTACAGTTTAACATACATGACAAGAAAAGACCTTTTGTAAAAGCTAAAATTTATTCTCAATGAAAATATTCTCAGTCCTTCTTGCAAAAGTTTCTTTTTTTTATGCAGAAAAATACTCAGCTCGGGGGGAAGTTGCTTCTTTCCTTGTGTATTTTTTTAGAACATGAATCAGAGATAAAAGGCCTGGGTTCAAGGCCATGACCCAAAATACAAAACATTGAAATCACAGACGGAGCAAGGAATTGATTCTAGTGCTACATGAGAACATTTTATATTAGGAGACAGAATTTTTTGTCTTTTTTATGTTCCAGTGAATCTAAATTAGTTTCTTCAAAATAAAATAGCTTCATCACCAGGAAATTGTAAAGTTCTAGTGTGTTTAGTTCATCATATTCAGTGGTGGGAGAGTTCCTTCTCTAAGCAGAGAAGAAATTCTATTCTCCAACTTCCAGTTCTCATATCACTGGAGCAGTTGGAGGTACTGTGGACAGCCTCTTTTGTTTCTTTCTTTCTATTGTTACCCTTTAAAGAATCAGGGACCTTCTCCTACAATATGAAGAGATTAAGGCAACACCTATGGGTTTTCAGTCTTGAACACAAGATGTCTCACTCAGTATTTTTGAAGACAGTTATGTCGTGGAGAGAAACAATTTCAAGTTCCCTTTGTTATGTGTGTTTTCACTTTCTGGTCTTACATTGCAGTCAATGCACTGTTCACTGTTCCTAATCCAAGTGCCATAGCCAGGATTAGATGCTTTATTAGAAGGTATCTCACATAATTGGTGCATGGTCCAGGACTGTAAATTCTGAAGCATGGATTCTGAAGTGAAACCCTGCACTGTTTGACTGCTGAAAATGACTTAATAGCATCCAGGTGCCTGATTTAGGAGGATATAGGGAACAGAAGAAATTTATGTGCAAATGCTCCTGTGATCCTAAGGTTTGATGCAAGCTGAAATCTCATTCCTATTTGAGTTTTAAACATCATCCTATATGCTTCTTAACAAATAAATTCCACGATTTTTTGTTGTTTGTTTCTGAGTAACATTTTGATACTGATTTATCTTTATATCATTTATTCTTTCTAACAGCTGGTTCTAAAATATTAGTGAAGGATCCCAGACCAGCACTGGGAACACCAAGTCCCAAACTAAGTGGTAAGTACTCCAAGGTTTATATAGTTATAAACCATTTCTGTAGAGAAAGCAATGAGGATGAGTTTAGTGAGATTGCACTGAGTGGTTTAGAATGTGCAAAGGATATTAGATTAGGCACTAGATTAACAAGGGGGAAAAGATAATTAAATTATTCCCTAATTTTGAAGTCCATCTACCATGTGGTATAATTTATATCTATATACCATTTCTGTTATGTAATGAGAGTTTTATTGTTTTCACTGAAATCACTGTGTTCTGTGTCAGATTCTATGCAATTTACCAATTTAGAAACTGTACTACTCACCTTGTAGTAATTTAAAGATGTTTGGCAGTTTTCTTCAGTCCTGCACTTTTTTACCTATCGCTAATTTTAATTGCATTACCTGAACACTTATTATCAGCCTTGAACTTAGCCTTTAGAAAAAAGGCTAATTTTAGCTGAGACAAGGTAATCACTCCAATTCTGGCTGAAGTCTCCAGTTTTAACAGATTTGCTGAAGACCATATTTGGATGTCCTGACAAGAGAACCACTCTGTCCACTGAAGAGATTTTTTTTGAAAACAGCAGTCTCCTTAAATAAAATTAACCTTTGGCTATAATAAACCTGTTGAATTTTTACTGATAATGAATAAGATTTAAAAGTAGTACTTTGGCAAATGGGGTTTGTGGGCTTTTTTTTTTTTAACATTTTGTGTACTGGTTCAATACAGTGTTTTTCAGTGATGTGCTGCTGAATGATAGACATCAAGTTTCTAATTCAGAAAATTTTCATTCATTTTGTGCAATCCCAATTACTTGCCAATATAGCACATAATGATAAGTTTTCATAAAATTTCATAAAATATATTTCAGGAAGATTACAAATAACAGCATCAGAGCATTTCCACCATGCAATTTCCTTGCATGCAGGTCCAGTATCTACATGTTTTTTCAAAGGAACATATACAAATATACATACACGTACAGAGACAGAAAAACTAGGAAAGCTTCTTTACCCTTCATGGAGAAGACCTCTTTATGTGTTGCATAAAATAAATGATGAAAGAAAACTATGGCTATCCCAGTCTTGGATTTAGGGGTATCCTGAGAGAAAAGGGCAAACATTTTTCTCTGCTTATCTGACATGAGATGTCAATGCACACATGAATACAGAGCTTTAAGTTCAGTGTGAATTACTTCAAATAATGTGGAAGTGCTGATTTTAATTAGTGATTCTTATAGGGATAACTCTGATACATCACTTTGGAATGTGTAGTAAGCCCATCCTAAATCACTTTTAATTTAATTGTTTGAAAGGTATCTCATGTTAAGACTTTAAAAATTTGCATGTATCAGTTTTTATGTCATAGGTAGCTTCTTGTTTTGGTGGGGTTTTTTTGTTGCTGAAATAGCACTACTTAAAGTAATAATTTTTCAGTGTGCTAACGATAAGTATTAAATGTGAGGGTATAAATCTAGCGTATTTATTCCCCAGCAAACTATGATCTATTTTAAATTAGAGAATTAAAATTTTATTCTCCTGGTGAAGCTCATAATGTTTTCAAGTATTTGAAGACAAGATAAAACTTTTTTTTTTTTTTTTTATTAGAAAAATTGACTAGTTAATAAAGCAAATGCTTATAATATTGAATGTAATTTAAAGAAAATTTTTATGAAAATTTTGATATCTAAATGGATACTACTTTCTGCAAAATTCAATGCTAGCCCTATGTCCCTAGCTGTGTGTGCTAGTATAGAAAAGATTTTACAGTGAATGGAATATGATCTTCTGGCTAAAGATTTTAGAACTTTTGAAACTGGTTAATTCCAGAATGGGTCTCTGTTTTAGGAAAAAAGCAAATGAAGATGTAGTGAAGATTGTGTTCTTCACAACAGCTAAAGCTTTTAGAATTTGTGAAACTGGTTAATTCCAGGACAGGTCCGTATTTTAGGAAGAAAGCAAATGAAGCAGGTGTGGTTGTGTTCTTTGGTGCAAGTACATTTCTTTCATAAAAGTTCATGCCAGGTTCCTGTGTTTTATATCTGAAAACTATGCCTAGTAGATTTATAATGGGTAAAAGAAAAAAAAAGCTATTATCTATCATACATTTTGTTGGTTATTTGACTTTTTAAGTAGTAAATATTGCAAAATATATTGAAATACATTTTCATCTGTATAGTTCCTGATGATGTATTTGCCCAAAATTATATATGGAAAGGATCTTACAATTACAAAAGCAAGAAGCAACCCATGACTTTGACGGTCACCAGTTTCAATGCAACTTCAGGGCGAGTAAATGCAACACTTACCAACAGCAATATGGAATTGCTGCTATCAGGTATGGGCTAAGGAAAATAAATTTCTTGTTTTAAAATTTTTTTCTGCTTTACATACATTGGTTTCCTGTAACTTTCTGCATAAATTAAATTCTATTTAGCAAAGAAATTTGCATTTGCATTTCAGTTCCTGTTCAAACGTACGGGTTTTTTCCACTTCTTTCCTTTTTTTTTTTTTTTCCCAGCTTTTTATTATATTTGGAGTTAATAGTCAATAAGGAGTGGAAGAATCATGTTAATTATCATGTTTCTATTTTAAAAAAAATTTTAAAAATTTCAAGTACTGTTCCTGAGATTTTTTTAAATTCTTAATTATAAAATTTCCCCACAGTAGCCATATGTTGACCTAGAAACTCAGAGATACCTAATGAACATGGAAAGAAACTAGATCTGATTGTTAGATTTTCTAAGTAAGAAAAAAGGAAGTTAGAATCATAGAATTGTTTAGGTCTAAAAAGACTCCTATGACAACCAAGTTAACCTCATACTGCCAAATCCACTACTGAAGCATGTCTCTGGAAGTGCGACATCTACACATCTTTTAAATACCTCCAGGAATGATGACTCTGCCACTTCCCTGGACAGCCTGTTCCAATGCCAGAAAACGCTTCAGTGATGAATTTTTTTCAGAAGATCCGATCTAAACTTCTTCTGGCACAATTTGAAGCCATTTCCTTTCATCCAACCACTTGCTGCTTGAGAAAAGCAGAAAAAGGCACCTTGCTTCAACTTCTTTTCAGGTAGTTGAAGAGAAGATGTAGTCTCCCTCCAGCCTCCTTTTTATCCAGACTAAACAACCCATTTTGTCAGACTCTCTTCATAAGACTTGCACTCCACACCCTTCTCCAGTTCCATTGCCCTTCTCTAGAAAGGCCAGCTCTTACATGTCTCTCTTGTAATGAGGGGCCCAAAAACTGAATGCAGGATTTAAGGTGTGGTCTCACCACCAAATATGGGGGGATGATCACTGCCATGATGTCAGCCCTGGTGCTGCTGACCATATATTTATTATGCAAGCAAGGATGCCATTGGCCTTCTTGGCCACCTGAGCACACTGAAGGATCATGTTTAGCCACGACTAGCACCCCCAGGGCCTCCCAAGCCTATAGAATTACCTGGGTTGTTGTGACCCAATTGCAGGCCTGTTGATCCAAACTCTGCAGATCCGTCTGCAACGCCTTCCTACCCTCCAGCATATTGACACTCCTGCCCAACTTGGTGTCATCTACAAACTGACTGAGGGTACCTTATCCAGATTGTTGATAAAGATATTAAACAGGACTGACAATAGCATTGGGCTGTGGAGAACACAAATTGTGACTGGCCACCAACTGAATGTAACACTAATCAACACACATCTCTAAGCTCATCCAGCCTTTCAGCTTTTTACTCAGTGAAGAGTCCACCTGTCCAACCCATGAGCAGTCAGTTTCTGCAGGAGGATTCTGTTGGAAATTGTGTCAAAGGCTTTACTAAAGTTCAGTGAGACAGCATCCAGTGAGCAGCCTTTCTTTCATCCCCTGAGTCACCTTATCATAGGAGGAGCCCAAAATAGTCAAGAAAGGTCTGCCTTTCATAAGCCCATTTGGCTGGGCCTGATCTCCTGCTTGCTGAAAGGGGTGATCTACAGGAAGGATGTAATGAGCCAAAGAATCTGTGTTTCTGCTGAGACCTTAGTTCCCAGTATTGAGTAGCGTGGTGAATTTTTTATCACTAGATATGTCTTTTAAATTATTTTGTAGATGTCCTTTGAAGAATTATGCTTGAGAGTGAACTGGATATTTTCTGACTGATAACCATGTTTGTCTTGGTTGTGCAGGAATTATTTCTATTGTATTAATTTCATCCATGTAATTTCTGTGATATTAGGAAAAACAGATGTAGTTTTTTGTATTTTTAGAATTAGAAAAGTAAACCACTGTGTTTTCTCACTCAAAACACTCCTCCTCCAAATATAAGGTCCCTTCAACTAGACACAAATGTGATTCCAAATGTCCTTTTCCATTCTGCATACAGACATTACACATGTCATCAAGTAATTAATATTTTTTTATTTTCTTGTTCTGCAGATAGAACACTGAGATCTTGTATCCTGAAAGTGTACCTTAGGGCCAGGAAAGTAGGAAAAATTACATTTACATGCTAGAAAGTTGAAGTTACCTATACTCAGTTTGTAGTTTTCTCAAATGAAAAGTGGTTCCCTCCTTCTGCATAATTTATTATTTTGCATTCCATCATTTGATGCATCTATCTTTTCTTCTTTTATTTTGACACCTCTGCTTGCTGTAATTATACATAGAATAAACCCATCTTTCCAAGGCTAATTCATTTCAACTCAGTGCAGTGTTAACACAAAAGAGAGAATTCTCTGAGAATTAGCTCAGAGAGTGTTTATATGTAATGATACCTCCTATAGGGCGGTCACCAATCCTTAATGTGGAGAAGACTTTTGTTTTTTTCAGTTTAGGCCTGTACACAATATGCTTGAATTAGGAATAATTGCCTATGGAAGATGAAATCACTAAACATATTGTGGTATTTTATTTTTATTTCCAAATTAACAAATAATGGTATCTGGTTTCTAAATAATTATTCTGCAGGAACAAGAATGAATCAAAAATTTTGTCTACAAAGTAAATAAGGTTGCATACAAGTTTGCAACAGTTTCTTCTCATTGTATGGAAGAAACTGTTTTGTAACTGACCATACTAACTGATGAAGAACCATACTATTCAGTATTATTTTTTTGTTTTGTTTTGTTTTTTTTAATTTAGCAGTAGATTTTGGAATAGAATTTGTGTGTGTATGTTCCCATTATCACATTTTCTATGTAATGACTAAATTATATATATTGAAAGTAGAGATGTGAGGTTTAAATATACTCTTCCTGATTCAGAACAATATTTTCCATTTCAAATCAGATTGCTGTCAATGTTCTGTATAAGACTTGAAGTAACAGCTCTGTGTATGGGGTTTCCCTTCTCTCCTCTCTACAGGCTAAACTAAAAACTGTTTCTATTGAAATCTTATGGTTATTGAAATAATTTCAAAATATCTTGCCTCTTTCTAAACAAATGTTGAAAATTGGTACCTATTCATCCTGCTTTTCCTCTTTAAGACAAGAGATGATGTGTTTATTCTCAAAGATTACATTATTTTTGTAGTCAACACAAATATGGATTTTTCAACCTATATTCTACAGGAGTGTATAAAAGCCAGGAAGCTCGGCTAATGCTCCACATATATCTCATTAAAGCACCCTCCCATACATCTGCAAGCAAGTTGAAAGAGGAAAAATGGGCTATGGATGGTTTTGTGAGTATATTTCTGCTACAAAAAAGAAGGAATTTTTTTTTTTTTTTTTTGTATGATTGAAATCATGCTGGATTTTGCATCCAAAAAATCCTGATACATATTAAATGGAATCTCTTTAGCAAGGCTGATTCATTAAATTACATGAAAATTTTCTTGTAAAATGCAGGGAATGAGTTAGAAGGAAAATATGGGAACAGTTATAGAGTGTAGGCAAAATTATAATGCATGTTAGTACAGAAGCCTTTCTCATAGTTCTCTTTATTCCAATATATTTAGAAAATTTATCATAATTAAACGTAATATTACATTCTATTAATACAATAACAATTTTGATCATTGTGTTAGAATACATGTTTTACCTTTTGGTGATGTTTTTTGAAATACCTTGAAAAAGATGAACTGTCACATGTAAGTGGGAAACAAAATAGATTAATTTAATTTAGCATTAGGCCCCTTGGTTTCTGGGTCCAAGTTTATTCTTTAAAACAGAGAGGAAGAGACCATATAACAGAGGAGGAGAGGGTTAAATAGGCCAGGTTTCTGGGATATGATTAAGCTATGAAGAGGAAATGCCTTCCAAGAATAGATAGAAAAAAAAGTAGATTTTTTAGAGAATAAAGAGCCTAAGATTATTTGGTTGAGGATAAACACTCATACATCCTCAGTATACTGTCTGATGTTTTAAAGAATTTGTCTGTTTTCTTATGTTTCACCTGTTGCTTAAGCACTACAGGTACACCATTATGTGTGCACATGGCATGTGTACATTAAAATGTATGTGCAAATTTATATTTTTATAACAAGTGGCACTTGTTGAAGTTGTTGAACAATAATTGAAAACTTGTTCAACTTGTTGAAAAATTGAACAATAATTATTTTTAAAAGGTACAGAATGAAAACCTTAAACTAAAGTCATTAAGCAATAAATGTACTAGTAAAAAGGCTTAACTCTCTTGGCTTGTACAAACTTTAGGCTTCATGGATATGTTCCTGAGGTACCAAAACCAAAGAATTTACTTTTAGACTTCTAAATATACAAAAGTAGGCAGTATACTCCCTACATTCCGTATCTATTTACATACTGTTCTTACTTGACTATTTTTTTTTCTTTGAGTCTTGGAATAGCACAAAGAGGCTGCTCTAGCACAAAGTAAAAAAATCCCCTAAGAAAGGCACCAGGTCTTCAGTGAAAACATAGCTTCAGGTCACTGCTGAAGTGACACTCTTGATCTTGAAAAAGGGAAGCTTAAGGGAAAAACTTGAAGGAAACTACCTAGAAAACACTGATTTTAAACCTAATGACTGTTAGAAGCAAGTATATGTTGAGTTGTATACACTAATTTAGATTGTACTTACTATAATAAGAGAGATAATCATAGGATCATAACCCTTCTCTCTCTCCTACAACACTTTTAGTTTATATTAGCATATTTTGCCCTTGTACCAAAGCCTTATTCAATATTCTTCTGGTCCATGGCTGTATAATTAAGTGCTTATTGGCATAGGCACTGAGAAAAATCAAAAGAACTTTCAATTAATTTGAAGTCTTTTTATTTAGTTGAAAACTAGCTATTAAAACCTCAATACTTGCATCCTGAGGATCATATGCAATATAATTTTTTTCAATCTACTTCCTAAACAAAACAGAAAATTATGAAGTATATAAAAGCTTAGAAATACTGACATTTAATTACCAGAAACTTTAGGTCTTAGTGATTTTAAAAAATACAGTTAAAGATAATATAAGGTGTCATGTGTGACCACAAACCACCATGTCTAAGTTGTGCCTATAGCAGTCCTGTCTTTTCTTTCGGTATTTATATATACATTTCCTAGAATAAGAGGGTGTTTATAATGGGGAGTTACAACCACCAGTCAAGAATATTAGGATATAGAATAGAATAGCTCCCTTTCAAATCGATACATGTAACTTGCAACAAAGTTTTCCCTATTTAATTCAAAGTATTTTTTGTTTACAGGTTTCTGCTGAACCTGATGGAGCAACATATGTTTTTCAAGGATTCATCCAGGGAAAAGATTATGGACAATTTGGGCTTCAAAGAATAGGTATTCAACAAATTTTAATTCTTTTCTAGTTCATTGTTCCATATTGTTTTATTATATCCAGTAGTATGAGGGTATCTACAGGATGTTAACAGAACTGATATTTTATAGAATATTGAAATATTAATATCTTTAAACTGTCATTTAAGTGGTAGTTACAAATAAGCTACTATAAAATAAGGATGACTTGCAATCTACTGCTTAGTATGCATATTCATTTGCAAAATTTTGAGCAATTTTTTATCCAGTTATGTGTAAAATGCATTTAGTTTCATATCTTAATAGTTATCTAGAAAACCCATGTTGTAGAATGCTTTGATAAAGTTATTTCTTGCTTATGGTTCTGAAACACCATTTCACCTAAATATTTGTTAGAAAAGGGAAACTGCTAAATATTTGCAGGTAAATACTTATATTACTTTTAAGAAGAAAAAAACCCTTACTTGTTAAGTGTTTATTTCCTAAAAATTAACTTCTTGTTTCTATACTAAGAGAGCTTTGGTAACAGAGGTCTGGTGACAACAATTTGTTATGTTATTTAAGAAAAAAAATTGATTTTCCTTTCTAATGTTGTCTTAAGAACTGTGATACTTTTCCTTTCATGAAAATTTGAATTAAGTATGTACTGAATTTTAAATGACAAAATACTGTTGGGAATTTCTTATAAGAGGGCTTGTTTTTCCCTAATATAATGGCTGTTTAGATGAAGTTCTTACTTTCAGGTAAAATTCCTACATGCAGATGGAAAATTATGTTCTTTCAACCACAAAGTATTTTTTTTTTTTTTTTTATTCTTGAATGTGCTGGAAAGAAGGAATGTAAAGTTGTAAAGTCAATTTTTTCTCTTTCACAGTTCTAAGTCACAGTAAAATATACTGATCTTGGTTTTCACTATTATTCACATAATTTCATATGCAAATTACTATGCAAGAATTTTTAGAAATATCTTTATCAAGAACTGCTTTCTTTAAATGAATATAAGGAGCTATTCCCTTTTATTAACTTCTTAAAAATATTTGAAAGTCATCTAAGAAAAATTAAAATGCAAGACTTCCAAAAAAATTGTTTTGATAGACTATTGCAAAAATTATTTCTTCATTTGATTTTTGGATGATATATTTGAGATACTTTTCTGTAATATATTGAAGGTACTTTTCCTTGGTGTATAACGTCAAGGAAAGAATGATTCAGAGTCTAATTCTATACAAGATTTAATTGTAGGTAATATAGTCAATAATAACCCCACAAAGAGATTCACAATCTTTGAACAGATTTTGTTTAGCACGCTTACCACTTCATTATTTCATGCACACAAACACAAACAGCTTCTCTGAAATCAAATGTTTTGATTGTTATTCCCACACAATTTTCCTCACATGAGTGGTTGTTTGGGGTCTTTTTTGTGAGTTTTGGGGTTTTTTTAAATTTCTGTATATTGTCTTATACAGTCAAGAAAGTCAGAAAACATTATTACCTATGCAATTCATAAAAGGTCCAGCTAAAATCTTGAAAATTAAATTTGAAGATGCATTAGAGGATCACAGAATCAGCTAGTTTGGAAAAGACCTTGGAGAACATCAAGTTCCCATCTTTCTTTAAGCACCTTCAGGGTCGGTGAATCTACCACTTCCTTGTCCAGCTCATTCCAATGTCCAAACATTCTTTCTCTAAAGAATTTTTTTATAATGCCTGGGTCATTGTTATAATCTTTTGTCACATTTAAAAGGGGTATAACTTTTATGTGTAGATAATATAGATAATATATTCTGCAGCCATGCAGGAGGTCATATTTCTATTTTTTCATCAATACCTGGCTTTAGCTATTCAAAATTGTTCTATCTCTTTCACTCTGTGTATCAATAACAGCACCTAAGGAAGTAATGAAATTTTCAATTTTTTTTCAATGTCTTTTTAGATGATTAACTATAAATTTAACTTTTCATATCACAGTACAACAATGTGTTTTCATTTCATTAAAAAATTGAATCCCATGCAGAATTATGTTGTAACATATTTACTGTACCAGAGTAGGTGTGCTGTTCTGGAAATATGTAGCATCTACATATTAAAAAGAATATGGTATTCTGTACAGAATATGTTCTGCATGCAGCAGAACATATGATGATGACCCAGTAACAAGGTGTAAATGAATTCCACAGATTATGGAGATCATGATGAAAACAGAATAACAGATACGTACATCGTATATGATATTACTTGGTTTTTCTTTTTTTTCTTTCTTTCTTTTTTTTTTTTTTTTTTTTTTTTTTTTTTTTTGTAGGTCTTAACATGTCTGAGGGTTCCAATTCTTCTAATCAACCACATGGTACAAATAGTAGTTCAGTGGCCATTGCTATCCTTGTGCCTTTCTTTGCCCTTATATTTGCTGGTTTTGGCTTTTATCTTTATAAACAAAGGTAAGTACAAATGATACAAACAGAATTCCTCTATTCCTCTAAGTGTTGGTGATTTCTTTTGTTTTCAGTTTTTGTTAGTGTAAATAAAGTTTTCTGTAAAACAACAGAGACTTTGCAACATATACTTGTAGACAGTTCTTCCTACATCTATTAAGATCAGGTATAATAACTAAGAGAGAAATTTATTATATGGTGCTGTACTTTCATTCCTGCCTACTTCAAATTTCATAAATTTATCTCTTAATGATAAAGTACTGGCATATGCTAAATAATATAATTGGCAGATTTTGCATGTATTTACAATAAATTACCTTTGTTCATTTCATGTGACAGAATCAAATCATATCCTGAGTAATTTACCTTAATGCCTTACCAGTTTATTTGCATGCAAGTATATGCAAACATTATGTCATCAAGAGATTTCATTGTGAAACTGTTTCTGCATTTGAAATTATTAGTTCATATGCAATTATGTTAAATAACCACCAGTCTTTTCAATTTCATCAGTCTAAGTTCAACATTTTTTTTTTAATGTTACCGAGACCAGTACTGATTCTTTGGATGCAGTAAACTTCTCCTGTAGCTTTAAAGCATTTGATGACTAAAGAAACCTTAATCACTTTAATGACAAGGCAATTAATTGCATACTAACTTGCAAAATGGTGATTTATATCTGGCAGTCTGACAATAATACTAGTAATGTATGTTACAGAATAATACTAGTTTCAAACATACCTTCATTTTTAATTAGTACTACTTGTTTTCAACTGCTCTAGCATATGAAAACTTGCTCATGTAATTTTTTATGTATTTGCTGTAAGCACTTGTCTTGGCTTTTTATATTCATGACTTACAATATAATATGCATTTTGTATAACAGATAGATCAAAAGATTTTAAGTGTTTGAACTCTGATATTTTGAGTTATTTAATGAAAAAGAGGGAATTTCAGCTATAGACTAATTCTTGGTAAAAACGCTGAGTCTCCAAAGGGAAACAGAAGACCTCAGTCATGTATCTGACTGGGAAATTATTGTGTCTTTACAAGAATTTGTTGTACTCTTTATAATCTGATTATCCAAGTGAAATGGATAACAACTGGGATAATGGATAATGGATACAATAACAATGGATAGCCTCTTCTAAGGTTAACTTAGTTTCTAAGTGAACATCATTTTCAAGGAATCATAAAGCCCTTAAACTTCAATAAAGACACTACTAATCCTTAGCATAAATATTGTTAAAAAAAATCAAGGTGTCATATTTAGCTCTTATAATTGGAACTGGGGGCTAAACTCTGTTCTGTTTCTTAAACCATATTAAGTCAGTGAAAAAAACTGCAGTTACAAATGTTCTGTCTTTCTTCTACAGGACTGCACCTAAAACACAGTACACAGGATGCTCTGTACATGAAAATAATAATGGACAAGCTGCTTTTGAAAACCCCATGTATGACACAAATGCAAAATCAGTGGAAGGAAAAGCAGTACGATTTGACCCCAACTTGAACACTGTTTGCACAATGGTATAATATGATAATAATTTGTCTTCAAAGTCTGGAAATTGACACACAACACAGTGCTCACACAGTTCACTGACAAAAAAAAAAAAAAAAAAAGAAGAAATGAAAAAAAAAAAATTAAAGCACACTTTTCAGGATTTAGTGGGTCACCTTTTCCTGAGGATGATAGGCAAGTCTGGGTTGTAGTTATTTTGTTTTGATTTTGTTTTTCATAAACTGGATCAGAATTCTTCTTTGTGTATGCCACGGAGAGTTTAAAAAAAAATCTGCTGCACTCCATGAGTGCTACTCACAGTTTATTTGCTTTTTTAAAAAAGGAGGTTATTCTAAAACATAAAACATATTTGCATATATTGGAGGAGCATCCACTATCAGTATTCTGTGCTTTATAAAAACTATAATAGAGGGACTGGGTTAAAAAAAAAAAAAAAAAAAGAAAAAAAAAGATATAGGTAGAAAATAAGAGCTATACTTACAGGAGACAAAGACAATAGGTCACTGATTTCTCTTTAATAGTCATATGCTACATCTTTCTCATGAGTTTGTATCTTTTTTTTCCTTTTCAGCCCGTTAAGTCTATTATTTTTCTCAGAACAGTTGAATTTCTGAGTCCAGAATGTAGTATTTAGAAATCAGCAAGTATAACTTACTCTTTCTGTATCACAGAAAAAAAATTAAAATTTCATGTCCATATAAAATGAATTTTCTTCCCTGCTTTACATCTTGCTTAATTTTCATGTTCCAAGTCAATCTTGTTTTCTCTGTTTCTATTAACAATATCCACAAATTGTAATGTTTATATATTTCTTATGTCAATCACATATCTAGACAAATTTTGCAATGAAGAATCTAATATGAATTGAGCTTTGTACGTGACTATGTTCTTTAATGTTGAAGAATGTTCAGGACAGACCATCTTGCATTTGTTTGAAAAGTTAAAACATAATATTTCCTATTAAAAAATGAAGTTTACAGTAATATTTGTAATGAGATCCCTATATCAAAAATAAGAGTCCATTTTTCAGTCCATATTACTTAAAATTAGGCTATATCCTACCTGTTTGTTCCTTCAGCATTTTGACAAAATGCATGCACAAGCATGATGCAATCCCATTGAAATTGATGGATTCTAAGAGACTTCAATGAACTTTGGATCAGACCTGAAAGGCAACAGGAAGTTATAATTTGGAAATACTGTGTTTTCAATCTATTTTATCTATATATTCTGTACTCTATGGAAACAAATCCTTACAGCTCATTTAAAATTGAATATATTACCATAGTGCAATGAAAAAAACAAATCAAGATATATATATATATATAAAGCCATGATTTTATTAGGGACAATCCATTCATTTTAGGGACAATTCAGATTCTACAGCCCTCAAATACAAGTTTTAGACATTCCGGAATCACTTCTAAGGAAATGCAATTTTTAGTTTTACAGTTATTTCATATCAGAATTATTCAGCAGGAACTCATTTATTTGGTGTAGGTCATTGTCTTCCATTCATAGCATGACTCGCAAATGCTGTGTGTTAGCCAGTGTGAATTATCTGTTATTGTCCCTTTCAGACATTAATAATTCTGTGAAAATAACCTTTTTATTACCGTAATAGAGAGTGCCTACCAAAAATCATTGTACCCAGGATTGCTGCTTGGATTTCTATAATGTTTGATGAATTTCTTATAAATCATTTTACAACACTTTGTTTTGAATATTCATACAACTCTGTCAAACTGTATTCTACTAAAAGGATGCTGTTTTATATTTTATATCATTGGTTGTTATTTATTCTTGTTTATTCAAATGACTGCAATAACTATTATTCATTCATTAATGTTAAGGTTAATACATTTGAGATCGTTTAAAATGTTTCTTCTGCAACTGGCTACTCCTCTTATATTAATGCATACACTTTTGTAAAGAAGTATATTTTTATGAAAAAGGATTTGTAAAAGTATGATGTAAATTTTCAGTGCAATGTAAACAAAATAAAACCAGACAAATGCTTTTTTTAACCACGTCTCTTCTTTGGAAGATGAACTTTAAACTTATTTAAGTTGGGAAGATGAGAAAATAACCAAATTAAGAATTTAAATTTGTTATTCTTGTGGGTCTTAAAATCATGCGAATTTTTCTGAATCTTCTTCAAATTGTAGGTGACATGGTAAGATTTAGATTATTTCCAAAAATAATTGATGAGCACAATATTAAAGCTATTTATTTTCTAAAATTAGTTTTCAGTTTTACTTGAAGAAGCAGTTTCACAGAAAAATAAGCCTACCATTGCAAACCCAGGAAAGACATTTAAAATAATAAAGTAATGTAGAAAACTTTAGCATTCCTCAATATTGTAGATACACTTTGTATATTATTTTGCTACCTTTTCTCAGAAATGTGCAGGACATATTAGCAGGTAATACTGTACAATATTTTCTGGCATTGAAAACCTCCAGTGATTCTTTTCATGACCTTGAACTGGAAAGAGGGATGTTAATTATGTTACTATAATACTGAAACTGTCTTTCACTTACAAGAGTGGAAAGTGGATAACAAATTCTGATCTGAAATGCTAGTTGTAGAATAACTGGGCATGGGGAATAGTCTAAAATTCATTTGTGAATTTGATGCTTTATATAAATGAAAAATGTCAATTCAGCTCCATGTTGAAATTGCTGAAAATTGTGTTGTTAAATACAATAGAAAAAGGAGCATGGACTCAGTGTAAAAAGTATGAGGATTATATTTTTGAGGGGGAGGAGGTGGAATTCTAAAGCAAATTGGTTCACTGTGCAAAACAAAGAAAAATCCTGTTTCACAGTAGCCAAACTAGAATATGAAGTTAAGCTCTTTTATTTTTGTTTATACATTATATGTTTCAACATATAAAAGTAAATAAAATGTGCATCAAATTAGTTCCACAATTATAATTATTAGCTTAGCTAATATACCCAGTTTACACTTTTCAAGAATTATACTGACTTCATTGTTATAGATTCATAATAGAATGGGGTTTGGTTAGTTTGTTTGCTTTAGTTTTGTATATTGGATCTGGTTTTTTGTTGGTTGGTTGGTTGATTTTTCTTTTTTGGTGGGAAGGGAGGTTGCTGTTTGGGGTGGGGTTTTGTTTATTTTTTTTACTGTTGTTCCTGACATATTTGACTTATAAATTATGCGTGAACTGTTTGATTTTGTAGTAGCAGAGTAGTCAATTTTCACTGTGGCAGATAGAATTCCAAGTTTTGGTTACTTCATTGGAGGTTGATAGCACAGTCTACTCAATGTCTCTTTTTTTTTTTTCTTGAGAAGGTAGCTGAATAGAAGATACCACTTTGAGTACATTATTCAAGTAAATAGAGTACAAAGACAAAATGTGCATGAATAGAAATTATCATGCAACTCTGTGAGTCTTTTCAAGATTAAGACAGCTTTTGCAATATTATGGGCTGAAGTTAAAATTTTCTTTAAGATTCTATAAAATTGAGCCCTTTTATTTCTACAGTATCTGCATGTCAAGGCCCATCTTGTCCAGTACACGCCATTAGATCACACAGTGATCTGGCTTGTTACAGGAATCATGAAACCATAGTTTCAACTACACTCACCAAAATAGCAGTTCTAGTAGAACTTCTTAGAAGCATCAAAAAATTGAACTTAAATTCTCATATTCTACTTTGGTTTGTAAGCAGAACTACCATTGATATGAAGACATCTTAATCTGGAGGAATTCATTGACAAAAGTAGAACAAGCTGTTCTTGTCAAGGAAATGGTTTAATGGCTACAAATCTTATAGCTTCCTATGGAGAGCTAATAGGAAGTAAAGCGAGCCTGTAGCCAAGTCATTAAGCTATTAAGTCCATATGTGTTGCAGCATCTTTATTTTTAGGATGATCAGACTTGGAGAAAAATATGCCTTATATCATTTTTTATACTAAAGCCACACAGTCTTTGTTAGATTAATTTCTGAAAATATTTAATAATTTCAGATTTTCAGTGGGGATTAGTATAGGTATGTGAAGAGCCTGGACAACTACTTAAGCAATGGTAAATTCAGCTACCAAGTGCCAGAGCTCTTCTTACACATGTTGCTTGTAGTCTTATTAGCCTTTCATGATACATCAGAAAATCTACATAGCATCTCTCAAAATCCCCAAATTTCCTTTCCTTTCTTTGTGTTTCTGTGATTTAATTTTGTCTTGGTTGCCAAAAGTTCACTTAAACATGATGGAGTAAGATGAACTATGTTGATTTTCTGATAGTCTCTATTACTGCTCAGCAAATATACATATACACCTCCTTTTCCATCTTTCTCCATGAAATAATTTATTCTTACACAAGCGAGTGTTCACAAGTGAAAAGCATGATACACTGTTTAGGAATGCAATTAGGTTTAAAGATTCCTGTTCTGTATATTTAGATTCCAAAATCTTTTTGTGATCCCAGATGTAAAGCAAATGAAACCCTGTAATTTCTGCACTTAGACTGTCTCCAACTGCCTGATCATTTTCTTCATCATCTGCTATGTAGTGATACCCTAAGTGACAGTTAAGACAATCAAAAAATGATTAATCTTTTGGTTTCCTTATGAAGTAAAGTGAGTGCACTAACTAATAGCTAAGGAAAATAATTTTGAATAAATTTAAAGTCATATATTATGCAGAACTGATATTAAATTAATATTTGATTACTCAAAAAATATATCAGTGAAGTAGCTGTGTTCCCATTAATTATCTTATTGTTTCTGAAACTAAGACAACATAATATCCTGATTTGCTGAACTGGAAGTGTAGCAATAGTTCTGAAATGTAGGTCCCATCATTTTATGAAAAATTGTTGTTTAAGACACATATCACAATAATTATCCAGTGAATATTTGTGAGTCTTCCATACTTTGCTGCATATTAATTCATGCTGAAGCAGCTCGA
The DNA here is from genome assembly GCA_018697195.1 of Certhia americana. Lineage (NCBI taxonomy): Eukaryota > Metazoa > Chordata > Aves > Passeriformes > Certhiidae > Certhia > Certhia americana. Next base: position 137,299,108 of record CM031858.1, on the reverse strand, counting down.
TTCAGCTGATCAGGTGAAAACACATTTTGGCTAAAAATATATTGAGAATACACTTGCAAAAAATGCCCTAACGGCAAAACAGGCTGAAAAGAAGGTAACTTCCAACAAAGAAACTACATATGCAATTTAAGGTAAAAGCCACATTAATTAGTGTCCAGAACTTTATGCTCTAGTTACATGTTCACATTCCTTAATATAGAATTATATATTTTCTCTGTATGTTGCAGCCACGTCAATGTGCTATGGATTATCTCTAACCATATCTAAAAAAGGCTAGTTGTGCCACAGCAGTCATGCCTGTAATTTAAAATAAAATGATGGTTGATTTTGTCATTATTAAAAAGCAAAATTAATATAATTGGCCTGAACTTTCCAGTCAATAAAGAAATTGATACCACATGTGAGTGAGCTAAGATAAACTGTCAATTTCTCTCTGAGAAAGAGATTAAGTAGCACAAGTAAAATTCATGAGTACAGGCAATTGTCCTCACCACAGCCATGGGCTCCAGAGAATCATATAAAGCAACAAAAGCAATTAAGGAAAATATAGAACTGATAGCTGAGGAACCAATTAAGATGAATGTCCCATATCATTCATAAGGATCCAGAAGACAATGGATATATGCCATACACATATATACATATATACATATACATACATACATACATATATATATATGTATATGTATATGTATATGTATATGTATATATGTATATATGTATATATATATATATATGTATATGTATATATATATGTACATATACAGTATATGCTATATATAAATAGATAATGGAGTACATATTTATATATGCTGGATGTACATGTATGCGTACCCAGAGTATATAGATACTATACAATAAATAACAAACCAGATAAATCCATGCACACGTCTAATTTAAAATCAGGCCAGTTGTGGTGTGATTTTCTTTATTCTTTTTCATAGAAAGACAAAATATATGCAATATAGAATATATACTAAATATATATAATTTATAACTAGTCTACTACTCTACACAGCACAGGAAGCTTATGCAATATGTAGGTTATATATATATTGCATGTAGCCTAATTAATTTACATATATACAATATGTGCATTGTTTTACATACTTTTTTTTTTTTTTTTTTTTTTTTTTTTTTGTGATTAAGTTAATTTTGCAAGTGGAGGATCCTCATAAAACATTCATGGCTTCAAAGTATAATATATTTGCCATTTATTGATCCAAAACAGTAATAAGAGTATCCAATATCTGAATTAACATGTTTCATGTTAAAATAATAAAAAAGGTACTGTAACAAATGCCATAACATTAATAAACATCTACAGAAATCTGAATAATTACTAACCTCACATTAAAAAAAACTTTAAAATATTTCGTGATCCTTTTAGCGTAGTAGCATAATTCTTGTCTTCATGCTTTTACTCTATTCTTCCATTCTAAAAATTTTAATGGTTTCATTATACCACAATAAAAATAGCCAGCTACATGACACTCAGTCCTTTATCATAGTTCTTGTTACCTCTAAGGGTAATACCTGGATACCTGCCTGTGTGGGATGTTATGACCCTGTCATAGCTAGCTTTATTTTCCTAACTACGCTTAGATTTTAGAAAGATAGAGGAGATATGAACCCTACTCTCATGCAGTGCAGAAATATGATGCAACAGAAAGTAATAAGGCTATATGCCTTATTTTGTCTAGTCATTTCCACTTTTTAACATACCAGGACTAGGTTATAAGAAAATAAAACAAAATTATCTTCTTTTCCATATGTGTAATTGGCAGAATATGGTGCTTAATGATAAAGCATTTTCTTCTTCCCAGTGCTTTTAACTATTGTTTTCTTAGTAAGCACAAAAGGTGAAAAACAAACAAAAAAAATTGTTAAAAATTGAGCGCTATCAGCCAAATATTTCCCTAGCTGAGGCATTAGAGATTGTACAGACAATACATCTGCAGTTGGACTTGATGACCTTAAGGGTCTTTCCAACCTGAATGGTTCTATGATTTGCAGCTGTTGTGCAATGTGAGCAAATGAAAGTATTCTGGGATGTCCATATAGCAGTTTTAAGTGATACAGTAATGTTGATCACAGAGGAGAGCAGATTGTCAGTTCTGCTTCCTAGTCATAAAAAGGTCCATGAAAGTCAGTAAGAAAACAATTCCATGCTGTGTCAGGTTTTAAAATTTCAGAGGCTTTTTTAGATTTTAAGAGGAGATATAGATCCTGCTAGAATCACAACCTGTGTTTTACTCTCCTGAGAATGCTTGCTGTCTACAAATACCTCCAGACCTTGACTTCTAGAGTTTGGGTACTGAGACTCTCTAAGTACTAAATAAAGCTAACGGGTTTCTAGCAGCATTGTGCTGGCATTTAAACTGCCTTTGTGAAATATTTGTGTTTGGACAGAATAACAAATTCTGGGGGAAAGAAACCAGTTTTGAGAAAATGATCTCTCTTGAGAAGATGAGTCTATATAACTCAGATATAGAAACATATTTTTAAGTTCTCAGAACTAAAATATGCGTCTAAAACTCTCAGTATTTCTTTCTAGTCAATTTTTAAAACTTCAAGTTAAGACTTTTCTTAACTATTGTGCAATAATGGAAAGCTGCAGTTATCATACCAGGAATATTACAGGGGTAGGAAAAAATTTCAGACTATTGAAATAGTTAGTTCTCCATCACAGAATCACAGAATTATGCTATCATTGAGTAACTGGGGCAGGAAGGATACTCAGAAGTTTTATCTAAAGTTTCTCAGGTAACCATCCAACTGGGTCTTATAAACCTCAATGAATGGAAACTGCACAATTTTTCTTTTAACCTCTTTTACTTCCTAGCTGTCCTCATTGGAGAAAAGTTTCTTTGTCTGTAAAGTTGGAATCACTCATGAATTTTGGCTGTTGTTTCTTGTCTTCCTGACATGTACTGCTGAAAAAATTTTGACTGTCTTCTTGAGGTCACTTTTGCAGGTTTTTGGATGACTGGCATTAGGTCCTCCCTGCAGAGTTTCTTTTCTCTAGGCTAAGTGAACTCGTGTCTCTGAATCCTTAGAAAAAGCATTTTGCAGTTCCCAAACTTCTTGGTGGCCAAGCCAATTTATCAACATCCTTCTTGCCTTGTAAGACTCTAGACTGACTGCAGCATTCTAGGTGATATCTAGATGTTGAGTAAAAAGGAAATCCCTCATTCCACCGTCTGTACTACTGTTAACTCAGGCCAGCATTCCTTTGGTCCTCTGCTGTGAAGCACACTGATGGCTCATAATCAGCTTGCTGCTTGCTGCAACTCACAGTGGTTTTTCAGGAGAGTTTTCTTCCCTGGCTGCTAGCGCCAGTTTCTACTACAGCCAGAGGAACGCCTTTCCCAGGTGTAGGGTATCCTATTTGTTCTTGATGAATTTTATAAAGTTCCTGTAATTGTGTATCTGGTCCTTTTGGATGGTACTGCGCTCAGCAGTATTAGCTGTTCTTTCACTTACACATTGTCATTTGCATATTGTTGAGAATTCAATCTTTCAGCTCCTCTGGATCACTAATATGGATATTAAACAGGACAGGTTCCTGAATGGACCTATGAGGAACACCACCAGACCCCTTGGTTAGGGTAAACACTCTGCTTTGATCCTGATCTCCCACAAAATTCTTTTTGATTCATGTAGTTATCCATCCATTCAAACTATAATGTCTTAATTTGGATACAGGAATATTTTGGGACACTAAAGTCTTACTAAAGTTAAGATAAATGACATTAGTACTCTTCCCTTACACATTAAAAATATAGTCAATTTTTATTAAAAAAGACAATCCATTTATTTGAGCAATATTTTTACTACAGGGATGATAAAATATGCTTAAAGGCTGCCAGCAGAAGTTGGAGAATCTCCATCCATCTCCGGAGATAATTCAGAAATCAACTGGATACATTCATAAACAACTTGGTTTAACTGGTCCTAGTTTATATGTGTTAGTCTAGGTGACTTCCAAATGATCCTTCCAACTATATTTTTATCTTTTAGAAGAAGTCAAAGGGGAATGCTAGGGCATTCAGGTAGAGAAGAAGTTAGGGAAAAGGTTGCTGAGTGCAGTCACATACTTTGTTTACTAGAAATGAGGAAACAAATCTTTTATACTGAATTAGATGAGCTCTGCTCATTCGTTCTCATTCACACTCCATTATTAATATAAGTGAATAGTTGTCTCCCTTGTCATGCCATTTTAAGTTACATCTTCATCTGTAAATATGCCCCTCTTTTTCCACTTGCAAAAGTGAGGCAATGTGGTAAGGAAAAGATTAAAGGCTAAAGGCATTTAAGTTGCTCTCCACTTTGACCATTTCCTGGGAAGAACCCAAGGAAAAGCAACTCAGCAGGAATGGAAAGATGTCATAAGATTATGCAAGGAGAAAATTAGAGAGGCCAAAGAATTAGAATTGAAAGTTGTTGTTATTATTATTGCAAAAATTATAAAACAATTCTGTAAATAAATTGACAAAAGGAGAGCTAAGGACTATTTCTATCCTTTATTAGATGTATAGGGAAGCCCAGTGACAAAAAGCTCAGGTATTTGATGTTATCTTTGACTCAGTCTCTTATAGTAGGACCAGATATTCTTGGAGTACCTGGCCTCTTGACCTGGAAGATGGAGACAGAGAGCAGAATGAAGCCCCCATAATCGAAGGGGAAATGGTCACCAATCTCCAACACCGCTTAGACACACACCAGTCTGTGGGGCTGAATGAAATTCACCCAGAGGTACTGAGAGAGCTGGTGGAAGTGTTCAGTGAGCCACTTTCAATAATTTCCCAGCAGTCCTGTCTAACTGGGGAGGTCCCAGTTCACTGAAGGTTAAGAAATGTGGCAGCCATCTGTTATGAAACAGTTTAAAAGCAGAAGAGCAAAGAAAACTAATTCTCTATGAATAAAATGGAAGGAACTTTGAAGATACAAAATATTCCCAAAAAATAAGATAAAAACCAAATGAGATATTGATGCCAAAAAAATTGATATATTTTTATCTAATAGTAAAAGAGGGAAAGAGAAAGAAAAAGTAGAGAAAAGTTAGAAAAAGCAAGGGTCACTTTAAAAATCATTTGAGAGGTCATCACCACAGAGTGCTACCTTTGTTGCTGCTGAGACAGGGGGACACCATCATGTGGCACGTACAAGAAAATCATATGTGGTGGGTTGCCCACCAAAGCCACTGTATTGCTCCACTCCTCACCTGGGCAGGGAAGAGAAGATGCAACAAAAAGCTTGTGGGCTGAGATAAGGACAGGGAGAGATCATCTCCCAAATACCAAGAACAAATAACAAAGAAAACAGAAGAAAACAGGAGAAAATTAATTTAGTGTATTAAGAATTATTAAGAGTTGAATAATAAGAAGTAAAAACTAAATTTTAAAGCGTAAACATTTGATTTCTCCTGTTTTCCCACCTTGTTATTCCAAACTGTGACTAGTAAACATAGTTGGAAATTACAAAAATATTTAGAGTTGTTTTTTCAGCCTCACAAGATAATAACCTTTAGTGTTATACCATCTAGGCAGCATACTTGCTTGTTTTATTTGAGGCATGCAATATTTAGCTTTAGAGGAATCTTCAGAAGTAGGCAAGAGAAAAAAAGCTGAAGTAAAAAAAAGATAAAAAAATGCAAAATAAAACAAACAAACAAAAGCACAACAAAAACAAACAAACAAACAAACAAAAGGAGTCAAAAGCAAACCATGGCAGACTGACAAATTTTTTCAACCATTTTACTGTTGTGACTATAGTGTACCTTTGTCTATTTCCATCAACTTGGTTCTTATTTTGCTCTTGAGTTGGTAGCATGTGAAAACTGGGTAACATTATACAAAACCAAGTACGTAAGTTTGACATAGTCCTAAAGAGAGAGGTTCCCACACAGTATGCATGGAATATTTTTCTAAATAATTGAGAGCATTTGCTTTTAGGAAAAAAAACCACAAACCTTAAACCTTTTAAAGTTAATTTTAAAAGTTTTTGCATTAAAAGCATGTTATTAAACACAATGTGGCGGAGTAGGGAACTAAATTCACTAGCTATATTGCAAGGATTTTTATTAATTTCCAAAATTCTTCCTCAAATTTTCTAGGTGGAATAAATTATTCAGGTAAGATAACACATTTATGTAATGGATTAGAACAGTATATGAATGAATCCTGGTATACAGCAAAAATGGCAGAAGAAAACCACCTCTAGGGAATCTTGTACATTGCTTGTGAGATGAATGAAGAAATGCATTTTTCCTGTTTCTTTAAACTGTTGAACTCTGAGTATTATTTTTTTAGTAACAACAGAGAGCCTTAGAGTATGAAAAATATGTCTATTATATTGGAGAGGCCTGAAGTTTTTTTATAGGAGTTTTGTCTCAAAAAAATGTCTATTTTTTTTTTTCCTCTTTGGATAATATTATTCATTCTCTACACTTGGTCTAATGCCTAAGTGAAGGAGGTTTGCAATCTCCAAATGTGTTATTGTGAATAGAATAATAAAAAAAATCAAAGGACCTGTTCTTCATGAGATCAGGTTGCCCAGAAAAGTTTTGGATGTGTCATCCTTGGAAGTGTTCAGGTCTCAGTTGGATGGAGCTCTGAGCAACCTTGTCTAGAGAAAGGTGTCACTGCCCATGGCAGAAAGGATGGAACCAGATGATCTTTAAAGTTCCTTCTAATCATAACCATTCTATAAGTCTTTGTTTCTATAATTCTTTTAAGACAGGAAGTGCTAGAGCTCAGCTGACACAGTAAATTCAATATGAAGAAGATGTTCTTGTCCTATTTAATTTTGGCATTCTATGTGGGTAATGTCTAATTATAAACTCTTCTTTAACTTGGAGATTACATTTAGGGGTACACAGAACTGTACATATTTGATGTGAGTGCAGATGGAAAATAAATTTCCTTGCTGCTGTCATCAGGAAGATAAATCATCCACAATCACTTTATCACATTTTACAGCTTATAAATTAGCAAAAATTGTTAAGAAAATATATTAAACTTAACGATTTTTACCAGAAGTAATCACATCTCATCAAACTAGAAACAAAATTGATGCAGTTATACTATCTCATGAAGCATTTATAGGTCTAAGAGTTAAAATCCCCCATATATTATTGACTGGAGATATTACTTTTTCCTGTTTGCTATTTGGATTATCTTGCAGCTGAGTTCCTTATCTCCCTGAAAAAGAAAAAAAATATTTCACCAATTGCTCTTGAACTAGCTGCCTACATATACATCACTTCAGAAAACACATAGGCTGGTTTGCATGGCTGTTTCAGTGTTTGATTTTCCCCAAGCCAAATGCACCTTTTGTCAGATCTCATCACTGAAGAACAGCTGAAGAGTCACTAGGCAGAAATCATGAGTCACTGGTATTCCTCAGTGGGGAAATCCCACGCGTGCCTTCCTTACAATGTGTATGGAATCCATCAGCTCTTGCAGTTAAATCCCATGGCCCACTCAACAGATGGCACCATGACAAAGCCTTGCCTGGAAAGACTGCATATATGTACAGCAAAGGCTGATGTGATACACAGAATTATGGAAATGTCTGCATTGCTCTTTGTTAATGGTCTCTAAGTAGGGCACACAGGTCAAAGAATACATTGACTTCTTGTCCAATTCTATGTTAAGATTTTTATTTAACGCTGGAAGGATTGCAGAATTTCAAAATCAATAAACTCTGCTTCCAGAAAAGCAAAACAGTAGTGAAAGTATACTTTTGTTTTGCTTAGAAAAGATTAAAAGATTCATGTAAACCATTGACACAGCTTTAGATTATGAGACAAAAGGCTGTAGAGTTTTTGTGAGCTTTATTTTGGTTTTTATTAATCTTCCTTCACTGAGTAACCTTTTCTGAGAAGATAGATCTTTTGTTTTGCTTCATGTAGTTGTGATCCTTCTGATCCTGCAAGCTCTGAGCTTTCAGGACAGTAATCTCCTGTTTTCTTGACTTCTTTCCTAGTGGCAACTGAAGAGTGATGCTGACCACCCACAGTGTTTTATAAGATTAGAGGAAAAATTTAAAAGTACAGGACCATAAACAGATGCAATTTTTTGCCTGGGCTAAGGAAGAAAATAAACAAAAGAAATGTCTGCTGTGGAAAATCATAAAGAAAAAGGTTCTAGTTGCATGAACAAATGTCCCACCCTGAGAACTGTACTTCCTCATTGATTTGGCACATTTTGCGTTCCTTTCTGGATCACATCTGGAAAACTAGCCCATTGGAGACAACAGAGTGAAAAGCAAAGAAGGGAATTCATTGAACAGGGAAGATACTTCAGGCAAAAAGTTGGGCACTATGGGATAACAAAAGATGTCCACTAAATTCTGTCCAAGAGCAATATTGATTTACTTATTATAGTAAAATGTACCGTAAGAAAAATATCTGTTTTGACAGGGCTACAGATAAGATTTTTTACAACTCTGAAATATGAAACTTTATAATTTAATTCATGTGTTCATAGCAAAACAGTTGCTTTACAAAATAGTGGATAAAATTACACAAATAGAGCATTCATTTTTTACTGAATATATCAAGAAATATATTTTATTTCAATAAATATGGACATTTAAAACAAATAGTTTAACGCTGATCTGGAGAAAAATAGAGAAAAAATAATCAGAGAAAAATTAATTATTCACAAGCAGCTGGTGAATTTGCTGACAAAATGATTTGGCATCCCTTGCAGAGAGGTATCTACACAATTTAAGATATCAGGAAAATATTTTTTTTCTGTGACTGTGAAAAAGGAATGCATCATTTCAGATCAACTTCATCTTTTTGACTGAGAACATAGAAAGAGAATAAAGTTATTAGAAGGTTTACTGCAAAATTTTTGAACGTTTGTGAAACCCAGTAATGTATTAAGCAGGAGTCCTTTAAATACAGTAATGATTTGCATTGAGGTATCTAGGCAATATTTCTTCATTAATTATCAGTTATGTTGATTACAAAGTAGCATGGTTCTTAGCATTCTTTCTAGAATAGATCTAAATAGCAAAAGACACAAATACTTGTTTCATCAAGGAAATTTGAAATTTTCATTTTTTTCTGTTCCACGTGTATTAGAATGCCTATGTTGTCACATTAAACAAATTTTCCTGTCAGAAATAAGTCTTTAGAAATTTTTCTTCCTTCTTCTCCCATTCCCCAAAAATGTAAACAGCGGATCAGGAAAATTAATAGGGAACAGCAACATTCCTTTTATTTTCCACACCAGACTGACTGACCATAGTCAGGAATGGTTAAAGTGCTAAGTATAAGAGATAGTTTGTAGGCTGTTTGGGGTAATTTTGTCTGGAGAATTTTAGAATGCTCAGTTATAATGATAAATCCCTTCAATATTATCTCATTATTATTGTATTGTTATTACTATTATTATCTCTGCATTTCCTTTACAGGTGGGGAAGTTACCAGTTAGTTTTATGTAAATGGATGATTAGAATGGGTAAGTATGGAAAGCAAAGCACACAATTTCATATAGAATAGCTATCAAAACACCACAATGCTGGATTATATAGTGGCTATAGAGCCATTGTAAGATTTTTAAAAGAACATATCTTAAGAAAAAAAGCTTTTAAAATTTCTATTTTAATTTTAGGGCAATTTCTTCTTATTATAATTTCTGGGGGTTTTTTCTGACCTTCAAAAGAAAGTTATGAAATCACTGATCATACTAAAAAAAATGTTCAGTGAGTTACTTTCTGTTAATTTTACTTTTTACTGATGAATTCAGAAGGAGAGAGATCCTAGTTGTTCATAATCTGAAGTAACAATTATGTGTTAAACAATATAGATGAAAATTTCATATGAACACATTTGTCTTCTATATAAAAAAATCTCCTAATTACAGAGAATTAAGGCTCCCTCTGCAATTTTTGAGATTTATCCATAGGATTCTGTACTTTACTAAAGTAATCTGTGGGAATAGAGAATTAAAAATCCAAACAAAAATTTGTTTTGATCAAGCACTGTGTAATATTTAATTTGTTAATTAAATGTGTTAGACATTAATATGTTGAATATCCAACAAAGGCCTCACATGTCACACAAATTGCTTTGGTAATAAATGTGACAGGTTGCTAACACAGTCATACAAAGTTATTTTTTATTTATTACAAAATGGTTATCTCTGGAGAGTGGAAAACCTTATTGTGCACAGTGGTGAGCTGGAATAAGATGAAACAAAAATATTCTGCTTTCTAGTGACTTAAGACTGAACAACAAAAAGTGATTATTTCTTATAGTTCAGTTACTCAAATCTTGTATGAACAAATGACTTCATGAGTGGAAAAGCTGCAAAGCTCACAAAAGCTTCATGTATGACTAAGGCATAAAAATCTATTAAATAAATACTGTTCTTTATAAGTAGTCTCAGTATAACTTGTTCAGTAAATGAATGGATCTGTATGACTGAGGACATCAAACCAGTATATCAGAAACTTGTTTCAAATTTTCATGTCACTAAACTAATCAAAATAAGTTTCTCAGCCATAACAAAATGATTCTGCATTTTATGAAAGCAGATAAATATGCATCTTTAGGTACACTTTGTGCTGCATGTTTTATGGGAAAACATACTTTGATTGTTGTTTTAATAAATAAATTAAATGGAAAATAATTTACCTTGCTGCAACATGATAAAATAACCAGTAATTAGCCTTGTCTTGCTTTGTACAATTGTCTTGGAATCTTACTCTTCTCTATTCGCATATAATGAATAAAGCAACTAGCAACAGCTCTACTAATTACTACATACTTCTCTAAAAACACAGATTTGTGAGACAAGAAATTTATTAATTAAAGCAAGCTACTTCTAAAAGAATTTAGTATTTAACAAAATAGCTAATTAAATTTATCATAAAATGTTGATAAAAATAAGTGAAATGACAAAAAATAATGACAAAAATAACAATTTAAAAATCCCACATGGATGTCAATTTCAAAAATTTTTAGGAAAATTGTATACAATTATTACACTAAAAGCAAAATGCCTATTTTTTCTAAGAGACAGGAATACAATTATCCTGGAATGTACTTATACTGTTAGATAAATAAAATGACTGTCACAGTTTTAGTTTGAAACTGGACAGAAATATCAATTATGTCTAGTGTTTTAGGTTTGCCAATTTGAGATTACCCAGCCAATGCACCAATTAATGTGGTAGGTTTTTTTTTTTGCTGTGAGATAGGATTAGGAGAAAAAACAAAACATGTTTAAACTTGAGAGGGTCTAAAGAAAATTTTATTAACAGAGTTAAAAGAAACATAAGAAAAAATCAGAATAAAACCTTTAAAACACCTTCTCTGTCTCTCTCTCCAATATTTTTTTCTATTGACAGCATAGAGACAAAAAACTTGGGGCTTTCAGTTTACTACCTCTGAAATAGTTTCTTCAGTTCACTTAGGGAGAAGTTTTTCTTGCTATACTATGGAGACTTTTTACAAGAAAATAGTTTTTCTTGTGGCTTCAATGTTACTGCGAACAGCTGCCCAGGACAGGAAAATTCTGTTTGCAGTGTGAAAGTCCTTCTTATGTCTTGCAGTGTTTCTCTCAGCTGCTTTCATAGGCCATTTCAATTTACTGGGGTGCTATTTCAAGGATGAGCTGTTCTAACACAGAGCAGAAGTTCTCTCTGTCCATCTCTCGGACTAGAGATCTTGCACTACTATCCCCAAGGCTAAGTTTCTCATTTCTTTATGTTCAAGTTTCTCATTAGAACCACATCAACATGCACCGGCTTCAACTACTGGTGTGCCGGCCCACAACTGTGCCAGAATGCTACATCCCCCCAATGCATCTCTATGAGTTACAAGGAAACAAAAACAAAGTCAAATATATCTTCACCATAGCTTTACAGGAATTTTAAGTCAATCTTAAAACATCTCTTCAGTCCCTTCTATCTAGAAGGGATTCTTTCTATACTGACCTCAGAATCTTATGTTATTATCTCTATGTGTTCACCTTTTTTCCTTTTCCTTATTTAGGAGAGAAATTATATTCATAAAGTCATTTTGTTCTCAAGCTTTACCATTAACTGAAACAGTTGTATAAAGTCTTGCAACACCTAAAAGCTGATCTGGTCCAAGCTCTGTTTCAGGAACATGGCTTGCCAAGCTTCCCTGCTGGCCACGTGGACCCTGCCGGTGCCGCACAAGCCAGCCCGACTCTGCTGGGGTAATGAAAACAGAAGAAAAAAACCCCAAACAACTGTTGCTGACGCTTTTATCCTTCTGTCCATAGTGAAGCTGGCTTAAAGAGTGAGCACACAGAGTTCATTGCCAGCCATGCCGAGGTGTCTCTGTGAGATTCCCCTGGCCCCTCTGATCCCGGCCATGTGGCCGCTCCTGGTCTGCAATGGCAGCGGAACGGCTGCTCCTGGGCCAGGGCCACGCTCTCTTCTGCCCCCGGTGACTAACACAGTCTCTGTCTGGGCAAGTCCCGGCAGGCTCTTCTAAAAAGATCTTGTCCCGTGAGGCAAGAGCCCCACGCTTCCCCTGGGATAGGTCCCGTTTGGTCCCCCATGCGGGCCTGACTCCTCCCAGTAGAGTCAGGCGCCCAGGAGGGGATCAGCAGCTCCTCAGTGAGGGGTTCAGCCGCTCCTCAGTGAGAGTTCGCAGCATCCTCAGGAGGGTTCAGCACTCCTCAGTGAGGGTTCAGCAGCTCCCTCAGTGAGGGTTAGGATCAGCAGCTCCTCAGTGAGGGGATCAGCAGCTCCTCAGTGAGGGGTTCAGCACCCTGCTCACCACCCCTCCAGAGACAGAAAAATCTTGGCCGGGCCCCGGGAGCCAACCCATACCCGGCCATGTGGGCTGACCTGGGCTCATCCCAGACTCAGCCCGCCACCACCAAGGCCAGAAACAAATAGAGCTATTCCCGGGGTTTATTTCGTCTTAAGATGTGTATTTACAAAAGGCATATCCACTCTTTTCATTGGCCTAATCAGGCATCAATATTACAAAAATTGCCCAATTAGAGCCAATCCAGACAATGACACAAGTCTTTCTGAAGTGTAAGATTCTCATCCACTTTTGAAGATGATTAATGAAGAAGATTGATGTAAAGACTGTATAGATATTTTATGCAGTACCACAAGACCTGTGGTATATTCTCCTATAATGGAGCTAAATTCAAAACTGGCATTCAAAATACTGAGGATTCTTCATTGAGACTTCTCATATTCATTGGCATAACCCAAATTACCTTTGATGAAACTTTTCCATATAGTATTTGTCCAATTAAGATTTTTCACCCTGTGTTAGATTTTTTATTCAAAGCTCAAAAGTCCTGATAAATTTCTGATAAAGGTCTGATAAATTTCTCAACATGTTACTATTCCGCATGCTAACAAACAATCTTTACATTAGTTAATCTTTATTTTGTATGCAGGAGAATTTAATTATAAATGTCTCTTGATTTAAAAAGGTGTAATTGCCTTCACTTCATTTAATTTTTTTTCAGTTGGGCTCTATATTGTGGAAGAGATGACCTTATTCCTAAATATAATTCAACAGCTTTAATCATTGTTGATATACACAGAAAAGAGCTGGATAAGTTTCCATTATTGCAGTCTTTAATTTATAGCTTTGTTTCATTATAGCGAACTCCTGTAAGACTCTAATTATAGAAGGAAAACGTAAAACATGCTGTCCATGAAGATAATAAAGCCTTACACATAGATCCATACTCTATGCTGATATTCTCCAAGTAGTGAACTTTTTTCAAAGGTCTGAATATAAATGCAATAAAACCTTTTTAGGTGATAATAAATTGTGGGGAAACTTCAGAAATATGTTAGCATTTATCAAGGTATTTAAGAAAGTGTACTCTAATTTCAACCTCATAACAGAAAAAGAAATGAGAAAGTAGAACTTGTCATCACTATTAAAAATCAGTCTTTCTGTAAATATGGAATAAAATCCTAAGGAGTGGCATATTAACAACTATTTGTTGTTTGTCTAGAAGCTATGCTAAGAAACATGGAAAACAGGGAGGTGATTTGAGACAGCCAGCAGGGATTCACCAAGGGCAAGTTCTGACAACCCTATGGCTTTCTATGATGGAGTGACTGCATCAGTGGACAAGGGAAGCACAGCAGATGTCAGTTTTCTTCTGTAAAGCCTTTACCATGATCCCCCACAACATTCTTCTCTCTAAACTGAAGAAAGATGGATTCAATGAGGGGACTGTTAGATGGATAAGAAATTGATTGGACAGTTGCACTGAGAAGGTAGTGATCTAGAGGTCTCTGTGATTCTGCATTAATTTTTTGCATAGAAAATTATATATGCATTTATAAAACCAACAGTGTATTTCAAGGGACTTTTAATAGATATTTAATTAGGCTACTGTAGTTCTGAAAGATGAAGATTTTAGGAGACACTGTAGTGAATATAATGCTATCTCTTTCCCAGGCAACAGACACTGAGTTTAGAAAGTAGTTATCTAAAGAGCATGAAAATTTACACAAATCTTGAAAAAAACATTAAACTCTTTAATTGGTTAAAGGTAGGGAAAAAATGAATGAAAGTCTATATAAATGAGTAATAACACTAAAATGTTTTGGAAAGCTTTCAAAGTTTTCCTTTAATAACACAATTTTACCTCCACTCCCACTCACTCCATTCTTTTTGTCAGCCTTAACTTTTTTGCTAACCTTTAGAAAACAGCTAACTCTCACCCAGAGGAAAATGCTGTTGAAGAACATTAGTCTTCTTCTACACAAAGGAGACTTCAAGAGTCTCATGTGCAGAAGTCTGTTAACGGAGACAATAGCAACAGGATGAATCAACTTGATGATGTAAGCTACTCTAATGCCAAAAAAATCCCCAAAGCCCACAAAATTAACAGAGAGAAGGGAAGAGGGACAGAGAGACAGAAGAAACAGAAAAGGGATAACTCTTCCCAGGTGCCCTTTCTGGGATAGGAGAAACATGGTCCTACATCAGCATTCATCACTCCAAGCTCTCACCAGAGCAGCAAGTGACAATGAAAAAGACTACAGAGATGATGATTTGTAGATGTTGTGCTTTACCTCAAGTTCAATAGACTTTCAATAGATGCTATTAGTTGTGATTCTTTATGATTTTGTAAGCATTGACTGAAGCATGTTAATAATAATGAACACTAATCAGTTCTTAAGCTTCTGTTCACAATATTGTCACATAACATTTGTCAAGTACCCAACTTGCTGTTATTTTCTGAGTTGAAGTGTGTTTAGTTCCTTTAAAATAAACCAAAGAACACAGACAAGACATGTAAACAGGGGCAAGATGACTCGAAGACTACAGTTATGTACTTCCCATGAATCACATTAAACAAAAAAAATATAAATGTGTCTGTGCATGAGAAAGTGGAAAAGCCATATGAGATTAACAAGCACAGGCACTCTAAAGCAAAGGTGTTGCTGTGCTGCAAAATGCTATCCAAATGAATAAAAAATGTCATGGAATTGGAAATAGTAGATCAGTAGCATTAATAAGGACAAGTCCGAAAGTCACTCAAGAATTTGCAACAAGATAAAGAGAGGCTTTCTTTGTCTCTAAACCTCACCTCAAACCCTGATCTATCCCCTGTGCTTTAGCCAAAGCCCCAGCCATGGTTCCAGGGAAGAATATCACGTGGCCAGGGCTCTTTGGAAGCCTGCTCTTCCCTTTCATAGTGCCATTCCAGCTCTGTTTTGCAAAAGTAGCTCTGTTTTTTTCCTGAACCAAGACCTTAACCCTAAGTTCAGGCTGTGCCTGAGGCACTGCTTCTGTTGTAGTAGGGCTAGGTCTATCAGAACCTTTTCAGTAGTTGGACTGTATGTCTTCTAGAAATAATCTTTAAAAAAAAAAAAATCGAACCAAACAGACAATCTACTTGTAATGCATATTTTTTCCTCAAAACCTTTAACTTTGCAAATGTTTGTATTACTGTGTTTCCATTTTTTTAAATCCATGAACTTGAAGAGGCAGATGGCTAAGTGGTTTGCAGATGGTTGAAAATGATAAATGGTGGTGACAAGGTTAGTAATAGTACTTTTGTTCACTGTATTATTGCAATCTGTTTCTGCCTAGGAAGAAACCTCAACTATTAAGTGGACTTAAATTAACAAAACATTTTCCTTTGCTTTTTGCTCTGATATTTTATGGGTTTGTTTTCAATATAATTCATATTTATCTGTACTGAGTGCCATTTTAATACACTTGTAGTTTTACAGCTATTTGATGTGTCTTGGGTGACACCTGCTATTTTATCTGTGTATATTCTCTAAATTTTTTTCAGACATATTTGCAAGTTTTTGAGTTCATGGCATGTAACTAATGAAGAAAGAAAATCCATATGGTCACACAGATGCATTCCATAACTATCCTGTAAAACTGGTAGAGGGAAGTGCCTTGTCTTTGGTTTTGATTTATTCCCTTGAATTAATATGTCAACTGCAATAAAAGGGAATGGCAAGGTTACCAGTGAAAAGAAAAAGTATTATGTATTCTTATTTTTTGGTGCATTTATCAATTATTTTCCCTTTCACAATTTACTAGACTGACAGTGAAGAAAGTAGCAGGAGATAATAAAGGATAAGTTAGTAGCTAAAATATTGGTAAAACATAGGAGAAATATAATTATATGAATATGACAATTAAGGCTTACTTTGATTCAAACCAGTGGCTTGTCTGGTTAGGTCTCTTTTACATGACAGTATACAGAACCATTTATTTTCAGAAAAAGGTAGAGGAAAAATAGTGACATTCCCACTAATTCAGCCTAGTCTTACTTTCATCCCCATTTTATTGCTGGGCAATGGAATTTTTTACTGGAATAATTTCTCAATAATCTCTATATTAAAACAAAGCAAAAAAAAAAAAAAAAAAAAAAAAAAAAACCCCAAAAAAAAAAAGAAAAAAAAAAAAAAAAAAAAGAGCTTACAATAAACAGATTTGCCATTTTCAACTGGGAATATTACTACCACTGTCCATGTGGCAGGACATCTACTTCCCGCATCCTCCTCCTCTCTACCACAGAAAGTTGGTGCATAAAGAGATAACCTGGCTGAAAAAAACAGCTAGCCATTATCCCTGGCACCAAAAGAACTCAGGCCTCAGCTAAGAATCAACATCTTAGTCTGGAGAGATGTGGGAAGAGATAAAAGAAATATTCTTGAACAAGAGACTCTGTTTTAAAACTGTAAAGGACGCATGAGTTATCACAGAGGCAGACACCTCTTATGCCCTGAAGAGTTTGAGATTTCTCCTCAGAGTTGGGATACTAAACCATGGCTGCTTTCCCGGGGACTGAGGGAAAGGATCTCAATGTGTGCTCCACCAACCATTGGGTGGTAAGAGACATTGAATCCTGCGTTATATTATTTCTTTGCTATCTGTAAAATTAATAGGTACCTTTAACCTTGTGCTGTATATACCTACTAGTTTGGGGGTTTTTTGTCTTTATTTTGTCTTTATTTTTGTCTTTATTCCTGTGTAGTATTAGTTTAAATCTTATGTCTGTTAGTTTTATGTCTATTAAATAAATAATTCATTCTATAGTAGACTGAATCAGCCAGTATTAGAGAACTTCTGAATGAGAGTGGGTTTTGGCATGCTGGCTGCCTCAATAAAGCTCCTGCCTGCTGCCAGAGGCCTGGGCAAAAGGCAAGGACTTACCTAAACTCCCCACAGCTATTTGTAAGACCATATCAGAAGTTTTACTAAATTCTTCAAAGCTCTTGACTATCTTCTCAGATTTTGCTTGGGATTTTTACACAGAAATATTTCTAACATAATTCTACTTCAGACCCACCATTATAAACATATCACAGTGGTTCAGTAAAAGAAATTACTTTAATTAATATTCTTCCTCCTCTTTTCTAGTTCAAATCAAATACTCTAACTCTCATTACAATGAAATTTACAATTAAAAGGTGTTTATGAGAGTTTCTGGGTAATGTTTTAGGTATCTTATATGCCTATATCTATGTGAATTTTTTTGACAAATTTATGGCTTTCTCAGTGATCAGCGATGGCCTACTCACCATACAGCTTCCAGGTTCATTCCTCCAACTCCTTTTGAAAATCATCTTAATTTTTCAGTCATCTGGTACTTTCATATATTCTTAAAAAAATTCCCATGAATAAAAGATATTGCCAGAAAGTTCTTAAAGTACTGAATATACCTCTTCCAACCCTTCAAACTTTAAATATTTCTCCTGTGTTCATGAAACATACTCTTTACTTACTGAAACTAGAGAAGTCTCTCAAAGCCATGTAAACATAGCCCTGCTTCTGTCTTAATACAGAATAGAAATAGTTAGCAAATTGTTCCATCTTTCAGCAATACATCTGAGCAACCCTATGACATTTGGCTAGATTTAGATAAACTGGAATTTGGTAGCTTATTCATAATCTCAGTTTTATCTATCATAATAGTCTTATATGGTACTGGGATATAGCCACATTTAAAAAATAGTCTTAAATAGACTATCCCACAACAATGACACAGCTAAGTTCATCCCTTTAAAGCCAGATATTCTCAGAATACAGCTAAATGGAGGAAGTCCAGGAAGGATTGACCTGAAGTCGTATAGACCTGAAATTTGTGAAGAGAAAAGTTAGATACGGGTGCCTTATGGAAGAATAGAGACTTCCGAGGAGCAATATGATTTAAAAGAACAAACAAACTACCAATGGATTATTTAAACACAAATAACATAGAGTTGCAGTTCTACTTTGGAAAATGAGGAGAGCTAATTCAAGCTACAATGTCAGAGTCAAAATCTGAGAACCTGTAATTCCAAGAGAATCAGCACATAGAAATGGAATGTGATAGTATTTCTGATAAATATCAGGGTCCTTAAAGTTTTAATGTTGAATAACAGACAGGGAAGAATATAAGCAATATTTGGTTACTAAGTGCAATAATTTAATTTATATTAACCATGTTTAATAATTTTAGTTTAAGACAAGAGTTTCTAGTGATCACATCATCTAGAGATGGCTAATGCAAAAAGAAATAACTGCCTTTCCAGGGACAACTTTTTTCTTGTAGCATTACTTTCCTCTTATTCATCCATACACAAATACTTTCAGGCCCACTTAGTAATACATAAATTTGAACTTGGTTGTGCATCATCCACCCTATTTTTCAAAAAAGTGACAAGAAATAAAAATCCAAATTGAATCTGTGAAATTTATTGAAATTCAGACATCAATGTAAAATCCACCTCAATTTTGACCAGATCCCACTACCCAAATAGATCTATTAACATAGCCAAGAGTTGACTGCTGCCCTGAAACTGTGAAGGTAATTACTTTTAAAATCCTTTGACCCCAGGATATTAGTCATGAACAGGTAGTTTTCATTCCCTTGTCCACCCTTGTTCCACATATTTTCTCCACAAAGAGTAGCTTATTTACATAAAAATTGAAAAAAATAACCTTTTATGAATTTAGCACTTACTGTGTGCTTTATTTGTGCCATTCCCCTTCTCAAGCCTAGTGAAGGATGAATATTGCAATAATGCATACATATTCATAGGCAATATTGTAGGCTAATTCTCACAGGGCTGTTATTATTCACAATTTATAAATGAATTCTTAATAGCCATTCAAATCTATAAATAACGATCATATACTTGGCCAAATTATCATTTAACTGCAGAAAAATGATGAAAAAATATGAAAAATTTAATATGAAGTACTTTCTTTTGGCATGTAATGGGAAAATCTATTAAAACAGCCAAAAATATATGTTTGATGTGGAGCCAGCCAATAGTATCTTATGCATTAACTTTTTCTTTTCTGTGCATCTTACTACCACATTACAATGGATATACAGTGCTGCAGACCAGTCAAGAATGCAGCTGACCAAATCCAGAGATCAGGCTTAAAACTATTGCAATGCACCAGTATTAGTGTTCATCATGACCTCAGTAAGAAAGGTATTCAGACTCCTTATTCATTTAAACACCATTTATTAAACCAAATTCTAGAAAGAAAAAGAGGATAGATAACCACAGGTAGAGTCATAGAATATCCAGAGTTGGAAGGGACATTCTTTCCACCCTCTGTGCCCTTGGCCTTCCACTAGATCAGATTGCTCAAAGGCCCATCCATCCAGACCTTGAAACATTCAGGGGAGGGGCATCCACAACTTCTGTGGGCAACCTGTTCCAGTAACCCAACCTCACAGTAAAGATTTTTTTCTAATATCTAATCTAAACCTACACTCAGTTTAAGGCCACTATCCCTTTTTTCATCATTACTTGTCCTTGTAGAAGACCCTCTCCAGCTCTCTAGTAGGCCCCTTTTTTATACTGGAAAGCTGTTATAAAGCCTTCTTTACTTCAGATTAAACAATCCAAACTCTTTCAACATATTTGCATAGGAGAAATGTCCCAGCCCTTTGATCATGTTCCTCCCAGGACTTGCTCCAACATGTCCAATTCCTTCATATCTTAGGGGGTCCCAGATCTGAACACAGAATTCCTGGGAAAGTGTCACAAGAGCAGAGTAAAGGAGAAGAAGGTCACCTCTGCTGACCTGCTGGACACACTGTTTTTGCTGGAGGTGCAGTCAGTCCCACTATCCATATCACCAGCAAAGATTTTAAACAGCACCAGGTCCTAAGGAGTACCACTCATTACTGGTCTCCACTTGGACATTGAGCCACTGAGTCACACCAGCCAGATAATTCCTTTTGCCACCTAATGATCCATTTGTCAAACCCA
Organism: Certhia americana; assembly: GCA_018697195.1. Classification (NCBI taxonomy): domain Eukaryota; kingdom Metazoa; phylum Chordata; class Aves; order Passeriformes; family Certhiidae; genus Certhia; species Certhia americana. The sequence continues at coordinate 137,278,369 of CM031858.1, read as the reverse complement.
CGTATCTCCAGCTTAGAGACAAGAATGTCATGGAAAGTGTCAGATGCTTTTCATAAGACCAAGTAGATGACATCTGTTGTTCTTCCCTTGTCTGTTATCACTGTAAGGATCTACTCATCATAGAAGGGTGACAGATATTTTAGGCATGATTTTCTCTTATTGAAGCCATGATGGTTCTCCCCAATCACCTCCTAATTTTCTATTTTCCTCCTTCACATGGAGGATCCAGGAGGATTTGCTCCATGATCTTGCTGGGCATGGAAGCAAGGCTGACTGACCTGTAGTTCCCTGTATCGTCCTTTTTCCCTTTTTAAAAATGAGTGTTATATCTCTCCTTCTCTAGCCAGCCAAAACTTCACCAAACTGCCACGACTTCACCAATATGATCAATAATAACTTAATGACCCATTTATTTTCAAGTAAATCAATTATGAACAGTATTTTTGAGCTTGTTTCTTTACATGTTAAGGGTTGTTAATTTCAATAAGGTAACACACTCACTAGAAGTTCACAAATAAAACTTCACATCTGTGAAAACTTTTCTAGTGAGCAAAATTATTGCCTACACAGTTTTTATCATCAAAGTGCTGTAAATAATTTACAAACACAGAGATAGAGGTGCCTAGAAATGATAAAAATTTCCAGTCTGCTGTCTCACTTTTACTAATCATAATCACATTTTTCCCTGAATTCACAGTCAAATCTTTATCAGTAATATTAATTTCCCTTGAAAATTTTAAGCTGTATCTAATATAGCAAGTTGGGGGTTTAGTAGACTCTTCTAAGAGTCAGAGGCAATCTAAGATTTCTGCTTATTTGTATGTCTTTGTATATATATCCTTCTCGTGGGTTAAAAAGAGAATCAAGCAAAAAATCCTAAGCACTTCATCATTCTAAGATGATGAAGGGACTAGAGCGTGTCTCATATGTTAAAAGACTGAGAGAACTGGGACTGTTCAGTCTGGAGAAGAGAAGTCTCTGGGGATCTTGTCAATATATATAAATTCCTTCAGGGATTCTGCAAAGACAAAAGAGCAAGGCTCTTTGTGGTGTCCAATGACAGATAAGAGGCATAAATTGAAGCAAAAAGTTCCCTTTGATCATGAAACTTGAAAGATTTTGAGAGTGACCAAACACATTAGTCAGTGAGGCTGTAGTATTTCCTTGAAGATACTCCAAAGCCATTTTGATGGGTTATCTGCTCTAGATGAGTCTGCTTGAGCAGAGAGACTAAACACGACTCCCTCTTGAAGTGGTGTCCCACCTCAATCATTCTTTAATTCTCTGAAAAAGAAATATTATAGCTCCCCTGGACACCTCTTGGCATAAAAAAATGGTGTGATCCTGCCCTACTCTGATGCTTCAGGCAAACCTTCACCTTAATGAGGCACAAGCTGTATTTTCTAAGACTCATAGGTCTATCTTTGCAGATTGGCTTGAGGTACTAATTTATTTTTATTTGAAAACTCCATATAATTGGCTGTATATTTGACATTTTCTAGAGATCACTTTAAACACTTAGGCAGTCTTCAAATAACAATAATAAGCTGCATTGTGACAAAAGAGAGGATTATGTTCTCCCTTATAGAATTGGGAACACAGACACTCCATTTCCTTCCACTTTGTGTACTTCCCAATGAAGAAAACATCAAATAAGACTAAAACTAATTTCTTATTTTGTGTTTGGTTCAGAATTTCTCAAAACATTCTCTTAGCTGTGGTAGATAGTGGTCACCAAGCATATATAATCTTCAAAGATGGACTTTGCCATGCATTTCTTTATCATTTGAAATTATTCTGCAAAATACTTATTACTGTTAAAATTTCTTCGTAGAATCAATTTGAGATAATAAATTTTGTTAGATGATTTTATTGGCATGTGTTCAGAACATAAGTAAAACACAACTCAGGCTTATGTAGGGTTGGAGTTTGCAAAACTACTTTAACAATGCTGATGTCCTGTCTGGAAAAGGTACTGCAATCCCCTACCTCTAATTTTTTTAAATTTAGATTTGTACGATTTTTGCAATCAAGTGTGTAATGCATAAATTAGATAGAAAATCCTGTGACTGATAACTATAATTCATATTTATACAGTTATATATCAAATCTCCTTTGGTATAAGGGAAGAATTAAAACCTTTAGGAAAGGCAAAATATCCTTTCAATGAACCCAAACACTTAAGTGATGGCTGTGAGGCTGCACTGCTTTGCATGGTGTAAGCTCAAAATGCTTCACATTCTGGCTCTCATTCCCTGGTCTCGTACTTCTGGTTATGCAGTACAACTGTATTTGGACTATCTAAATACTTTTATTACTAAGTGCCTATTACTATAGTTCTACTGTGGTTATTTCTGCCATTGCAGGAAACAGTACAAGTTGCTGTGGGGTGAGGCTGTGTAAGCAAAGAGGCAGGATACCTGATAGGTTTCACTAGCAGAATGACCTACCAGCTGGAAAGAAGGAAATGGAGAACACTAAACATCTGAGGGGATAATGGCATGAAGGAAAGACAGTGAAAGAAACAGAAGTATCTCTCTACTTTAGTAACTGAAGTCAAAATAACTTTCTGTTTTCATTACTATGGAGTTTGTTGCTTTTTTTTCCCCCCATTTACATTTTGAAGATTTTATTGCTTTTATAATGAAATAGAGAGGAACAAAATGATACTATATTGATTATATCACTCTGGCTTATGAAATTTTGCTCTTCTATCTGTACAACTGAATGTGCAATCATAAAAAAAGAACAGCCTGGTTGCAAGGAAAGGTGGGCTGACCTGTTACTGTATTTGTATTTGATATCCAATCCCGGGGAAAGTATAAGCTAGAAGTTGACCACCATTTCAAATATACAGCTCTGTCAGAACATCTGCTGCATTAAACCAATAATGGTTTTCACTTTCCATTTCAAATAAATATGTGTCTTTTTATATTTTTACTAGGTAGTATTTCATGGTGTATCAAATCACAATATAATTATATATTTTAAAATAATTAAATTCAATTAAATTAGATTAAATTCATTTAAATAATTCAATTAGCTTCTTATTGGAAATTTGAAGGCATTTATTAGCAATAAATCTTTTTTTAATAATAGTATTCCTACTTTGGGAATTCAGGTAAATGGTCTTTTTAAGATACTGACTAAAGTCTTGTCCATCTTTGAAAGCAGCTGTGCAGCCCAAATATTACATAACACCTCTACCTCATGTTAACAACAATTTATTTCTATGTGATATATTTTAGTCCTTGGCTCTTATGGCTCTACTTGGAGTGATCAAAAAGAAATCTTTAGCTGCTTGGCTACTGCTCTGTACTGGAAGCTCCCCAGTTCTGGATTCTGCCATATGAAAAGAACATACAAGAACTTAATCTACTTCAAACAAAATAGCCGTCTTGTTTAAAAATATCCTTTAAAACTTTAACACTTTGAAAGATTAGAAGGAGGTTTTCATTGCAACATCAATCCGACAAGAATGTTTCTTCTTTCTCTGCTGAGTATTTTACCCTCAAGCCTTGCCTAGATTAACACATACAGTAAGGTATAGTAGGTATTTTGGAAATTTAAACAGAGCAAACTGCAAAATTGATAACGCATAAGTTTTTTTTTGGTAGCAACTTTGTATTTTATTTTATTTTATTTTATTGAGAAAAAATAAGAGACAAAAAATCAGTAAAACTGTATAAAAGGGTCAGGATCATCCCTTCTTCTTTAAGGTACCATGTGATATACATGTAAAGGTTTGCATACAAAGAAGATAAAGGAAAGGGGGAAGCCCCAGAAACTAATCATTAATTTTAACAAAAAGTATCTGTGATGCTAACTTGGAAACAGGTACAATAGGATTCAGATTATTTTAATGTCACATGTTGACTAGACTGAAATTATCCCTGAATTTGTGATCAAGGACTGGTGTTGCCTGTACTTGAACAGGATGACAATCCTCCCTGAGCAGAAACAGTATAAAGCCAGCTGAAAAAGAGTGCTTTGCTGGCTTTAAACACAGTATGAAATTTACCTATCTTTTTTCAGCTAGAAGTCAATGTTTTTGCACTTTGCATGCATTGCATTTGCTGGTCTTTATACTCAGATGAGAACTACCATACCAATAATTTTAAACAGCTAGTTTTGTAACACATAATAAAATTGTGAAGTATTTTTCTATGTAAATTTATATTTTTTTTTCTGTCAACCTATGTACCATTAACAGAGAATAGCATTTTTCAAGTACCAAGGGGAGTCCAGTGTGACTTTTTATGAATTTTCAGAAAAATGTTTTTTTTTCTAGTCAAAGTCCTCTTTACTCTGCCTCCAAAAGGGTCAACAGCTTATCCCTACATCTTTACTGAGACTTTGAGCATGTTCTTATTTGAGGATTTTCTGGATGATAACATCACTTGTTGGCAGAAAGAAACATTTATCCAAAGTTCTGAAGAAACTTGGTGATTTTTCTTTTCCATGTGCACAATCTCTGGATGCTGGGGACATTGCTGGTCAGATTTAAAAGGGCTTTGAATTATTTAACACTATCTTGGAATATAAGCATGAAAATTGCTGGTTTTTCTCTCCTGTGCTTTAGGCATGTCTTCCTTGAAGAGAGCAAATTACAGTGAGGACAGATTAAGATAATAAATACAAATGTCATCCTTTGTTTCTCTTCACATATATACCAGGCTAAATATTGGAGCATTCAGTGACTACATTCTTACACTAGGAAATGAAAGACCCATTTTCCTGAAAATGTTTGGTCCTCTTCAGCGCCATTTCAAATCTCATGGAGAGCTAAAAAAAAAGCTTATTTTTCTAAAAAAATCTATATAAATGGGTGAATGAATTCTAAATTTAATATCCTTATCTGTACTATTGAAGTCTATTTAAAAACTTCAAATATATTTCACAAAGAGCTTAATTATTTAATATGGTGTGCTCAAAGTAAGTCTCAAATTACTGTCTTTGACACATCCAAGTGTGGCAGATGTAGAGCAGAACCATGTTGTCACAGGCACAGTACAAGCAAGCCTACGCTTACTGTGGGTTTTTTTCTTACATTCTATCCACTATTTGGACCACCATCTGAGTACTGTATACTGGTTTCCTTACTACCATAGAAGTTTGATTTATTTATTTCTTTTATTGTCCTTTAGTTGTCTTCTGATTGAAATATACACCATTCTATATTCAAAGCAAAATATGCTTCAAATTCATCAAGAAGCTTTCAATCAAAACATTAGCATCTGGGTATGATATATAAAGAAAGATAGTAGAGCTTAAACACTGAATTTCTTGCTAGGTCATTAGAAAATTATAATGCATATTTGATGGAAGATTTTTAAATGTGCAAAAGAGCCATCTCATTAATTCTGCCTTTTTCTTGTATACCAGATTGCAAGGTAACAGAGGCAATTATGAGAAAATTAGTGAAGACAGCTATTCATATAACATACACTATTTGAATTAGCTGAACCTTATCTGTGTTCTGCACTACTTATGAAGCTTCTCCGAATTTGAAGTGAGAGTTCCTCATATCCAGTACAGAAGGTAGAAATCACTGGCAAAGTATTTTAAATTATACTTCACTACTGCTGTTCTGAAGGCCATGTAAGTTATGTTAAAAAGCAATACATAAGGAAACTACATTTTGCCTATAAAATGACTCAGGCTGGGAATGAAGGCCCTGGTCTGGGTTTATACAAGGCAGTTCTGTGTGAGGCTGTTTCAGAGCAGTTAAGGTTTCATACTTCACTGCTTTGAGAGTACTTTTATGTAGTACTAGGAGTGAAGGACAGTTTTCATTCCTGACAGTAAAATGGGTATTACAGCATTTCTGTAATCTTTGTATGGAAATATAGAGAATCATGCAATAATTTGGAGTGACATAGACCATGAGAGGCTGTTAATCCCACATCTAGCTCAAAACAGGGTCAGCCATAAAGTCAAAAAAGGACCTGGACTGAAGATTGCACAGACTCTCTAGACTAGCCATGCTAATTCATGACTGTGCTCATTACTTAGAAGTTTTATATACAGTCTGAACTTTGCTTCTTTTAACTTATGCCTAGCATCTCTGTCCCATTAGGAACCCCTGCAAAGTTACTTCCCTATCTTGATGACCTCCCTATAGATGTTTAATTGCTTTTATGAGTTTTCCACATAGTCATCCCCTCTCCAAACTGAATCAAACTTTCCTCACAGGGAAAGTGCCTTGGTCAGCATAGTGGCTTTCCACTACACTGTCCCTAGATTATTAATTTCTTTCTGTTTGCAATGAAAAATTAGACATAGGATTCTAGATGCAGTCTAATGAGAGCTGACTAAAGAAAAACAGTAATTTCCCTTGATGTACTGGCTGCACTTCTGTTAACACAGCACAGGAGGCTCTTGGCTGTCTTTGCTGCCAGTGCACACTGCTGGGTGATGATCAGCTTGCTGTCTGGCAAGCTGCCCAGGGCCTTTTGAGTAGAGCTGCTTTCCAGGCCATCAGACTCTACCCTGTAATGCTTTCTTACCAGACACAGGATGTTCCATTGAGGACAACCCATGGCTCCTGTTGAACTCCTCATCCAGCCTCTCCAGATCTCCTCGATGGCACTCCTGTCCTCAAGTGCTGTGACTGATCTACCTACCAGTTTGGTGCCATCTGCAAATTGATAAGGGCACGCTGACACTCTGCTCAGTCTTTTATAAAGACTTTAAATGGGATCAGTCCCAGGACCACCCTCTGTGGCACTGCTCTTTTTACCAGCATCTAGATAGAGTATCACCTATTACCCTGATTCCAATAGTTCAAATGCATGGTTTTTTTTACTTTTTCCTTTTCCTAACTGCTTGTCCATGCATCCAAACAACCTCCCTATCTGGACACAAGACTACTGTTGGGACAGAGTGACAATAGTCATCCTAAAGACTAAATAATGACATCCAGTGCCCTCCTCTTATCTAGAAATCCAGGCATACAATAGAAAACAATTGAATTAGTCTTGATGAGTTCATGATGGCTATTCCTAACCAGATTTTTCTTTTCCAAGAGCACAGAAGTTTCAAAAGGATCCATTCCTTGATTTTCTCAGGGACTGTGGTGAGGTTAAATAGCCTGTAGCTCTCTTGTAGTTTGCTTCCAAGGTTTTTTAGTAGATGGGTAAAACATTTGCATTCTCCCAGATACGAGAGACTCCCCTGATAAAATCAAAATTTTCAAATGGTAGAATTGCCTTGCAATGACACAGGGCAGCTCTTATCACTCTTGGATATAAGGTGTCCATCCCATAAACTTATATGGCTCAAGTTCTCTGAAATGATCCTTGACTCATACCTCATTCATTGCTAGCAGATCTCTTCCTTGAATCCTGCCTTTTAACACAAGAGCCAAGGACACCTTGTAGGAGGAACTTTTTCCTTTACATCCCTTTGTTGAGCCAAAGAGCACATTCAGTACCTCAACCTTATCTGTCCCCAGTTTTAATCTATTCCTCCACCACAGCTCAGAAAATGCTTCCTTCAACATTTTGGATTTTCAGCAAAGTATCAAACCCTTTACAATTTTTTTTAAAAAATTAATTTTAGTAATTTTAATGTGAAAGGTTTAAGTTTTCTGTAATATTTACTGGCATACTAATTTTATATATTTGGGGCATTATGCAGATATAAAAATGTATAAACTATGAAACTTAGGAAGCATTCCAAAAACGTTGCTGCTCATAAATCATACTTGAAGTAAAATGTCATTGTGGTTTTGGAAAGCCCACACTTAATAAATCATTGCTCAGCAAAAGATTTTCTCTGCATGAAAGAGATGATAATGGGTACAATTCATATAATTGTGGATTTTCCTTCAGAGGGAAGAGGAGGACTGAACAACTGCAAACCATACCCCTTTTTAAAGGATATGCACTTAAAAGAATGCTGAAAGTAATGGAACTATTTCATGATGATTAGACAAAGTTACTCCACTGTAAAAATTTGTCAGTTATTATTGCTGTTGGTAAAAATATATAATGCACATCTTGATTTAATGATCACTTCAGTGATCACATTTCACTTTTCCAATTCTGTTAATTTTACAAGCATGTTTACTCATATGGGAAGTACATGACTGGATGCATTCAATTTTTTTCTCTCAGAAATTTCTGTCCTGTTACTTTGTAAATATAATAAACTACAAATCTTTTTCTATAGATTTACAAATATTTAGTTGTGCAGAAGTTCTTATATCTGTCTTATGAATATTAATACTCAAGAATGATTTCTTGCATAATTTACAACTTATTAACTGTTTGGTCATGTGGCAAAACATGATTTCTTTAGACATTCTAGTACTGTTGCTCACTGACTCAACATAATGGTGCTTTTAGATAAAGAAAATTACTTCAGAACTGAAGAGGTGTAATTGAGGCAGGCAGCTATTAGGGTTTAGCTGATGCATGATAATTCATTAAACCATAGTGATTCAATAGCTTTTGCTCATACAGTAATAAAGTATATGTAACCCTTCATTTTGTTGTTGCAATTTAAAAATCAGTGGGTAATTCTTTACACTTCTACCAAAATCTTGTCCAGTACTGTTCTTGTGATATTAAGAAGCATTTTTTTTTTTTAACAATGAAACAATCTAAATCTTAGTGTTAGACTGGAAATATATTCAATTTTTTTTTTAAATCAACCTCATTCACAACTTTATAATAATTCTGTGGGTGTAAATGGAAAATTTTCAGTAAGCACTGTCAGTTAATTCTTCTGCTAGAATTATGATGCCATAGGATAACTATGCCCCACCAACATTTTGTTTTAGTAGTAGTAGAGTGACATTAATGGCATGCAGTACTGTCTCTCTCCATTATTTCTTTCATTAGGAAAAAAAAAATTGATCTAGTTAATGATATGCCCATAGCTGGCAGTAATAAATTGAATCCAGGGTTATCTGAGGTACATTTGATGCTCCATTATTATGACATCTCAGGATGAAAGAAATTTACAGTTTTTTAACACTTTCTTAAAAAAATGCTTATAAGAAAAGCTTATGATTTCAATGTTCCTTCAAAGATGGATAAATGTGCAATCTAATATAAATTCTTGAAAAAAGATGTAGAAAGATAGAACATTCTTGTGTATTAGATCATTATAACTTCAAGAGCAAGGCATCAAAGCCATAAACATGTTCTTAAATATTTTTTTCCAACATATAACTGTTCTAAAAGGGAAAAGACTACCTGCTATATTAAATTGTCTATTTACTCCATTATCAACAGTTCCCCAGCCATTTATAGTAAAAGTGTAGCTTGCTGCTACAGCATATACTTATGCTGCAAAAAAATGACTGATAATTTTATTTCATCCTTTTGATATCCTTTCCTTTCATGTTTTCTGCTTAATCTCTCTGTTTTTGCCATTTCTTAATTAAGAATCACAGAATTACAGAATCAACCAGATTGGAAAAGACCCTTGAGATTATAGAATCCAACAAATGACCTCCTGCAATTGCTAGCGAGGAGAGTTTAAATCCTGTCTCCTTCTATAACATTAGCACAAAAAAATTACAGGAAATCAATTTGTAAAACAGGATTGACAGTAGGTTGATCATTAAAGGTTTGCATTTCTCCCAGGTGAAAGAAGACTAGACTTGAGAGAGCAGCTAGCTTCCTAATTAATTTGATTCCAGATGTTGTTGTAATAAAAAATGTTGAGCAACAACTTGTTTATGGCTGTTGTTGTTGCTGTTGTTGCTGTTATTGTTGTTTTTGACACTGACACAGGCTGTCCAGAGTTTGTGGCTGCTCCATCTGTTACCTTTTTCTTAACCTGGAAATGAAATTCGAGATAATTTTAGTAAGGAGGTAATATAAAAAGGAGTTCTTTATTTGAAGGCCTCCAGGAGCAGTTATGGAAAGTTGTCCACAAAAACTCAACCCTACCCAGGGGTGAGTACATTTTATAGGTTTTAAGAAATTAGCCTAATTAATAAAAGGAACCAATTAGGAGGACCAGTGATGATGTAATTCCCCCCAGGCCAAGCCCCTTCTCTGGAACCCCTCTTCAGCACTTTGTCCATGATAATGGATCTCCAAGAGCTGTTCTCAGCCTTGGTTCCCAGGAAGAAACAAGATAGGATTGGAGCCTTGTACTTCCCAGGGCTTGGAGCTCTGGAATTTGTTTTGTCTTTCTACCTAGTGAAAGGCCGTGGAAAAGTACTGGGAAAACTAGTTACTAATACAAGAGGCTACAGAGCTACAAATATATGTGTGAAGAGTACAAAGAACCCATAAAAGAAAAAAAGGCAAAACCTAAATGGCATCACATCCCAGGAATTCTTTAAGTTCACATTGGATGGCACCCTGAGTAAACTCATCTAGTAGTGGTATCCCTGCGCATGGTTCAGGCCCTGGAAATATTTGGTCTTTAAAGTCTCTTCCAACCCAAACTATTCTATGATTCTATGATAAGGACAGATAGTAGCAATGGCAGTAGTTGGAATAAAGAATACATCATGAAAACAAACTTTGAATAAGCGAAGTATTTTGTGTTTGATTCTTTGCAGCTGGTATAACATAGTTCAGAAGAACACAAGTAAAACGAGGATAAAAACATTTACCTTTCAATGGAAAATTTCCAATTTATTTTCTTTTAACATTAGGTATTGTTAGTCTCCTTTTATAAAATTGCTGTCTTCTTCCTAAAATTCAGCTGCAGACTATCTGTGTGTCTATTACACCATTTTCTGAAGAAGCTGCTATAACTAATATTCCTGTAATTGCTTCTAAAATAGATCAATTCAGTAGTGCAATGGTACTGCTACTACCATCCAAATATCAGCCTAAGTGTGATATTCTCTATATTAGCCATGGGACAGGGACCAGAGAGCAAATAAAGGAAGAGTTTGATATATTATATATAGTAGGTAATCAATGACACAGAATTTGTGAAAATAATGAGGAAAAATGATAGTAAATGACATTAAATTGTTCTTATATATATGTAGTGGGCCTAAACTTGAAAACGTTAGTTGTTCATAACATTTATTATCTTTTATGGGAATTTTGCACTCCTAGTAATTACAATTTCATGTGCTGCTTTCTAAATTTATGAAATGGAATATGAATATGCTCCAAAATAGTAGAAAAAACATATTTGAGGGAATTAGCAGTGAATAACGTTTACTGTTTATATCACGTAGTCATAATAATTTACAGTTTAAAAGATGTACTTCAGGTTTAGTTGGAGGTTGGAATAATTTTTGAAGAAACATTAAAAATTAAAATTATGAGAAAGACAGTAGAAGTGACAAAGGAACTGTTAGTGGAAAAGGGAAATATGGAAAATAAACCACTTGGATGGTGACAGCAGTAGAGGAGAACAAAAGAAATTATTTTACTGTGAACAGACTTTGCTAAATTCACTTATTTATCTTTTCCAATTGCTTCAATTCACAGTAATATAATCAGCATATTTCAGAAATGTTTAATGGTCCATTCTTTTTGCACGTATCCACCAATCTCTACAGTTGAAAATTCATTTATTATACTGTTATATAATACTACTTATTACATGATATCATGTCCTAAATCCTTGATGTCTGCCCCCAAAATTTGTGTATTTACAAGCAAAATAGGGATGTTTCTCAAAGCAGAATTATAAGTTTCAAAACAAATATACAGACCAGGCACAAAGTAATAATCAAAAGTATTTTTAAATATTATTTCTATTATTTACTAAATAAAAAATAAAGAGGAACCTGTTTCTCTTCAAGAGGAGATTATGCAATAGTCAAATGCACTAAGGGGTTTTACCAAAAAAAAAAAAAAACCAAAAAAACAAAACAACACAAAAACCAACCCAAAAAACCTAAGGAAGATAGGTAGCTTTCAGTTTAGGCTGTTTTGCATTATTTCTTAAATCTAAATATTTCCATATTTCATATTTCCCACTCTATTCTGCATTGGTGCAGCCTCACCTTGAGTCCTGTGTGCAGTTTTGGGCACCACAGTATAAGATGGATATAAAGCTATTAGAGAGCATCCCAAGGACTATACCTCAAGGGGGTCTGTGAAGATGGTGAGGTGTCTTGAGAGGAAGCTGCATAAAGAATGACTGAGGTAATTTGGTTTTTTTTCAGCCCGAAGAAGAGGAGAATGAGGGAGGATCTCATTAAGGTCTGCAGCTTTCTTGTAAGGGCAAGTGGAGGGGCAGGCACTGATTCCTTCTGTCTGGTGACCTGCAGTAGGACACAAGCAAATGGCCTGAAGCTGTGTCAGGGGAGGTTTAGGCCGGATGTTAAAAAAAGATTCTTCACCCAGAGAGTGATTGGGCACTGGAACAGCTCCCCAGGGAAGTGGTCACAGCACCAGACTGACAGAGTTGAGTCAATAAGAGTCAATAAGAGTTTGGACAATGCTCTTAGGCACACAGTGTGACTCTTGGGGATGGCCCTTTGCAGGGCCAGAAGATAGATTTTGGTGATCCTTGTGGTGCCTTCCAGTTTAAGATTAGTCTATGATTCTATAGCTCTGCAATTAATCATGAATTCCAAAGTATGATTTTACTCAATTTTAACTCATTCTTATGTAGATAGGAATAAATTTCAAGTATGCAAATATTTTTAGTAACAGTGAGTTTTGGGCTTAGATTATGATGATTGTAGTGGATCACTGTACCAACAGATTGCTACAGTTAGATTGCAGGTTATGTCCATTTCATCTCTAACTTCCCAAATGCCTACATATTTGAGAAGCTATTATTTAATTCCTTTTTTTTTTTCTTTTTTTATACCTGAATTATGGAATCACATCAGAAAATGTGTTACACAGTCTTTGCTGTAGCGGCTATAAATGTTATGAATTGGATCGTATTTGCAAATCATTGATGTTCAAGTACAAAAGAGATTTCAAACTATCTGTGAGGGAAAAATTTGTTGAGAACTGTTGACTACTTAGAAATATTTTTAAATTTCATAAAATCCTGAACAACTTAGGATGTGCGTGTGGGAGATATGTGGAGTGCTTCCATCATTCATATACTTCAGGCATCTGCTTTTTTGCTACTTCTAAAGACAGGTCACAAAGCATGGTGGATATCTGATTTAAATCCCTAAGTTTTCTTTACAATAATCTTATTTATTTCTGATTCCTTCTAGTCTTTTTGTTTCATTTTACTCGATGTTTTTCATTTCTTGGTTGCTGTCAAAATTACAGGCATTCAGTGCTGTAATCACAAACACCCATAGTGATAAGTATTTTATTGTAATCTTATCCTTAAAGTATAATCCATTTAAGGAGATGGTTTTCCTATGACATGTACTTGCATTTGAGTTATCTTTTAAAGATGAAAAAGGATTGGTGCTTGTTAGTAATAGAATTATTATTATATTATCTCTATTATTAAAAAACTGTGCACATACCAGAAAAAATGGTGGTCTAACTTCTCTTAAAATTCAACCCTCTTAAAGAATTTATTGAGACTTCCATTTTTAATCCAATTCACACAAGAATCAAATTGGACATCCTGCAGAAATGTGTAATCACTGATTTTTAACATGAGTGAATCTAAAGATGGCATCCTGTGTACAACAGTTAGATAATTAATAAATTAATATATTGAACAAATGAAGGTTTTAACAGAAGGGCACAGTAACCCAGACAAATTATCTACATAATGATATGAGAGATGTACAGGCAGTGCAGAAGATGTCAGTGCAACTGCCTGAAGAGTCTGCCAATGAACCAGATGCTGCTGTGGAGAAAATATGTTTCTCAGATGGCATCAGGGTAGTGTTTGTCATCTGAAAGTGAAAATGACTTATGTTTGTAATGTGATAGGGCAAATAGTGCTGTTCCATCACCATACAGTCATCTTTATTAAGTGTCTTTGGAAATCCATTCTGTATGTGGATTTTACATTTAATTTTTGACTAGTGGTAGGAGTACCTCATGTAAGTAATCATAGGAAAAGTATTTGATTGAATGATAGGTAAATGATGGCACAGACAAATGCATTTTCTATTTTATCCCTAGGAAAAACTGGACTCATCCTTTACTCTGCATTTCAACGGATGTTTTTTTCAGACTGTATGAGACTAATAATTAATATTCTCACTCTTAAGCCTAGATAAAGACAAAGTTAGAAAGGTACCAATGACATTGAGATTAAGGGCTATTTTTCCTAGCTGAAAAATTCAGAAACAGATTGATTTTTTTTTTCTGTCTCTGTATATATCTATCTAGATCTAGACAAATACAAACACAGATATATGGATTTATATAAAAACAGAGACCCAATTCCCTTCCTACCCGGTATGAAAAAAAAAAAACAGATTTCATCTTTCAACCCTTCTCCCACTAAAAGGACTTCAGAACAGAATTAATGACCAAGGGGGCACTCTACTTCTGAAATTATGATAGATCTGGAATTCTTTGGACTTCATCAGAGTCTTCATGGCTTGGTAAGGAATTATGAACGTAAAAAGGCCAAAAGTGAGTCTCAATGATATAGAAAATTTCTATAAGAATGATATATTTTTAATATCATTTCAGGCAAATTTAAGGTGACACTGTGCTCCTCAACTGTAAAGAGATTCTATGATAAATTGCAAGCAAAAAAAGGAATGGACAAAGTGAAATAGCTATTTTCTCTGCTGGATTAAGTGTTATAAGTAAATGTACAGCATAGAGTTAATTTTAAAAAATATTAATGCTTTTACACAGCTGAGAAATTTTAAGAAATTCACTGCATAGTGTAAAATTGCCAATGGGTTGGTTTGTTTGTTTGAAATACATCCTTAGCCAGGTTGTATGACCTCTGTGTATGTTTGAATGTTTTAGCTTTATTGTAAGTGAACATACTTTTGTATTTCCCTAAAACTGAGTTTCTGTGGAGTCCTAATAAAATTAGAGTATTCTGTTTAGCAACATATTGGCAAGACATTGCCAATACCTTGACCAAATGACACTGGTCACAGCAAGACCATTTATGTTAGATATAGAAATAGAGAGAAAGTAAGAGACATAACAGACTGAACTGCACTGGGACTGTCCATTACTTAGACAAACTTCCAGCGGTTTTAGGGATTTTCTGATTTTGCAAAATTTCTGCAGGTTAGAACCAAACCAACGAACATAGAAGGTCAAATCTCTATTCATTAAGGTAACTCTCATACAACATTTTCTTCCCAT
Source organism: Certhia americana (assembly GCA_018697195.1). NCBI lineage: Eukaryota > Metazoa > Chordata > Aves > Passeriformes > Certhiidae > Certhia > Certhia americana. The sequence goes on along the minus strand of CM031858.1, from coordinate 137,263,211 downwards.
TTTTAAAACATATTGACAATAATTTTACCGTCTGAGAGATTCATCAAAGTAGATACATGTCTTACCATGTTAATAATAAGTGTAATAAAACCTTATACCTTCCAGAATTACATGCAGTAGGTATGAAGCACAATTATTTTTGTACTAGATCATAGAATCATAAAACAGTCCTTGAATGATCAACTGGTCCAACATGTCAAGGGAAAGGGAGTCTAGTTGAGAGTATCTGACACCCTGTTCAGTCACTTGATGAACAGTGGTTCAGCACATGGTGACTTCACCACATCCCTGGGGAAGTTCTTTCACTGATTAATTGTTCTCACTGTAAAAAAATCCCTTTTTTATCACTATGAAATTGTGCAGTACAACTTGCACTCATTTTCACTTGTCCTATCCAAATAGCAATCAGCTGTAGCAGATTAGCACAAGTTTGTTGAAGTAATTGCAACTGCACCATTTGAAGGTTTCCAGTAGCCCTGTTAATCTTTATACCCACTCTAGTCACCATTTAACACTTACATCAGGATCCAATTCTGTTTTTTAAAGTCCTAGAAAAATTTCTTTTGCCTTAGTGACAAAATCCAAATAATATCATCAGTTTTATATCAGAGGTTGAGTCCAGTGAGGATTTCTACTAGTGGTGTGATATATTCTAAAATTATTTGGTAGAGTTCAGTCTATTGCCAAGAAACCATGCATGGAATACCACTTGTATGGCTCTAAGGCTGTAAATAATGTCCTGATAGAGTACTTTCTTATGGGGATCTCAAAATAATTTGTAAATGTAGGATTTTATGTTAAAATTTAAAGAAAACCAAAACACAGGAGCCAATGAATATTTCAAGAAAAGGAATTCTTGTCATTTACTTGTTATGAGTTTTTCTAGTTGGCTTGTCTCTCACACAGCTAACTTACAGTAGATGAGAAAAAAAATATAAAATCACTAATTCTTATTTAGAGAGCGAATTTTTATACTCATCAGTGATAAAACATTTCAAAGGCTGTCTATTCAACCCATTATTCCAGTTTCTACATGAAAAATGAATTCTTTCATTGCTTTAGTGTTAATCCATTCTTACAAAGCATCAGTTTTTCATAAGCAAGAAATTTGTCTGCATAGGGGAAAACTTCTTCCCACTTATACTGTAATAGGAAAATAATGAATTAATTATATTTTTTTACAACAGTCACAAATGTTGGCAATGCTTGTGTTACAATATTTTCTGGTAAATTAAATGACTATGTAGCATAATTGTTACCACAGATACCAGGAGATTTCAAGGATAAAACAGGGCAATCTCAGTTTAACCACCTGGAATAATTTAATAAAGTTAAAACAATTTCAGTGAACTTGTGTTTTTCAAATGTGATGAGGAGAGAACTCCACTTATAACACTGGGGTTTTTTTGAAGTTAGTAACTTGGAAAGGAATTTGTCAGCTGTGTTCAGCTCCTGATAAAATATGGGTTCATTAAGAATTTACTTAAAAATAAATAAATAAAATACTGTATGTGGATCAGTTGCATTAGAACATTTGATTGCTCAAGTATGTTATCTAAAAACACACCAGAAATTTCCAGACTGGGCTTCTTAGAATAATGGAAGACCATAAATAGTTTATCTTGCAAATAATTTAAGAATAATAAGTAATTGGTCATGCAGTATTTCCAGAAGTATAATACAGTGTCTTCCAACTACTTTGCATAAGGAATCTACTGATTTTCCACTAAAATCTGCTTTTTTCTCTCTAGAGAAAAAAAAAAAGTTTACATTATTCTAAATGAAATATAAATCCTATTAATTGAAAATAATAATTATAAATTTCCTTGTTTGCATGAATTGAAAATACATAATCAAAGAAAAATAAAGTCAGACATTAATTTGTTTTAAAAATTGGGAGATGGTGGGTATGTCTAACAGATGCCGGTAAACAAATCGTTGAATGAGTAGTAACATTATCAATTCGTATGGAGGCTCTTCTGCGACAGCACAGGCAGCTCTTTACATAGGGAATAATTAAAAATTTAAACTAAGTATTAAATTGATGTGTTGTTTTGTAAGGAAAAATGAATATGCAAACGAACCTGACAGACTATCTGATATGTAAAATCCAATTCAGCCTTACCATTTCAACTTTATTTATTAAACTTTTGAGAAAACAAATGAAAATGAGATCAATGTTTTTCTTTTTTTCCAGTTTTTCTTTAAAAGAAGGTGGTCAAAAATTTGGGGGGCTTATTTCTGAAAAAACATACATGATTATTTCAGAGAAACATTGTAATACAGACTCTGAAATGCCTGCCTGTGTGTTCCTGTGTACTTCTGTTCTCTGATGAGCTGACTTTGTAACTAATGAACTCAGTGGGAAATTTGATTATCATAATCAAAATACAACATTCCAAATTGCTTTCTGCAAATTCAGGGCAAAAGAGTTTAAAATGCCCATGAACACTCTTTCTAATAATGTCTGCTGTACCTAGCAAGTCATAATTTGTCACCAATAACAATATTTTGTCACTGCATAACTTTATTATCCTTTTGCCTCTCCTCCAAAAACTTTATCAAGTCCAGCATCACATGATACTTTCAGAGTGCTTCACATTTCTTACTGGGTGAGGGATATGCTTTGCTGCTGTAATAACACAAACAGGAAATAATGATTTTAAAATTCTATTCAGATATTGGGAGTAGTTGACACAGTGATAAATATGAGAGAATATGACTTTATTTATTTATTTATTTACATGTGATTGAGAATGGGGCTCCACTGCCTTAGGCACTGCACAAATAAGGAAAATCTGAATGAAGCAGCAGTGTGGCTGGAGGTGTGTGGCCACCTTTTGTCACAAGCAAGAGGAAATGATGTGTCAGGAATGACAGTAAGCAGAAGCAGGACTGCTAGCTGCTCTCTGGCCAAGAATGTAACACAACAGCAAAGGAAAATCTTTATCAGCCTAGTGACTTGACGCATTGCTAGAAATTACCTTCTGTGAGTTTCAGTGCTATTGGCTACACTAGGCTGTGATTTGTCTGCCTCCGCGTCTGTATTCATGTTCCCAAAGACATGAGAATGCTCATAGCTCATTTGCAAATACTATGTTTATGGGATGTACTTAAAGGTCACTTTGAGGTCTGTTTTCAGGAACTCTTGTCTTTGATTCTTTAATTTCCTCTAAAAAACCAATCCAGATATATTTTCAAAGTGAGCCAGTAGAAACAAAACCCTACATTACTAGTTGATTACAGAACAAAATCAGCTCAGATTATCCATTCATTCAATGTAGCAGCTTTTTGCAACAGGTGTGCCAGGACATTTTCCATGACATATTTGCCCATGGATGATGTTAAAGAAACTGTTTATGTGTCTTTAAGTAAAACTTGATTTTCTGCAAAAAACAAGAGAATTAAAACTGTGGCTCTCTTTTTAAAGCTTAGTGCCTAACAAATTATATTTGCTCTGAAAAGAAGTTCATTGCAATATAAATGAGTGAAATCTTAGAGTTAAGAAAATTTAAAAAACAAACAAAAGATGGCATGGTTTAACCTAAGCAGATAACTCAACATCATGCAGACACTTGTTCCCCCTGGTGGGATGTGGGACAGAACTGGAAGGTAAAAGTGCAACAAGAAAAGGCTTTTGTAGCTTATTTCTCAGTGGATAATATTTATTAGAATGAAATTTATTAATGAATTTTTCTTACTAAAGCATGTGTGGTTTGGTTTAGTAGAAAATCAAGGATTTTCAAAGAAAAGATAATGAGTAGCATTGTTCAGATATAAATTGAATTTCATTTATTTAAAGCACATGTTTATCACCCAGATATAAACTAGAACCAAAAAATCCTTGATATAATGCTTTGAATCCTAGATCCTCCTGTCTGCTGTATGTAAAACTAGGGAAAATAACTTAAGCAAATAATTCTTTGTGGGAAAAAACCCATTTAACTGGGATCAATAGTGGCCCAATAGACTCAATACAGTCTGACTGAGCAGCTGTCTGAGCTGGGGATGTCTACTACAATACAGGAAAAAAAAAAAAAAAGGATATGTTTATAGTCCTGGCAAGCAAATAGAATAACCCCAGAGCATGAATAAAAATTACAATAATGTAATCATTTATATGAGAAAAAGTCAGAGAAAATATATCATATTTACTTAAATCTGTCACCCTAGGCTTGCAAATGTAAAGAAAGTGCCTTAGTGCTAAGTGATTCGTGTTATTCAGTGCTGTACTGCAGTCAAATGGCTGATATTTGACAGACGTTGAAAGACAGCAGCATTAACCTTGTCCCTTCATCTCAGTTTATGCAAAATAATCAGTCTTTCTGCTTCATTAGGTGCCTAAATCTACTACTTTGGGACCTGTGACATCTTTCAAGATATATGTTAGTTATCACTAACTCAATAGGTACTTGTCTGGTGAATGTGAACCAAATTATTTAAGGTAACAAAATGATAGAAATTTCAGCTGAGACCTCACTGGAGAGAAAATCTCAAGCTAAATGCTCCCCAGGTGTTACCCTCAGAAAAGATCCTTCCATCTGTAGCTTTATAATGTTTGGCTGTTCGAGGAGATATTAAAAATCTACATTTCTCTGTAAACTGAAGCCTAACACAGATTTCCAGAATCATCCAGGTTATCAGGCTGTCCTGAGATATCTTGGTATATGTCTCTGGCAGATATGTTCTGCTCTATAATACAAGGACTAAAGGAATTTTGAGAACAAAGGAATTGTTCATATTTTTTGTAAAAATGTTTTGGAACTTGATCTTTCATATCCCTTTAGGAGGATGCTATCTCAAGTCAATGGGTATTCAGGCATAAGATATTGACTGTTCTTTCAAATACATGAAAGATACGAACCCAAAAGCTGTGTAGTAACAGCTTAGGACTAGAAGACCATCATCATCCTTGGCTCTTCAAAGCAGTTTCCAATTTTCCAGGCAAATCTTGGCCAGGATCCATTATCAAAAACCAGTTTTCTTATGCTAAAAGTTTTGTTATGTAAGAAAAAAGAAGCACCTATACATAAACACAGGAATTTATTATTTCTGTAACTAAAATAGCAGCAGCTTGTTTCTAGTCTTGCACTTGCCCTTGCATTACATTTCTCAGTAGTCCTTCTCCTATGGGTGGCCTGGGAAAGATTATTCATCATGGAATTTCAACTTGCTAATGAGAGAAGAATGAATTTCTTTTGTTGCTTCATTGAAATTCTCCTAAAATCAGAACCTATATGACTTTCCTGTTTGTTAGCTTCCCCTAAAGGTTGGGATGAAAGCTTTTATCATCTCAGGCTTTGTTTCAATTATTCAGCCTGGTGCAAGCTTAGTCACCAGTTGTGTTATGTTCTCAGTACGTGGGCAGAGTGTGAGCACTATGGAGGTGAGGCTGGCAGCCAGGAGATGCCAGGAGAATCTGAAGCTGTTGACATGCACTCCCTAGTCTGGCTCTACCTTCTGTAACACTTGCAGGTTGCACACGGTGGAAACGATGGGATACTCACATAGTGTGATCATGAACTCAGTCCAAAAACTACATAGCATGGAAGGCAGAGGGATGTTATACAATGCAAGGCAGTAACACCAGTCACAGCAGTGGCAGAGACAGAAGCCAAGCTCATAGTGAGCTCTGAATGTTCTCAGACTTTCTATGAAGGTTTTTCATTTGTTTTTCAGGTTTCTACATTTCTGTAGGAAGCTATTGATGCACACTAAATGTGTGCATCATTTTAGATTAACTAGGACCTCATTATTGGTCATTCAGACCCTGAAATAAAACATTTCCAGTATCTAAATTGCCATCTGCATGAACAGATTTAAATATGACAACATAATAAATAGCATGTTGCATGTATTTTGAGACCATAAGTGTACAATTTTAAGCTGCAGGGAAGTTTGAATTGTCAAGATTCCACCAGGAAACAATACTTAGCTTTAGCTTGGTTTCTGATTCTCTCTGGGTTGCAATACTTTGTAGACTTGAATGATCTTCATTTCTGTGCATGAGTTCTGCTCAGCTCCCATTTCCCATGCCCTGCAGAAGCCTGCATTTGCAGGTTTTTTTGTTCTGCTTCAGTAATTGGAGTGTGGAATTATATGATGCACCTACTGAGCTACTGCTGAGATTGTATTTATTCATGGAATTTTGCTTTTGACAGGCCCTGTTATTACCTGACATGCACTCCATGTGGTGATATGTTGACCACAGGGTGTCCTTCTACAAAAATCATATGACCATGCACATTCTTCCTTCAGGAGAGAGATATGCCCTTGTGAATCCCTTACGTGCATTAATCTAAATGGCTTACTGGATTGGATTTCCTTCACCAAAGACTGAGAAAGTAAGCAAGAAACATCGTTTGCACTTTCTAGCATGCAGGAAAAGTTGCTGGATACTTTTTAAAACTATGCCAGAGGAAACCACAACTGTTTGCATGCTTCTTCTGTCTATCCTTGATTTTTCTACATGACAGAAAATCTAGTCTTATGAGAATGATAGTAATTACAACTGAATTTTTCATACTAGTGTACATTTAGAATGTAATCTTCCAAGTTACTCCAGGCCTTTTGCTAGCAGTAGTGAATTTCCAATAACATTTAACAATCTAAAGATCTAGTTCTTCGGAAAAATATGATAGTCATGAATAGTAATACAGTTTTAACTATATTCATATTTTTAAAAAATACTGAAGCATGGAGGAATGAGGAATTAAAAAGTTAATTTTCAATTAACATTGAAAAAGTTTCAATAAATCAATACCTAAAGAAGAAATTATTCAAGTCCAATTATATTAGAAGTTTAAATCAGAAGGCAGCTAGGAAAGTATTGCCACTTCCTATAGTTTACAATTCTACCTTCCATCTTTCATACCAGATACTAGAAAAAATATGAAGACAAGAGGAGAAGAGTAAGTACCCTGGGTTCTTTCCTATTAAAATCAGATTATGAAATATATCAGAACTATTCAAATACCCTAATCTGTCAGTCATCAAATCTGCAAATATGGGTTAAACTGCTACATGTAGAAATGTCCTGACATTTGTATGCAAGCATGATTGTAAGGGTTTTGAAACATACTTTATATATTTCATATTTGACATGCCACACAACAAACAGACCCTTCAAGAATCAACTCTTTCTTAAGTGAGAAAGAGAGAAAATTTTTTCTTGTGTGCCTCTGTAGCACTTCAGACATGAACTGAATGGTGCTGTCATCTTTTGGATTTTCTAGTCTGTGATAGTGATAAATAGTGATAAATTTATACAGATCATCTGGGAATCCAGACATTTGGAGGAGTATAAAATGTCAGTTAGGTCTTTATTTACTATGATTAGTTTATGATCAAGTAAGACTTCATCAGAGACACTGTTTTGGGTTTGTTTTTTTTTTATTCCCCCTACAGCTATAACACCTGGTCTCTCTTGGCAATAAGTTCTATGTGTTACACAGCAATTACCTCTGATATATAAAAAGCTTCCCTGAGATCTGGAGCGGAAAGCTAACTCATGGAGTCTTTTCACAGTCACCAGAATTATATATGTACTTCATTGACTATTTTACATAATTTCCAAAAAAAAGTTTTGATTAATTCAGCACCTTTAAATTGTAACTTCCAATCTATTTGTAATTCTTGACAGGTTATTGAGGTACTCAAACACACCTAGACAGGACAAGAAGATAAACTCAAGTCTGTGACTTTATACTTTGCACTGACTATTAGAATTCAATTCACTAAAATAAGATGACAAAATATTTCTGTGGTATATTTTTGTGTGTTTTGTATTTTTGGTTGGTTGTTTTGTATTTTAGACTTGTCCTCAGAGGAATGGAAGAGAAAGTTCGTGAAAATTCAGAAAAATATGCTTGTCCCCAGAACAAAAATTACTTATTTTTCCGAAGTAACTTTCTTTTTCCAGAAAAATATATTAAAATATTATTTGGATTGTATGTGCCTACCATTTATGTATTGCGTTATTAGCTAACAACAGTAGGATGATGATGATTTTGTGCTAAATGTGACAGTTCCTCCACTACTTTCCCTTTTAATTGTGAAGACCAGCAGTTTCAGTGAGCTGTCAGAGAATGAGATGCAGGGCTAGAGGGCAGGAACAGTATCACAGGGGATCTCAATGATCTCAGGGAGGAGTACAGCAGAGATAGAAATTACATAGTGTGCATCAGCCTGAATAGAGAATAAGCAGAGGAATAGGGAATAAATGTAAAAAGCCAAAGGGATGTAAAATCGAAGTTAAGTCTAAAGATACCTCTTAGTCAGGGTAGTTCGCACTATCTTTTAAGGAAAAAAAATTCAGATTATTTTGCTGTTGTATTAGAATCTCATAATTTATTTGCTTTGTTTTGTCATAATGTTATTAACCACAGATATGAAATCTGTTGTTTATCTTAAAAGGATTTGAACATACCAACAACTGTGTCAGAGCTGGAATTCCAGGGCTCTCAGGATTTCATCCTTCTTTTGCAATGGTGTCCTAGTGATTTACTAAAATATGGATATCGATCTAATATCGATACCCAACTGA
>CM031858.1:137244305-137254656 GCA_018697195.1 Certhia americana | reverse complement strand
CAAAGCTTCTTTTTCTCAGCAGCAATATCTTCAAAGTTAGTGTCTCACTAGCACTAGGCACTTTGTTATTTCTCCCATTCTGGTCAACGTCTCTGGGGTTTTAATCTGTTGTTGTTCTTCCCGAGACTGTAAAAGTCTTTCTGTCCAGCACCGAGATTGAAGGAAAGACCGAGAGCTGTCTCCTCTGCTTTCTCAAGGCTGTTTATTTTTTCCTTATCTGTACAGTTTCTTCTCCACAGAGATCTGTTCTGCAGGTCAGCTCACAGGGAGTGACCCAGCCCCGAAGGTGACGAACATCTTTATACTAAAAATTACGTGTAATATGTTTACAAAAGATTCCCAATACTTGTCTCCCGTGTTAGAAGGTCAGGCTCTACTCTGAACCAACCAAAGATGCCTATGCCACAGCAGAATATGGTGAAGGAGAAGAAGGAAGAAACCCCAAAGCCATGTGGAGACTCTATTTTTTGTTTTTTGCTTGTCAGTCTAGAAACTACATAAATCTACTTTTCACCCTGTGATTACCTAACTATCACCCTACTTAAATTCTCATAGTTTGCAATTTTTCACACAGTGGTGGTAATTTCTCCCAGGGGCTTAAATCAAAGGCACAGGAGTCCTTGACTCTTTGCCAAGGCTTCCCAGCCCCCTGTCCGGGTCCGGAATCACTCAGGACATTCAGAGGAGTGTTCTGAACTCCGACAAATGCTTAAATTGTGGAATCATAAAACCTCTCCTCAACCCTTTACAGATGTAAAGGTCATATGGCATATGCACTGCATGGGTGCTGTTAATTTGCTGACCTCTTGTCATCCTATAAGACTGTGTGGTGATGTAATAGAGCTATCTTCTTGGAATTTAGATGTTGCAAACAGCATTTTAATGTTTTAAATTTGGCAAGGTTTATTCTTTAAATGGATTGACTGTTTTGTCTCTAGGCATAGATAAAATTGGCAATATGACACCCTGTGACAACAGATCAACTGATTTATGATTTATTTAAGCTAGACTGTTTGTTTATTTCTTGATGGGAAATTCAAATTGTAACTTCTCAGCAGTGGTAATTTGTGACACTAAAATAAGCTGGAATGGAGGGTGAGAAGACCCTCCTACAGAAGGGTTTAAAATGGCTGGAAGCAGGAATTCTGTAGCCAGAGGGACAGACCCAGTTGAAGAGACAAAAAAGAGACATCTACCTGTCCTGTAGCCATCCTACAATGTGAGCATGCATGAGCTACATTTGAGCAGCAGAGAAATATGGAGTTTGGACTAAAGGCCGGACTAAGTACCCCACACCAGCATTCACAGGACTGGTGCTAATACAAGTGGATAAAAGGAATCAGCTTAGCATAGGACTCAGCTGCACTAGAAACAGTATTTTTTTTTTTTTTTTTTTTTTGCATAGCAAGGACTTGTGTGCATTAGGGCTTGCCTGTTGCTTTCCTAAAAATGCATCAACAGTAAAATATTTATTAACAATAAAAGAATGACCTTATAACTGTGAGGCAGAAAAATATGTAATTATGCCATAGCTTCAAGTAGAAACACAAGGTCTCCAAAACCAATGAACACTAAATATTTTTGGATGTTACATACAGGTGTTTGTGACAAGGATAGCTGCTGTGTAGGAGAAGTCCAAAAATAATGTGCCATAAGAGCTTGAATCTTGTCCCCATTTTTCACATATTGATGGCAAAGCAGTTCATAATTTAAAATGGGTCTCAAGAGAGGTACAGATTCTGGAGCGCAACTTAAACTGAGTCTATTTTACATCAAAGAAAATGAAATATCATTAGCACACAGAAACCATCTCTCTAAGGTGTAATAATGTATTCTATATGTCAGCCTGCTGCCCACAGTGAATGCATATTGTCCCATTTATCACTTTTTGTTTTATTTAGGGTCTTGAAATCAAATGAAAGTAGATATACTGTTCCTTCCCTGGTTTCTCAGTAAAGGGAATTTGAAAAAGTAAATTGAAGAATTGCATTTTATTTAAAGCAAACAGATAAAAACTACCCAGATAACCAGTTGCTGAGAGGGCTTATATTAACATCTTGAAAAAACCCACTAAACTATAAATTAAATGTGCATGTATTTTATTTTAAATAATATCCATTTTTATCACAATTGCAATTGGTCATTTTCATCAGAGCTCCCAAATTGTCCTTGGCTTAGGACTATGAAAGACGAGGACAAAGTATTGTCGTCTATGGCAAAGTATTTCTCCACTATGGCACATAGTTGCCAATAAACTTCTCTGACTTTCTAAAAGCTTGATCAGTTTGCATTATGGACATATTGTATCAATTGAACAGTATGAATGCCTGAAAGCAGAATTCACCTGACAATATCTCCCTCACAAGGAAAAGAATTCTCACAATTATATTTAACAGTATTCTATCTGCTTCTTGCTGTTGAATATTGCAGAGATAGTGAGCTCGAAACTAGCACTATATCTCAAACTGATAATGGGTTTTTTTTATTTTGTAGGACTGTTGTAATGTGGTTATACCACAGAATCACAGAATTACAGAAAGGGTAAAATGGGAAGTATCAGCAGTGGATCATTTGTTCCAACCTCCCTTCTCAAGCAAGACAATCCCAGAGCACATGGCACAGGATTGCACTCAGATGGTTCTTAAATATCTCCAGTGAGGGTGACTCCACCCTCTTCTCTGGATAGTCTTTTCCAGTGCATGGTCACTGCACAGTACAGAAGTTCTTCCTCATGTTCATGCAGAACATCCTGTGCATCAGTTCTTGCCATTGCCTCTTGTCCTATTCCTTGGCATTACCAAGAGGAACCTAGATCCATTCTCTTGACACCCTCCCTTCAGATACTTGTGGACATTGATGTGGTCCCCTCTCAATCATCTCCTCTAGGTTGAACAGGCCCAGCTCTCTCTGCCTGTCCTTGTAAGAGAGACACTCCAGTCCCTTTATAATCTTTGTCACCCTCCTCTGGACCCTTTCCAGGACCTCCAGGTTTCTCTTGTACTGAGTCCTGAGCTGGACACAGCACTCCAGATGTTCCTTACGAGGGCCAAGTAGAGGGGTAGGATTACCTCTGCTGACCTGCTGGCAATGCTTTTCCTAAAACTCTCCTTCTTGGCCACACAGTCACACTGCTGGGCTTGTGGTCAATTTATTGCCCACCAGGACCCCCAGGTCCTTCTCTGCAGAGCTGCTCCCCAGCAGGTCACCCCCAGCCTGTACTGGTGCATAAGTATTGCAGCTCTAAAATACATTACTTCCAAATCTTAGAATGACTATAGACTATTTTTGGATGGGAAAGAGGAGAAATTAAATTATAATGATATCAAAAATTAAAAAGTAATGCAAATGTATAAAAGCTGGTTCGAATTGAGATAATAAATTTAGATTTGGATGAAAATTGGTAATTACATTTATTCATATGCAAAGTAGATTTTCATATGCCAATCTGCCAGCTGAATAACTAGCTTTAGTATGTCCACTAATCTGAAATTCAAATAAATCAGTATTTGAATAGGACAAAGTAAGCAAACAGATAATTTTAAAATGTAGTACAAATTTATAGGAAACATTAATCTGATGTCTTGGATCCCTTATTTTTTTTTAAATAAACTGAGCTTCTGACAACCTCAGTATAAATACTTGTTCCAGATTCCTAACACTGTTTTAACAAAAATGATGGCATAATCCCTTATATTGCAAAATAAATGCAAAAATATGCTACACAAATGGATTTACAAATATTATGAATGTGATATGCAAAAAATTCTATGATTCTGTAGCAGATAACAGAAAAAAATCTGAACATTCCAGAAATGATCAGAAGCATGTATTACAGATGTCAGACTGGATTTTTCATTCTCTATTGCTTCAAAGGATGCTATAACATTTTTAAAATTAACCATATGATGCTAAATCATGTCAGTTTTCAGGGATGCATGGAGCAATGAATGTGCCAGCCATTTGAGAAATTCTGTAATGTTAAATTGAAGATGGATTCAGTCATCATTGGAGATATATGTGGGCCTTTTTTAATCAAGTGGGGTGGGTGTCTACTAAACTTGCAATTAAATTTCAGAAAATTAGTGCAATAATCAGCCCAAGTAAATTTCTCTATTCTTTATACAGAATAGAGAGGATAGCTAAGGCAACAGAATCTCATCATTTTCATCCATTAAATACAGACAGCCTGACTATCTAAGAAGATTCAGCTGCTTCTAGACATATTAAAAATAGTTCTGCCTTGATAGTTAGATAGGAAGATGGGTTACAATTTAAGTTGCACTTGAAATTCAAAAGGTCATTTTATAGTTGACTTTCCTGCACATGCTTTCTGTGGTGATTTTTGCCATTTCAGTGAGAAACACAAACCCTTACTTCTGACTGCAGATATTTTAGACGCAGCTGAAATGGTTTTACAATTTGCAATTTTCTACTTCTAAAATATTTTTTTTTTGCAACTTTTAATATTTGGATATATTTGTCATACACCTGACTTCTTGTTTTGAAGACTTTATGTCCGTGTCTAAACATTCAAACTAAAATTTTTCGTCCAGGATTGTCCCTGAAAAATTATAAAACTTTCATCCCAAGTAATTCTGTTGCTTCTTCTAGTTCTAGTAAGTTTTACCTTTCTTATGTTTGAATTGCGGCAGCATAGCTGCATAGTTGGATAGAAATTTAGAATGCCTTTATCTGAAATGCACCTTTTGAGGTCTTCTGAGAACCTGCTGTTGTCTGATGGAACTCACTAGCAGTTTAGAAATTAAATTTTTTCCTCAGCAAAATAGCTCAGAGTTTTGCTGCCATTTCTAAGAATTCTTAGAACTGTTCTGCTCCCCAAAGGTCTATAAATACCATTCCTTGTTCCAGCGTCACACAGCTCCTTCAAAAGTGTCAGTTCACTAAGTATGTGCCAAGACATAGGGACAGTGATCAGATGTGGAAGCTGGAAACTCAGCTAAAGGCAATTGAGGGAATTCCCATAACTCCACGAGAGTAAAAAATGAGAAACATGGCCTAGTTGTGGATGTTTGTCTCATCTCTTTCACTAGATTCTAAAAAATTTGCACCTCACTCCTACACAGGTGTAGTAGTCCTAAAAAAATAAGGTCCCTATGTCCTGACCTTGAGGGATACAAGCTTTTCTTCCTACAGGGAAGACTTCTTAGGATATGCAGTTTGGATGGCTGATGGAGATGAGCAAAGGTGAAGTTGAGGTACTTTAGCATTAAAAGAAAAAATAAATTAGGCTTTTCTCTGTTGGTTACCCTTGGCTGTTTTAATTCATGGTGGATACCTCAGAGACATTTATCCATAAGGAATTCCTCACACAATCCTAGGCAATCTGTATATGCTCAATAATTTAGACAAAGGCAAGAATTAGTTGTTATAATTCTTATGGTTGAGATCTTAAGAGTTTTAGCCTACTAGTTCATACCAAATTGTTACAGTAAAAGAAAGAATAATGACATGGTTCAAATTATTATGTAGACACTTTCTGCCCCTTTCCTTTTACTATGTTCACCCTTGTCCTTCTGTGGATTCTATGATTGGTGGTTTCATTCTGATCATAGTGGTGCTGGGGTATTACAGTGAGTTGTCAGCTCTTAGACACCTTCACCACCAAGTGGAATATAGCGTGCAAGTTGATGGTTTCTTCTTCCTCACTTAAGATCCACTTGAAATAATATTTTTTGTATGTTTTTTAACACAGTTTTACACCTACACTTTTTTTCATTGGTCTGCATTTCTATATTCTGTTCAAATTTACTAATTATAGAGACTTTTACCTATGCTGGATTAATTGTTCTTGCTCCTCTTAAGAGGATAACATATTTTTTCTCGCATATTTTCCATCTGGCTTCATAGGAATACAATTTGATACTAACAAACAAATATGCATCCATTTTAACAATATCCACCTGTGCAGTGAGATCATTCAATTCAGTTTCATTCCTGCTATTCATGTTCCCATTTACTTACAGACAGTTTAGGAGGACCATCCATGTTTCTTAACACAGCTTTTATCTGTTAGCTTGCTTTTGGCTCACTAGCTGAGGAAACCTGTTTCAATTTTACTGTCAATATTTGAGCACCTGATACTGTGGGGATAGCGACATATTTTAAGCCTAATAACACTAATGTTGAGTGTTATGTCCAGCTGAATAAGAATATAGGGATGATATAAAATGCCTATGTCAGGTACTTACTTGCATCCCTTTATTGGATGGAAATGGAGTACTGTTACACCAACAAAAATAGCACCTACATTTTTCTTCTTTTTCCTGTGTTCTCCTATGCCTGCAGGAGTTTTTTTTTTTATATTTCAATCTTATCTAAAGGTTAAATTATTTTGCAAATTAATTTTAGCCTCTTTGTTTAAAGTAAACATTTCTCACACAAATAACATAAAAAAAAAATCTGTGGAAATTCCAAAATCTGCTAACTAAAATTCGTGTTAGAACCTGACTATTATTCATGATTATTCATGATCCTTTTCTTTCACCTACATATTTTTACATGCTTTTTTTCTTGTGGAAAAGAGTGGCTTTTTCTTCAAATAATTTATTGCGAATAAATAAATAAAATTAAATTAAATTAAATTAAACTTAAACTTAAAAAAAAAATTAAAAATAAATATAGTCATTTCTCTATTTTGTAAACACTTATTTGCAGAAGCTGTCCCCTTTGAAGAGAAAAAGAAAAAAAAAAAAAAAAAACAAAAAAAGAGAGACAAAATCAAACAGAAAATTCAAAATATCTGAAAAAAATTACAATTGCAGACTGGAACCTGACAACATTTCAAGCAAGCACCCTCTGGGCAAGCAATTAATATGGGTCAAGATGAAAAAAAATGTAACGTATTTGAAGTGAACTTTTCCTCAGAGATCCATCTGCTCCCTGATGGTAGGAAAGTCAGGTTTAGAAGAGGTTCCACCTGTACAGCTGCTACAGAAAAGCTCCCCCTGGCAGCCCTGGATGTAAAACTCATCTAACAGAGGTTAGCATTTGAAAATCTGCAAGCATCCACTCTAATGTAAACAAAACTTCTATTTATTTCCACTCTAGATGGATTTTTTTGCTTACTTGTTATTTTTATTGACATTTATTTCTCTATCTCTGTGAACTCGCACAAAAAAGAAAAAAAGGAAAAAAAAGAAAGAATGCTGATAAAAAATACATTAAATATTCATTTCAATGCTTATACTAGGGTTTGTTTCCAAATATGCAGAGGTGGAACATTATCATATGCTAATAATAATATGCTAAAAAAACCACCATCAGGAGATAAATAGAAGCAAAGATGTGGTGTAGAAGATGGGAACTGGAAATTCCCAGAAGGGGAAAAAATCAAATAGCTGAAGGTACAGAGCAATTTAAAGTATTAAGTAAATCAGTAGTGTATTGGAAAACCTCATGCATTGTTATAGGAATAAATGAAACAATAACAGTGAACTCTATATATTTTCAGTATGAAAATTCAAGCTTCCTTTTTTTCTTAAATATTGCATTTTACATCTCTCTTAGACATTACCTATTAAAATCTTGAAAGCAAGAAGCCTGATACCAGTACATAGCTGGGTTTCACAGAGAAATAGAGATTGAAGCACAGACTATAGACTGAGAAGTGATTGTTCTGCATTATTCATCACTTATTAGGCCACATCTAATATATTTGGTCTCCCGATATACAAGAGACATGTACAAAATGTAGTGAATTCACTGTGAAGCCACCGAGACTGGGGCACCTGTCCTGTGAGCAGAATTGGGTGCACTTGATCAGCCTGCAGAAGGACTAGTTTTGGTGGAGGACTGGTTGAAGGTAAGATTTGATAACAACTGTGTTTGGCAAGTGGATGAGAAATGATCATATGCTGAATTTTTTCCCCAATACGGGAAGAGGCAGCTGAGACAGTCTGTATAGTCCCCAAGTCTGGAGGTTTTTTCCAGATCTGATTAAGCCAACTGAATACGCCCCTGAGCAAGCAAAACTGATTTCACACCTGACTGAGAAAACTTTTGATTTCTCTTCGAGCCTAAATGATTCTACTTATGCTATTTTTAACTACTGCGTTAGTTAAAAGCAATATTCTGAAACACCAGTCAGGTTTTTATCTGCTTATACCAATATCACCTTCCAGTTGTTAATTTCGTACTCAGCACTTTTAATGTGTATTAACTGGCGTGAAGTCAGTGTCATCTTTGCCATGACCCAGAAATTCTCTTCTGTGCAGCAAGAAATCTCTGGCTTCCAGCAGTCTGCTACAATGAATGGCCAAGCAAGAAGCAAAAGCATGCAGTAATAAACTATGACTTTTGACCTTTTCCACAACATTTTCATTAAAAATACATAAACAATAGGGCTAAAAGACACATCACTGGAGTGACATGTGATGTTTTATTCTCAGCCTCTACTATGCATGTTAATTTAGACTATCATTCTTAAATATTTATCCTATTTTATATAAGTGTATGAGAAAAAATTATCTGCTGGTTTCATGAGATAAAGATAGATACAATAATTTCTGAAAAAATTCTAATTGATTTCTAAATTTATTCCAGAGTTCTAAAGATGTAGTCATCAATTTAAAATTAAAATTGGTTAAAGCAGAGGAAAAAAAAAAATGCAGTTATGATTGAATATCATAAAGCTGTTTTGAATAAAACAAATGTACAAGTACAAGTGTACAGAATGATGAGGTGTCCCACTCGAAAGCAGAAAGGGTGATTTTCTTGGGGGAAACCCAAGATTCATAAACAGCTGCAGCTGACAGATACAATTATTAGGGTCAACAAAACCTCATAGTTTTATTAGAAAACCATATAAGTGGCATGAAAATTGGTAAGTTAGTCCCTGAACTAAAATAAAAGGATGAGACAGTGGGTTTTGAAGAAAGAGCGAATAGCAAAAAAAAAGAAAAAGAAAGAAAAAAAAAAGAAAAGAAAAAAAAGAAAGAAAGGAAAGAAAGAAAGGAAAGAAAAGAAAGAAAGAAAAGAAAGAAAGGAAAGAAAGAAAGAAAGACAGAAAGACAGACAGACAGACAGACAGACAGACAGACAGAAAGAAAGACACACAGACAGAAAGAAAGAAAGAAAGAAAGAAAGAAAAGAAAAGAAAAGAAAAGGAAAGAAAGAAAGAAAGAAAGAAAGAAAGAAAGAAAGAAAGAAAGAAAGAGAAAGAAAGAAAGAGAGAGAAAGAAAAAAAAATGGAAAGAAAGTAAGAATTGAAGGAAGGAAGAAAGAAAAAAAGAAAGAAAGAAAGAAAGAATGTGTGGAAGAATGGAACAAAGAAAAGAGAAAGAAAGAAGGAAACAAAGGAATAAAGAAAAAAGAAAGAAGAAAGAAAAGAATAGAAAGAAAGAAAGAAAAGGAAAGAAATGGAAGAAAGGAAAAAAGGAAGAAAAAAAAGAAAGAAAAAAGAAAGAAAAAGAAAGAAATGGAAAAGAAAGAAAAAATGAAAGAATGGAAGAAAGAATGGAAGAAATAAAGAAGGATTGAAAGAAAGACAGAAAGACAGAAAGAAAGAAAGAAAGAGGAAAGAAAGTAAGAATGGAAGAAAGAATGGAAGGAAGGAAAAAAAGGAAGGAAGGAAGGAAGGAAGGAAGGAAGGAAGGAAGGAAGGAAGAATGGCAGAAAGGAAGAAAGGAAGAAAGAAAGACAGAAAGGCAGAAAGAAAGAAACAAAGGAAGAAAGGAAGAAAGAAAGAAAGAAAGAAAGAAAGAATGGCAGAAAGATTGGCAGAAAGAAAGAAAAAAGAAAAAAAGAAAGAAAAAAAGGAAATAAATAAATAAAGAAAGAAAGAATGGAAGGAAAGAAGGAAGAAAGAAAAAAGAATTGGAGGAAGAATGGCAGAAAGAAAGAAGGAATGAAAAAAGAAAGAAAGAAGAAAAAAACAAGAAAGAAAGAATGTTAGAAAGAAAGAAAGAAAGAAAGAAAGAAAGAAAGAAAGAAAGAAAGAACGAAAGAAAGAAAGAAAGAAAAGAAAGAAAGGAAGAAAGAAAGAACGAAAGAAAGAAAGAACGAAAGAAAGAAAGAAAGAAAGAAAGAAAGAAAGAAAGAAAGAAAGAAAGAAAGAAAGAAAGAAAGAAAGAATGGAAGGAAAGAAGGAAGAAAGAAAAAAGAATTGGAGGAAGAATGGCAGAAAGAAAGAAAGAATGAAAAAAGAAAGAAAGAAGAAAAAAACAAGAAAGAAAGAAAGTTAGAAAGTTAGAAAGAAAAAAAGAAAAAAAGAAAGAAAGAAAGAAAGAAAGAAAGAAAGAAAGAAAGAAAGAGAAAGAAAGAGAAAGAAAGAGAAAGAAAAAGAAAAAGAAAGAAAGAAAGAAAGAAAGAAAGAAAGAAAGAAAGAAAGAAA
>CM031858.1:137178624-137238676 GCA_018697195.1 Certhia americana | reverse complement strand
AAAAGGAAGAAAGAAAGAAGAAGAAAAAGAAAGGAAAGACAAGAAAGAAGAAAGAAAGAAAGAAAGAAAGAAAGAAAGAAAGAAAGGAAAGAAAGAAAGAGAGGCAACCTCATGCCCAGAGAGACTCCTTTCCTCCACACCTTGCTCTCATCTCGCTCCCAACAATGACCTGAAGTGGTACAGGATAACCTCTGTGTCCCATCCATGTTTCCACCTGGCTACAGCAAAACACTGTCCATTAACACTATCCTAGCTGGAACTAGAATATTGACTTCAAACACTCCTAGTAAATCTCATCCTTAAGGTCTTTCTACATCTCGGTCACCCTCCTGTACACATGCCCCAATACTTTGGTGTCATTCTTGTATTTTGACACACAAAATGTGCACAGGACTTAAGGTGAGGCTGCTTCAGTGCAGAAAGGAGTGGGACAATGTCCTCCTTTGCTGTGATGCTGTGCCTGATGCCCCCTAGGACATCATTGGTCCTCCTAGCTGCCAAGGCATTTCTCACTCATATTTAACTTGCCATCATCTCTAAACGCCAGATCCCTTTTTGTGGGGATGTCCTGAAGCCTCGCATTTCTCAGTTTGTACATATAACCAGGATAACCCCACCACAGGCAGAGAATCTGACATTTGCTCTCATTAAATTTCATATGTTTGATGGTTGTCCAGCTCTCTAGTTTATCCAGATCACTCTGTAAGGACTCTTTCCCCTTAAGAAACTCCACAGCTCCTTCTAGTTTGGTATTATTGGCAAACTTACTGAATGTATATTCAAGTGCTGTGTGAAAATTATCTATAACAACATTGATGAGCACTGGACCTTAAATTGAGAATTGAGGAACCCCATTTTAGGGACTGGTCAAGAGACTGATGTAACTTCATTGACTGTAACAGTTTTTACCTATCCTGTCAGCCAGTATTCACCCAAAATTTTATGAGCTTGTCTAGCTCTGTGTTGGCCATTTTGTCTAGAATGTCAAAACCAAAAAATACCCACATCTACCAGCTTGGTTTGGTCAGTTAGATGAGTGTGCTTGTCATTATAGAAAATTATGTAGTCAAACAGGAGATTCCCCTCATGTACCTATGCTGGCTGTGACCAACAGCTGCATTGTCTCTCAAATGTTTTGCAGTAGCTGCTAGAATAACCTTTCCCCTTTCCCCATTGCAGTCTAGTTTAAAATTCTTTCAAAGATCCTTGCTAACTCTTGCATGAAAAATCTTTTCCCCCCTTTAAGAACAGTGTACCCTCAGTATCAACCGCAGACCTAGTATCATGTAAACTGAACCAGGATCAAAAATCCCAAAACTCTGCCAATGATAAGTCACATAGCCAGATAAGCTGTTTCTTCTTGTTTCTTTCCTTCCCATTCTCTGCAATTAAAAGGATAGAGAAAAACACAACTTTTGCTCCCAATCCCTTAATCAGTTGTCATAAGGACCTGAAGCCTATTTCGACCATCCATAGTTTTCTCCCTTAGCTATCTGTTAAAGAACCATTCACAGAATTACAGAATTTCAAGGTTGGAAGAGACCTTCAAGATCATCGAGTGCAGCCCATGCTCTGACACCTCAACTAGACCATGGCAGCAAGTGCCACATCCAGTCTTTTTTTTAAATACATCCAGAGATGGTGACTCCACCACCTCCCCAGGCAGGCCATTCCAGTGCTTTATCACTCTTTCTGTAAAAAGCATTTTCCTAATATCTAACATATATTTCCCTTGGCGCAGCTTAAGACTTACCATTCCAAATGGTAAATCACATCTACAAATTGAGTATTTTCTTAGGTCAAATAATTTATCATCTAAGCATTTCTTTTTATCTACATATGCATCATTTTTCCATTGTGCATGGCATTTTTGGTACTTGTGCATAATTTTCTATCACAATGTGGTACTGTGTTCTCAAGTCTGGTCTGTCCAGGAGAAGCATAACAAAATATATAGAGATGGGAATGATGGAGTGCCCAAAAATAGAACTTTAATGATGATAAAAGAACAAACACAGGGACTGCATGGTCTAAGGGACAGCATCTGAAGATGCAGGGGCTTGGCTAATTTCGCAATACATAGGGTTACCTGTGGGCAGGGATCTGATCCTGAACCTGGGACGGGGACATGACCTTATGTCAAAGGTCCTGAACAAATAGAAAACTAGAAACAGAAACATGGCCTATTTTGCAATGATCCTGTTAGAATCCTTTCAGTAACCTACCTCCCATGGTCTCAGATTTATGCTTTCTGCATGAGCTATCTGGTTTCTTTTCTTTCTGCCGAGCTATTATCCATCCCAGCTAATTTGGTTGCCACAATTTTCTACATTTACTATTTTCTTTTTTATAACATGATGAGGCTCCTGAAAGCACTAAATTTTGCTAGGATCAGACATGAGTCTCTTTCAGTTTTAGGGTGAAGATCTCTCCATGACTGCAAGTTCAGGGGAATGTTAGAAAAGCCCTGCCAACAGTTTGAGCATGCATGCTGTTATGTATTCAGAAGCCATCACCATCTCTGAGCAAAAAGAAAGTCATTACAGGTTGTTTATAATGTCTCTGATAACAAGTTTGAAGACTCAGTTATTTCTAAGAAATTCAAATGTCACAGTTATTTGAGGAGTGCACCCTGATATTTAAAGCAAAATTTAGATCAAGACTGTATATGTAAATTAAGCAAGTACTGTGGGGTGTTTTCTAGTATTATTTTATTTAAGAGTGTAGAAATAGGCTGAATATTAATAGGTTGAACCACAGGGACTGTACTTTCCAAAGATTTCCCTCTGACATAACTCTATGCACTTGACATGAAACTATATTTAGGTTTAGTGAATTCAGGTGAAATATGTGAGGTAAATAAAAACACAGAAGCTGAAAATACACTGTCATTACACAGACAGTAGGAGAAACTGCCTATCAGGGGTTCATCAGATTAAGAAAAATAAAAGCAGATACTGTTTCATTTGCATGTGAAACTCAGCATCTCTGATGTCATGTCATGTGAAGGGTAAAATGAGACATTTTTGAAAAATAGTGTGGGTTTCTTACAAGATAAAGCCAACTTTCTTCTGTTTGTACTTAGTTTTTATATACTTAGTGAGCTTAAGTTCAGCTTTTCTCTCTTCAGGCAGCTTCCTACTCACCTCTTCAAAGGACTTTTTTTTTAATGGGTAGAGTGTCCTGGAGAAAAATTATGTGAATTATGCACAATTTCTGAAGCTAGTTAATGGGTCCCATTGAACTTCCAAAGCTTTGGAAATACTTTTGTAAAATGCCAATTTAAAAAAATGTAATTAGGCTGATATGAATTACTCATTATGACACAATTCTGTGAAATGAAAAAGAGAATAATGAAAAAAGTGCAGATGGCATATTTGTTTCTCTCTATGAGAATCACATAGAAATGAAATAATGTGGTGTCCTACCTTCACTAGCTATATGTCATCTACCTCAAGGAAAAATAAAGTAGTAAAATCTGTAATAATCTTTTAAACAGATCATATCAGAAAAAAGTTCCATATTAGCAACATGGGCTGATTTTATTTGCCCCAAGTACTTGACATATTATGGCATGGAATTTTGGGCTTAAGTCTTGGGCACTATTTATCTTAACTACTTCACAGAAGTTTTCCAAAAATATTGTTCCATTTCTCTGTATTTTAATGGTTTTGAAAGGATTTTCTACTATTTTGTCTACATAAAATGTTAATAACTGCAGTTTTTAGGGATAACAATGTTTCAGAAATGAAGCTCTGTATTTGCTAGTGATCAGCCCTCAATGATTTTACATCTTCAGTTTCAACCTGATGAGAGAAGATTAATATGTAAGTGAAGTATTTGGACGTAGCGATTATAGCAGTGCATGAGTGAAGCTGTGGTACATTTCCTATGATTATCCAAAGATTCCAGATGTCTCTCACAATCATCAGGTAATTATAGATCTATTCTTACACTAGTGGTGTATCATTTCAGTTTCATCATATGCTCTTCTACTTCTGAAAATAGGAAGCACACATATATTAACACTTACCAACAATTTTTTTCTTTTCTTTTTTTTTTTTTTTTGATGGTGATGTTTATTTTGTTTTGTTTATTTTTTTCCTTTTTCACAGCTTGATACGAGTAGTAGATATGAGTCTCCACTCTGACTGATAAAATAATGCAGCATGTAGGCAAACCTGCTGTTAAAATGAATACAAGCAAACCAACACAAATTTACCTGGCATGCCATAATGCACAAGTACACACAAGTACACAAGTACTCCAAGTGTCGGTGTTTGGGTTTTTTTGTATGAAATGAATGAAAGTTATGTGTACTTTGACCTGAAGTGTATTAGGATTTTAATAAAAATTTGGGACCAAACGCCCCTCCTAGAGTCACCAGAATAATTCAGGGTTGATTGAACATATTACAACAGAAGCAGTCTCATTATTTGACCACAAGGAAAGGCTTATGATCCTGTGAATCAGCACGATGTTGGACTGGGAAATGAGAATTTATTTCTAATCCTGCTTCTTTAAGTATTATTAAAAGGGTAGATTATGCAATTTTGCAGTTAAAATACAGACCTGATGTTTTATAAGTGTGCAATTTCCATCTCTATTTTTCGTTACTTTTTCCCCTCAGTCATAACAAAAACTTTTTCTAAATCTCTTGTATTAATTTGATGTGTCAAACTAATTTTACAGTAATAACAGTAATTTTATGCAAACGTTGAAATTGTTATTCTGAAGTGTTAAATTAATTAATCAGCTCTGCTTGTTAAGAACTTCAGATATGAAGATTAAATATAACATAACATTTCATTATTTTTAAAGTGTGGGGTTTTGGTTAGCTGCTATTTTGTTTGTCTTTTATCTTTTGATTTCTAAGCTGTCAGGGTAAACAAACAAAGTTATATTTTCAAAACTGTACAACTTATGTATTTATCAAATATTTTTGAAATATTTGTAATGAATGTTGAAAGAAAAGAAATAAGTTATTGAAAAGAGTACAATCAAGAAAATACAGAGGAGGAAAAAATTGACATTTCACTTTATTTAAAAAAATTGCATGGATAGCATGAATGATTAGCTAGTCAATTCATTTCAGAAATACTATATATATATATATATATATATATATGCATACAAATATATACTGGTATTGAAAATCCAGTTTAGTTATCAGCTACATTAAATATCTAGACTATTTTGCCTCCCAAGGATATATATTATTGGTTTGTTTTTCTGGAACAAAATATGCAACACTTTTACTAAATACACACAAGATTTGTTGTTTTTTGCGTGTTACATAGATAAGATGCATCTGTTTAATATCACCTATAATGGTAATACTTGAACTCACACAGTCTGAATCAATCTATAGATACATCTTTATAAATCCAATTTTAACATATACATGAGTCAAATTGATTCTGATGAAACTGAAATATATACATATTATAAGTTGTTTTTCTGAATTGTGTCATAAAGAGGAACATGTGTTTCTTTGCCTGAAATTTTGATTATTTCAATATTCACCTCTTTATTTCAGTTTTCTCTGTTTGGGCAGGAGGAAATTTTTTATTGTCATAATAATATTGTCTATAATCATTGATTATAGCCATATCCTAGTGAACTGTGTTATCAGGTGAATTTGATGACTATAAAAGTTCAAGTGTTTAGATAAGTTCAGAGGATATCGAAGTAAGCTTTGCCGGTTTTTTTCTCTACTCTTTTTGGAGTCTAGCCCAGGATTCTTCAAAGGGCATGCATTTGGCTCGGAAAATATTCATAACATC
Organism: Certhia americana; assembly: GCA_018697195.1. Lineage (NCBI taxonomy): Eukaryota > Metazoa > Chordata > Aves > Passeriformes > Certhiidae > Certhia > Certhia americana. The sequence continues at coordinate 137,232,890 of CM031858.1, read as the reverse complement.
TTGAAAGTCACTGTGATACAGCACTGGAAGAAAGTCAAAGTGCATGGTGCTCAGGCGTGTACCATGTTGGAATCAAAATGCTTAGATAGATATGATGGTGTTTGCTATGAAATAAAGTGGATTTGGATCATTCACTGAACTTGAGGGTAGGAGCCTTGTAGTCATTTAGCTAAACTCTCACTCTGTTTCAGCCAGGGATCTGTCACTCATCCTGCCTGAGAGGAGCAAGCCCTGGAGTACAAAGTCACCAAACATCATCTGGAAGAGCCCTTGTTGATAAAGGCCAAAAACATTTCTGGAAGCATTTTGATATGGTGTTTAGAACATGAATCCTTGTCTGTTAATTTAGAAATAGACCCTTTATACAGCATACACTGAGAATGGATCCATAAAAGCCAGACAGTAAACTGAGCACTGCTTAATTGAGCATTCCTAGTTCAGAGGAAGCTAGGAATGGAAACTAGGAAAAGGAAGAGGAAAAGGGTACTGTGACTAACGGTGGTTAATCAGACTCTGCTGCCACAATGCATGTCTCACTCTGAAATTAAAAGAAGCATCTTCCTGGAATGAGAAGCAAGAGATTCGCAGTCCTATGATTCCCTGGAACTTGTTACTGCAAAGACAAAGTTCCATGGCACTTTTCCAGGAGATCAAGGTTCTACTACTGCTTTTCTGCTTGTATGAAAGAAATTAACCCATAATTGGGTACAAGAAGTTAAGAAATACACACTAGTGTATGCTACTTTATTTTTGTTATACTATGAATATTTAAATAGTTGCAAATTACTTATTTCTGTAAAGAACATTAATAAACACTTGTAGGGTGACTGCAGTGGCCAAGAATGATACCTTTTCTTTTTTTTTTAACTACAAAAATATATAGGTAAAGAGTAGCTTTTTTTCATAATATTTAGAATCCATGTAAAAGAGGGACAATGAAAAAGAAGATAAGTAATGCACATCAAGGATATATTGTACAATCACTTCAAGCCTCATTTAATATATATTTCCTCATTAAGAATTTCCCAACTACAAAGTAAGATTCAGTTCTTGTGTTATAGAGGATGAATCAAAAAAAAGAAGAAAAACATTAAAAGTTCTGAGAAACCTGTGATTTATTCTTTTGGAAGAAATTACTTAATTAGGAATTTGTTTTGTGTGCACACAAAACATTAATTGAACTCTCAAGTATCAAACCACAGTCTGTTGCATTTTAGTACACCACCAGAATTGGAAATTTGACAAAGCCAAAGATCATGGTCTTTCTTTGTAAACCCTTGCTTTAACTTTCTTCAAGATATCACGTTTTGCAGTGGTTTTTCTCCTGTAAACGGTATTTTTCCATCCAGTAGTCTCTATTCTGCCATCTGGTAACAGCTCTCCTCCCTCACTATTCCCAACAAAGACTCAGTATGTCTCCATTCTGGTTTTAATCGCTTTCCCATTTTATTCCTCTACTCCGAATTATTTAATTTCTTTCCCCTTTTATCCTTGTCATCTTTTCATCTTGAACTGCTTCACTGAGTTCTCATGTTCACCGTTCATTTCCCTTTGACTCAGCATGGAATAAAGTTCCACCTATTGTCCAGTGGTGAGCTGGGATTGCACCATGAGGCTGACATACCTCTGCTAGACTGACATTGAAGTATATGTCCAGATATTTCTGTAGCAAACCATACATTGGATCTTTATAAACCCACTGGCATGTTCCAGCAGGAGCCTGCTTTTTGTTTTGTTTTTGGTTGATTGGTCTGTTTTTTTTTTTTTTAATTTTTGTTGTGGAATTTTTTTTTTTAGTTTTTTTTTTTTTATTTTTAGCTTCACTTCCTGTAGAAGTCTTCAGTTCTTAGAAGACTTTCTTACTGGGAAACAGTCATCAGAACAACAGTTTTCTAAGATATTGTGTATATCTTCATAAAGACTAATATGAGTTGCATGGCTTAAGTTTTGGTTTTAAAAATACCGCAGTAATATGTACCTCATTTTGAATGGGCTCTGGTTAATATTTTGTTTAGGTAGCTCTTTTTCTAAGAATTAAAGTTGTACACATGTTATCTTTCAAGACACAATTCAAAAAGAATGAAACCCCGAACAAACATGTTTTTCTCTTGAATGACCATTGCACATAATAGTCTGTCCTGAAACCTCAACTACCAAGGAAAAGCTTTGAAGAAGGCTTTGTCTAAGAGAGGATAGTATCATCAATATGGTCACTATAAACTTCACACATGGATAAAAAAGTAACATTTTTATCTTGGACATTCTGTAAGGACAGGGGTTTGAGAAAAGAGCAAGAATAAGATGAACAGAGAGATACCAAGAAAATAATTAGAAAATACCAAGAGACAAGACAGATGTGTGTTTAAGAGTATATCTCAGTTGTCTGGTCCGTTGTTTATAGACACCTGAAATGGAATTCTAAGAAGGGAATGTTAACCTAGACACAGCACCATGCTCAGAAGGCAGTTGGGCATTTGGATCAGAGCTAGTTCTAGTTTGTCAATTTAGAGCTCAGCCAGGCTAAGCTCAGCTGAGGTGCATGAATAAATAGTTATGACTTTGTGTAATCTAGATGAATCAGCCTTATCAGCCAGGCAGTTCATGGGCTAGTTCATTGTATGTTTGAATGAAATTGCACTTTATCTCAGTAGTTACTCTTAAGCTGTTAAAACATTCTAAAATGTTTTATAATTAATACACTGTAATTTAAAAAATGAATGAATATCACTGTCTCTGGAAACTTGAAGACAATAATAATGCATTATCTGTTTATAAGTTTATATCAAGTCAGAATTCTCTAATTCCTAGTAATTGGATTTTGTTTTGCTTTTGTCTACTAAATGAAATAACTCAATTATTCAATAATATGTTATAAGATTGTGATAGAGTTGCTTCTGACTTAATTGGAACAAATTATATAGTGATTTCCTTCCATTTCTTATTAAGAAGTGCACTAATCAGACCACAAAATACTCTAGAGACAGTTTTCAGACACTTATTAAACATTTTCATATCCCTTTTGTAATGTTGCTTTTGATCGCTCCTGCTCCTTCTCTCCAGTGTTTTACAGTGTCACAAGTAGAAAAAGTCTTAGCATTGTGATAAAGGACTGGAGAGCATTTTATAGCTCTTACTGTGTGAATGTAGTTTAACTGTGATATTCTGTCTTCTCTAAATTTCAGTTATGCAGCAAGTTTAATTACAAAAACCTTACCTCAGTGACCTTGGTTGTTCACTATGTTTTTGAATGCCTATGTCCATACTATTCCCTGGTACTTGTCAAAGCCCTTGACAATATAAGGGTAATATCACAGATATTACCCTTCTTCATAGCTGAACATTGTCCTACTTTTTGACTTCTAATAAGTCTCACCTTCATATAGAAAGATGTAGTTCTACAGACAGGTATACAATGATGCCTCTTCCCACAAAAATGTTAAGCTTATAACTTTTGTTCCTGTGTCATGGCAACTTATCATTTCTTTCCCAGTTATGTGTAGAATGGTAGCTGGAAAGTCAGCAGAAAAAAGAGGGAAGGATTTTGGAAAGTGTCCTTTGATTTCTGATCCTCTGAAATTTCTTTCTAAGCATTATTTTCATGTGTTTTGGCCAACTAACAGAGAAATAGCGACAAGATTTTTCTCAGCTGGATTCAAAGGCAAGTCTAAATTCAAAGGATTTCAACAAATGAAATAAAATACAGTAGCATAACTCAGATGATCTATCCAAAAATGCCTCTGATAAAAATAAGCCTTTTCCCAGGCTTTAATGTCTTGCAGTCAAGCTTTAGACTGGGAAAATCCTCAAATGGGAAGAAATTAAAAGAATATTTAATGCTCCCTTCTCAGATATGCTAAACTGTCTTATTTCCTTGCTGGATTCGCCCAACTAAACAACTGTGGTTTTCCTTTCTTCCTTTTCCCATAGCTAGAAAGTTCATCAGATGTACTGCAGTCTGTGTACATCCTATCTTATTCTGTATTTATCTCTCTGAATCTAGAAGAAAAAAAAAAAACAACCTTTCTTTACACACATACAGGAGAAAAAAACCAGATATGGAGTTTAGGTTGAATAATTTGTCTTCCCCTAAAATATAGAACAGATTTGATTATGCCTTGTAACTCTTCGATGTATTTGATTTTCACTTAATGTAAGTAATGTAATCATATTTTGATAATGAAATACATTAAAATGTACTGTTCTGTTCAAATTCTGATCTTTTTCTAATTAAAAATTTTCTCATCCAGAAAATATTATTACACAAAATCTAGGATTGATTTGTTTTTATGTGAAGTTACCTGAAGTATTTATTGTGAATGAAAATAGTTTTCTTTTCTTTATCTAGAATGCACGTTTGGTTAAAAATTCAATCTGTTAATGACACTGGTGACAGCTTTGATATATCACTCTTCAGTGTAAACCAGTGATGAGGAAAAAAATCATCAAATTCTGGTAGGCTATTTACTCCCTTACCCACCAATGAAGAATTGTTGGATGCTTTATACTGTCAAGCATTTTGACCAGTCCAATTTTAAATTGGCTGAGGGATTGGGTACCAAATATTCTCTTTGCTAAACACATGGTTAAGCAGTATTTCCAGGCATGGCTTTATTTCTTTCTTTGTATTTCTGTCATTGTTCCTTGTTATACCTCTCTGAAATAATCATTCGACTTTTATACTCTGTTTCAACCTACTTTATATTTGCTTGATTTTTTTTTGCATGAGCCACTCATCCTTCTGCCTTTCATTCTTCAGATAAACAGAATAAAACCAACGCACAACAGTCATTTTAGCTCAGCAAGAGTAGAGAGAAATCTAACTTTCATACCTTCAGTGTGATGAAAAGTATCTGTGTATATGGCTGTGGTGAGTTTTCATGGTCAATTTTTGGTAATTGAATGGATACAGGAGTGGCCTCAGGGATAAGCAGCTGGAAGCTTCCCCTATGTCTGACAGAGCCAGTGCCAGCTGACTCTAAGATGGACTCACTGCAGGCCAAGGATCAGTCCATCAGAGGGGATGGTTGAATCTCTGGCATGATTTTTTTGAAGAAGCAGGAAAGAACTTGTGCAACAATGAACAGAGCTGAAGAAAGGAGTTAGGCTATGTGAAGCAACTGTGCAGATTCCAAGGTCAGTGAGAATGGAGGGTAGAAGGTGCTATAGGCACCAGAGAAGAGATTCCTTTGCAGCCTGTGGTGAAGACCACGGTGGAGCAGCTGCACCCCTGCAGCCTATAAAGGTTTACAGGTGTTCAGAGACCCACCTGCAGCCCCTGGAGAAGCCCCCACTGATACAGGTGGATGCACCAAAAGTGGCCTGTGAACACATGGGAGACCTGTGCTGGAACAGAGTGCTGGTAGGACTTGTGGACCTATGGAAGAGCCCTACATTAAAGCATTCTGCTGCTGAAAAGCTGCTCACCTGCACTCTGTGAAGAACTGCAGCACACATGAAGAATTCACACTGGAGAAGCTCATGTGGAACTCTCTCACAGGACAAACCCCACATTGGAACAGGGAAAGAGTGTGAGGAATCTTCCCCCTCAGAGGGGTGGACCAGAAGAAACAAAATGAGACCACAACCCACATTTCCTGTTTCCATGTGCTACCATGGGGGAAGAGATAGAAAATTCAGTGTGAAGTCAATCTGAGAAAGAAGGGAGGGGTGGGGTGAAATTTTTATAATTTATTTTATTTCTCATTACCTTACTTTGATTTGACTGTCAGTAAATTAAACTAATTTCCTTGAGTCTTTTTCACCCATGATGGGAGTTGGTGAGAGAGATGTCCCTGTCCTGTCTTAATCCATAAGCCTTTCATTGTTTTTTTCTCCCCTTGTCCAGCTGAGGAGAAGTGATAGAGCACTTGTGGGTACCGGGTGTCCAGGCAAGGTCAAGACTGCCACAATGACCATTTAAAAATCAGACACTTCAGACCTTCATAAGTGTTAGCAGTTGACTTCTACACCCGATCACTTCATCACATTCACATTTCTTACTAACCAAACTTCTACAATTCCAATACTCCATCAATATATACTGTTTATTCTGAAAATTATCCTGCTAGGAGCAGGGACTAGAACTCAATGATCCTTAACAGTACTTGAGATGTCCTCTCAAGTGTTCACATGATACTTTTATATAACTATGCTATTGTATGTATTTATTTGTTTGTATTAAGAAACTATTTTTAATATAATTTTATTTTAGTTTAATAAAATTTAATTAAATTTAATAAAATTAGAAATTAAACATAGGAATGAAAATTTTCTTTAAATGTTATAGAGAGTTAGAAAAAAAGTTGTAAAAGGGAGGTCACAAGTAGTTTACATGAATAACGTGTAGCTACAAAATACTCAACAAGTCATGCTCATAAAAAAGTCCTCAACTCTTGAGAAATCAATTGGCATAAGATAAGCAAATATAGTATTAATTTTACCAAAATAGAAAACCAAATTTGATGTATCAGGAACTCAAGAAAACTTGATGACCTGCATATCATTCTGTATGTTCTGGCTCTAGTAAAACAAAATATTGAAAGAGAAGGAAGGCTTGAATGTTAGAAACAACAGGAACCTGCTGCTTAAATTTACAGGTTTGTTTGTTTGTTTTTTAAATCTATTTCTTTTTCCCCCAAGTTTTAAAAAAGCAGCTTATAGCTAATATGCTTAAATTTTAATAATATTTGTGATAACACTGAAAGATATAGGAGAAAAAAACCCCACCTCTGAATAGTGCAAATGATTGTTTATTTGGTTCAGTGAAGAAACAGACACTGAGGAAGAGAAATAACAATGAAGAATTTTATGGTTAATGATGGTCCTACTGCACAACTCTTGTGCTTTACAGACTAATGATCTGGAAGGAGGGAGTAAACAGCCTGATTTTAATTGAAAATCATTGATTATCTCAGAATAAAAAATAGAGCCAATAGAAAGAGCAACAAGAATGTGAAAAAATTGGATAGGAAAAAAAGTAATATGTCCCTTTTTGTGTGTATGTATAAGGATATACAGAAATACTTGCAAGTGCTCTCATAATTTCACTGGTTCTGCTTTTCCATAATATAAAATGGAATATTGAAATTTCAGTTTCAACTTAGAGTAGAGAGATGAAACAAACTATGCATCAAACTATATATTCTCCTGACCTTGAACTTGCTGAAAGTTCCACTTGCTCTCACCAACTCTGTTTTTCAATCCATCAGTAAGTGAATTCAACTCTCTCAGGAACAGGAACTTTTTCTAGAACTTCAGAACTTGAGAGGAAATAGAAAATAGTGTACCAGAGAGACAACAAAATTGGAGGGATCCAAAACTTGTACACATAGTGGGGCACTTTCATGCCTGGTAAATTCTTTTGAAACTGTATCACAAGGTATATTTTGATGCTTGGATTTGGGAAGATACAATACCAAGAGAGTAAAGTATTGGAAATGAGGGCCACATGGTGAGCTGGTAATACTAAATAAAATAAAGTTGTTAAACTGTTGTTTGGCTAAAGCAGGTCTAAGTGATTTCATAACAGTAACACAGACACTAGCCTGAAGCTGCACAGTGGTACTGTATTGAATGAATAATGGGGAAATGCTGAAGATTTGATTACTTTGGCAGAACTTTGTCTTTCAGTACCATGTTCTTTCACTTTCTGTAAAAATGATCCAATAAATGCCCTTTGTCATCAGGAACAGAACATTCCCTATCATCATAAGGGAAAGACTGTTCTCTGAGTACTCTCTGTCCTCTGCCATATTGGAAAGGTGACATACTGCATATTCCATTATGGGCTCTACTTACCTTCCTTTCCATTTCTTCTATTTGTTTTTTTTCTCACTGACAGAACTCATTGGTTAATTGAGATACTTTACCAAAGTGTTTTTCCCAGAAACACTATAAGCATAACACTCAATTACAACATAATGAGTCTCAGTTTGAAAATATTGGAAGAAGAAATCTGAATTAACCATGGACAAGAGCTGTCCTTCACCATGGCTGATTAGGATATAACTATGATTTACTATGTTTGGCAGCGGGATTTATATGCCAGCTACCATTAAAATCTTATGATGTGAGATCTCAGGAGTCAGCACATTAGTCTTACTAATGTTATAACTTTGATAAGCATCAAATGAAAGCAAGGTTTTGAAGTTCAAGTAAAAGGTTTTTTCCAAGGTACTTAAAACTGAAACTTATAATTAAAAAAAACCCAACCAAAAAACAACAAAAAACAAACCAAACCAACAAAAAAAAACAAAAAAAAAAAACCAAAACAAAACAAGCCATCAAAACCCAAACAAACCACCAACTAATATTTTCTGAAAGTTTTCTTTATAATTGGAAAAAAGTCTGATTGTCTTAATGTGTATAACATTTTGGCCTTAAAAAAAAGTTTTATGGACTACAGATTAACTACAAACTAATCTAGAAAGTACTTTTGAGTTTATATTCCTGGATAATTCAATGTTAAAATGCATTCTTCAAACATTTATTTGAGGATTTTTCAACCTTTCTAGAATGGTTATTCTTTGGTTCTTGCTGCAGTCCTTGGAAGACAGTCAAACTACTCAATAAGCAGAAAAGTAGACATTAAAAAGCAGCAAAAGAATTAGCAATGCATTCTTTACTGTATTTTGTATATGCAGGAGGTACAGATGAGGGGAAGAGAAAACAAGATAGAAAAAAGAATAAGAACCAGAATGAAAGCAAATCCCCTACATTGACAGTATGAATGGAGTCCACAAATAAAACACTTGTCTATCTTCCTTATGACCAAAAAAAAAAAAGAGAAAATATTTATTGCTGCTAGAGACAAAGAAAATTGAAAAAACAGAGACAATTTTGAAACAGGAAAGTTCAGAATCCAGTCAGTTCAGTGTGACTTAGCCTGAAAGGATTTTTTTTGCCTGGATTAATATTTTGCTTGTTCAAAAAACTCCCCATAGTTTTTAAAAGTCTAGGTAAAACTCTGAAAGAATTCTCATGTATGCATTTGCAATGGACATATTCACCCATCTAGTGAATTATAGCTTATAACTAGTTTCAAGCATTTGCTCATATGTGGTTGCATTTGGTTCACATGAAGTAATAGAAAGGCAGGCAGAGAGAAAGAAAGAAAGATCTTTGAAAAGGTCATGAGACCTCAAGCAGAAATGATGCTAAGCTCTGTCCTGAAAAATATGAAGTAATTAAAAGATCAAGCGGTCTGTAAAGCTTCCAAGAAAATTTCAGGTTTTGGTAAATGTATGTTCAATACTGAATATTGAAAATGAAGCTGTAGCATGCCAAGGAGATTCAAAATATCAAAAACTGTAGTCAAAATATATGTCAAACACCAACTGTACTGAGTTATTGAATGAAAAACATAATCTCATAGACATATTTAACATAAATTCAGTGTGAGTATTTTTCATTTAAACAGTGCAATGTCATCATTAGCTATTAACACCATAAGCAATCTTATAGAGCCTTATAAATTCAACCCAAAATTTGGAATGCTCTTTATATGATAATCAATAATCAGCATCAGACTATTTAACCATAACCAGGCTAGCACTGTAAAATTTCAGGAGGCAGAACAGGTTTGAGTACAGACCAATGTATGGATCTTCAAAAGCTCAGTAAATCATCTTTAATAGGGTTAAGAAACCCTTCTTCAAATGTGTAAACAAACTTTCTCCTGATGATATTTGCAATTAATTTCTGTGTTGCCTGACAATTGTATGTCATAATGACAATAATAGCAAGAATTGTAGCTTACAGGCTACATTTTTAAATCAATAGTTCCTGCTAACACTATTGCTGTTCTTTTTAATTATTAATGCATTATCTACCCTGAACACACTTTTGTGTATAGTACATTTAACCTAAGAGCCATGAATAGTTTTAACATTTTTGTTTAAATAATAGCAATTAAAATTTTATTCTCAAGTGTTATTTTGTCATATTTATACCAAATCATTTTAATTCTCATTTGCTGCTTTCCAAAGGAATCTAACATTTGGTAGGACCTGTATTCGGCCACCAAAACAAGAGGCTTAATCATGCACCCCAAAAAATTTAGTTAATATTTCTCTGCTGTAAAATAAAAGGTAGAATCCCCTCTCTCTCAGGTCTGGTGCATTATGTTCAATGTGACTAAGAATCTACAGATATTTAGCACAGAATTAAATGAGACATAAAAATATATCCAAAAGCTCTCTTGATTTCTTTCTACACAGGAAGTAATCAGGCCTGTAAGGCACCTCCAAAGATGTCTATGTGTTTCAATGAGAAATGAGAGGATGGGCATCTTTTGCAAAGTGTAAAGATGTCACATGTTATTTAAATTTTATGATGAGCAAAGACACATTATCACCCAGGAGGTGCTCAGATGTAATATAGGATTCATAGGCTTTAGCCATGTAGCTTTATTGTCACTTTGAATAATTTAGAATTACATGTTCTGCTCTGGGTTGGTTTCTTGGCTTTTGGGGTTTGTGGTTTCTATATTGAAGAGTCAGAAAATAAACCAATTTTGTTTGAGGGAAAAAAATTGAAAAATTATGCCTATGAAATAAAGAATTGTAAAAAAATATTTTCATGTTTATGATACTTCTGTACTTCCATACATTAGTGTATATCTTATTTTTCAGCATTGTATGATGTGGTACTTTTTTTTCTATCTGATACATCTCATAAAAGCCAGATATAACACACAGTTGTTACATGACACTGTCTCTGGGCAGAAGAAATAATGAGTTTGGTCTGAGTTTCAGTTCCATGTTTCTCACTGCCTTTTGGAAATATTACTCAGGATTTTTAAATTTAAATTTATCTATATTTCAGAATGGCCTATACTGCAATGAAGAAAACCTCAACAAAACAAGCCAAACTTTTACGTGTTGATCAGCAAAATGTAAAACATATTCTTCCAGACTGTTATTTTTGGGAGACATGCAGAACAATTAAAAAAAAAAAAAAAAAATTGAAAGAAAAGAAAAGAATTGTAGGATCATTTCTTTCTTAAAACTGGCTTCTTACACAGCAGTAAACTCATGAGTCTGGTGCTCATAGAGAGCCTGCGGTCTTTTGTTGTTCATTAAAAAACATCTTTCTGTTTCTATTACACATTATAATAAATTAGACTTTCAAAAGTAGATCAGGTGAATTTTTATATCCTTATTCTGAGAAACATGCTCTTAATTTCTGACACAACAAATATACATGAATTGATTTTTTGGAAACAGGACTAATGGGGTCAGAAGAGTTGCAGGGAGCAGGGCAGGTTTCCTAAGGCAGCTCCAGGCAAGGTATGAGGCACCTGCCTGGGGCAAGGCAGGCTGAGGCCAATGCTGAGGTCCTGATCAGGTCCAGTGAGAGAGGAACTGGGGTCAGACACAAACCTGGTACTATTGGGCAGCTGAGGGGATGGACTGAAACCCGGCCAGGATGGCAACTTGTATCCACACGGATCAGGATCTGGATCAGGATCAGGATTAGGATCAGCATCAGCATCAGCATCAGCATCAGCATCAGCATCAGCATCATGCAGTCCCATGACTGGGTGGGATCAGACTGCAACATGGCAGGAGCTGAATTTCAGTTCCATGCACCTGGAATCACAGCCAGGGCCCTGGCAGAGACATATACTGTGGAAGGCAAAGCCCTCCACCTACTGCAACCAGGCTAGTGACAAGTGTCTTCCACTTTCTAAAGTTTTGCTAAACAAGTACTAAATGTTTCTTCTAATGCCTGAGGCACGGCCCACACCCAGTCATGCTGTGACCTGGATTAGACTGACCTAACAGAAAAAGCTGAGGAAAACAGATGCCAAAATCAGGACACATAATTATCTTCTTATCAAGCTAGCTATAGCAGCATGGGGGGATTCTGCATGAACCCTTTGAATGACTGCTTTTGCCATCTGCTATTCTCTTGCAAGACATTGTGCTTCTGCTTAGCACTCCTCAATGCACACAAGCAGCACCCAGCTCCCTTCAACCACACACAGGAACGGTGTGGGCTATTCCTCTATAAAAGTAGCACCCTTTGGAAGTATGGCATGGAATAGTCATGAGCAGATGTTATTAAAATTGTAAAAAAACGATCTATTCTGACTATAGTTTTCAGTGTACAGAAATCACTGGTGTTTTGTGAACAAGATTTCCTTGTTTGTACATTTAAACTGGTGAGAGAAATGACATTTGTCAATCATAATTCTAGCCATTTTTTGGAGTGTTATTTGTTGTACTTTTCAAATAGGAGTTAGTCTGCTTAAGGTTTCATGTCTTTATAAATGAAGAAACCTAAAGTTTGAAGACTCTGTGTTGATCTGAAGACTGAAAAAAGAAAAAGAAGCCTCTCTGCTCTCTTGACAAGACATACACTTAGATGGGATTGGTTTATTGAAGCACAGATCAACATTCTGACTTTTCAGAATGTATTAAGAAAGAATCAAACCTCAGGGCAATTATAACCATGCAACAGTGGTTCCCTGCTGCCTTTCAAACTATAATTTTTCCCTCTAAAGAAAAAAGAAAAACAGAAATAACCTACATAGAAAGTATTTTTGGTACTTTTTAAGATGTTTTGTATTACAAAGAATTATTTTTAAAATGAAAACTATTCAATAGCTTGCTAACATTCTTCTTATATACTACCCAGGCTTCTTGTAATATAAATCATAATGTATGATTTCAAGATAAAGTTTATATTTGAAAGCATATAAAACATGTTTTTAGGTTTGGTTGGGTTTTTTTTTCCCCTAGGGCTGATTTCTTAATCTGTTTTTTCTCCTCCCAGAAATGATGATTGCATATTCAGATGTTAAAAATAACTTCATAGCAACTGACTTGTCTTCACATCCTGTGCAGGACCACTCTGGAAACCATTACTGTCAGCATTCCAGCAGCCTTGTCAACAACTAACTGCTCTCAGTTGCAGATGAAGCCATCTAGAGCAGCTCAGTTATTAGAGTATGCATGTAATAATATTAACATTGTGGATTTTATAAATTGAAATAGCAATCGACAAGGTAGAAGCCAAATTTTTTCAAAATATGGCTACATTTAATGTAGATGAGAAACAAGCAAGCTCTAAAATACTAATTTGGAAAAATATGTTTTCCAGGGTAGAATGATACCATAAGTTATTATTTAATTTTGAAATACAAGAAATAACTTTTAGAGTGGATTAAGCAAAATTTTCCTGACAGTTTTTGAGACAGTTTTTGAGATTTTGACAGCAAAAAATATATAAGCTTTCAAATGTTTTGTAGTAGAGCTATTCTGTGAACATAAATATATTGACACTACTTTTCTTTACTGTTAATAATAATGACAACAATAACAAGAAAATTAATCATATCTTGGGATATAATTTTGCAATAAGTTCTTTGCCTTTTTAATGGAAGATGACATTTGAGATATGACTTTGATAGGTTTTTTCTAAAGTTCAGGACCTCCACATTATGAAATTTAAATATACAATGCTCTTTTTAAGACAAATTGCCTTCATGCCTCTATCCTGTAGCAAAATTCTTCACTTCATCTGATTTACTGCGACATTTTAATAGAAGAGTCTAGATGTCAATGTTGAATTTAATAGCATTAAATTATTATTAAATAAATGGAGCAAATATACTCTTAATTAAAACAGAATCAAATTAACAATGTTTTTCTCAACTGTTGATGACATGTCACTTTGATACAATTTTTGGGGGGGTTGCATATTCATATTATTAAACCGAAAAGTTATCTTCTATCATAAAGGCTGAAAATCACCTTGAGTTCTTGTTTCACTTGTTTTTCTGAGGTCTGCACTGGGAATACTAGGAAAAATAAGATTTGTGCATGTAGTGTATTTGTTACAAAGTAAATTTGCCTTCAAAACCAGATGTGCAGTTTTATAGGAAATGTGGATTCATGAAAAGGAATGAGGATCTTTAAAATTCTGGTACTTCGGCCAGGTCAAAATTCACTAATTACTTATTCTAGAAGTTAATTGTAAACTCATTCTGTCCCTCCCACTGCAAAATGTTTGCAATACTTCCACATTTTTTTCACTTTAAAAAAAAAACAAACAAAGCAACACTACTTTTTTTTTTCTTACAAATTATGTTTTAAGATTATGTAGATGTCCATATTTTTTTTTTTTTTTTTTTTTTTTTTTTTTTTACCCTTCCTATGGTAGAATTCCCTAGAAATTATAGAAAACTAAGATCTGAGTCTGCTGAATAATTGAGCACATAGTCAGCATAAAAATGTGAGTTTTGTGACTTTGGTTATGCAGACTATGCAGCTTTCAATGGAAGATGAAACGTGATTCAAAATAACCTTTCCACCTTGCAACTTTTTACTTTAAATAGTGACTGCTGTAAATCTCTGCTTGCATAATGGAATGGGAAATTTAATTTTCCTACTAATTCTTGATACTGAAGTTAGCACTTAACAGAAGTTCTCCTGAGTGACCAATTCAGTGGCTAGAGGACAGGCTTTATTATTACAAAAAATCTTTACAATTAAAGCCATGGTTCTGAATATTTTTGCATCACCTTGGTTTCTTGGAGTTATTATTTGAATCTGGCATAGATTCAAGTAATTTGAAATATACCTGCAGGTAATATACAGATGAAAATGAAACTAATAGCTGATCTAATGGTGCTTGTGGTTAATTTGTCATGGATAAACTGGCAGAGTTGCACAGCTATTATATAATCAGGGAAAAAAATATGCTTAGAATAAGATGTGGCCCATCCACAGCAGAACTAAATGACCAAAATGGGATATGAAAATGATTCTGCATTGAGCTATGTGACTGTATTGTCTCCAGAGGGAGATGACCAACCAAAGCATAAGTATAATGATGCTTCAGGATTGAGCGCAGTATCACCCTGATTTAAATGAAAATATGTTTGAGATGTAGGTGAACATTAACAATTCCATGTGGCTAAACTGAACTAATAAACCTAGTTCCTCAGTCAGGGGAAGATTTTGTGCAAGAAAAATCCAGCAATTAATCTACTGGCCTCTACCTGTTGTGACAGATGGGTCAGTTTTGAGAAGATACAAGGAGTCTATAAATAGATTCAGTTGATTCAGTATTTTGTTTTGCAGTTACACTGAGTTTCCAACATGCTACTGAGTTTATTCTTAGTATCATTTTGGAGTATTTTCCTACACGTGAATAATGTAAGCCATTACAGTCCTTTTACTATGAAAATCTAAGTTATCATGTCTGTTTAGGGTCCATAACAAAAATGGGAAACCTTGTATGTGTTATTTTGGCCAAATTATCATAAGGAACATCCAAAGTGTCAATTTATTTCTAGATAAAAGGAGTTACAGAATATCTGTGGAGATAATAATGTATTCATGGTCTACTTAAAGTGTAGCAAGTTCTGACAAAATTTAAAAAGCTAATAGTAAAAAAAATACAAGTGATTTCTAGTTACAACATTCAGTTTGAAAGAGCTTAGGAAAAATCTCTTCAATAACAGAGATAAAACTGTAAAAAAAGAAAAGAAAAAAGCCCTAAAAAACAAGACCAAATGAATGAAAAAAAAAAAAAATCTATGTAATTTAATCCCCGTTTTCCTTCTGTGACTTCCACTTATCCAGTGTCCTGAATCCCCATGTCAACCTGTTTATTAAAAAAAAAAAAAAAAAAAAAAAAAAAAAGATGAGGGGTTAAAACCAGGTCAAAATATCAGGACAAGACAAATTCAGAGATTTCATGCAACCCAGTATGGGCAGGTTAATACAATGTCTGGGGCATTTTCTTAGGGGTGGCACAAAAAAATCACATTTAGTGGCTATGTTGGGGAAGATTTGTGGAGTCTTTTCTTATCAACATAATAAACTAAACTGATAATAAAATGAGATTTCAGATGATGTTCAGAGCAGGATCAGGGAAGTGTATTAGTCTTTGAGTAGGAATGTACCAAACCAGTAGTTATTTCACTATTCAGTTAAAATGTAAATATAAATTTTGTCTTGATAGAATCTTCATTTGACTCTTTTATACAATTTTAGTCAGGACTGGCCAAATGTACATCCTTCCCCAAGTTCCAAATCATTAATTCATGCACATTATCTCAATAGCTTGAGTCTCAAGATCTGCATCTTTCAAAAAAATGTAAAAGTGCTTCTGCAAACTATATTTTTATGAGTTTGAACTGATATCACATATGTCAAGTAAATATCTGTGTGTGCATATGTATGTTCTTGTTCTTGACATAGCAATTGGCATTGATATTGTTTGCCAGTTGCAAACCTAAGATGACTGCAGTCTTGAGCTGAATATATTTTGACATCACAACTGTTCTTAATGGGTTTTCTGTGTGCCTAACAGAATATATTCTGCCTCACTGACAGCTGCATGCATATGTAAAATCTATTTTTCGTGTTTTATCTATTCAGGTAATTTTTTTTGTTTATGCAAATAAACTATTTTCCAGAAATGATGCACCTAGAATAATGAGGCAATGAACTCTCAAAGGAGAGAACTTCTTCCGAAAAGGGGGAAGGTTTTCAAATAATTTGCACACTATCCACTACATGAGCATTCTCTTGGCAGATATATTGCACTGAAATGAAAAAAAAATCTGTTACAGGCACAGTACCTTTGGAAAGATCAACAAAAATGTAAATAGACAAAAGATGAACTATGAGTGTACTGTAGGTTTACTAAAGGTAGGACAATTTTGCCAGATTTTCACTGTCCACCCTGAGGATATTGCTTTTATGAAGGACAAAATGCTGTGTCTAATCAAGCTTCTGAATACACTACATTTATTATTGCTAAATAAAAAATCACCCCCAGTGTTACACACAGTATTTCTGGCTCTGTCAAGAGATGTTGTTGCTGAGTCATGGTTATATGCTGTGGTGTAAAGCTGTCATTTAAGAGATTTTATCTTAATGTGATATAAATAGCCATGGAGTTTCTTGAGATTAATAATTTCTTATCACATATATTCAAGTGCAGATTGTAAAATGATTATTATAAAAATATAAAAAATGAGAAACCTTCTCAATCTCTGATTTCCTTATTGACCTTGAAGAGTTAAAACACTAAGAAAATGGAAAAAGTCAACTGATGACAATCTCTATTTCAAAACAGCTTATTGTCAAAGTGTGTTTAAGCAAGGATAGTCACACAACTTGCAGGTACAACATATCAGTGTGCACAGAGAAAGATCATATGGTAAATGACCTACTCACAGTTCAACTTTGGAAGAATAGAGAAGTTTCCCCAGGATGTGATTTGAAAAGGCACTGAAAGCTGATGAAGAAAGAATGCAGGGAAAAAAAATTTACTAAGAAGCAAAATGGTTGTATTAAATTAATCTTAGCCATTTGTTTCAGTGTGTTTAGAGGTCTCTTTTTAATGAGTCGCTGTACTCCATTTTCATTTTTTTGCATTATATTAAGTATAGTGTTAAACAAATGAATGGAAACTTTATTAAGCTTCTTTTTTCATTAGATGTATGTGTGTGGCATGTTGGGGTAGGAGGGGGGGAAATTTTCATGTCAAGATCTCAAGATCATGTCATGAGGCCTTCATCATTTAATATTATAGAGAAACATAAGATATTAAGTTTATGCAAAATTTCTTTTTTTTTTTTGCAATATTTCTTTGAACAAATTTAAGTAAAATTCATTACAAAATGTTTCTGTGGGCAAGAGATTTCCTAGTAGCTGCTTAGTAAAACTGACCTTATGGTCAATATTTTGCTGCTAGAAGCATTTGGGGGATCTGAAAAGAATGCTGATTTTATTTAGCTTTTTAGGAATGGAACTTCTAATATGGATGGCTAATTCTGTGAATTTAAAGGAAGCCACAGAGTTTGATCTGAAGTGAGAGTCTTAGTAAATTTGGCAGTGGTAGATCCAGATGGGTTTTCCTCAGAGGTTTAGAGATGAGCTAAGCTCCAAATAGGACACGAACTCTCAGGGCTTTCAGATGCCAAACATCAAAGGAAACAGCTTAAGTTACACATACCCAGGCTTACAAGTAGCCAGTGGTGTAGAAGTTTGAGAAAGCTGTGGCAACATTTTGAAATATGAAAAAAAACCCTGCATTACACTAAATGCAGAGGCGTCTACCCATTAAATATGAAAACCTGCTTTTGATGAGATAAAAGAACATTCTGACTACAGACAGTCCTGTTCCTGGCTATAGATCCATAGTTGCTAAAAGCCTTGATGATAAAGCAGATCTACCAAACTCTATTGGATATATTTTTTATTACAGACCTAACATAGGGATCATTTAGCACACATCAGAATTTGAAAAAAAGATTCTGGGTTTTGCTTAAGGACTGATCTGAAATGTGGCACAAAGAAACTAATTGATGTATCATATTAGGTTTCAAAGGAATTATTTTCTTATCAAAATGTTTGAGATTTAGATCTAATATGCTCTCTGAGAAGTTGAACTAGAAAGAACAGAAAGTTAAGTTATTACTTGCCTCAGGAGTAAAATGCCCTTATGTCTTTCTTATTTAATCTGTGGGCTTTCTAAGAACTTGAAAGTCAGCAGAAAAATAGATATGTAGTCCTTGATATGCTGTATTCTGACCTGAACTCAGTTCTAGATATGTCTAATCACCTTTTTCTTTTTTTTTCCTGAGATGTGGCTAATCCACAATGCCTATTCAAAGCATACCTGAATAAAGTTAGAGCTCTTTCAATTTTTCTCCAAATACTTATTCTGTGCAATTATTGTATGGTAAAACCATTCAAACAACGCTGGAACCATGACCACCAAAAACTCCCCTCTGCTGTTCAGTGTCATACACCCTGCTGGCAAGGCACCTGCTGACAGAGGATGTGTGAGGACAGCCTCAGGACTCGCTGCAGCTGCATCTGCATGAAGCCTGAAGTGTCTCAAGGGTGCAGAGCAGTGGAGCTGGCAGATTCACTTGTGCACAGCCCTTGGCCAGTGCTTGGTAGCTCATCAAGGCTTAGGACAGTAGAAAGCCTGGACACATCAGGGTGTATGAGATAGCAGGGGTGAGATCAGATGAAGATTTCTGACAATGAATTGGTTACACACAGAATGGTAGTAATAACCCAGATTTATTTTCAGGATTGGTTTGGAGACTGTCTGGGGGTTTTGTGTTTTGTTTTGCTTTGCTTTGTTTTGTTTTGCTTTGTTTTGTTTTGTTTTGTTGCTGGTTTGGGTGGTGGTTGTGGTTAGATTTTGTTGTGGGTTTTTTTTCTTTCTCCCTCACATTAAATGACTATGTGGAAGTTTTCTAAAATTTTAAACTTTGTAGAATCTTCTAGCAGAACTCCATTTTTAATACTTAGGAAAATAATTTCCTTTTTCTGTCATGTGAAAATTCACTACATTAAACACACATAATCTTTATTTATATAATAATAATTTACTTTAAAAAACCCCAAACCAATAACAGAAAATATCATTATCTTTTTTTCCCCATAGGTGAAATATGCTAAATAACACAGAAAAAAGAAATCCAAACAATATTTAGCAGTTCCCAGTTGAATTTGAATTTAATTTACAGCAACATACAAACAATGTCTTTGAAGGGAGAAGGAGAGGAAAACTTATTTTCACCTAATTAGCCCACCTAAAAGCAAATTGTCAAAATTAATCCCTTTCAAATTAGCTTCAAGATTTTATGAAGGCATTTCATGTTAAAGTGCATCAACAGACAAAATGAATTAAATACCCAGGACCACAGACAAGGTAAATCCTGCTGTTTTTATCAGCTTCCTCATAAACAATAGAATCATGGTAAATCAGCACAAGTTCTCGTGGGTTCCCTCAATGAAGCATTTCATTTAAATTTGCCATATTTCAGTAGTCCCTCTACAGCTGGCAGTTCCCCTTTCATTTATCAAACATGGTATATAGCCAGCACCTTAAACTAAGAATTAAGGAAAATTATCTGTATTCTAGAGACTCTTCTTTGTTAAGACACTAAATTATTAGTATAGAATAAAATATGTTTAGCAAACAACAAACTAATTGGAGAGCATAAAAATGTTATTAATGACATTACTGCAGATAAGCAATAAAAATAATATTTTATAGAATCTCTTTCTGAGTGTTTCAGAAAAGCAAGGAGAAAAAAAATTCTGAACTACCTTTGTGGACTTCTTTTTCAGGGGTCATGCAGCAAATTACTTAACATATAAAGAACTTTTAAACACTTCCTCAATTGTTTTAACAATTGTGTTTTAGGCAACAGTTCATTAAGGTGACCCTGAAGCTGTATTCTGAAGATCTTTAAATATGAAGTAGGATATGATTGTGTCCCGAACCTTCTTTTGACTGAAAATTCACTATCACTCTCAACAGATTTTCATTTTGTTTTGTTTTGTTTCTTGTAACACATTCTTTTATTTTCAAAGAATGTGAAAGGCTTTTACTGAAAATAGAAATACCATTTTTTTTCTTGTCAAGGACAGGTAATAGTATTTTAGAATTGATTTAAAGCATTTTCATAGTGCCAAAATACCAAATGTGAAAATTTTATGGAGTGCAGAGACAGCAATAAAACTTCTGTAGAAAACGTCATGATCAAATTATGAATAGAAATTTTCTTTGACATATCTGCCAATGGCATTTCAGTTGGTTGTCTTCTGAGAAAACCCCATACACTCCATATTTAAAAAAGCTTTTGTACTTCATTGACATTTTAGTGCAATGGTGCAGGTCACTTTTATATATAAAATAAAGACAAATTTTGTTTCACTTCACATTGAGAAAAGGTCTGTCTTTATTTCTTCTGTAAGACACTCCAGTAATAAATTAGTAGGAAAAAAGTGTCATTACTTTTACTTTGCTTTTTTGGTTGAAAGCAAAGCATCTACAACCTCAAAAATATACATTTTTTTTAAGCTTTTCCTCCCAAAAATGAAGTGGAATTTGAGATAGATTTTGCTCATACCCATGCTGGAATTTATAACAGAACCAGCTGAATAATCAATGCTACATTTATGGTTGCATGGGTCATTGGATTTTTCATGCCTGATTGATGATAATGGTGAATGAAAAAGAAGTTGTGCAACAAATTCTCAGGTAACTGAAAAGCATAGACAGCTTGCTGGTCTGAAAAATTTTAAAGAAAAGTTCTTTTTTGCCTTGTTTTCCTTGCAAAAATTGCAAGGAAATGTGAAAACCACTCTTTTTACCTACGAGTTTTGCCAATTCCTTTAATTATAGTCGCACATTTTGCAAAAAATAAATATTGTGTGTTATAGAGTATATTAAAAATTAACAGAAAAAACTGTCTTGTGATTACTGTTCAGTGATTCCAGCTAAGACACAAATGTGATAGTTGTTTATGTTATCAAGACTTTTTAAGAATTTAAAATAACCTGAAATTTAAAATGCCTCCAGACACATTTCATCAGCATTAGGTATTTCAAAGTTATTTAAATTATCTACTTAAAAGAGATGAGCAATTTACTTATGGGGTCGTACATATCCATATGTGAGGATGATACGCAAGATGTTGAAATTTTTAATGTATACTTTATATAACAGTATTTTATCCATTTGTTAAAGTAAAACCTTGTGAGTTTAGTTTCATAATATGACTAATGGGCGGGGTCTTGTTCGCCCCTTCGTTTTTGTCAGTGAAAAAGGCCATGAATAAATAAAAAGCAAGTTATTGTATCAAAATTTTCTTTGTTGATGCAAGAACGTACTGGGCATTTCTGTGACATTCTCAGTTTTTGTCTGTCTCTCACAAGTCGTGATTTATTTTCAGTCCCTGAATGAGAGACCTGAGTAGCTGACTTAAAGTCTGATCATTTTATTTCTTTTAATACATGAACCAAAATAACAAAGGGAAAATACAGTGGAAGATTATTATTGAAAAAACATTTCAAACCCAGTCTTCAGCTATCTACTGCTAGGATAAAAGTTTTCCTAACTGCATGATACAGAGACATTTAATGCTTTTTTATATGTTGGCAGTAAAGAGGGAAAACGTGATTAAGTTCATGGTTTTATTTTCAAATCTGGTAAACAACTCTACTCTGGGGACTGGATCATAATGAATCAACTCATTTTGTGTGGGTCAAGAGATAGTTATCAGTCATTATTTTAGAGGTTTAGTTAAAAGGAAAATGCTGTCAATTTTTGGAAGTACAACCCCACTCACAACACAAATGTGTCCAATTTGAGACAGAGAGCATCTTTGCTTGTCTAGTCTCCTGTGGAATTTCTGGTCTTGTGCAGCAGATGTAAATTCTGGCAAGAGGTATGGCCAATTCTCTGTCTTGCTACACCAGTCATATTTGATGCTGTTTCTCATAATTCTGTGCTTCATTTCCTATTTTTATCCTCTTAGAAACAACCTTGAGTTTATCCACTGTCAGCTTGTATTATTTTGCTGTTTTCATTTTCTTTTAACTCTTTCTATTTGCATGTTTAGTTTAATTATAGAAAGAAACCTACATTTCTTTTCAACTTTACATAAGGAATAGTTTTGTTTCTTTACCCTGACTTTTTTACAGGTTTTTTCTGCATTTGTTCTGGATCAAATATATTTCTTAAATATTGGTTAAACAGCAGTCCATACTACATAGATGAGTTACAATTAATGCTTTGTACATTGACAGTGATATTACCTCATATCTATATTGTATTTACTACATCCAGACATTGCATTTGTTTACTTTCATAGCTTCATCAGGCTGGTAGTTTACAACCACCTTATCGGTTCATAAATCCTGGTCTTATTTCTCCTCTGCTTCAGTACAGAGTCCCCTGTTCTTATAATCAGTAAAAATACTAGGCATTGTTCCA
Organism: Certhia americana; assembly: GCA_018697195.1. NCBI lineage: Eukaryota > Metazoa > Chordata > Aves > Passeriformes > Certhiidae > Certhia > Certhia americana. The sequence continues at coordinate 137,210,117 of CM031858.1, read as the reverse complement.
TTCTTCATTTTCCAGTCCTAAGGATTGTCCATCCCTTTATGAATAATATTCCAATTATTTCATATTTTGCTCATTACTTTTAATTTTGTGTCATAAATTAGGTAAATTATTATTATTCTTCCATAAATAATGGTAACAAAAATTTTTATATTAATATGAGTAGTCCCAAGACAGATTCTTTAAGAGTTCAATACATTGGTAATTTCCCAGGGTTATAACACCATGACTAAATAAATAAATTTACTATAGTCTCCTTCTAAAAGTCTCAGTAGCTTTGTAATACATTTATTTTAGTGTTATAGGAGGGAGGTTATGCTACTCTCTCTGAAATAAAGTCAAACATAGCACAGTTACATAAGTATGATTCCATTTCCATTAGCTTTTCTACTTTTGCCCTGTGTTCAAAATTAGCTTCTTTGTTGATACCTAAATTAAGAATTTATGTAATTTTTAGGCAACACCTAGATTATCTGCAATCTCAGTGCTGTCTCTGTGTCACAATAGCATACATCTCTCATTGCATTTAAGGCTTGCTAAATCATATTGCTCTTGATTTAATTACACTTTGTAAGATATATTTCGAAAGACTTTATGAAACTCTTAAATGATAGTCTCATTTTCAACAATGTTTGATAAAATGTGACATCTATAATTTTTGCAAGAAAAGAAACTGGCACAGATTTAAATCTCACAGTGAAATTCTATATCAAACTCCAGCTGACTCTGCTATGTCTGTTTCCTTGATCCTTGTTTGTTACATACATATTGAAAGAACCCTCTATGCCTCCTATGGATGTGAATATGAAAAAGAATTTATTTGGCTGCAGAACACAGAAATGTTATGTCCTCTGTGTGGTTTTTTGACATTTGAAGTGAGAAATGTTAAATTCTATTATAAACACAGTAATTTCCTCAATTCAAGAAATTAAAAATAATTTTTCATGATTTTAGCAGATCATAAAGAGCTTTTGTAGTCATTCTAATATAGTAACAACTGAAATAGTGTTAAACATCTAATTTAAGCACAACTCTTAATCTCCATTCTTTAGCTAATGTTTGACTATATTTTAAAAAATGAGTAAACCCATAAAAAATTTTAAACCCATAAGTAAATTGAAATATACCTTTTTTGGAAAACAAACAGACAAAACTCAAACCTTCCGAATTTCATTAGTTATAGAAAGAATTAAAAAATGTTTATGCATGTGATTATTATACATTAGCCAGTAAATTAATTGTCACAGGAATACATAAAATTATCAGACCTTAGTAATTTTTTAAACTCTGTATTCTAATATTTCATTTTGAGGTTATCTGGGTCAGAAAACTGTCAGTGAAGTGCTTGTTATTGTCTCCATGTGTGATTGATGGCTCATTTTAAATAAGACAGCAGCATGATTCTACTAGCAGTGACACAGGATACATCAGAATATTTTAATAATATACACTCTGGTATTTTTGCTGCTTTGAAAAAAAAAATTATGTTGATTTGATTTTTAGCACAGAGCTGAACAGAATAAGGATTTCTTAATTAGGCTATACCACTAGTATCTTTAATTTACCTAAAATGTTAGTATATAGCAATACATATAAACAAACAACTGAATTGCATACATGAAGTATGTGATTTGAACTTGAAATGAGAAAATCTTTTCCTGCAGATTAAATAAATATAGATGATTGACTGAAGTTAAATTCCTCAGGAAAAAAAAGGGAAGACCCAAGCCCATTTATTTAATCTTTTTATATTCTTACAGATTATATACTGATGAAAATTTGAATAACTTTCTATATTATTTATTATTTATTTTAAAGTTTCAAACATTTAAAACCCATGAAACACATAGATATTAGGTATGAAAAAAAAAATTCTAACTTTTTAGTCCTTCTTAATGAAATTTTTATATCACCTATATTGCTAATTATCCTGAAGTACTGCTTTGTAATCTAGCTCCTTCTTTCTCAAACCCTCTTAACTACTTGAAGCAAAAGAACTTTCTTATGTGTGTTTGTGTTGGTTTTATGTTTGATTGCAGTGTAATTTTGAAATATTATTAATGGAGCATTATGTAGCATTCAGCTAGAAATTCCAAGGAAGGGAATTTCAGTTCTCCAGGAAGTAGTCAAAGATACACAGAACCTGAAGCCTTGTTGGTTGTCTGCTAAAGACATTTGAAGGAGTTTTCATGTTTCAAATGGTGATAAACACCCCTTCATAAAGATTTAAACTTCTTTGTCCTCTTTAGCTACCCTATGTACAAGAATACTTCTCTTTTGCTTGTAATTACCTCCTTCCTACATATTTCACTGCATATTTCCTAAGCTAGAAGTCCTGGAGACAATGCTTTTCTTAGAAACACAGCTGTAACGTGTTCAAATTGAGACCTGAATCATGAAGAGTATGACATTTATGCTGCGGCTTTCTCCCTCGTCAGACTATTGGGCTGCTTGGGCCCATTTTTATCCCTGATGAATGCAGTCTGTTTGAGTTGTCTCTCTTTTCTTTGTTTCCTAAATATTGATTTTTTTTTTTCTGTCCTGTTTGCTATCAAGGAAACCGTTTTTATTTGATTCACAAAATTGCCCTTCTACACTGTCCAGAAACTGAACATAGTATGTGGACCATCTAAGACCTGTGGTATCATCTAATTTCTCTGTTTTTTTGTTCCAGGGTCACAGTTTGTTCATTCAACAGAGAATAACTACTTTTCCTATAAATTCAAACTAAAACAAATTAAGGCAGAAATTTCCTATTTGCAACACAGTTTTAAACACAGATAAAACAAATCCAGATTGGCTAAGTTCCAAAAAGTCTCATGCCTTGTATTATCAATAAAAAATCTGTGTCTCTGAACTAGCAAAAAACACTGGGCTTCAATGATGAGTTTTTGAGTAAATTTGAAAACTAGAGAATCCTATTGGCTATATTATATTCATGTCTCAATGACCTTCTCATGAGAAATTTGGAAATAGTGTGTTACACCAGCCATCTGCCACTTTGTTTAATGAGATCAAATGAGTAAAAGAGATTGAATTTTCCTCTTTAAGTTGAAGTATATCTAAAAGGTTATTTTGTCTATCTGTTTCACAACTGCTATCTGAAAATGGAATAATATTGACGCCCAAAGTTTTTGGATGTCACTTAAAATTTTATTCTTTAGCTATTGTAGGCTCATCATTCTTTTCATTGACAACATAATAATTTATCTTCTTGTCCTCCTCATGACCGCTGTTCAACATCCTTTATCAATACTTGTTCAGATCATCTTTTCTTTCTTTCCTTTTGATTTAATCCTATGAGTTAGTCATGCAAAATGTCAAGCTTGCTAAGAAAGAGGAAAAAACCCATAAATATTGCTATAGAAACTGCTAGTGTCTGACTTCTACCCAAGGGTTTTTATTCTTTGGCCACAAGTAAGTCAGATTCATATTTTCACTTTTGATGTCAAGATACTTATATGCTTCTTTTATACCTTTTTATACCTAATATTTTTAACCTAAAGATTCACTGTCTAGTGATTGATTTACCAGATTACTTACTTTATGCATGAGTTGCATTGTGAGTTGCATCCTGTAATATGTCCATATTTGGCAGCAATATGCAAGGTATTCCACTAAGAAAGGGATTGACGGGTTGAAAGACTGAAGTACAAACCTGAAAATATTGAAATCCTAATCTGTGTTGTTCTGGGTCAATCGCTTCTTATAAAATTGCATAAAGTCTTCAGAATTCCTTGTCTTTTGTCTGGAAGTTTCAACTAATGAAAATCTTACTGTAGGAAGATGGCAGGAGAAGACTTGGACTTGGAGACATACTGAGTTGTGTAAGCTCCATTTTTATATGAATTTTGGATAAAAACACATAAACTGAATGATAAATACCCCTCAGTAGAGTACCAAATATCTCAATCTGCAGCTAGATGAAAGCATGAAAAACTGCATTGGAGCTTTCTGGACAATTATGTTTTTTTTCTTTTATAGAAACATTAATTTAGGAAATTCCTGTCCTTCTACTGCCTGTGTTATTATTTCTCACATTTTCAACACAAATTGGCACTGTTTTGCTTTGTTAATACTGCTTTTGCACAGGGAGAAGAAAAAAAAAAAGAGAAACCATAACCTCCCCCCCAAAAAATAACTCATGTTTTCCCCAGGTTTTGGTGTGTATGTACATATACATGCATAAGTCATTCAGTAATACAGCACATGACCTTAAGGAGATATTAATGTCAGAGTCCTCATACCAAAAAATGTCTCTCCTTTATACATACTTTGTATTGTTGTTGTCATCATAGTTATTTATGCTATAATAATTCACAACAGTTGTACACATCATAAGTACATAAAAATTCTAATTCAAAGTATCCAAAGAAAGAACAAAACATGTACAGAAGTATGCTAGCAAGAACACCGGTAATATAAAGCATTATTTATTGTCTTTATGGGGTTTTTTTAATGTTTGAATTTATGATAGCTTCTTGAACAATTTAGTAAGTCTGTATCCTTTATCTGAATTTTAGGAGATATAACTATTTTTTCTTTAAAGGACTGAAGTAAAGGAAGATTTATACTGATTTCAGATGAACAGAAACTAGGATCCTAAGTGAAGGTATTTTTGACATTGAGAGCTAATAGTCATGTAATAGTCATAGGCTATTAATGAGATACCTTAAAGTTATTCTCTTTGCTTAGAGAAAATATAATTTTCTCAATGTTCAAAGGGACCTAAGATTTTTCAGGCATTTGTAAGAAATAGTCTAACCGAGTAATTAGATGGGAATATTGAGGAAAAAAATACCTGAAAGGCAAATGAACTTCAGCAGAATTTAACATGTAAGAAAGCAGGCTGGATTTGGGTCACAATGTTTTCTTTTTCATTATCAAGACCAGATATATTTGCCTGGACACTCTTCCTTCACTATTCATTTGGTTATATTCTTTCTCCTATGCTAGTGATTAGGAATTCATTTTTGGTTCTGTCAGGCAGTGTTTATGATTTGAGCTTTTCATCAAATTTGCCCTTGCTACTTTCACTCAATTCTGAATTTTGATGTACTGTCACTCCTCTGATCTTGAAGTAATTAAATAGATAACAGTATTTTCCTATGATAGATATCTGCAATATAAAATTAATAGAATATTTAGAATGAACTATGTATAACAACCAATAATTTTCCTGTGATTCATCATATCCTAAACACCATTTCTGCCTTTTAAATGATCCTGAAGAATATCACCACCTTGGTAGTAACTTCTATTTGTACTAGATTATAACATGTATCAAAAATTCTACTTCTCCTCAGAGTTTTACTAGAATATTGTCTAATGCTTTATTAGTCAAAAAACAAGTTACAAAATTTTTACTAACACTTAATGGAAAACTCAGAATTAATAATTTTTCCATAGTATCCAGACCTTTAATATTGATCAAGCATAAGCAAAGGCTTTGGTATTTGTCTGCTTAATCATCTTTACCATTTTTTCAGTAACTCTTCAATCTATATGAGTTTTAGCAAATAGTCTTCTGAATAAATGTTTTTGATGGGTCTGACGTGAGAACTGAAATTTCACATCATTTAATTGGAACTTTAATATTAGTAACTTTACCTACAGGATGTGATTTCTTTTGTCCTGCATAATCCTTATGGAAATGATTGTGAAAACACTCCTTGTTATTGGAGACAAAATTTTGAACTCAAGACACCTATAATGTGAGACAAGACAGCTGGAGTATTCAGGATAAGAATTTTGCAATGAGAGTGCACTCTTTTGCTTTAATTTTGTTTTATTCAGTCATGACATAGAAATTTTCGTTTCTGGATGCCATTCAGGGAATAACAGATATTAGAGTAAAAGAAAACTCTCACTGGAGACAGAAGGACTTGTTCAGACTTTATTCTTGTTAATACACGTTCTTCAAATTTTAATGTCCCAACATAAATAATATTTCTTCAATTTGTTCTATTTTTTCAGATCTCATGATTAATGCTGCTGAAATCTGCATTTTTGGTATTTATCGGAAGTTTATTAGGGTGGTCCTGACTATGAAGGGTTGATTTAAATGTGTAAGAGAGAAAAAAAAATAAAAGAAAACATTGAATAAAGTGTTAAAGAAAGAGATTGAAAGATGAAATTTCCAGCAGTGATGAGGAGTCAGGGACTGGACTAGATGATATGGTGTCTCCTTTCATGAAAAATAAACAAACTAACATGAAATTAACAGTGATGTTTAACAGTCTATGGGATAAATTCACTAAGGTGAATATAGACAATTTAGTTTATTTTATGTAGCACTATATATTTTTCTGAGATTACTCATACCCCAGCTGGGAAACATAGAAATTAGGACTGTTTTCTATTTCCTCCCACCCATTTGCTGCTGACAGCAAATACCACTGGTCAAGAAGCTTCTGCAGTTAGCCTGCATGACTCTTGATGAAACCCTTTCTATAGAAACAAATGAGGCTGTGTGGAGAACAGCTAATATCATTCACAGGCTTCAGTGGGAACTTTTCAACATTTCTAAAATTCCAGCATTCCATGTAATAAAAAAGCAAACAAACAAATAAGTAAAGAAAACTCTCAGAAGATAGAAACAGTGATTAAAGAAATCACCTGAAGAAAATACGTCAGCATCTTAAAAGATTGAAATGAAGGATTTAAACTATCAAAATTTCTAGGTATTGCAAAGAAACAGCAGAAACTTAAGAGGAAAAAAATATAGAACAGGCACAAATCTACTCAAGATTGCCCCAGGAGCATCACATCTTGTTGTGTAACATACTGAAAAGACCAGAAAGGCTCACATACTTCTACAGTGTTAATTTTGCCTGAGGTTACAGCTACATGCCGAGATTGGTTAGGGCTTTCTTTCTCAAAAAACTCCCAGACTCTTTAAATGATACCATAAGCAATGGAATCACTAAAATATCAGGAGACATAGCAAAAAATTGAATGTGTGAAATGAGTGAAAAATTTCTCAATATGTTTGCTATATATTGAGATGAAAATACTGCAGATTATGAGTTATTATGGTATAGGAAGTACACCTTTGCAATGATTATATTGAAATATTACAGCAATTAACCAATACTAAGAATACATTATTTCATTCTTATAAATGAGAACAGAAGTGGATCTGCCTCTTGTGACTATTCATCACAAATACTTGAGGGTATTTTTTTTTACCATTCTTGTTTAATACTTCAGTGCTTTGGCCTCACCTCATTAACATTGTCCCTTTTTCATGCAGTTAGTCACTTGCTATTTCAAAACACTTCAAATAGAACAATTTAAAGTATTAAAATTTAGTACTGTGAGTCCTCAGTAAAACCTCAAATCTCCTACACAATTTGTCCAGATGATAAAAATTTTAAGTATAAGCTCAGCATTTCAGAGACAGTAAAATTGCTACAGATCTATACTAACTCCATTTTTGTACCAGCAGGATCAAGAGCACAGTCTGCTTTGGGGGTTTTACAATGCTGCTATGATTCTTAATGTGTAATTAAGAAGCTATCTGTCCATAAAGATCCCTCAGACCTGAGGAGCGATGATTTTGGTTGCAAGGACAATGATTTATTAAAATGTATATATTTTATATGGAAAATACCAAAACATACAGGAAAAGATCAAATCTGAATCTGTTGAAAATAAACCTAACAGACTGAACATGCTGTTATTTTTGTTGACACAAAACTTAATGAGTGTGGCATGAATGAAAACCAAAGGAAATTCCTCACCATATCAGATAAAAGGTCCCACTGGCTGACTTGACCTAGAAAGGTTTCCTGTTTGCCAGGGCTCAGACTAAGGACAATTTAGTCTGCCAATCTTTATCCAGCCCTCAGACCATTACACTCTGCTCATCTTCCGTGTAGGTGCTGACATTACCATGGGAAAACCTGGACAGTATCAAGCTTGCTTGCATGAGTCTAGAGGTGACAGCAAACGGCATAGAGGGATCAGGTATTTTTCTTCTCAGTCTTGTTGACGAAGGGAAATATCTTGAGATAAGACAGGGTTCTGTAGGTCAACAGCTGCTTGCATACTTGGTGTTGAGCGTATAAGGGTATAAGAAATGCCAAAATATCTGGTTCTTTCAGTTATCTGCTTAAGGACCATTCAGTGCAACACAAAAGCAAATGAAAAGGAAACTGCATAATTAGGCCCACCAACCCACAGAATCACAGTCCCACAAACATTAAGTGTTGTGTGGCAACAGGGACATCAGAGAATATCAGAATCTATCAGCCACTGAGGGAAGAAGTTCAGGCACTCTCTTCAAGGGGGTTGGCTTAAATTCATCACACATACAAGGAGGAAACAAGAGCTACATGGGTATTTTGCTATATTTCTTATGACTTCTGAAACTGTATAAAACTTACTGTTGGATATTTGAGGGAATTTGTGAAATGTGCAGGTGAAGAATAAGTATGGTAAAAGGGGGACAAGGGCCTTAAAAGTGTAAATGTTTTTCAAGTCTGCAGTCAGCAAATCAACCTGTGTGACAGAGCCTTATACCTAAGGGCAGCAGTCTGTCCTATCTTATGAACTATTACTATTTCTTAATTTTTTCTTTTTGTAATCCCATTCTACCCTACATGTGAGAGCTGCAAAGTGTGTGAAAGGTAGGAAGGGGAAGAGAGGCCTCAAGTTAGCTGTTCTGTTGATCTGTCTAGTATTCAGCTTAGAAGACAGCAGTGATCCATACAATGATCAGACCTAATCCAGGGTCATATATCTGTGTGATGGATAGCATCTGACCACTACTTAATCAAGATATGTTCAATCAATATTATAAGTAACTTCTGTATGCATAATCACTACATAATTAGTCAATGCCCATACAATGTGCATTTAACATAACTGTATGCATAAAGTATATTTTCTGCTTGAAATATTATAAAAAAAATTTCATGACTCAATATTTTATGAGAACATTCAAATATATTGTCCAAGAGAATGTTGAAAATTGTACCCTCATTCCAGATTTGACTGATGTCTGTCATTAATGGATCTGTTTTGTGAGCAAGAACCCATCAAAATACTAGTGAGTTTAATGAACAAACCACATCACAGATAGAATGTGTGCAGCATGCTGTGCCCTGACCAGAGGTATGCTCAAGATTTTATCATCTTGGAGTTCTAAGTGTCAGAAGGTACGCTCAAAGATTTATCATCCATGTTTCCAGCATCAGAGGTGATGTAAAATTTTATACCTATCTCTCACCCATTCTGGGCTACTGATAAATATCAGTTATTTATCTGTAAAATGTATCTGTAAATATTTATCTCATTAATAGTTACTTGCTTTGCAAGATTTTATGCCTTTTTTATTGACATCCAAAAAGAATCAGCACTTTGCCAGTGTGAAACAGCTTTGGTGTTAACAAATGGAGGGACTGGGATATCAATATATATGCAATATAAAATGTGCTGAAAAGCATGAGTGCAGGCAGCTGGAGACAACATGAACCACAGAACTCACAGGCTTGTGATATGCCAGCACTGAAGAGACATGGGTGTATGGGCAAGTCTGGGCGAGGTCTAAATGCCAAGAGCTAGGATTATCTGGAAGTATGTGCATTTCCTCAGTGAATTCAATCCTGCACGCATGTCAGTGTGTTTAATCCACTACTGAAGGTCAAAAAGGACTAACTGAAGAGTGGGAGAAGACTGCTACCTAGAAAGATGCAATTCCTGAGCCAGTGATTGGGTGAGCTCAGTCTCTGAGGATGGATATTAGGCAGATGTAGTGGATTTATTTTTTGCAGTGAGATAGGATTAGGAGAAAAGCAAAGCAAGATAAAACTTGAAAGGGTATAATGAAAACTTTAACAGAATTAAAAGAAAAAACATAAGAAAATCAGAATAAACCTTCAGGATATGTCTCTTTTCTCACACACCCTCTTTTCCACTGACAACGTAAAGACAAAAAACTTGGCACTTTCAGTCAGTTAACTACTTCTAAAATAGTCTTTCTTCAGTTCATTTAGGGAGAGGAGTTTCTCTTGCCATGCTGTGGAGACTTCTCTACAAGAAAACAGTTTTCTCATGACTTCAATGTCACTGCCAATCAGCCACCTGTGAAAGAAAAACCTGTTCGCAGTGTGAAAATTCTTCCCATGATTTGTAGTTTTCCCACAGCTGTTTTCATGGGCCATATCAACTTATTGGGGTGTTATTTTAAGGATGAGCTGTTCTGGCATAAAACAATAGTTCTCTTCCTCCACCTCTGTGAACAGAGGTTTTTTACTACTGTTTCTAAAGTAAGGTTTCTCATCTGTCTATGTTCAAGTTTTTCATTGGATCACAGCAACATCTATTTGCTTCAACTGCTGGTGCCTGGGCTCACGGCTGTGCTATAACGCTACATCCCCTCAGGGCATTTCCATGAGTCACAGGGAAATAAACCAAAGTTTGGTATATCAAATATATTTTCAACATAGCCTTACAAAAGAATTTCAATCAATGTCAAAGCATCTCTTCAATTCCCTTCCTCTAGAATTTAACTCCTTCTTCAATGACCTCAGAGTCCTAGGTTATTATCTCTAAGTGTCTTCACCTTTTTTCCTTTTTTTGACTCAGGAGAGAATTGGTGTTCATTAGGTCATTTATTCTCAAGCTTTATCATCAATTGAAACAGTTTTTATAGAGTCTTGCAACACTGAAAGGTTAATTGGGTCCAAACTCTGTGTCAGGAACACGGCTCGCTGTGCCTCTCTGTTGGCCACGCGGTCTCCATTGTGAGACTCCATGTGAGATGAGCTGGCCTCACTCTGCCAGGGTGCTGAAAACAGGAAAACCTGCCATCGATACTGTTGTCCTTCTGCCCATAGTAAAGCTGGTTCAAAGCTGTTGAGCACCCAAAGTTCATTGCCAGCCATTCCGAGGCAGTCATGCGGGACCTCCCCTGCTGCTCCAATCTCGGCCATGTTGTCACTCCCGATCTGCAATGGCAGCAACAGCACGGCTTCTCCTGGCCTCTGGGCCACTCTCTCCTAAGTTGCTCCTGGTGCTGATACAGCCTCCGGCTGGCACAGCCTGGCAGACTCTGCTGGGAAGGGCTCCAGCCCTGCTGGCAAGGAGCCCCAGCCACCTGCTGGGCAGAGCCCAGTGGGCTCCCTGGTGAGGGGCTCAGCAGCCTGCTCACCACCCCTCTGTGGACAGAGATCTCAGCTGGGCCACAGGGGCCAGCATGATCCTGGACACGTGGGCTGAGCCTGGGCTGGGCCAGACCCAGCCAGGCACCTCTTCCAAGGCAGGAAGCCAAGAGTGCTATACCTGTGATTTTTGTCTTAAAATACGTGTTCACAAAAGGCATATCCACCCTTTTCATTGGTTTACTCAGTCAATACTACAAAATTATCCATTTAGGGCTAAACCAGGACAGCAGACCTAGAGTCTGTACAAATATGTGATTACAGAAGTGCTTCTGGATGACTGTGCAGCATCAAGCTGGACTGTCCAGCGAGTAGAAGACCTATACACTGGGAAGGAAGGCCAGCATCTGGGCACGGATATTAGCTGAAATTGCTGTGAAATATGAGCAAGATCCTACTCCTGTCCTATGAATGTAGCAAATTTATTCAGTCTTTAAAGCACAGACAAGTGACACTAAGCCGTCTAATAACAAAAAGTTATTGTAATTAAAACAGAGAAGTAAACTCACAATTTAAAAATTAACTTAAAGCAAATAGAGGATTGTTCTTCCCTGTATTTCTTGAGAAGTATATTTCTAGGGCTAAGTCTGAGCAATTCTTAAATTGTTTATTAGAACAGAAGTAAATATTTGATGTATACTATTTTTATGCTTAATAGAGCTATCAACACCAGGGGAACAGAAGTGTTTTCAGGCTGAACATACAACAGCAAGTAGGCCAGCTATTTTAAAATCAGGTACTTCTTTAAGATTATTAAACTATTACTTAAATATTAAGTTACTATTCTATATATTCTTATTTAATTATAAGTACTTGTAGCAGTTTGATGTATTTATGTCTATGTTTTTGTAAGTGGGTTTCAAAAGAAATATCTTCTACTAACCTGAGACAGCAAAAATAGATGTGTTGATGTCTCATTACAGTATCTACTCTGGGGCTATGGGCTATGGTTTGGATTTGGGCTGAAGGCAGTATTGACAATTCTTACTGAGTGGTGTTTACACATCACCAAGGCCTTTTCTGCTTACCCCAGCTCACCGGTGAGGGAACTGGGGATGAGCAAGAAGTTAAGAGGGGTCACAGCCAGGAGAGCTGGCCCCAACTGGCCACAGGGACATCCCATAACATATGGCATCATGCTCAGTATATATATATCTGGGGGAAGAAGGCAGAAAAGGATGTTTGAAGTGGTGGCGTTTGTATTCCTGAGTAACTGTTCTGTGTGATGAGAGCTTTCTTGGAAAGGACTGAACACCTGCCTTCCCCATGGGAAGCAGTGAATTAATTCCTTGCTTTGTTTTGCTTTTGTGTACAGCTTTTACATTACCTATTAAACTCTCTTCATCTCAGTCCATGGATTTCTCACTTCTATCTTTTTGATTTTCTCTCCACAAGAAATTTTCATAGTTCCCAACATTTTAAATGCCAGAAAATTCCTGTAGTCATACAGATGCTCAGAAACAGACATATTGCCTCTGGTGAATAACTGCTTGTTCTTTTTAAGGCTGTTTTTACTATTGTTCATACTTTATGTAAACTGAAAGAACTTGTATGGAGACTTGAACATAAAGCCTGTTCTTATTTCTAGTGATTCTACACTAATTTATATGTTGATAATATTACCTGTTAAACATTTATGAGCTGTAATCTCTCTCAATCATCAGAGATTTTTGAAAAGAATCATTCTTGTTAAGTCCTTTTATATTCACAAGAAAAACTATTGAGTTCTTCTTGACATTATAATAAAAATTTTATCCTAATCATCTTCTGAATAGTACTATCTTTTATCCTGACCATAATTATCTGTAATATCAAATTCCAAAGCCATTGATTTTAAAATTTAGTTTTTAAAAAATTCTACCACTTGCTCCCTTTTTTTCCCTTTGGTTATATTTGAGATATGCTGTAATTCATCAGTCTTTACTGTAATTTCTTCAGGGTTATGGAGTATTTACTTCAAAGACTACAGAAGGTCAAGGAAAAAAATTCTGAGATCAGAAACTGAATATGTGATTCCGTTTGCATAAAATAAGCCACAAGGTATTACTGCATAATACATTTTTACATTTTATTTTTAATCTAAATAATATCTCAACAGTTTAATCAAAACTCTAACCAGTTATGATGGTGCTAGCACTCATAGTCTCAATTGTTATGTAATGTCTCTCTTAAACCTTGTTGCAGTGAAAAGTTTGCTGTCCTAATACCTCTCATGTTTCCTTTCTGTTTCATTTTCCATTGGACTGTTTCTGTGTACTGGTAAAAGTTTGTGGTGCATGGCTATGACAAGTTGTGAGCTTCCTGATGTATTTCCCAGGAATGCAATCATTGTCATGATGAGAATTTCTTCTTTCTCTTTGTCTGGACAGCCATGATGTCAATGACAATAATTTGTTCTTCTCTTCCTGCTTTCCAGTTGTTAACCTCTCTTAATAAATATTATTTTCTCTCCAGTCATTTGTAGCTCTTTGTTATTTTCAAATTTACTGTATGCATGGCTTTTAATATGTGTTTGATACTTATCTTTTTTCCTTATTTTCCCTGAAAAGGAGGTTTTCCCACCTTTTGAGTTTACACATTGTTACAAGTAACTTACCATGCATGAGCTCTTGATAATTCTAGAGCCTCTAGATGCCATTTCTGGTATCATCTGGCCCATAGCTTCCAGGTGTCTGTTGTCATCCTAGTCTTGTCCTTCCTTCATGTACATCATAACTTGTGTAAAGGATAAAGGAAAGATGATGGAAGTTGTTTGCCTGAACTTTAGTTAAGCTTTTGACACTGCTTCCCATAATATTACCCTGGAGAAACTGGCTGCTCATGGTTTACACAGGTGTATTTTTTGCTGGGTAAACATCTGGCTGAATGACCAAACCCAGACAGTGGTAGAGAATGGACTTAAATTCAGTTGGCTGGTCAACAGTGATTAGTTCTTAAGGTCTCTTTACTGTGGCCAATCCTCTTTAATACCTTTATCAATGGTCTGGATGAGAGAATTGAGCACACCCTCAGGATATTCAAAGATCAAAGGAAGTTGTGTGGGAGTGTTGATGTGCTGGAGGGTAGGAGGGGTCTACAGAAGAATATAGAGAGGCTGGATTGATGGCCACAGGCCAGCTAAGATGCTCAACAAACCAGGTGCCAGATCCTGTATCTGGGTCACAGCATACCCATGCAGTGTTACAGGCTGGGGGCAAAGTAGTTGGAAAGTGGCCCGGTGGGAAAAAACCTGGTGATGTTGGACAGCTGGCTGAACACGAGCCAGCCTGTTCCTATGGCCAGGAAGGCCAATGACATCCTTGCTTGTGTCACAAAAAGTGTGGCTAGCAGGACCAGAGTAGTGATTGTTCCCCAGTACTAATCACTGGTGAAGCAGCACCTCTAATGCTGCGTTTGATTTGGGGCCATTCTCTTCAAGAACCCTCATGGAGGTGCTGGAGCAGGTCCACACAAGAGCAAAGAAGCTAATTGAATTGTCTGAAACACAAGTCTTAAGAAGAGTAGCCGAGGGAGCTGGGGTTGTTTAGCCTGGAGAAAAGGAGGCTCAGGAGAGATTTTCCTACTATCTATAATTACCTGAAAGAAGGTTGTAGTAAGGTGTGTGTTTGTCTCTTCCCCAAATTAACATGTGATAGGGCAAGAGGAAATAGCCTAAAGTTGTGCCAGGGGAGGTTTAGGTTGGACATTAGGAAAAGAAATTCTTTACAGAAAGAGTTATCAAGTTCATTAGAATGAGCTGCTCAGGAAAGTAAGCAGCAGATTTAAAGGAAATGTGGATGGGGCAAATGGTATGGGGTTTAGTGATGGAGTTGGCACTGTTAGGTTAACAGTTGTACTCTGATATTAGGAGTCTTTTCATACCTTAGTGATTATATGACCCTATAATTCTGTTACTCTAGGACCTTAGATAGTTCTTTCAACATAATAGAGCCAATTGTTAGGTATATCACAGATAAAAATAGGACATAAAATACACAATTACACAAAGATTTTAAAAACATTGCTTCCATCATATAATGCACACTTGAGCCCCTGTTGAAATTTTTGACCTTCTGTAATTACCTTCTATTTTTCTCTTTTTTCCCACCAACCACAATACTAAGGTATCTTTTACCAAGTGCATTGGCAAAATGTACTTGTCAGTACAGCCATCTGAAAGAAATGAAGGCTCATTAAATACCCTGTTTGACCTCAAGAATATATTACAGGACAATTTGTCTCTCTCTGATTGATTTTGGCTGACCTTGTGTAAATAACAAGAAATGAAAATACTAAGAAACACACACAAAAGAAAGCACCCCACTGTTCTTTCACTGCCTTGTACATCATGAATGTCTGGTTAAGTCAGAACTTTTTTGTCTCTAATGCAAGTTAGCAGAAAGTTTTTAAAAACTGACCCAAGAAACTTTTAATATGGTAGTTGAATCCTACAGAGATAAATACTCAAAAATATCTGAACATGGTTTAGATTCAGAAAGAAAAAAATGTATCGTTTTACTGGAAATGGGAAAGTAGGAGATATAAATTAGTACAGAAAACTGTCTTGAAAAACACCATGCTGGAAGTCTGCCAAATGAAATTAGGTAAGATATCTTGTGAATCATAATCCTATAGGCATCATTCCATTATTTCCATTATTCCATTATTTCTTTCTATTCTGTATTTTTATTTTCTCTGTATTGACACCAATCACATCTATCACAGCTTAGAATCACCAACTTTTATTCCCAATTTTCTGTATAAAGAAAGGATTTTCTAATATTACTTTCACAATAACATAGTTCTTTTACCTACAGAGTTTAATTAGATCAATGGCCTTCGTATTTTCATTCCATCTCAAAAAATGTTTCTATTTTTTAAAGTACTTCATCCCAGTAAATTGAATTATGTTAAATTCTTTTACTTTCTGCATATCCAATCTTCTTTCCTTAAAACAAAAAAAAAAAAAAAAACAAAAAACCCCCCCAAAAAATTAAAAAAAAAAAAGAAAGAAAGAAAAGGCATGCTTTCCTCATGTTGTTCTGTAAATGTCATGAAAAAACACTTAAGGTGATAATCAGCTTTTTACCAGGTTGAGTTGCAGAAAAACTGTTACTTCTATATATTCTTGAGATATTCCAGGATTTATGTGGTTTTCCCTGAAACTTTTCATGATATTAAACTATTAATTTTCTTTAGTATTTAATGTTTTCAGCTATTCTGTGTTAAGGACATTTATTATAAAATCTGTTAATGTCACAGAAGATATGTGTATTTGGTTTGTAAGTCCTGGGTTTTGGTAGCATGGGGGGCTACAGGGGTGGGTCTTGTTAGAACCTGCTAGAAGCTTTCTTAGTATCTAGGAAAGCCAATCCCTGCTGGCTCTGAAGATGGCCAAGGTGGTGTACAAAATGATGGCAATATGTCTGTGATAACAGATTTAAGAAGAAATCAAAACAAAAAGTGGTGGCACAGTTTTAATTTCAGGCAAAGAGCAGAGTGAGATGGTGTGAGAGGAACAATTTTGCAGACACCAAGGTCAGTGCAGAAAGAGGGGGAGGAGGCACTCCATACACCGGAGCTGAGATTTCCCTGCAGCCTGTGGTACAGACCATGGTGATTTGATCAAATTTGTTCAAAAAGTGCCTGCATTTAAGATCTCAGAGTTTAAGGGTCGTAAACAAGAAATTTAAGGTCCAAATACTCAATAAAATACACATACTTGATTTGTAATTAAAAATCAGGTTTAATCCTGGCCTGAGTCAAGGGAGTGGCAGTTTCTCTTCCTGGGAAAAAAAATAAAGGATTTGCAGAGAATTCCTACTTTGAAAATCTCATCTATACCAGAGATGTATATACCAGGGTTAACAGAAGCTAGCAGCTCCTTGTGAGCTAACAGCTGTTCCTAACTCTGTCTAGGCACGGGGAGTTGCCCACATAAGGAAACTGTGCTATCATGGCTGAATAGAAAACTGCTTCACCATGAATTCCTATCCTATGTCCATCAAAGCTATTGTGAACTCTGAGCTAGCTGAGGAGAGTATGCAATTGATTCCGAAGCATTTGAGATTTACTAATAATTAAACTCATTTCTTTTTTGTTATTATTTTCTCCCATGCAACTTGTCATTAAGCACGGATGGAATAACCTTGCTTTTTAACACTTACAGCTTCAAGTCTGAACTTCTATTTCAGACACTCTGTGAGCCAGTAGACTTCCTGGGCACAAGCAGGGAGCTTACCTTAACAAACTCAGTCATGATTCAATTGTTGAAAGTAAAAATTGTTTCCATTTTAAAATGTATAGAATCAATGTAAGAAAGGACACACCAGTGACCTTTGAAAGCAAGATCCATATTTTTTTACAACTTTCCAATAACAGATTTTCTAGAGCTATAGAAAATGTTGATCTCTCCAGTATCTGACATATTGTCCATTCCTGGTTTGAACCTTGAGAGGCAGTCATGAAGCTTGGTACAGTTCAAACAAATTTTAAGAATATATAGAATGGCGAAATAGGAAGTATTCTGAAACACTGCTATCTTGAGATACAGAAAAGAAGAAAAGACAAGATTTTGCTGTTCTACATACTTAAGGAAAAAAGTTAATATTTTATAATCCTCTCCCTAATGTATGCTTTTTTGATTCTTGTTAAGTTTCTGAATGCTGCTTTCAGCAAAATGAGCATAATTTTCTTTCAAAGTAATTTAATATATTTAGTAGCTGAAATATATTTTGGCATTTCTTGAGAAAAAGAGGAACCCAAAAACTTTTAGAAGGTTACTCACTTTTCTTTAAGATTACATTTGCTGAAGCTGTATTTGGTTTTGACACAATTTGATTTTGTTCCTTAAGAATTTTTTTTTTCTCTTTTTACTTTTCTTTTTACTTTTCTTCTAATCATTTAGAGAGAAATGCATAAATTTGGAGAGAAATTTTAGTTTTCATTTTTGTTGCTTTTTTCACCAATAAAAACAAAAGAAAATCATTCCTTACCAGGAAATGCAACATGTTTTGCAGTAAATCACAAAATGAAGTATCTCAACTTCAAGATATTTAGATCCTTTGAGTTGGTAGTTTGCACCATCACGTGAAAGTGCAAAATACGGTTTGCCACACTTCTTAAAATAGTGAAAATGCCACTAATTTCTGTCACAATGGAAATACTGTTTAAGTCTGTTTCAATAATTCCAATAATGGAAAAAACAGTAATTTTCCTATTAATAAGTCTAACATTCAGATGGCATTTGCAGTTTAAGCTGCTTACCAGTTTTCTACTAAATATGTTTCAATTACTTATTTACTACCTTGCTCAAAACATAATGTACAGATGTATAAGAATTATTCTTTTCACCTGCTGAGATATAACAATTTGGCTTGGAATTTATTCTATTCTAAGCATTCTGTCAAGAAAGTAGATTAGTTCAGGGACATGAAGACATTTAATTTCTTATAAGGAAGTACAGAAAAAAATAATGTCATGTCATCTATATCTATAAAGCTTAAATAAAAGGTATATCAGGATATTTCTTTTGTCAGGGTCTGATCAGAAGGAGTAACTAGAATGTAATATGAAATCTTCATCAGTAAACTTGAAACAGACATCCCAAGAGGGAACAACAATTATGACAAATCTTCTCTTATGTGGCATATTTTAGGTGTTAGTATGAGATGAAACTATGCACAAATTTAATCTTCCAGGCAAGACTTCACTGCCATTAGCAGCACATGGAGAAGTGCAGAAGCTCCCTTTAATCTCTCACCATCAAATAGGTTTTGCCACTTCCATGTTTTTTTGCAGTCTTTCAAGTTAATAATCTTGATTACTTTTACTCTCCCAATTCCAAAAGGTCTGCCCTGACTCTTCCTATTACAGAAAATAATCACAAACATGAGTATTATTCTAGAGGAGTCTTTTAAATGGCTGAAGTGGTTATAACATACCTAATATACCCAAACAAACATGTTTCCTTTTAAAAATATGAATAACTATAAAAAAGAATGAAAAAAAAATAGTCAGCCATTGGCACCATATCAACTTTCTTTTCCACACAAATAAAATATATTTCAATGTACTTCAAAAATATTAACAGATTCTTTTTTCCCCTGGGCAGTTGGCAGTTCTTACCTGCATTTTCTTTTATAGAACATTTTCTTCATGTTGAAAGGGAAACTGTAGGCGTGGTAGTCTGAGTAAACATGAAATCATCTTTTAACCTTCTCTGTCACTTGTACCTCTAAACAGATAGGATGTACACACTTTTTATATACATTTAATCACTTGGGTACTCACATTTATATAAAAAAAAAATAACTGGAAGGAAAGGGAAAAACAGGACTTTAATTTTCACATAATTGAACTGCAAAGGGAGTTTAATATAGGAATATAAGACCTACAACTTTTCACTTGAGAAATCAATGTCTAAGCATTTTCTCACTGACTTCAGTATCTTACGTGGGTGTCAATCTAGCCAGAAAATCTTTCATTTCTGAATTACTGTACTTCTAAAAAGCCTCTGATCTGGAGAAAAGCCATCTGAATCAGCACAAATATTAAACCCCTGTGGAATTTCACTCCTTGAAGTAGATAAATAAAAATTTAATGTATTTCAGAATCAATATCGTGGCAAACTATAAGCCACCTAGAAGATATGTTTAGGAAAAGTTGGGTTTTTCTTTTCAGTCGTTTGTGTTTGAAACTCCCAAGATACTGCTAGCAGTTCAATTCCCAATCTCTTTGCCGGTCCCACGTGAAACACATGCTGCATTCCAGCTCAGAATCAGATTTCCCACAAGACTGCTGCCCTTTTCATTTATCACAGAAGAAAAAGTCAAAACTTCAAAGATGGCAGAAGCAGCATGTAGTTAGAGTACTTTCCCGTACTTTCATGACTTAGCTGGCTGAGATAAGTTGCTTCCAAATATTTCTTAATAAATATAATGCTGCCTGGTGTTTGAAGAAAAAAAGTCTTGTTTCAGTTTATGACATAGGACTATTAACCAAACCATTGATAAGGGTAAACTTAAATATTTTCTTTTTGAAATGACTAGTGAGGTTGAGTATTCTTCTTTGTACCAACAGACAGTAATAGCTTATTTCAGAGCTTTTAGAAATTATAGCAAAACTGAAGCTTTTTATGACTCTTACTTTCTTCCCAAAATATTTAAATTAACCTTTTTTCCTTCTTTTAGGATAACAAGGGAATTTCAATAAATTCCTTTTTATATGTCACTGTGATAGGCCTGTGTTTATGCATTAGATACAGTACATAGATCCAGCTGTGTAGATCCAGCCTCTGAAAGGAGTTTCCTTTCTTTTCTTTAAGTCAATATCAAGTGCCTTAAGTACCATGGTACATTTGAAAATCACTACATTTCCAATTCAAGCAATACAAGTCATAAACCCAAAACCAAACACACCTTTTATTTTGCTTAATTTTTAATATATTATAGCTTCCATGCCAGGGAATCACATACATGTAATAATATGGAATATACTATGTCACAGATTTTAGGAAGTTTTGAAGAAAATTTTTATAAATTCAACAGGTATCAGAAATATTTTAGATGTTGTTTGTGCAGCTATGGTTATGGTTACACTGACTACAGTTTCACGTATGGATGATCCATTTGTATAATTTAAATTCAGCTTTAATTAAAGGCAATACAGGTGTGAGAAACTGATAAATAATGATGTATCTGATGGTTCTCATTGAAATTCTGACTGGAGGAAATTATAAGGTAAATTCAGGACATCTGGTGCTATATAATGAAACTTTCAAAGAAATATGTGAGAATGTGAATTAATTTCCATAATACTCTTTATTGATTTTTCATTATAAGAGATTTTTTTTTCCCCAAAATGTATTTAGAAAGTGAAAATCTTAAGAAACCCCATAAGCATATAAGCAAATTGAGAGAAACCTGATTACTGAATATTTGGTGGGCCACATGTGAGTATAGGAAGGTATTTGTTCTTCTTGTAGACTTAGGAAAGTTTCAATAGCCATCCAACTATAAAAATAGTGGAACTATTCAAAACTAAGACAGTGAACATCAAAGGAGTTAAAGGCAATGTCAAGATGATGGATAACTCATGATATGAGGGCACTTTCATTCATAAAATGAACTCTAAAATTTAAAAGCAGTAATTCTAAATATATTATTTTCTAAGAAGTTTTTAAATGTAAGTTTTTAAAAATTTTAACTATTTATTATAAATTATTTTAAAGGGCTAATGTTTTGATTGTAAATGTATATATATATATTGCTATTAAAAATATAGACCACTATACTAGTATTGTTCACTGTTGAACAAAATATCTGTAGTTGGAAATGTTAGTTTGACTTTATTTTTGCAAAATAAAATACTATCATATTTGTAGCTTTATTAATACTGAAAAATTTTTTAAATTAATTTAGAAATGTAAGTTCAGTTATATCTTTATTTTGAAAGAACTCAATTTTTGAACTTCAAAGAAAAATAGAGAACCAATCCGTAACTGTGCTGAATACATGAGACAACTGAAAATTTTGGGAAATACTGAATGCGCAATCAGTATCATACTCAAAATGCCTGGCTGACTTGAGATCAAATGAATAAAAAATGGAAAGGAAAATGAAAGCTCCTTGTGTTCAACGTGGTAAACATAAGGCTTATATTAAATAAACAAATGTTTCAGGACTATAAATTCCAGTAATAAACTTGAACTAGATTTCAGAATTTAAAAAAGGAGGATGCTAGATTAATCTGCCAGGAGAGACTTGACAGATGAAGAACAGTCAAAAGCAAAACAAAGAGAAAAGAGGATGCAGGAGAGTCAGGAAATACATAAGACATGCCAGCAGGGAAAATTCACAAGAATTGTAAATAGAGCTTAGATGGCACTTGAGGGCTATGAGACTACGACTGTCTGCAAGAGCATAGCTACTCTTGTTAATAAAATAGCATCAAAAAGACTGTTTAAATTGTCAAAATGTCTGAAAAAATGTCATCCTTGTAAAAAAAAAACTTGTGCTTTTTGTTTACTGTCTTTAAAATCAGACCGATATTATGAAAAAATAATTAAAAAAAAGAACATCCCTCCTCCTTCAAATCATAAACACACCCCTCCCTCCTGTGTATTTATGGAAGACAAAGATTATAAGCAGCAGCATAAATTCTTATAAAATCTTTCATGCTTTAATGCTGGACTTGCATCAAAACAGATTGTCAAAAAAACAGAATTCTTTTTCATGTGCTGCAGATGAATGAATCCTGGAGAAATATAAAGAGCTGTGACAAAATAAGCAAAATTAATTGTCCAAGAAGGAAATGGAGAGGAATTAAATACAAATTAAATAAATAAATAAAATTTAAAAGCTCCAACTTTTCTGCTGTCACAGATCAGGTATCATTTAAAGAACTTGAAAAGATGGGAGCAGCTTTGAAAGATATAATAAGAAAAGAGAAAATCAGACACAGTCTAATAAAGTCATCACCACTAGTGCCAGAAAAATTGAGGTCATAAGTACTACTGTTAAAAACAGTTGCAGCCTTATGTGATAACAACAGTAGAAATCGCTGACCCTTCTACCTCAAAGCAACACATTCTTTTTTTGCTGGCTATTCACCTGAAGCTTCAGTGCTGTAGTCACCACGTCTATCCTTAGAATATTGAACTCAGTCAGTCATATTACCACATCTGTCCTTTCCACACAAAGAGCTCTCATCAGAGGCCTAATTATTTTAAAACATCTGATCCAAAGCAACATGTCATCTTACACCTGCTCTGAAGTCCAAAAGTGAATGGGACTTAATCCCAAGGTCATCTTGGAAGTTCTTAGAATTTTAGATATTATGAATACTCCTTCTTATCCAGACAGATCCTGCATATCGTCACCATTTCTCTTCTTACTGTTCGTTCAGATGCTGCAGTGACTGACCCTCAACGACAAACCCTTAAAGCCTGAAGGGAGATGTCTCTGTCACCTTCTAGTGTGTGACAAGAAATAAGAATCTTGGGACAGAACTAAGGCCAGCTATTTTAGTGAACAGTTAGGTGGTGGCACCTAAAATTATTCTGAAAAATATTTTACTGAAATTGTCCCAAAAAAGATAGAAAAGGAAGCACACATACAGAAAAGCAGAAAGGAAAAAAATTTGCACAGCAAGGACATAAATAATTGTTCTGAAGTGAAATTAAACATACTCAAAATTCAGATTATGAAGTAGGAGAAAACTGACCTATGAAGGTATTATGAAATTAATCCTGCAGTCCTAAAAGAAAAATCATAATGACTGAATGACTAAGTGAAAATCTTGACAGAAGTTATGAAATGTTCCTTGTAATGCTGGGCAAAATTATTTCTAAGTATTTAGAACATCTGCATAACAAGACAATATTATGGCTTCAAAAATTAAATATTAATTACTCCAGGAAAAAAATTGAATTTCTGGGGAACCTAAAATAACATGGAAAAATTATTCTTTCTTTTGCCTCCTTCTTCACAACTGACAAAGAACTTCCAGTGTGCAAAAGCAAAAAAAGAGAAAGGAGTTTAGAAAAAACTCTTGTGTCTTGAGCCTCATTTTGTGCTTTTGGTAAAGCTAATGCCATGGTGTCCTAATTAGAATTGGTGTCCTGATTAGAATCACCACGATTCATCATCATCTTTCAATACTGAAATAAATCATACTTATATATATAAGATTTTACTTCTTACATATAAGATGTCATTTTACACATTACATCTAATACAAATAAAACATGAAATGGTTGTAATTGCATGTAACATTTAGTTCTTCAGTAGAAAGTAATTTGCATTGAGATGCTTGTCTTCTGTAAGCACCTTGAAATAGTCATATTCTTAATTTATATGATTGATACTAATAAAAAGAGAACTTGGCATTTAAAATGTCAATAATCTTTTTCACAAGGTAATAATATTTCCTGCAGTTATATTGTTAGTGAAGTCTAATAGATCAATAGAGGTAGCTAATGTAAAATTTTCTCTGAATGCAAGTTCTGTTCCATTTTTCCATTATATGTTATGCTTACTAAAAAAAAATCATTTGAGAAAACAAATTGCGTGTGTTTTTATTTTTTCCCTACATACGTATCATAACCTGTTTGAATATATGAGCAAACTGTCAGTGCAACTCTTAAACATTTTATATAAGATTGTCTTACGATCTGTTTTGGATCATCTAAATATATTTAACATGTATTTATGTATTCAAACATATACACAGAATTCAGTGGGGTTTAATTGTTGTAGTATTTTTTAAAAGAGATAATTTCACAGAACCACAGAAAGGTTAAGGGACCTTAAAGGTCATGTAGTTCTTACCCTTCTGCCATGGGCAGGGATCCTTTCCCTGTGTGTGTCCCATCAGGGACCATGGACTAAGTGTATACCCATTTTGCATAAGTGTTGCCTGATCTGGTGCTCTTCACCCAGTACATATCTTTGCTCCAGCCTTTTTCCTTTGTCTCTGGGGTTTTGGTTTCTTGAAGGACAGTCTTGTTAGCAAAGACTGAGGCAAGGGACACTTTTTATACCAGAGCCTTTTCCAGGTCCCCCTCTTGTTGAGCAATGGGCTTGCATTTCCCCTAGCCAAGCTTTAGTCACAGATGTGCTTATACAAGTTCTTGTCTACTTTGACATCTCTGGTCAATCACTGATGCTCTGACAATGTTTCTGCATTCCTCCCACGTTATCACACTCTGCTTGCTTCCTACCCCTGTAGGAATTCCCTTTTGAGTTTGATGAGGAGCTCCTTGTTCATCCACACAGGCCCCCTGCTATTCTGGTCTAACTTTTTGTTTATTAGGATTGTTGAACACCATTAAGTATCAGTTAGTATAAGCATGCATGCTGCAGGTGTGTTACTTCTTTCATTTCTTCTGGACAACATTTTGTTCATCTGGAACAAAACCAAAACATTTAGAAACCTCTTTTCCAAAATTCAAATTTGTGAGGGTGTGTTATTTTTTGGTTTTTGGGGGTTTTCTTTGGTTGTTTCTGGTTTTTGTTTTTTTTTTTTTAATAAGATTTTTCTGGCACAAGGAGTATACTGCTCTCAGTAGCTTATTCCTCTTCCTTCAAGTGTGATTCATCTGTTTTATTATGAGGTGTTACAGAATTAAATGCTGTTTGTACTAGGTTCACCATGACTCAGAGCCCTGCATAAATTAGAGTCTATTGTGCTGTGTGTTGTCACAGGGAGGAAAAGCAGCCCTGAGCTTTCAGGTGCTTTTAAACATTTGTTCAGCATGAAAGAACTGATCTAAAATGCAGTGGCTACAGTGTTACTTGCATATTTTTGTCTTTCGGAAAAGATAGCTGTATCCAATTACAACCTTGCCATGATGTTCATCTTCACACATGGCATGAAAACATGTAACCACAGCAGCATCAGTGGCAGAGTGAGTAGTTTAACCTTGGTATGTGTTCTCCTAAACGCACATCTCAGAACAACCTGCTGGATACGAGATACCTTAATCACCTGCAGTCACACTAGAGATATAATACAGAAGAGCTTGCAGCAACAGCATCTTCAGTGAAAAAAACTCTCAGGACTTTTGAAATCTCTCCATTTAAGATATAGTGTTACAAAGAGATTTGGAAGAGACATGCTCCTCATGTGCAAAATAAGGCTTGTGAAAAAAAGTAATTCCAATTCAGGAGATATTTTCCTTTTTTCCTTCATGCTATCAACATTGTGCTTGCAACTCTTGTAAAGAGAATAGAAACATTTAACTACTAAAAGTATTTATTTTTTTTGAGATATTGTTCTACCTACTGCAAAAATCTTCCATATAATTTGCTTGGAAATCTTTAGCAGGAAAAAATGAGCAGTATGAATCGGATTTTAAAATTACTGGACAAAATAATTTTTAAATTTTGGTTTTAACTATATATGCATGACAATAGTTTTGGTCAGAATCCAAATCTGAAGTAAATGTTCCACCTTCCCTTTTGAAAATGCATGTCCTAATGACATCAGCTATGAGATATTACATAAAGTTTGTATTCTTCAGAACAGGTGCTTTTGTCTGGGCTGTAACACACAGTCAACACGGGCAATAAAAGATGACATCACCTTGATTAATTTTTATTTCAATATCTTGACTAATATCCTCTCCTGGGAGTTAGAAGACATTCATTAGCACCAGGTTGATAGGATCATCCCCTTTTCTCTCCTTAGAAATTTTTGATAGAGACATAGCTCCTGTTTTCAAGGAAGGGACCATCCTAAAGTTAGTGTTAGAGAGATCCTAAACATGTGATTCAATGCCTGTGGCTATTTTCCATCAAGGGGAAAGCACTCTGGGGGAAGGAGCTATGTATCCAGCCAACTGTAGATATATTTCCCTTCTAGCTCTTTCTGATCGCTAATACAGAGCCAGTGGCATTAGAATTGTGTTTTCCTGAGACACATTTTTCATGTGCATTTTACAGTTCAAAGCACTTAACATAATGAAAGAGTGATGGCTTTAATGAGAGGGCAATAGCACCATATGTTGTCTTAGGTCACAATGTGAGGGTAATGGTGATATGGCTACAGTTCTGTTCAGGCCCTAGTAGAGGACCATGGCAGGTGGAAGAATTCATGCAAGACATATTCACAGTGTGTGTTTGAGACAGAATGTGGAAATTATTCTGCCAATTCTGCCATGATTTTTTTTCGGAAGGAAATTTTTGGGTCAGTCCAGCAGTGAACCAAGGGCAAACAAGCACGTACTTCCAGGAGCAATTAAGGGACCAGGGCCCTAAAGAGAAAAGATGAGAAAGGCAAGCAGACAGTGAGAAAACATAGACCATATCTATACCACTAAGTTATCTATACCACATACTAGCTCAATGTACCATTACTTTATATTTTCAAGATCTCTGAGAACAAATGCCCTGCTTAAGTAGGTTATACTGTGAAGAAACTAACTGTAGACCAAAACCAGCCCTGAAAGATTGTAAGACAAGTTTTTTTACATAAGTAAGAAAAAAACCCCAAAAAAACCAAACACCAAACAAAATGGAAACAACTGAGAACCCACTCCCTAAATCCTACAATGTTCTCAAATACGAGTGAAAAATAAGTTGAATAATTGGCTCATTTTCCAACTGCATTGATAAAATGTGCTTGAAAGAGGGATCTCCTTTAATTACATTTGAATTGAAAATTTCCTGCTCTATAGACAAGAAATTATGGTTTCTCTGTTGTCATTGTGCATTTCAGCAAATACAAGAATCCACTTTGTATTTTCTAACAAGCCTATTTATTGCTAGCCTTTACCTACATGAACAGATGTACAAGTAGTATTTGTGTTTTCTAAAAGAGATAGAAAGATAAAACTTCCTAACTGATTACAGATTTATAGTAATTTAAAAACAATGACTGAGACAGTGTGTAATGTATCTGAAATTTTCAGTGTTTGAGGGTTGTTTAAAAATAAAATCAGTAAAAAAAGTGATGTTATAGGCTTAATTTTCACCTAAGCACAGGGTCACCAAGTTGTAGTCTAAGGAAACAAAAATGCTTCAGTTTTTTTTCCAGTGTAATTGCGAGTAAAATATTTTGTAGATATCTTTCATAGGAACAAATTGCTAACTTTTCCCCAGGCTTTAGTAGTCAAGTATTGATAAAGAATAAAATGTTGGTTCCTTTCCTGCTACTGATCACTTTACCTATAGTGTGAAGGTTTACAGCATATGTACAAATACAAAAACAAAACAAAAGCACAAGGAACCAACCAAAAAAATGCAAATAAACAAACAAAACCTAAATCCCTCTTATGTGAACAATTTACCTACAGGCATATGAAATTTAATTCACCATAATTCAGAAAATGACCAAACAAGGAAACAGAAAACAAAGAGAACAAAATTTTGACATTTTTGGTCATTGTAGATCATCTTCAAGGCTCCTAAAAGTAGGCCAATGTCTCTCTGAACTTGGCTGAACATTGGATGAAATTTGTTTGTAGAGCTGTCAGTAAGCAATTTGACATAAAGATATACTTGATATAAAATTCATCAGTTCAGGAATAATTAGGTTAAAATCCCATCTTAGAAGTGCACTGTTAATTAGAAATAGATTAATCAATTCAGTTATAAGAGTAACAGAACAGAAATCTTCAGAACAGATCCTTTTCATTATAAAGAAGGGCAGGCAGTGTTGCCATATGTGGTAATGATTTTCAAGAAAAAAACTATTGCATACTTCAGGATTTGGATTTAGTCTTACATTCCTTTACAAATATATGTGTTTGTTACCAAATACTTTTAATAATTTGTATTTTTACATATTTTCGTGAAATCCTGTTCTCAAATATAAACTTTTTATGTGAAAAAATTTAATATTTTAAATTCCACTTACCATTTGCAAATACTTTAATTCCTTTGAAACTTGCATTAAGTAATAAGAATTGGCATGCAATGCCCTCCCTCCTTTCTTTTGTTGCCACTTATTTTTACACAGTGTGGATTTCCTAAAGTCTATGGAAAATTATACATGAACAAAAATGTATAAACTACAATAAAAAAAATTATATCAGAAGAAGGATACAGTTCAAGTCTGGAGAACAAAAAATAACCATTTATGATGATAAGAGTTGTCATAACCTTTTCTCTCTACACAGAGAGGATGCTACATCTTGCATCCCTCAGTGTGTGAGGGTCCAAAAAAGTCACGCTAAATGTAAAATACTGTTAAACAATGACTGCTATAATTAAAAACATTTCTAAGATTTAAATAAAAATGAACAGCCCAAAATTTAGTTCCTTTGTCCTTCTTACTTTTATTTTATCTGAGTTTATGTCAGAAGACAGGATGACCAACAGTTGCATTCTCAAAATGTATTGTCACCATTTTCTTGTGCTTCTTTAATATTACTTTCTTTTTGTTTGCCTTCTTAAAATTATAGAATAGTTTCAGTTGGAAGGTACCTTTGAACATCTAGCTCAAACCCCTGCAATGAACAGTGGCATCTCCAACTAAGTCAGGAGACTCTTGAAGAAAGCCAAAAAATATTCTCTCACTGCAGGAAAGGCAGATTAGACTTCATGATGGTAGTTTCATATAACCTCAATTAGTTGTCTTAACTAGCATGCTGATTCAGTAGCTGTGCAATTTATTTATTTATTTATAAGAATACTTGATTTTTATATTTTTCCTAATTTTCATAATGGACAATTTTCACTACCTTTCCATCTTTGTTTCAACAGACTGATCATTTCATCTGCTTCTTTGTTGACTGCTGTCTGGAATGTTTCCATTGCTTGGGATATTGACCTACAAGTGTAATATTTTAATAGTCATGATTTGGCGGAATAGTGTGAGAACTCCTTTTACCTTTTCTAAATTATATCTGGCATCCTGAAGACCTTGCATCTTGTAGTCCAGCACTTGTTCCTACTATTGCTGAGTATAAACTCCAAAGAGAATCTTTATGTACTTCTGCAGTTCTAAATGCACCATTTTGTTTCACAAATTGCTGTTGCTACTGATAATAATAGTAAATCAGCATTTTCTCTGTGATTTACATTCATACTATGTAGCCCAGGTGTTAGACTCTTTTTAACATCCTCCACTCTCTGTCAGATGATGTGGGACAAAAGGTAAAGATAATTAAAATAATTAGAAAAGTTCAAGTATGAGATTTGTGTTAAATACCACAGAAAATCCCAGTCTACAGTAGGATATTGATATGTTAATTAGCTTGTACTTTCACTAAAAGAAAATGTTAAATAAGGTCTCCACACACTTTACAAGCAGAACAGCTTGAACAATGCTTTCCCTTAATCTAAGAACTACTTTCATGAAATAATACTTTGGGTTTATTACCTCCTTTTTATAGCAATATGGTCTTATATTTGACAAAGGTAAGTAAAATTAACATAAAATTTAATATTTGAACAGAAATATTCCTTTTTATTATAGAATGTTCATCATAGAGCTTTGGCCAAAAAAGGGAGATAGGAATTTGAAAATAATTTGAAGACATGAAGCTGGGAATGTCACACCCTTGCTTATTGAACTGAAGATACAAACCAAATTTCAAGGACTATCTTTTGATCTGACACTTTGCGCTGATCTGCCATGTTAGACATCTGTCTATAATTGAGATAAGAGCAATATAGAATGCAATCAGTTTTGCTATTGTAAGTCCTTTCTCACTTATTTAAAGAGGAATTTAGAATGTCTTTTTCCTGAAAATTCAGAAGGAGACAGTGCTATTATCTATGTAGACAGCTCCTGTTCCATTTAGGAAACAAAGTTCCAAAATTATCCCATGTTATTTAGTTACATTTCTCTTATTTATTTTGTCTTAAATGTCTTTGCTTCTGCTTGTTCTCTTTCAACTTAGTTGTTTGGTTCTTTTATATATAAGAAAATCTCATCAAACAATACTCAATAAAATATCTGTGACTAAATATGGTTCATGGAAAAATCTTGTTTATTGATTTAAAAGATGCTTGAAGATTCACTTTATTACCAATTGCTTCTGTAGCAGGTTATCTGCTATGTAAAAAATCAAATATGTTTTTACAATTAATTAAATAAAAGGTGCTTAATTATCCCACACCCACACCAGTTATTTATTAGAAAATGTGATTTGCATCTTGGATTGCACAGGACCCTGTGAATGGAGCCTAACAGCCTCAGGAAGCAGTAGGCATTTGGCTGGAAGCAGAGGCTCCTTTCACCACGTGTATAGCCACCAGCATGCTCATATCCTTGAACATACACTTGTGTGCCTTTACTCTGTGACTATACTATTTTCCTCTAAGAAAACACATAGTATGTGTCTGAATATCTCCTCTGTGTGCATTCAAGTTGGCGGGGGGATGACACAGCTAAACAAATTCCAACAGCTTTGATTTTGTTTTTATTTATAAATAATCCACTGAGAACTGCAGTATTTGGACTCATCTAGCTCTGAAGCAAAGGGGTACATGCTCTTGATTCTAGGAATAAATGTGTTTTGAAATATTTCAATATTATAATACCCCAATAAATTTGTTTAAAGCTAGGCTGGACCTAATTGAGAAAGCTTTTTTCTTTTAACATGGCTGCTACCATATTTCTTTCAAAAGATAGCACCAAGTTTTCCATGACTGTGAAGTTCTTCAGGCCAAACTGTTGCAAAGTATATAAAAACAATGCTTGAATAATTCAGTAAATGAGAGAAGAGAGCCAAAATTTCTCTTTTCCTGCCAGTAAATTCCAAACTTCTTTATTTTGAAATAGGTATGCTTTTATAAAAGTATGATAAAGACCTAATTTTCAAATTCCAAAAAATTTCAGTATTTTAAAAAAGAGAGGAAGAGAGGAAGAGAGGAAGAGAGGAAGAGAGGAAGAGAG
>CM031858.1:137053135-137178614 GCA_018697195.1 Certhia americana | reverse complement strand
AAGAGAGGAAGAGAGGAAGAGAGGAAGAGAGGAAGAGAGGAAGAGAGAAAGAGCGAAAGAGAGAAAGAGAGAAAGAGAGAAAGAGAGAAAGAGCGAAAGAGAGAAAGAGAGAAAGAGAGAAAGAGAGAAAGAGAGAGAGAGAGGAAGAGAGAAAGAGAGAAAGAGAGAAAGAGAAAGCTAGCTGCTCCAGGGTCCTGGAGGCCCCACCCAAGCTTGGGGAGTGTTTCTTTTTATGGATAGATGTCTTCAGTTGGAAGATAGGTAACTCAAATTTTATGCAAATTAGCTATCATGTGCAGTCTGTTTTTCAGGCCACTTTGTAAATGGGTAGAAGGCTTCAGGGTTCTTGGTAGTTTTTATCTACCCCTACAGACCATGCTCACTTTTTGGCCT
The DNA here is from genome assembly GCA_018697195.1 of Certhia americana. Classification (NCBI taxonomy): domain Eukaryota; kingdom Metazoa; phylum Chordata; class Aves; order Passeriformes; family Certhiidae; genus Certhia; species Certhia americana. Next base: position 137,178,221 of record CM031858.1, on the reverse strand, counting down.
AATTCTTGCACTTATGCTGTACTGCATCATGCTTATCTCCAGGAAGAACAAAGGATGTTTTTCCCAGAAAAGAGCTGCTTGGCCTCTCTGTCCACTTAGACCCCCTTTTTCAACCAAATCTTGTTCTTTCTTAAGATGTGTTAATACCAACAGGCCTTGGTTGACTCCACAGCCATCAAGTTATCATTGTTTGAGACATATGCTTCGGCCCATTATCTTCTAGGAACTGAGAGCCCAAAGGGCCTCACTTTAGACCACTGCTTATAACGTCCCATGAGTGGGCTTTAGTCTTAGAAATTTTCCATTCTGGCCTCAATTTGACTCAGTAACTTTCTTTGAAAGTTCAATAACAAAAAAGTTATTCCACTTGGGATTTTATTCAGGCAAGAAAAAGCAGGCTTTCGAGGCTGTTCATTGAAAAGCAGGTGCTCATTAAGGCAGCTGTTCTGGGCCACACACAGACAGTCCTTCAATTAAGTTCAAGAGAGGCTTAGCCCAGTGGTGTGGCAGGGGGAATACACCACCATAACCCACCCCACGGATAAATTCAGCTTCTCTGGACCTCTGTATATATCGATGCTGTGAGATCAGGGGCTGAGATAGAAAATAACAGCCTATTTTGTTGTGTTTTGTAGAACAAGACAGGAATTTGTACTTATACGGAAGAGATCCTGTTGGCTTCCAGATGCTCACAGGTTAGAATGGAAATTCATTATTATCTAAGCAGAGCATTATGAATAACTTATAGCAACACTTCATGACACTAAACCATTTTCCACAATTTTCATACAGTCAAAAACCTGCAAAATAAGATTCATAAGGTCTCAAGGGAATTCACAGGCGGAAGAGAAGAGTATCCTTCATAAGATCTTAAAGGTCTGTTGTAGTTTCTGGGTACACAACTAATTACCAGATAAATCTGGCCTCTATGACCTCTGCTGACTGATTTTCTTTTACATCAGGAGGTTCAGATTAGCTATCCATCAGTGCCCTGCCGTTCAGTCTGATCACATAATGTATCTCAAACAGAAGCTGACTTTTTAGTCTTAGCATGTCATTTTTTAGCAGGTTCTGTCACATGTGATGAAACAAAATGGAAATAAGTCCAGTTTAAAACACCCTTACAAATGTGTGAGAATTTACAAGAGCTAGACTTTTATAATTATCTCTTCTTATCTCCTTACAACAACAGTAATTGTGGATCTAACTTCATTGTTTCTTTTAGATTTTATACTTTTAATTATCTACCCATGCTTTTTTTATGGCTTGCAGGCAAGTACCTAAAAAAATATTTATCTATATCACAATTTTGCACTATCATGATTACTAATGCTTCTTTTACAATGAACTTAGTGCTCAAACTATAAGCCAGAGAAACAAAAATAAAAAGAAAGAGCTGCAATATAAATTATGCTTCTGAAATGTTCATTATGGCACATACAGCCAGTGTCAGAAACATGAACACTTCATAACACGACTTTTATGAAGTGAAGACTGTAAGGCTTTGCCTGCTTGTTTGGCCAGGGCAAGATAAGTACTTAAATCTCTATTTCTAATCAGTCATCTATTTGGAAGAGCTTGTCTGGATTTTTTCCTCCTTTTCTGCAGTGCTAACATTTAGCATTACTATATATGACAAACAATAAATTAAAAGCACAGACTCATTCCACAAAAGTCTGAAATTTTTCTAAGCTCAGTAAAAATATCTGTCACTATAAATTCTCACTGCTGTGGGAATTCACTGTGTGGAATTATGAACAATTGATGCCTTGATTTTCTGACTTGAACAAATGATCAGGGAATACCAGTGTTGGGTATTTAGTTGCATTATGGCTGATGTCCAGTTGAAATGGAAATACTAATAGGACATCTCAAGGTCTGCATGGACTGCAGATATCAAGATCTACATAAGGTTTTATCTCTTTCTGCCATCAAATCCTACATGCCACCTTCCTCCTTTACCCTGGCAATATGGACTACATCAAATTGTTGGGGTTGAAAGAGACTTTTAAGATCATCAATTCCAGCCATCAACTCAGCACCACCACAGTAATCCCTAAACCACTAAATGACAACACGCAGCACCAGATCCAAGCATGTTTTAAACACCACCAGGCAGGGTTACTCCGGAGAGGTGACAACCTCCCAGAGCTACCTATTCCAATGCCTGACCACCTGAACAGTGAAAAAAGCTTTTGCAAATATCTAAATTGAATTTCTCCTTTCTCACCTGAAGGTAATTTTTCCTGGCCTCTCACTGCAGGCCCAGCAGAAGAGACCAACTACAAACCTTGCTAAAAACTCCTTACGGGTACTTGTAGAGAGCAGTAAGATCCCACCTGAAACTCCTCAAGAAACTCAGCTGTCTCAGCCATTCCTCACAACTCATTTCCTTGACCCTTCATGAGATGCCCTTGTTGCCCTTCTCTGGACACACTCCAGCACCTCATTGTCATTTTCAAAGTGAGAGGCCCAGAACTGAATGCAGCACTCCAGGTGTGGCCTCATCACTGCTGAGTACAGGGAGGTGATCCCTTTCTAGTCCTGCTGGCTGCACTATTCTTGATGAGTTGTGTACAGCACACGCTTTTGGCTCATATATCTTTAGGGAATTGCTTAAATTGCTCATCAGGAGCCTGCCATATCATTACCTTGCAGTCCTACAAGCATTAGGTTTATAGCTACACTTCATTTCCTACTTGGAAGGACGATTTGTGAGCAGCTATCTTATGGAATTGGACTGTAGGCTAGTTTCCACAGGTGGTGTCAAGAGCCCTTTCTTTAGTAGTATGAAGTACTAGACACAAGAGTTTACAACATTTATAAATCAATCTTATATTTCCATTTTTTGCTGTTAAGCTGCAAGACTTTTACAAGCTGAACTTGCATATTTTGGTTTATATACCTGCCCATTTGAAGTTTTTGAAAAAGATAGATGCTGAGACTTAAACTGAAACAATATTAATAGTTCCTTCGATTATTGTTCAATTTGGTTTCAGTTTTTGAAATTTTTTTGTAATTTTTATCTGAAGATTTACAAAAAAACACATTTTCTTTTATAGTCTCTATCTGCAAGGTTTTCATATTCAAAATATATAAATGAAAAGCAAATTCAGGAATATGAAGAATCCCTTTACTGTCTCTAATTATTTTGCTTGGTTGCTTGGTTGGTGGGTGGATGAGTGGGTGGGTTTGGTTGTTTTGGCTTGGTTTTGGTTTTCCTTGAGAGGGTTTTGGGGAGAGTTGTTTGTTTGATGTGGTTAGTGTTTGTTGGGGATTTTTTATGTTGGTTTTTGGTAAGTTTTTCTCTTTTGTTTTTACTTTTCATTTTTCTCTGAAATGAAATTAGGTGTCTAAGTCTTGGGCTGGATCTGGTCTTTTGTTTATTATAAGTTTCTGTTTGGTGAAAACAAAGACTTTTTGAAGATCAAAATAAATAGCTAATATTTGTTGGGTTTTTTTCCTCTCTATTTATCTATCACTGAGAGAGACACAACTAAATGTACATGCTTCTGCCAATCTCTTGTGGGTTTGGATTTTTTCAAAATAGTTCTTATTTTGAAAACTTATTTTGAAATTAGATTACAATAGTCTGCATGGTGATAAATGAAAAATAAATGCTTTTACAGCAGAAGTAACTATAGCGTTTAAAGCAAAATAAATCGTAAATAAATCATTACTTTTCCAGTGAAATAATTGTTAACTTTCAAAGCTCAGTTTTAAAATCAAAACTTTGCTTATTTGCACTACACCCAGAAATGATGCTTCTTAAAAAAAGTTAATTAGTTATTACTGTAACAGTATCAGTAAACTGGTGTCCAGAAGAGAAAAAAAAAAAAAAGAAAACCACACTGTACTATAAACTGCACCTCTAAGAGACTATTCTCTTCAGACTTTATTTCTTAACACAGCAAAATTTCCTCATGTTGGTTATTAAAACATCTTAATTTCTTTCATTCCCTTAAAGTATAGCACAAAATTCAGAGGCATAAGTATGCAAATACAAACACACAGAAATAAGATACTGTTATCTCTTTAAAATTTGCTATTAATATCTGCTAGCTCATTATTATCAGAAGGGCAGCTGCTGGTAATTAACTCAATCTGAAAATAAAGAAAGATAGGAAATACTCCTATTATGCCTTAATAGGATCTTTAGGTCTCATTCTAATTCTTGTGATCTGTAAAATCTGCCATGTGAGAACACCATAGACATTTGTCGACTATGAAGAATTTGCACTCTTAGTGTATAAAAGTGTCTTCAATTTTATGCAAATCAACAAAGCAAGAGTGTTTGAACAGTATTACACCTGTGAAAATCTCAGATCGGTCTCAGAAGCATTGGGCAAAACATCATATTGGAAAAATTTTGACTTGTTTATTAATCTAATGAAAGTCAAAAACCATCCATGCTCAATCCAATAAGATTCAAAAGAGACCATGAAAACTTCATAAAACACCCAATGTGTATGTGGCATCATAACTTAAATTCCTTTCATGTCATGTTTCCTTCAGTTTTTGATCTGAATGATGGTTAATTTTCCAACTGCATTTGCTTTTGTTTATTATAAACCAAGTCCTGCAAAGAGATGTCTTCAACTTACATTGATCTCAAGGGAATAATTCCTTACAAATTTCTATAGTTTCTTAGAAACACAAAGATGATTACTATTTTTTTGCTCTGTTTTCCAAACATGCTGCTGGCTTTAGGACCTAGAACCTTTTGGTAGAATTTTGTGATTCTCTTTCCATTTTTAATTTTCTTTTCAACTTCTACAATTCCATAAATGAGTCTGAGACATATTTCAGGGAGGAGAAACCAATATTTATTGAAGCATGCAAGTGGATGTCTTGGGGAATTATGTTCAGGATAAAACAAGACAATAGTTTCTGTGTTGCCATGGTTAAATAAATTCTGTGGGCATGCAAGGCTGGCATTACATTAGAAGGACAATGGTTAACTGGGATAAATTTAGATTAAATGGAGAAGATAACTATTGAAAAAATTCCTGTAGAGACACAAGTGAAGACATTTCTCAGTGCTGTAGGAAAAGTTGCAGTTTTCTGTAAAAGAATAGAATGTAAAAACATCAATGTTAGGCTAAATATTAAGCTTTTAATAACAGTCTTAAAAGAATGGAGGTTTCACATTAAATTGCTTTAGTGGAACTTATTAAAAACAGCTCAGAATTTGACAGAAATGTATACCTTCTGTCTAGTAAATCTATCAGTTAAATGGATTCTATATAGAGAGTTTTATTATTGTTTTGTATTTATATGTTTAGAAAAAAAAAAGAAACAAACTTTTGAAGTACCTTTTCATTTGTATTTCTGGAACAAAAATAAAATTAATAGGTAAATGTTGTCCAGCATTATGAGTCAAAAGGAAAATTTAGATGAAAACTTTATGAAAATATAATTGTTCTAAAATCTAAACAAGTAGAACAGGTGACATAACTTCAGAGTGGTGTTTTTATAACAAAGACAGCAAATAGCCTTTCCTGAAATGCAGAAATCTGACTTGATTTCTTGATCACATCATAATTATGTCACTCACATATTTGCTTTCACTCAACTTAAAACTTCACATGGGTGAGTCTGTTATCTGCAAATCTTTGCTTTAAACCTTTAGATGGCAAGAGGATGTTGCTTAGCTTCCTTTAAGGCAGAGTTTTTTGAGTCTGCAAGCTCTCAGGGTTGATAGGCCTTCTAATTACAGGATGTAAATAAATTAAATTTTTCCCCTTGATCGTGATATCTATCTGCAATATTCAGGTTCCATGCAGTATTGCTTATTTCTAGACATGGAGTAATCTGGGTTACAGTCAGGAATGAGGGAACTGGGAGTGTACTGTGGATCTGTTTGTGGACCCCATAGAGGGTGAACAGATTGGTATCTCTGTAGGTCTATCAGAGGTGTGAAACAAACCAGATATTCTCTGTAGACTATGTGACACCACTTTATCAGCATAGCTTATTGATCTGTAAAACATAGAATTGGTTCAAATAAAGGGGAAAACTGTGTTGTGACCAAGGGTATGTGAGACCGACTAAATAATTTGGTTGTTTCAAATTTCTTCAATTCATTGACACTGATAAATTCCGTGTCATATTTTTTCTTAGGAGAATATAAAAATCCCATAGCTTGCATAATGACTTGAATCCTTTAATTATGGAACTAGTTTCAAGATACTTTCTGATGCAATAGCTCTGATAAATCCATTCCTATTAGTCATAGTAATACTTTAGCAAACGGCAGGGACAATTTATAGCAGATTCATGCAATGTTATTCTCTGTGTGTGTGTGTGTTATCCCTGAAATTAAAACAACATGAAACAAAACAGAATTGTGGGAAAAAATAATTAAAATGAACAGAATAAGAAACACATAAAATTGAAAATAAAAGGGGAAATTCATATTTCTTGGGCATGCTGTGTACGAAGTTTTTGATTACTGACAGTTCCTGTTCTGTCATAATTTCTAAATATAGTATTTATGTTCAGTGCATTGATAAGTCTACAGACAGTTCTAATTTAGAGAAGGATAAAAACTATAACATATAAAACATCCTGAGTTTTTCCATACAGCTTTTATATCTAGCCTTGCATCCTGTTTCCAGAAATGGCTCTATAAGTCACTTCCCAGGGAAAAGTATCATTTTAGAATAATAGAACAGTTGGAAGGGACAATTTTCACAGGGCCAGATTGGTCAGAGCCCCATCCAACCTGACCTTGAATACTTCCAGGGATACAAGCCACTTCTAAACTGTTTCAGTGAGTGTCTCACCACCTCTAAAGAGTTTCTTCCTAATTGCTAATCTAGACCTACTCCCTTTCAGTTTAAAGCCATTCCTTTTTGTCCTATTATTGTACTCCATGATAAAGAGCCCCTTTACTCTTACCCCTTTTAGGTATTGGAAAGCTGCTCTAAGGTCTCCCTGGAGTCTCCTCAAGGCTGAACAGCTCTGTCTCTCATATCACAGCCCTCTTCTGGATATACTTCAACAGGTCCACATGTTTCTTATGCTGGGGGCTCTAGAGCTGGATGCGGAACTCCAGTTGGAGTCTCATGAGAGGAGCAGAGGAGGAGAAATACATCCTCCCAACCTGTTGGCCAAGCTGCTTTTGATGCAACATGGGATGTGGTTGGCTTTCTGGGCTGTGAATTAACATTACGTGCTCATACTCAGTTTTTCATTCTCCAGTATCCTCAAGTTCTTCTGCTCAAGGCTGCTCTCAATCTACCTTTTGCCCTGTGTGAATCCACTTTTGGAATTGTCCAGAGTCAGATATAGGACTTGGTCTTCTTACATTCCAAAACATTCTGAGGTTCACACAGGCCCACCTCTGAAGCTGGTCAAAGTCACTCATGATGGCATCCCTTCCCTCTAGAGTATAAACACAGCGCACAACTTGGTGTCATCCTTTTTCCAGGCAGTGGAGACTTCACTGGCCTGTCAACTGTGCAAACATGAAGGACAGTGGCAGGTCCTGTTTCCTCAGGACCCCTGGATGCATCTTACCCATGGACTTGTGCTGTTTCCAGTTCCTTAGGCATTCCTGCACTTGGTCCTCTTCAGTGGGCAGTACTTCATTGTCCCAGTCCCTGCCTTTTAATTCTATGAATTGGGTAGTGTGGCTGCAGCACTTGATGGTGAAGACTAAGGCAAAAGGGTTATGGAATATTAAAATTCAATAGATATTTTAACTAAAATATGCGATCTTACTTCTAAATATTGATAGGGTTTTTTTTCCATGTTGGGCACTTTTTTAAATTACTACAAGCTTTTAGAAAATACAATGTCAATCATGTGCTCATCAAAACTGAAACTTAGAAAAATATCAGTTATATTTTTTCCTGTACCTTAAAGACAAGGTTTCTTAATAAGAAACTTGTCCCTATAATGCAAAAGCTACCCAAGCCAAAATATAGAAAAAAAGTGAAATAAATAGTTTTTACATTATTCTGCTCTCCAAATGCAACCATTAGAGATCCACTAAACTCCACAGCTGTTTTACATGTCATGACTGTGAACTGCTGTTACCAGACAAGTACAACACTCTTATGGAGGAGATGAACTGTTTAATGATTTATCTGACTCTCTTTGCTGGTTATCTTGTTTGAACTCAGTGAGCTAAAATGGCAGCTATGACCATGGTATTATATAGACCCTGCATGTTATCAAACCTCACCATAAAATGAAAAACAGGCAAATTTGTAACAAAAGACTTGATACTAAGAAATATATCTTGGATATTATTGCATCTAAAGAAATGCAAACACTCATGTGTATAGTCTGCCTAAAAATATGTATGAAACACTGACCAGCAAATATTCTTCATGAGTACTGACTATATGCAATTCTCAGAAATATATCAGAAACATTAACACAGAAAAATGAAGTTCCTAAAGAAAGCCTTTCAAGAATGATTATTTAATTTTAATTAACTGACCAATTCTTTCAAACTCTTACAAACCAATTGGTGGTAATAGAATTTCAAACAGAGAGAAAAATTCAGCATGAATTTGCAAAAGAAAGATATAAAGTGAAAGATGCTTCAAAAAATAGCAGCAACACCAGAGTAATTCATGAAATAAGTGGTGTTGCCAAGTTTGCAGCTAAAGATAATTACACTTAGACTTGTGCATTCAGCTATGAAGTCATTAAAATTGACTCAATTCCCACTCTGCTGCAGCAGTTATCACCTTAGCCACACTGCCTTAAGATGACATTAATCCCTTTGAGGAGCTTCGAACTCTCAGCAGATACCACGCTTCCCCTGAAAATAGAACACTTGTATGCAAACCCTGTTTTTTCTGTCTCATGAGAGCTACTTTAAACCTCAGGTCATACCAGAGACTGGGCTGGAAACTCTAAAAACCTCTTGCTTACTTTCTGACATTGTTTGGAAAGAAATACCTATTCATGGATTCAAGATGTGATAGACAATGGTTTCATTGTCTTTGTAAAGAAATTTATTTGGGAAGATGAATGGCTTGACCCTGAACTGAAAGATATTTCTGAACCTTATCCATTAACTCTTGCAGAAAAAGGGTCATCACAATATTCATAAATTCAAAATGTCAATGGCAAGATTCACTGTGAAAAGAGCTGACCCTATAGATAATTTTGGTAGATAATTTAGTGTTACACTACTGAATTTGGGTTCTGAGGGTTCTTAAGTACCATTGTGTCAGTCCTCTGGAGCCTTAGTGAATTAGATAGAAATCAGATATCAAGTTCCTGAGAAACTGTTCCTGAGTTCCTGTGGAAGTGAAACTGCAATTCTTTTATGAAAAATACACAATGTAAAGAGATTGAGTTGGATGCAACATAAAGTAGAAATAATGACCAAATACACAAATGCATATATACTCTCTAGAATCAAATGAAATATGCAAGTTCTGAACATTAACTGCGTTTTTTAACAGAAATCTGTTACAAGAAAACAATAACAACTGAAAAGGTTAAATTAATGCAGCTAGTGTCATAAAGTATGTTGTATATGTACATGCATACATGTATATTAAGTAGATGTAACTATAATGGATGGATCCACACAACCTAGTTGTTGCTGTGGTAAACCATTGCATATAAACTACAACACAGAAATAAGCCACAAAATGAAGGGTAAAAATAACTTTTCCGCAAAGAAATCAAGATGTGAAAAAGAAAACATGGATTGAAATGTCTAGAAATTAATATGAATATAAAAGTTTTCATTTTAGGGTAGGACAAATATTTACTATACTCTTTTTTCTTTGTGTATGCTCATTTGTAATTACAGAACACAAGCATTTGAAAAAAGATTCTATAAAATGTATAAATATTGATTTTTTAAAAAAAATGTTAAATTAGACTTGCTTTATATTTTGATAGTTTTGGTTCAACTGTTTTGGGAGTAGAAGATGAAAGGGGATATAACTTTTTCACAATGCAGTTTGATTTCAAAGCATTTAGGGACAAATTTTTCTTTATAATATGTCACTAACTTCAATCAATTGTTTTTGTTTTGTTTTCTTTTCTTTCTCTATCTTTTTATCTCAATGATCTTTAATTATACAGAAAGTTGTGATCAGGATTTACAGAAAGATAACAGAAAATCATAATGCAATCAACATCAACTCCTTCTTTATGATGGAAGCTTCTCCACCTTTGATAAGGATTCTTTACTGGTTTCAGAATAGAAGTTTAGAAAGAGATTTCTTAACTCCCTATTTGACTTTCATTATGTGAACACTGCATAATAGTAGTAGGGTACCAATATCAAAGTGATTAAAATTAGCCATTATTTCACATATTTAGTGTTAGCAAAGAGAGACACACAGTGGTGTGATAAAGATACAGACTCTATGGTTTCATAAATTATATTATTTTGTTTCCTGTAGAAAAATTAACAACTTAAAATAACATTGTATTAGAAGAATTTGGTGCTGCAGTAACTTGATTATACAATTAATCACTTCCATATATAAGTGTTGGGGAAAAATAAAAAATCTACTGGAATGGAATTCATATAGTAAGTTACTATATAACCATGCCTCCAGGCATTAAATTTGTTTTCTTTTAGCAGTTTTTAAATTTACATTTAGTGAAGCTTTTTGAAAGAACATATGATATACCACAATGGTCAACTTTTCATAAATGAAGTCTGTCATTACCATTACCTTGCTATCCAAGCATATGCACAATAAAGAAAATACTTTTGCCAGCATTTTGCAGCTTACTTTAGAAACACATCCTTAGCTAAACTATGGCATGTCTCAAATTTACTTCAGTTGTTCCATAGAAGCCATGGGTAGATGGTTTTCCTATGTAGAATGTGTACCACAGAAGGCATGTCTTAAAAAAGAAAAAGTTTGGAATTCTGACTTAACATTGGTTGGTGAAGAGTCACAGTGAGCTACAAAGGCTAGGTTAGAACTGCTTCAAAGTCCTAAAAATGGGAGTATAAAGAGTCTGTAGAAATTTATCATGGAAAAGGTGATTAAGGAACCCAAAATACTGACTAGAAAGTCAGAAACTGACCTTACAGATCTTTAACGTAAAAATATTATGTAAATTCTGACAAACTTTTCTTTACTTCATCCACCTATCCAACCAAAAATTACTTGATTTTTCTCTAAATATTACTAGCTGGTTTGTTTTTTTTTTTTTTTTTTTTCTGCAAAAATGCTAGATGGTGTATAACCTGATATATGGCAGGTTTCTAACAATACTGTGCAGAACACTGGAAACATTTCAACCATTACCTGCACCATTTCTGTTTAACTGATTGCATAGCCAGATAGGTCTGTAGAAAAAAAAAAGTTCTCATCATTTCTATTGCCAATATTTTAAAAATATTTTATATGTTCCATGTTTGCAAGTTACCCAGATAAAGAAGATGGAGTGAAACCTTTTAGAAGAAGCACAAGTAGGTTGCAACAGCACTGGTTTCTGTTGCACCAGGCAATAACCATCAGATAATGTGGTTTGTTAGGGCAATTGAGTTCCTTTACATTTTACAAGTAGTAATTGAGGTGAACTACTTAATGGAGTTGAATTGTGCACTGTAAATAAACAAGAAATGCTTTGTTTCCAAGGGGTAGTGTTTTAGCGTGGTTTTATCATCTTCTGTACATGGTCATGGGCACATTTTAGAACATGTGTTTCATTCCAGGAACAAGAAAGTGAAAATTATAATTCTGAAGTAGTTGACTTGAGCTGCTTTCTGTATTTACTTAGGTTGGTATTATGGTCATTTTCAGTAACAAATGCATTTTTTGCTTCTGATGATAAACTGTTTTTCCTACCAGGATGTTCTTTACAATTTTAATTTAAGGAATCAGAATAATAAAACAGTCAATCCTTTCTGAATGAAGCCCAGTGACAGATGAAGTTGGCAACCCTCAGTGCTTAAAAGGGTGTTTCACCAGTATTCTAAATAGAAGCAGATGGCAACTTCCCGGAGAGTGTGCACATTCCCTGGGGTAGAGGAGAAACATTACAGCACTCCACCACTGCACTGAAGCAGATAATTAGGCAATTAGATCTATTAAAAGCTGACAAAAGGAAAAGTATAGATGAACTTCTCCTTAGGCTTCAGTATGGCAACACTTGCAATAGCCTTGAAAAATTCACAGTGAACAGATGATTTATGAATTTTAATACTGATTTATTGCAAAGTTACATATGTATAACCCCACGCACACAATATATACTAGGTATATTTTATATATATCCGTATATTTTACATATATAATACATGTGTGATTATGAATAATTATCTTTTTTAAGACTATGGTGAATTTGTTAAAAGTCTGAGGCAAATGTAGTTTATGCTCTTCTTTCCCCCAGTGGAATTGATTCCACACAGATCTGTTTCAGGATGCCAAAATGTGAAGAGACTGGGAAGTATTCTGTTCCTCATGGAAGTTAATTGGCTTTTCCAGTGCATCTGGGAGAGACAAATGTTTGCAGTATTATGAGTGGAGAGAGAGCCTCTCCACTTAAACAATACTTTTGCTGGGAAATGAACACATCTTCAGCATGAACTCTGTGTGTATCTGCACACAATCCTTCAGCAAGAGTTGGATAAACCAGCTTAAATACTCACATCACAGAGAGAAAGATTGTGGAAGTAAAGATTTAGTAAGAATTATTAGTTTTGGGATGTGGCATAAGCTACTTAAAGACCTGTGAAAAGAAGTCAATTTTAGGAAAGGGGATCCTTGTCAATGTAATGTAAGAAAAATTCCAGAAATAAGATCTGATCTATGAGAGAGTTATATCAGCCATTTCCTGTTCATATGATTTTGGAGTTAATAAAAAGATTGGTGGAACTGAAACTAACTGAACTCTCATATTTGTTGGGTTAAATGCTAACACTATAAAAGGTGAAAAATAATTATGTCAGTTAGACCTTCTCATTTTTGGTGTATGAGTACAAATAACAGATTTCACAATTGGTTTCTTGAGTGTTCCTTCTGGTACAAGAAAAATGCATATTTAAAGGCCCTTCCCAGTCTGCTCTTTTATTAGTTAAAAAATAAAGATTCAATTATACGTTTCTCTGTCTCTTTCCATATATTTTGGTAAACAGGCATTTTATGAAAATACATTGTAAATTAGATAATAATCTACTATCTATACTTTAACTGTATTATTTACTAATAATATTAATATATTATTAACATTATAATTTATATGTTTTGTTATGCCATGGCTCAGGAGTCAGTCATTGTGACAGGTGCTGTACAAACTCAGGAGAAAATAAATGTGGATTAATGCACACTTTAAAAAACTTATACTACACCATATTTTCTGATATACACGTACTTATAGGAACAAGAATAATAAAAAAATTACAGATAATATTATAAAGTAAATTCACATCAAATAAATTAGAAAGATCCTGATCATAAGGAAATGGAAAGAACCCAAAGTTAAAGACATCGAGCAGAACATACCTTGTGATATCTGATGCAATGTGACACAGAATGAAGCAATGAAAATACAAGAAATAACACAAACCCTTAAGAGAATAAAAGAAATAATAAAAAGACCAAGCAATGCTAGAGGAAGGGTTGTTGAAACAGTTGCTATGAGACAAAGCTATGGATAGGCAATATCATCAGCTTCTTAAGACACTTCAAAACTAAGTTAATTTAAAACCACTTTTCTTCCTAAGAGGCCTATAGCTTTTGTGTTGTTTGAGTACTTGGATTATTCTACATCAATATTCCCCTCTTGAGTTGCTCCTGTGCAAGAAAAGTGAAAAATTCCTTAGGTTATTTCTCAGCAAACAAGGAGATCTTTTTTTCTAAAATACCTCATTGTTTTATTTACTTTTTAAAACATGGAATCCTTGAACTATTCCTTCCTTGTTCTGTACATCAGTGAGAGTTGTGCAGTCTCCTCCAGTAATTTCTGGATAATTTCCAATTTCTATGACTTATTTGTGAGGCCAAGAATATAAATGTTCTCTCACCATTGCATTATAATTCTAATGCCCAACCTTTTGCAGGTTTCAGAGAGATAGTTCACATGCATGAGCACACAACTGGGTTTTTTTATATATCTGGTTGTCATTGAAGAAAGAAACTCGGAAGGTGTCATTGTCCTCCTTGTCCCTCTCCCTTCCTCAATGAAAGCTGTTCATTGCACTGGCAAATGCCATTTTAATGCAGGAAATCCAATGCCTCTGTGCTCCCTCAGAGCGCCTTTTGAGGGTTTGATTTCCTTTCAAACAAAGGGAGTAAATTGACCATCATTGGATCAAGCTACCATCTTTAAAGTTTCCTTATTTGACTTCTTAATGGAAAAAAAAAAAAAGTGATAAAAACTCTGAGACTTTACAACTAATTGGGCTTTATATAGATTAACTAGGAAAAAACTTAAAAAGTAGTTCAGGCCACACAACCTAATGATTCCTTCTGGTATTTAATTCAATGTACCTATTACTTATTCTTTTACTATTTCTCCTGTCTGCTTAACCATTATGAACATATTACTGAACAATTGAAAAGGCACAAATGGAGTGAAAAGACAGTATAAAAACAGCTAGCTTAGATGTTTTTTAGTATAATTAACACATAGTCCTTGGAATTTGTACCAAGGTTTTAAAGTTGTTTGTCTATTATATGGAGTGCAATCTATGAATATGGAGTGCAATCTATGAATGTTTTTTATAAAATGATGCCATATTTGAGATCTAGTAAGAGACATTATGGATTTTAAAGCCAAGAAATCAAGATAAAGAGTAGTAGGTTACTTTTAAGTAGGTTGAAATGAAATAATGTGGTACCTATTGTAAAGCATAAAGTTAAATCTGTGATTATTTATCAAATATCATACAGTTTTAAGTTAGAGAGTAACATAAGGGTTTAAAATATTATAAGCAATTAAATAGACTTTTCTATCAAGTTTAAATTTAATTTTTTTTCTGAATGAAAAGATTTCATGCTATTTTTGTCAGCTGCTATGAAGTTAAAAAAGTTGCATAAAATAAATTTATTTAATTCATTTTTAAAATAGGAACTACTTCTATGATCATATAGAAACTTGGTTCTGAATAGTTCTTCAGTGCTACTAGAATAATTCTTTGTCTATTATTTTTACTCAGTTTATAGAGTGTTGGGAGTGGAACGGAGACCATGAAGGTATCTAACTCAGTTTCTGTTTAAGTCATTTTTGGCAGGTGTTCTTTCCATTCTGTTTTAAGCAGTAGTAGTGGAGTCCCCACAGCCTTGCCAATGTAGTTCAGTACTGTTCTATCCATACCACGAGATGTCTCATCCCTTCAGTTTCTTGGCTTTGATTGTTATTGATGCTACACATGCATACACAGAAAGAAGGAAAACTGAAAAATATAGTTATTACTTGTTCCAAATACTTTTTAAGGAACATTTGTTAGCCAGGTATATCTATATATAGTAATTCCTATTTTCTGATTTTATAGAAAATAGGGACCATAAAACTCTACCCAGTCTTTCAAAATCTCAAGTATCTCTGAATTCTAAAAAGATAAATTACTTAAACTCTGAGACTTCATTACTGTTTTTATGTGAAATTAACCTATAAAAGGAAAAAGTATGAATTAATCTGAGTACTTTTAAAGGTATCTTGCTTATTCCTGACTCAGATTTTTTCTTTCTCATTGTAATTGCCATCTCTTTTGTGTTCATCAAGTTAGTATAATGTGATTTATCTCATTTTTGTGGCATTGGTATAAATTTCACAGTTTCCATGTTGCTGTTAACGTATTTGCAGAATAACTGCTTGTGTAACTTTGTACCTTAGTATAATTAATTTGTGAAGCATGTTTCCTGATTTTGCTTAGGTCAGTTTATGCTTAATACTTTGTCCTAGGCTTCAATTTTTCTACGTAATCTCTTCTGTGTTTGAGGTTTGAGGAATTATGAACTATTCTCAATATTCTAAGTTTGGGAATGATATGTAGGAAAACCTCTCCTGTGGGTGTTACATATAACTATATATTCAAAGAATTTATCTGGGATTCAGTACACAAAGCATTGCCTCTTTGTTAATAGCTGCTAGAGCTTCACCAGTCATCTAGGTTATATCTTTGGTCTATAAAGAAATGAAAAAGACAGTTTCAGTGTTGTGAGTGATGTGATCAAACCTAGGGTTTTTCCCCCAGAGCCAGTTCAGCTGACAAGCACTAACCACTCATGCACTCAGAACTGGTAAGGCAAAATCCTGCCCTACACATCATGCTATCCTACTTCTCATGAGACTATAACAGGTAGCTAAAGTATCCCAACACCAATAATACCAACCCTTCACATGATTCTGGCAGTTTATCAAACAAAGCTGCACACCCCTACCCATTTGGAAGTGCCAGGAAAATCTTGCTATATAGTAATTTATTAATTTTCTTCTCAAATATCTATTCTTCGATATTTTGCATGCCAGTCTATGAGTATTTCGCCTCAACAGACAAGGAAAACACAAGTTATTTATGAAATCATCAAGGTCTGTGCATGGCCCAGTAATGGGCTTCATCGCCACTATTTTTGGTGAACTTTTTCTACTTCTTTAGTCTTTTGTTAACACTATTTTGCTACTTACATATAAGAAAAATTATAATTGTACTCTGTCCTTCCATCATTCTTTCATAGGAATGCTGATTTTCTGCCTCCTTATCCTCTCATATGAGTGATTATGGCTGTCATCTCCTCCATAACTTAATTTCTTCTGCATTGTATTTCCTCATTCTAAAGACCTTTTCATCTCACTTTCATGATGGCAGCTTTCTTCTTCTAGTTCTCTTAGCTTTTCTAAAGCCAAAAGGTTTAAAAATGTAATGGTTGAATGCATTAGTACCTGGCTGCACCTCTTACTTTGTGTTTAATATATATGCATAAACATATAAAGCTTAAAGTATTTTATAATTTTATATATATTATTTTATAGTTTTTCAATGTGTATATATATATATATATATAAAAAATATAATTTACATATGCATACATACACACAAGTTTTTTGCCTTACCTGGGATTTTTTTTTCTTGTTTTTCAAAAATTTAATGTCTTATTCATTCAATCTTTCTCTAAAAATTTGAATTTCATGAACAAGCTAGTATATGCCTCTTTTAGACAGTGAAAAGACTAAGAATGAATTAGAAATTCATATTGCTTTTCCCATAAACCTGTTTACTGTCAAACACTCCAAATGAAAAGCTAGTTTATTAATTAAATATCATCATGCACCTTTGAAATAAAACAGTGTGGTTTCAGGAAACTAATGCACAAAAACTCAGAAATAAGCCTCCATCCTGAGGCAATGATTCACTTCATGGTAAAAGTTGAAGTAGTTTTGCTTGATCCCACTTATAACATTAATGTATGTTCTTGTTCGGAAGTTTTCAGAGGTGTTAATTTAAAAGGAAAAGTCAAAGACATGAGAATTTCTCTTTAAGTATAATTCTTTTAAGTATAATTCTTTTATTTTCAAGTTAAAACTGAAGCTGTTAAAGCTACCTTAAATCATGACTTAAGCTGTGCCCTCAAGGATCTTTTGACAAAATCATACTAGGTATTTTCTGAAGATCTCATTCTCAATTCTAAAATTCAATATTTGTATGCATTTTCATAAATTACTCACAAAAAACCCAACACAAAGTGCCATCTTTTACAAATACTGATTCATCTATAACAATATTTTTAAAACAAATATACTTTCTGAAATACTTTCCTGAAAAATGGGAGCCATCCTAGTTTTTAGGGCATCCATTTTTGGTTTTTTTTTTCCTGTTCATTGGTTTCTATAACATGTCATCACTCGCCCCTAAAACAGGGCACCAATTTGAGGGCCACACAACTGACACCAGTGTCAGTCCCTGGTTATCTAAAATCTTCCCCTGATTGACAGAGGGCTTAGAAGGCTGACACCAAAGATGGTAGCAAACATCAGCAGTTTGTTAAAGCCTTCTGCCTTTTCTCTGTTGCAATCCCACAGGCAGCACCACACAACACAGACCCCCTCTCACAGCATGACCTGATAGCTCCAACAACAACACTTCCCTCCCCCTAGCTCTTTATACCTTTTATCTCACAGGCATGACACCTGTGTGCCCTTTTACCCTTTTGTGGTTGGTCAATACATATCAGCATTCCGTGCTTCTTCTGCTTCAATGCTGTTCACCTGTCTTATGCAGCTGCACCCTCATTAGGGAGGAAGCTCAGACATAACCAAATTCCCTATGTCTCATAATCTGTTCTCTTACAATAACTGTAGTTTTCCTAGAGATTTTTTTTTCTCTCAGTTAATTGTGTGTTCTAATCCCTCATCAGAGGTGCCTTAACAAACTGCTATAAAGACAACACTAAACTGAATGCAAAGAGATTCCAATGTCTTTATGGACTGGTTTCAAAACATGAATGAGGGACATGATAAAAGCATCATATTTGATGTTCTACAAATGCTTATGTTAGCAGCTTTACATGAGGCAGCACTTTAATCCATATAGCATGAAAATGGTTTATTTTCCCCAACTTGTCGCAGTACGTTAATCGAACCAATTATTATTTGCTGGCCTCATTTGTTAGTTCCTGGCATTTAAACTGAGAATTTTTAGCAGAGAATACTATATTAAACTAGAATTTGTTTACTGGATACCTTGATATTTGGGTTTAATAATGTAGGTGAATTGTTTATCTAAGTATATATGTAATTTCCCTTGACCAAAATATACTATTCACATAAATCTGAAAATGTAACATCAGCCAATAGGTCTACAAGCATATACATGTATATGTGCATATAACTATGATGGCTTTAAACATCAATATTCTACTCTAGGTTCTTAACTTTGCACATTAAACCCTCAAACTTAGAAAATGAAAAATAAGTTGCTATTACTTTTTTTTCCCTTTAATTCTTTAATTTGTTTACCTATATTCTTTGCAATACCATTTTAATGAGATCATAAATATTATATTTTCTACAATGTTTTGGTTTTGGAAAGACAGGGACTAAAGAAAAAGGGAAACTTCTTTCGGGTTTTGTTATAATTCTAAAATTTAAAGAGAGGCCTTAGGCAACGATAAGGAGGGTAGGAATAACAGTTCTTTACTAGTTAGTTTAACAAGGTAAATTCACAATAATTACAATATTGACAACAAACAGAACTAGAGGAGAAAAAAAACTAAAACAACAAATTAGTTACAGTTTTTCCTCTGGTAACCCCCCCCCCCACTCTCTTCAGTACCGTTACAAGCAAATAGGCTAGCGGCAGCTCTAGGAGGGTGAGATAATTTTGAGGGTTTACAGTGGCTGGAGCTGTTGGAAAAGAGTGTCCCGGCTGGCAGGGGCTGTAGAAACAGCGTGGGGAGACCTCGAGCAGAACTGAAGAAACTGTGGGTGCAGGGCAGGGAGGAAACGGGTTTTCAAAATCCCGGGGGACACACGAAGAGACCGGTGGTCCGACGGAGTCCGAGGTGAAGGGAAAAGTCAGAGCTCTCCGCCTCGCCGAGACGAGCAGCCCTGGCCGTCTTCTCTAGAGCAGAGAAACTGCCCCTAGCGAAGTGGAATCAATGTCTTTGTGTAGCTGCTTCCTTTGTTTGTTTCCGAGCACTCATAAGTACCGAAAAGCACCCAGCCATTAGTTTCTTAGCAACTTCTGGGAAAAAATTCTATAAGAAATCAACCCAACCCTCAACATACAAGAACTTTGTCTTTTCCCCTCCAAAAATAGAAGTGTTCACTATGTGAATCTTGATAGTAGTTATTATTTGGAAGAACAGTGTTATTATTTTGTGACCACAGCGTCCATTGTTACTGATTCTTAAATTGAGTGGTTAGAGACAGGACACAATGGCACTATAAACTAATTTTACAGTTAAATACTATTTGGGAACTCTATATTAAACTTGAATTTGAGGCATATTTTGCACATAATATGGACAAAGCAGCCATAAAAAACTTAGTGTTTGGAATTTTGTGAATAAGTTTCTGAAAAACTATAAGAAAAGACAGCCAAGATATTTGAAATGCTATATTCACAGCTTTCTCTGAAGTCTAGAGAACTGCCTACATTTCTAGGACTACACTAAATTAAACACAGAAGCATAAAATTTTTACAGTTGGAAAAGATGTCCAAGATCACAGATCATCAAGTCACACCAGTGAAACACCACTGCCACCTTCACCAATAAACTATGTCCCCAAGTGTCACAACTAGATATATTTGGAACACTTCCAGGGATGGTAATTCCATATAATTTGGCAGCTTTCTCCAATGCCTGACCACCCTTTTGCTGAAGAAATTTTTCCTAATATCCAATCTAAACTTCCCCTGAAACAACTTGAGGTCATTTCTTCTCATCCTATTGCTTGTAACTTGAGAGAGGACACTGATACCCACCAGGATGTGACTTCCTTTCAGGCAGTTGTAGAGAGAGAGAAAGTCCTCCCAGGCCTCCTTAAGTCCAGGCTAAACAACCCCAGCTCTCTCAGGCGCTCTTTATGAGATCTGTGCTCCAGTCCCTTCACCAGCTTCATTGATGTTCTCTGGACAGTTTCCAGCCCCTCAATGTCTTGTTTGTATTGAGGAGCTCAAAACCAAACACCAGATTTGAGGTGTAGCCTCACCTGAGTATAGGGGGATGATCTCTGCCTTCTTACAGCTGGCCACACTGAAGGCCAGGATATCATTTGCCTTCTTGGCCACCTGGTCCACAGTGGCTCATGTTCAGCTGCTGTTGACCAGTATGCCAAGGTACTTTTCTGCCAGCAGCTTTCCAGACATTCTTCCCTCATCCTGTCCAAGTGCAGGATCCAGCACTTTGCCTTGTTGAACCTCAGACAACTGCCTTTGGACTATACAATTTGCCTATAAATCCAGCCTCTCCAGGTCAGAGCCTTTCTACTCTCCAGTAGGTCAAGACTCCCACTCAACTTGGTGTCATTTGCAAACTTACTGAGGATGCATTTAATCTTCTCATCCAGGAATAGAGATATTAAACAGAACATGTCCCAGTACTGAGCCCTGGAAACTTGTGACCAGCCACTAACTGAATTTAACTCTATGCACCACCACTTTCTAGGCCCCATCATCCAGATAATTTTTTGCACAATGATCATTGCACCTGCCCTAGACATGAGCAGCCAGGCTCTCCAGAAGAATGCTGCGGGAGACAGTGTCAAAGACTTTAATAAAATCTAGGCAGAAAAAATCCACAGCCTTTCCATCATCCATCAAGTGGAACAATTTTTCATAGAAGTAGATCAGGCAGGTTGAGCAGGACCTTTACTCTCTGGGCCTGATCCCCTGGTTATCCATGTGGTGGCACTCAAGATGATCTGTTCCATGATCTTTCCTGGCACCGAGGTAAGGTTCACAGGGCTTGTTCATTCCCCAGATCCTGCTGCCTGACTGTCTTGCAGATGGGTATCATATTTGTTAATGTACAGTCAGCTGGGACCTCCTCAGTCAGCCAGGACTGCTGGTAAATGATTGAAAGTGGCCCAGTGAGTGCTTCCATCATCTCTCTAAGTACTCTTTGGTGAATCTCAGACAGCCCCATAGACATCTGTGTGTCTAGGAGGTGTAGCAGATCTTGGATTGTTTCCTCCTGTTCTATGAGGGGTTCATACTGCTCACTGTATTTGAGCTCATGAGGGCTGGGCAACCTGCGGATGACTTGTGCTATTAAAGACTGAGGCAAAGAAGGTGTTAAGTATCTTAGAATTTCCCTCATCCTGTGGGAATGAGGGTGAAATCCTATGATTCCACCCCACAACCTGTGAAGCATGGAGATTCTTCTTAGTACTCATTTTTTTTTGCTGACATATTTATAAAAACATTTTAATTTTCAAGCTTTAGCCAGATTAAGTTCTAGCTGGGTTTTGGCCCTTCTAATTTTTTTCCTGCATACTCTCATGACACCCTTCTGAGTTCTGACTCATGATAGTCCTCCTGAGTTACCTGTCTGTTCTTCCAAAGGTGATAAAATTATTAACACAAGAAATATTTCCAGATATGCAAGCTTGTTGTCTTTAAGTTAGGAGAATTTTCCCACTTATAATGCAGACTAGAAACTTGTACTTTCACTTTGATATGGATTTGAAAAACCTTTCTTAAATAAATCCCAAGTGAGATTCATAGGCTACTACTGCTTAAAGATAATTTCCAAAAGGCAGTTTTGACATGATAAAATGCTATTCAGAGAAATAAGATGAGGTAATTTAGACAATGGATGTTCCCAGGGAAAAAGAACAGTCTAAGGTGAATGCAATTTTCTGTTGTAGATACAGCATTTAGGGCCTTAATATTTACCATTTCTTGTTATATAAGAAGCGGTCCAAAGAACATTTCAAGTTGAAAGATATTTTTGGCTGTGAAAGAACATTAATATTTATAGTCACAGAATACATTTTTTTTTTTTTTTACCTAGACTGGCATTAATTTCTTTCTTTCTTTCTTCTGGATATGATGAGTAAAATAAAATTCTCTATTGAGAGACCTCCTAAAAAAGACTCGGTTTTCATGGTCTTGTCCAGCTGCTTTACAGAATGTTCATTATCAGTATCAATATTGTCCTGCTGTTTTTATCTCCCTTATGCCCAAGAGTAAAAAGATGAGTGGCTCATAACAAAATTAAAAATATGACACTACAGTGGAACAAGAAAAGCATTCCAGAATAGCCAGACTCACAGTCAGAAACTAATGTCAGGTACATTGAATTAACAAATATGGATATAGGTACATGCTGCCTACTAATGCAAAATACTTTCCCCCAAAAGGTCTTCAAGTGTTAGAACCATAAAATAAAAGATATTTTAGTGTTAATCCCTAAATGCACAGATATAGAAAAGGACTTTTTCAGGCCTCAAATAAAATAAAAGCTGAGCATTCCCTCTGCTCTGTAGGTCTATGCCCTGAAACTACCTAAATACACCATTGTTACCTGTTTCTAGCAATCTGATCTTCTTTAGAGGATATATGTCTCAGCAGGTGCAGGCTATCAGCATCCAGTAGGAGTTTCAGAAAAAAGTAATAAACACCAAAGCAGAGGAAAATGGCATACTCTCAGGTGCCAAATTTTTTAAGATGTGATTAGAAGAAATATACAGCATGCCAGAAGATTCAGAACATGTCAGAGATGAATTCCATACTGTAGATGCAGCTCATTGTAGAGGAGGAAAATGAGACACTTTTTATGATGTCCCAGTGACCCTGTGTTTAGATCCTCTGTTCTGTTCACCTTAGAATTAGGAGAACAGAAAATTCAGTGCTTTTCCTGGCTTCAGACTTGTCCAGCTTCTTAAAACATCTTTTAAGCGCTTTTAGAAGGGCAGGCGCTGGATTCTGCACCTGGGATAGGAAAATCCTGGTTCTTTGTATAGGCTGGGGAACCAGTGACTGAAGAGCAGTGCTGCAGATGGGCATCTGGGAGTCCTTGACAGTGGCATATTTAACATGAGTCAGCAGTGTCCTGGCACCCAGGAAGGCCACGCCTGTCCTGGGGTCATCAGGCACAGCATCACCAGCCAGGGATTGTCCTGCTCCACTCTGCACTGGGGCAGCCTCACCTCGAGTGCTGGAGACAGCTTTGGGTGCCACAATATGAGAATGATATGAAGCTATTAGAGACTATCCAAAGGAGTACAATGGAGATGGTGAAGGGTCTGGAGGGGAAGGTGTATGAGGAGAGGCTGAGGTCACTTTGTCTGTTCAGCCTGGAGGAAACTGAGCAGAGACATCGAGATCCTCAACATGCTCATAAGGGGACACGGAGAGTACTGACCTCCTCACTCTGGTGACAAGTGATTGGACTTGAGTAAATGACATGAAGCTGATTCAGGGGAAGTTCATGATATCAGGAAAACATTTTTTACCCAAAGAGTTGCTGAGTACTGGGTCAGGTTCCTCCAGGAAGTAGTTGTAGCACCAAGCAGGTCTGAGTTCAGCAAGCATTTGGGCACGATGTGATTTTTGGGTTTTCCTGTACCAGGCTAGGAGTTTGACTTGATGATTCTCATGGGTCCTTTCCAACTCAACATATTCTATGATTCTAGGGCTCTAGGCTTGTTGTATTTCTAACTTTTAAGACTTTTAATCCAAATCAAGAGCAACCAGGGCATTGGAAGCTATTAATATTTGTCTTCTCTGAACATTTGAATACTCTGACTACTCCTACATGAGAGAGTCATGTTTTTCCTTAATATTTCAGCCCATGAACATTTTCTGGGTTTTGTTTTGGGTTTGTTTGGTTTTGGTTTTTTTTTCCTGTGTGATAGCACAGCTTTATATGGGTATGGAAGAAGAATCAGGTGGTGCCTAAGAAAAACAAGGAAATATTTAAAGTATATCTCCTGGGAACTGCCTGATTAACTTTACCTCAACTAGCAGATATTTTAAAACCATTTTGTCATGGATGAATCTGCATCTTCTAACAGGAGACAGGAGCCATCCGTAGGTCCTGCATCTGTTTTATTTTGAACAACAACTTCAACAACTAAATATTTGTACAATAAATGAACTGTTTGAAAATCTACCAAACTCAACCCCAAGATTACCTAGATTTTCTTAAGATTTTGAGAACACTTAGAATTATCTGAAAGGTAGTCCCTATCTCAATAGACGCTTAAACTTAGTCTACTCATCTGTCTTCTTCTGATGTAGCTTTTGAATGTGATGCCCTAGAAAATTTTGAAAATCTGTCTCCTAAAAAAAAAGCAAACAAAAGCAATGGTTTGATATTGTCACACATAATATAGCATCTCAGTTTAAAAATTCAACTTCTGGAAAAGTAGCAACTAATTGAAAATGAGATCTCTCAATAGAAAATTTCGGTTTCCCTCTCACTATGGTAACACCACAGTCATCATGTGGGATTTTACAAATAATTTGATATCAAAGAGTACATTCATAAATATAGACATAAATATTGCACATACACCTGGAAGTAAATCACTGAGTAAAAATAAGTAAAATCCAGTCCCCTGATGGAGAGAACAGTAGTTTGGTAGTTTTTTTAATTTATTTTTAAGATAATTTAAAAATTAAATATTAAATAATAAATAAATATTAAAAAATAGCGTAAAATATTTTTTTAAAATAACAAATGATTACAAAATGTACAATAACTTTTGTACTTCACAATATTTTTTCTAATCTGGCAATCATAAATGAAAAGTTAATCTGTTCATTAAATAATAGAAAAAAAGAACATGAGTTATTTGAGGTTTTGCACTATAATTTTTACAACTAAACTGCTTAAAGAACTTGCTTTAGACTGTTTTGAACCAATAAATTATCATTTCATGTCTACATTTTTAGTACCTTGGAGACACCCCCACAAGCACATGGTAATTACTGTGCTGTATACACATGAAATCAGAACATGAGTATTTCTTACAATGACCTTATAATTCTGATATGAATAAAGAGAGAGTAGATGATGCAAAAAGATGGGCAGGGGGAAGAGAAGTTTGGATCCTGATCTTAGAACACCAACAGTGTCAGAGTTGTTAAATACTTTCTGGACAATGCAGTATAGGTGGGGTATTTTACAGAGAGCAGAAAGAGAGGAGGCACTCCCGATTCATCAATGAAACATTAGTTGAAATTCTTAATGAGTCATGTTTCAGGTCCATGTAAAGGCCTTCCTCATGCACATGAAATATTTCTTGTCCTTTCATTTCAGGAACAGCAGATTTCTTACAATAGCTACCTTTATATTCCTAAATCCCAGTACTTAATTCATCCTCTCTCCATATACCTTTTTATTTAATATGGTTACAATGTTCTGGTTTTTTCTCATAAAAAAAAATTATAACTCCTGGTTTGGTTTCCTTCTTCATTTAAAATATTTTGATATATCAAAATCAAAATTCTATGGATTTTTCTCTTCTTTATTTTATGCATAGAGCCATGCATATTGCATGAGAAACTCTGGCAGTTGCTGGAGGTGGTATTTAGAGTAATTTTCAATGAAGATGAAAAATCATATAGTCTGTGAGACAAGATGGTAAGTGCTCAAGCATATGATCCTGTGACTAAAATTTAAACTATCAAGTATTTTCTGATTTGCAAAACTGTCCGTATATAATTCATAAGAAAAAAAGAGAAAAGGAAAAAGAAAAAGAAAAAAAAAATCCCACAACCTCTTTTATTGGGACACACTGTAAACATTTTAAGTAAGAGAAATTATGTGGTGAACTCAGTTGATTCATAAAGCTGAAATGGTGCAAACATTTCTGAGTCTTAAAAAATCATAGATTTGAAAAATTAAATTTGTGAAAACCCAATCAATTTGTCCTTTGAGAAATATTTTCTGAGGTTCATTAAATCTCTTTGATAATGAAAAAAATTTTATATATATATATATGCCTATTATCCAGTTTCTAAAGGTATTTATGCTCTTAGATCCTCTTTAAATCAATGTGAATTTATGTTCCTAAATTACTTTGAAGTTGCAATTACGTAAATCTCATTGAACATCTAATTTTTATGCCGCTTAGTCTCAAGTTCTTATGAAATTTCCTGCCACTCCTGAGATTTAATTCTACTGTTTCAGTCCCACTTTACTGCATATGGCTGTTTTTCTGTGCCTAGCCATTAATGGTGACTGACGAATGTGGGAGTTCTCCCACTCCCACATGTCTCTCCCTGATAGGAGAGGCCTTTTAGAAGGTCCTTGTTAGAAAGAAGGCAAACTGGACTCTTGGTGTTTCTCAGTCTTCAGGTTGTTTATTATTTTCTTATTAGGAGTTTCAGCACACCAGGTTTTACACCAGCCTGGTGGGCAGGAGAAAAGACAGCAAAAAGTCCCGAACACACAGATTCAAGCTCTCTTTAAGATAATTCACCCCAATATCACCAAGAACGTAAATTATTTCTCTTTTTCTTCCAATAACTAACCATATTTCTATTCACATGATTCTATACTGTGGGAAACTCTAACCAATCATTCTGTGTCCCCAACACTGCAGAATATGGAGTAGATGAAAAAGGAGGAAGATGCCTAAAAACAACAAGGATCTTGTCTTCATCTGCTTACCATGCTAACAAACCCAAAATCTAAAATTCCCACCTTGTGATAATCTACATATTATGCTACTAACTAATTTATATTCTTGAAAGTTCTGCTTCATCCCAGAAGCCATTTCCATGGACAAAGATTAAAAATAGTGTTTGTCAGAGGGTTTGGATCCCTTAAAACATGCAGAGGAATACTTCTCTGCATTCTGGATTCCAACAGAGGAATATATACTATTTTTTTTTTCTACTAGAGATATATATATATTTTAATTTTGTTACAATTTGATCCACAGCTAGGCAATGAGAGTACATCCTACAGCTTTATTTATTTATAATGTGGCAATTTCCCTCCATGATAAAGTTAAATTTGTTATATCTGCCTTTAAATTTAGACCTGCTCCTCTATTCACATTACAGTGGTTCGTGCTTTAGTGTTTGTCCAGCATCAGAAGGTCAACTCGATATACTCAACAGCTTCAAAAATGGAAATAACCATTTATCAAAGGATTTTGTTTCAGATCTCTGTTTAAATCTATCAGCATAGTTAGTGACAGAGCTAATGAACATTGCCTCGACTGTTCATTTCTATTTTCTTTCCTTTCCAACTACCTTTATGCCTGAGCAGGCCTATCAGGATTGGCCTCATTTTTGAAACCACTGAGACAGTATCTTGTTTTTAAATACTGCTTTAGATCTTCCATGCCATTGATTTGAACATGGGCTTTTTATTGGACTACAAAGTATTCCTAAATTCTATATAAGTACTTCAGCAGGACTTGGATGGAACACAGTGGTGAAATTCCTAAAAAGATAGTGAGCAGCCGGTAAATTTCACAAGTTCCTGTCTTAGGCACATGAAAATATTTTAAAATATTAATTGAGGAAATAAAATAATTAATTTAATATTTTTTCTTATATTAAACTGGAAAATTAATCCCTGCAAAATTTACTAATGCTAATTTAGGACCAGAAGTTGCAGATGTCTCAGGAAATGGGATAAGCGTGTTCAGGGCCATTTCCACCTGAAAGGTTGGAATCTTTATTCATACCTCATTTAATTTATTTGTTTCAACAGAACTGTGACCAGCAGTTCGAGGGAGGTGATTTTTCCTCTCTGCGCTGCCCTTGTGAAACCTCACCTGGAGTAATGCATCCAGTTATGGGGCCACCCTAGGCCTGGACCTGTTCAAGTAGGTCCTGACGAAAACAATGAAGATATTTAGAGGTGTGAAGCACCTCTTCTATGAAGATGAATTGACAAAATTTGGATTATTCAGCCTGGAGAAGAAAAGGTTTGAGGAAGAATTTATCATTACATAAAGCCCTACAGGAAAACTGGAGAAGAACTTTTTATCGGGGCATGTTGTGACAGGACAAGTGTTAATGGTTGTAAACTGCAAGAGAGTAGGTTTAAATCAAATATTAGGAAGAAATTCTTTACTGTGAGAGTGGTGAGACATCACAACAGGTTGCCCAGGGAAGTTGTGGATATCCCAACCTTGGCAGTGTTCAAGGCCAGGCTGGACAAGGCTCTGAGCAACCTGATCTAGTGAGTGGCATCCCCACCCATGGCAGAGGAGTTGGGGCTAGATGATCTTTAAACGTCCCTTCCAAAATTTAACATTCTATAATTCTATGATTCATAAGCTTCACACAGGCCCACTTCTCAGGCCTGTAAAGGTCCCCCTGGAAGGCATCCATTCACTTCAACATGTTGACAGCACCACAGTGTCTTCATGCCATCATCAGATTTACTGAGGGTGCCCACTGCCCATGTTGCTGACAAAGGTAGGAAACAGATCCATCCTCAATTCCAACCCCTGAGAGACATCAACCATCATTAGTCTCTACTTGGACACCAAGTCATTGATCACACCTATAAACCAAAGTATGTAGAATGCAATATCATGTAAAATGTTATTTATTTAAACTTAGTTGGAACATAAAATTCTCTTTATTGGAAGTTTTTAGGAACATAACGGTATAATATTAAATAGGGTTCATTGGCATCAGCAACTGCGGTGGTCCTCTGCCCAGCCCATCAGAGAATGTTGATGGTAATGGATGCTGAAAAAGTGTGAATCTGGCTGCTCTAAAATTTTGCAGTGTACTTACAGAGGATGCAATTTCTTCAGTTTCAAGTCTAGGCAAGAAAAAATTCCGTCTTCTGTAGCACTGCTTGAAGCATATCACAGACCCTTCCCCTTGTTTAAATTTTATTTCTGTGCATGAAAGTATTATCATATATTTTAACACTAAAAAGTCAGTTTAAAGTGATGTAAGACTATAAACTACCTGAGTAAGACTATAAACGACCTGAAGCAAGATGAAGTCTCTGCCTCCTACTCCTGTGACTCTCTGGAGAGCCTACTGGAACACCAGATGTTTTCTGCCTCTTTCTCTTTAATTATGACATGGAAATGTAACTGCTTACATGTTAATGAGATAAAAGAAAAGTGCTTTATAACATTACAATGAGTAAAGAATCCATGAGGAGATATTAAAACTGGTTCAGAGTTCCTGCAGGGGCAGGAGCAAGCAAAATACTTACTGAGGATTTAACTGCTCTGCAAACAGAGCAGTACCATCCATCCTGCAGTACCTTGAAGAAAAAGTGAGGTAGTAATTATTTCACAATTTCGTGCAGGTGTATGTAATTAGGAGGAGGACTGAAATATGAACATGGGAGTATATGACTAGGATGCTGATGTGTTTAACTCTTCCTTCTACATCATTTAGGTAGCTACCTCATAGTTTTAAAGTCAAATAAGGACACTGGCTTCTAGCAAAATCATGTTTTTACAACTTCAACTTAATTTTCTTAATTTTATTTCTTTCATTACTTTTAAAAACCATCTTTGAAAGACTTTGTTTATAGAAGCTGTTGGAAAAAAATTAAAATCATCATGATTTCATTGCATATCCAAAAGATCCAACGGAACTTATCTACTATCAAACTATTGAAAATATCAGGGTGATAATTCATTCCTTTCTCCATGAGGCAGAAAGATTTAGTTGCGATTCCTTAATATCATACTTGCAAAGTTGTTTAATAAACTAGCACACATATGTAATTATATGATCAAGAGTATTAATAATGCTGATTGATAATTTTTATGAATATTCATATTCCATATCATGATGAAGCTTTTTTCATGACTAAAAGTGTGAATCTGAAATTTATACTACGAAAAATTTAAGAAGCCAAAGAGTTAGTTGATTTCCATTGTGGTTTTAATCCTACTTTATGTCACCTGATATTTCCTCATAATGTAGTAGGCAGTCAGCAGAGAGCACAGTAGTAGAGAAATGGCATCAATTAGAAGAACAGAGTACAGAAGAAAACAGACATCATATCTTAGCCCTTTATAAAGAATTTTCATTACCTGCAGATATTTAAGAAGCTGTTTTCAATGTTATTTATAGTTCTTCTGTGTTTTGGGCTGAGGCAAATAATCTTATCTTTTGTGTAAGGTTTTTGTGTTTTTACATGAGAGTGAATGTTGACAATAACAAATGGATTCTCTATTTCTTTGTCTGAGAAGTAGTGAGACTTTGTTCTTCCAAGTTAAACATAAATATAAAAAAGTTAATCTTAAATAAAAAAAAAAATAATGGGGAAAAAAAGATCAGTAGTTTGTTTTTAAAGGTGATATAAACACATCAAATTACATCATATATAAACTGCTGATGTCAAAATATAAGCCACAGGAGTAACTGCAAGTTCTGTGTGTTACTCATTAGCCTAATCATATAGAGCAGTCTATGAATTATATACCAAAATTGCAAGAATAAGGACTAGGGTTGCCCAGGCTTGCTCTAAGTGAATTCACCAGTGTCTCCAAAGTCCTCCTTCTCAGGGCTATTATCAACATATTTTCTTCCCAGTCCATATTGATACTGAGGATTGATTTCCCTGACCCAGGTGTTGGATCTTGCACTTGGCATTGTTGAACTTCCTGAGGCCCAAATTTCCCACTCTTTAAGCTTGTCCACGTCTGGCTAGATGTTGTCCCTTTGCTCAAGAATATTGACTGAATCACTCAGTTTGGTGTTATCTGCTAACTTGCTGAGCATGCACTCAATCCCATCATCTATGTAATGAACTATGGCATTAAATAGTACTGGACCCAGTATGGACACTTGAAGAGCACCACTCATTTTCTGTTTGGGCATTGAGCCATGTAATTTTGGATACATCCATACAGCCAATTCCTTCTCCATCAAACAGTTCATTCTTTAAATATATATCTCTCCACTGTAGGTGTAAGAATGTCATGGATCACCATTATCAAGACAGCTAATACCAGTTGCTCTTCCCTTGTATACTGATGCTATTCATTCCACTGTAGAAGTTATGTAGGGTTGAGTAATACAGGCCTGATAGGAAATCAGAGTCCTTGAAAAGTGTGGAAATGGGATGCAGCATAGAGGAGTATAAGTATGGACATATTCACTAGATACCCCTTGGCTATAAACAACTTATCCATGAGCAGTTACAAACACTAATTCCAAGGGCAACAAAGAAAACAGATAACATGTACTAACATACTAGCACATATAGTCAATTTGGAGGTAGTCTGGAGATGCCAGCTGATGAAGAAAAATCATGCTACCAAACATGAAAATAACTCCTTGAGGAGTGTAGAGAAAAAAAAAAAATTGTGTAGAAGAGACTATTAGCATGAATATAATATCTTTCTGTCTTGGCAATGTACCTCAGATATTAAAAATTCCCAGTAACACTCCATCACACACACCAACACCAGAAAAAAACACCAGGAGAAGTAGTAATAGCTGAGAAATATGTATTTAACAATTTAAATGTATTATTATTTTTTTCTTATTGTGTAATAATTATCTGGCCAACAACTATGAGATTTCAGTTATAACAACAGCATTTTTTAAATGTACAAAAAGTGATCTTTTTCTTTGCCCATAAAAAAGATTTTAACAACTCATGCATTTCTCATCCTGGCATTAAAAATCTTGGGGATATTTTTAGAGCATTTTTTCATCATGTCTATTCCTTAAAAGGCACACAGGCGTAGTAGAAACTCTGGGAGTGAAAGAATGACTGGATGAATCAGGAAAACAGAAAGAATAACTTTGCTGTTTACAGAAGAAAGAACCAACACACATGCTGCAGAGATCTTGGATAGCTATCTAAGGGATAATTTGACACGTACCTCTATGCCAGAAAAGACTCTTTAGGAAGTTCACAGCATTTATTCAGTGAGTTTCTTTCTGAACTGAATTTAGCTTCATAATATAACACTCCAGTGCCTGGGCTGGTGTTACTCTTGATTTACACTGTGGTAACTGTGATTACAATTTGCTCCACTGCTTAAAACAAACATTTAAGAGGAGGTGATCATGCTGGAATAGATTCAAGTGACATCCAAAATATCCATGTTACACAACCGGAAAAAGCAACAGTTAACAAGCCCAGTGAAGCAATAATAAACTGGGACTTGACATTCCTTCCTTGTCTCCAGGCTGTTGGCTTGTGCAGTAAAAAGGACTAACTGTCCATTCACTGAATTTTGTCAGTCTGATTATCTTTTTTTACCTGCAGGGACTATCCAGTGTAACAAGGCCTTACAAAAAGATCATCGTTCTTTTAGCCTTTTAAAGTAATTGAAGAGACAGCTTCTAGATGGTTTAACCCTAGTGCCCTTTTACAAGATGAATTAGTGGATGCCAGTGGGTCTCTGGAGTTTGTTGCTCTTTTATTCTATAGCTATATTATAACTCAAAGACTAAACTCTCTGTAAAATCATTACTCCATTGTTTTTTTTTCTGACAATAATTTTGTCAGAAAAATTGTCCTATTATTCTCTTCAGTATCTGTTTCTCTCTACACAACATGGAAAGTATAAACACATAACAACACTTCCCAGTCATCATTTATTATGGAACATTTATATCTGTTAAAATACGGTGTCTGTACTCTTCAATCATACTCTGAAATCTGGACTGTAGACCTGTGTCTTGGTTTGGAAAGACAGAGGTGTCTGCTAGGAACCAAAAAAAAAAGAAACTTCCTTTGGGGTTTGTTATAATTCCAAAATTGAAGGGGGGGTCTCAGGCAACGATAAGGAGGGTAGGAATAACAGTTCTTTACCAGTTAGTCTAACAAGGTAAATTAACAATAATAACTACAATATTGACAACAAACAGAACTAGAGAAGAAAAAAAAAAGGGAAAAAAAAAAACCAAAACAACAAATCAGTCACAGTTTTTCTTCTGGTAACCCCCCCACCCCCCTCAGTACCGTCACAAGCTAATAGGCTAGCAGCAGCTCTGGGAGGATGAGATGATTCTGAGGGTTCACAGTGGCTGGAGCTGTTGGAAAAAGTGTCCTGGCTGGGCAGGGGCTGCAGAGACACAGCGTGGGAAGACCTCGAGCAGAACTGAAGAAACCGTGGGTGCAGGGCAGGGAGGAAACGGGTTCCCAAAATCCCGGGGGACACACGAAGAGACCGGTGGTTCGATGGAGTCCCAGGTGAAGGGAATGGTGAGAGCTCTCTGCCTCGCCGAGACGAGCAGCCCTGGCTGTCCCCCCAGAGCAGAAAACTGCCCCGAGCAAAGTGAAATCAATGTCTCTGGGTAGCTGCTTCTTTTGTTTCACCCTTAGCACCCATAAGTACCGAAAAGCACCCAGCCATTAGCTTCTTAGCAACTTCTGGGAAAAAATTCTATAAGAAATCAACCCAACCCCCAACAACCTGATTGATCATAAATGTCTTGACAGATTAAGCATTTGTCTAAAAGCCATATTAGAATGGCCTTATCAATTTCTAGTTAACAGTGATTTATCCAGTGTTCCCCAGAAGACATAGCTTTAGTCTAACCTCGTCTCAGTGAATATCTAGTTAACAAGTAATATCTCCCTTGAAGCTTA
This sequence comes from Certhia americana, assembly GCA_018697195.1. Classification (NCBI taxonomy): domain Eukaryota; kingdom Metazoa; phylum Chordata; class Aves; order Passeriformes; family Certhiidae; genus Certhia; species Certhia americana. Next base: position 137,144,313 of record CM031858.1, on the reverse strand, counting down.
TGAAGTAATTTATTTACTTGCATTTTTATGTTGTTGCTTTCCAGTACTATTGCCTCTTGAGGTTTTTGCCTACATTTGCCTCTGTCTTGTTTTTCTGTTGATAACTTGTTTGTTATTAAGCTCAAAATGCTCAACAAAAAGAAACTGAGCAGCTAAAAGGTAACAGATTCCCAGGCTTGTGTTATATTTCCATGTGTCTGCTAAACACTGTCACCTGTCCTATAGGTGGTCTCTAAAGAACTATTACATTGCATAGGACAATAAGATAATTAAAATGAACACCAGAAAATCTGAGGTCATGCTGTCAGTTCTTTGATAATTTTCAATTACTTTCTACAGTGTTGCAGAATGTATTCATTGGGAGGGAAATTGTGGGTTTATAAAATTTTATATCCTGTTCTTTTCAAATAACTCATTATGTGGTTTATTAAATGACACTGGTCACTGAACTGATGTTTACATGAATAATACAATAATAGATAGCTAGTATAGCCTATATTACTATATAGTAATATAATTCACATTATTAATGATCTCATTATTTAAATACATATAACTGATTAGTTCACCCATGAACACAGAATCATAGAGTCCTGGTATCATACAAGAGTTTGGATTGGAAGGAACCTTTCTCCTGAATCCCCTTTCAGGACCCAGTACCCCTGCAGGGATTTAAAGTGAGAGGAGAGAGCAGGAGCATCACCTTCATCGACCTGCTTGCCACACTGCTTTTGATACAGTCCAGGATATGGTTAGCTTTCTGGATTGCCAATTCTAATCCAGTTTGTCATCTACAGTATCCACCTATCTAAGTAGTGATCAGGGACATCAATGTCTCCTTTAAGTGATAAATCTAATTTATCTTCTCCCAGACTCATGAGTGGCAAACTTAGAAAATTTTGAGTCTGCTAAACATAAATGAATGAACCATGCCACCTTTATCTTGTTAATTTCTGTATCAGAAAAAATCCTTCATAATCCTTAGCAATCAAAGTTGTGTCACTTGAGTGTCCTTTGCAGATCATACTGAATAGCATTCAAATCATATAATTTCAGGAAAATTATGCTGAATGCCTTTTGATATTTTAAGGATGAAAATGTCTGCAAAAATGACTGACCATATAATAATAGTTTTCACTGACAACTTCTCTAGGAAAACTGAAATTTTACAGGTAATTTCACTAGTTGAAGACGTGAACATGTGCCTTGATTCACAAGAGTCTTGTATAACATATATTCCACAATGGTTGACAAACCAGGTAGGTTCTGGTCAGGGACTATACAGAATAGGTGTGCCTCAGCAATATTTCCAGTATTCATGATTTCCTCTACATTCATCTCTTCCCCTTGAACACAAATGCTGAAAAGTGCTCTGCTCTTTTATGCTAATCTATTGCAAGATTATATCCATATAATTTGCCTAATTCCATCAAACCTAAGATATTCCCAGCTAGTTTTTTCACTATTTGGATAATTAATGGGACTGCAGTACTTTATAGTGCTGCTATATGGTCAGGGACATGAATAAATCCTTATTTCATGATCACTCTCACACTATACACATTTATTTCTCCTTGCCTGGAGTCAGTAGTCTGGACTCAGCTCAGAATAAATTACGAGCATAAAGTTAATTGCTGGAAAAATGTGTATTAGTTTTAACATAATTTCATTTCTTCCAAGAAAGCAAACAAGACTGAACTGAATATGAAGGAACTCAGACCAAAACCTACTTAAAATATATATTTTTATTCTACTGAAATGTGAAATTTACTAGAAAATTTACTAGATTTGTTTCAAAGTTTTCAGGGTGTTACTCACTTGTAAACATATTCAATGAGAAAAATCTTAAATAGCTTTTAAATTTTGAATACAATGACCATACAGAAGTTGATTGATTACTGATATTCTGCTTAGGAAATTATAATTCAGATTTTTGGGACCCCCCACCAATTCCATAGCTCTGACTGTATTTTAATAAATTATATAATTGTTCAGGATGTTAATCCATTTCCTGTGACTCACAATCATCCTCTCCCTCCTTTCTCAATGGTAAACCATTTTATTTTACATGACAACATGATATTTGGAACTTTTTAATGCTGTAATTACTTAAAGAATACTGTTGTCTCTCAGAAGACTGTCAAGGCCACAGAAGGAAATTGCCATAAGATAAGCCACCACAGCAGGAACTTGAGATAAACACAGACAGGAGAAATTTACAACAGGAAGGTAGTAATTTCAAGCTTGGTGAGGCAGATGTGGTTAGCACATCATGGTAATGAATCCAGACAAAAATTCCCACTGTGGCAAACTGTGAGAAAGGAGGTGACTGCTTATACAAGTATCACCAGTCAAACAAAGATCACACCAAGTTATGGGAACAGCCTCTATGGATACCTGGGACTTGGACTGTAGAAAAGTGGTACCCCCAGAAGAAGAACTCTGGGACCCTCACCACCTAGAAGCCAAAGGTGAAGGAAGACCAAAGAGATGTTATTGGATCAATGGGTGTTGACTCTGTCCCTCTCTCTCTCTCTCTCTCTCTCTCTCTTTCTCTCTCCCTCATTCTGTCTCTCCTTTTCTTGACCCCTCTCTTTTCTATTTCTTTTTATCTCTCTACCTCACATTTACTTTTAAATAGAATCCACATTATTGACTTCAGCATATGAAAAGGTCTTTCATAATCCTTAGCAATCTAAGTTGTGCTACTTGAGTGTCCGTTTGCAGACTATCCTGGAAGCATTCAAATCATATAATTTCAGGCAAATGATACTGATTTCCTTTAGTATTTTAAGTGTGAAAAAGGCCTGGAAAACTGACTGAACATATAACAATATTATTAACAAGCAGCTTAAGGAACACTGAAATTTTAACCTTAATTCAGGCAGAGGCATCTCTCACTAACTGGATGATCACAAATGTAACTTTTTTCCTAGCTGCAAGTGACATTTTAGACAAGACTGCAGAGACAAATATTTTGAAAAAGAATTGTATTTATTCCTGATGTCTTTAAACTTAAAGAACACAATGTAATGCCTCATAAAAATTCTAAATAAAATCAATGATAAACTTAGTATAATAATTTTAGTCATACGCCACTACTGGAAGAGTTGTGGATTAATTCCAGTCAGTACCTAACCATAGAACAGCTACTCATTCACTTCTCCCTAGACAGGATGGGGGAAAGAATTGGAAGAATTAAGCTGAAAATACTTCTGCATTGATATCCTGATTTTGTCTACAATAGTTGTTTTTTCTTCCTAGTAGCAACTACAGTGCTGTATTTTGAATTTAGTAAAAGAATGATGCTGATAATAGACTGATGTTTTAGTTGTTGTTGGGCAGAGCTTACACTGAGTCAAAGAATTTTCAGTTTCCCATTCTCTACTAGTGGGAAATTGCACCAGAAGCTGGGGTGGAGTATGGCCAGAATAGCTGACCCAAACTGCTCAAAGGGATATTCCATACCACATGGCACCATGCTCAATCTATAAGTTAGCAGGACCTGAGCAGTGCTTGGGGAAAGGCTGGGTATTGGACAGCAGGTGGGGAGCAATTGTATTGTGTATCCCTTGTTTTTCCTGCTTTTTGTTTCTCTTTCTATTTTGGGGCGGGGGAGGGGGGGGGGGTGGTGGGGGGGGGGGTTTGGTTTGGTTTGGTTTGGTTTTGGTTTTCTTTTTTTTTTTTACATTACAGTACTATTTTTATTCTGTTATTTAATCCTCAACTTCTTAAACTGTTCTTAATGTTCAAGGTTTTTACTTTTTTCTGATTCTCCCCTCTGTCTCACCAGGGAACATGGGAGGGAAGTGGGCAAGCAGCTGCAGTGGTTTAGTCACTGGATGGGTTTAAACCATGGTAGTTAGGATAAAGACAGCTAACAGGTAAAGGAAAATCCAGTCATACAAGCCAAGTAAACCAAGGAATTTACCACTTCCCACGGGCAAGCAGGTGTTCAGCTATCCCCAGGAAAACAGGAGTCCGTCACACAGGATGGTGACTTGAGAAGATAAACACCATCACCCTGAATGTCTCCCCTCTCCTTCTTCTTCCAGCTTTATATGCTTAACACAGCAACATATGGTCTGGATTGTCCCTTTGGTCAGCTGGGGTCAGCTGTCCTGGCTGCGTCTCCTCCCAACTCATTGTGCACCCCCAGCCTCCTTGCTGAGTGTGATACAGTTATTGAATTTGTACATTACATATCATTCCCTGGAATTAGTGACTTTGTAAAATCTTTGTACAAGTTATTGCTTATTCTGTTTCTTTCAGTAATAAATGCTTACAAAAAAAAAAAAAAAAAAAAAAAAAAAAAAAAGATGAGCACTAGCACATCATTATCTTGATTATTTTGTAAACTTGTTGATACATTATTTTTGCGATTTCAAGTAGGTAGTCAAATAACTTTGGATTTAGATAGCTCAACAAATTTTGAAATACCTTTTGCTAGTACATCTAGAAATCACAATCATAGGTTACTCAATAGTAATTGAATAAAAATCTATATTGCTGAAACATCAGATATAACATTATTATAATAGTCTATGTTATTCTTTCCATTCATACAAACACAATAAATGTTTTGCAATGAGGTTAAATAGTAATCTATCTGTCAGTTATATCATTTTACTTTCCCAGTACCACAGAATGTATGGGACAATGAACAGTCTACACAGTATGATGTTGTACATGCTATTTTCACTGACACTACTTTATAATTTGAAGCGAGAAGCTGTGATGTAAAACTGGATATTATCTACTATAGAGCAAGAAACTGGCATTTACATTTTTATGTAGTCTGTGAAAGACAGTTTCTTTTAACACTGAAGTGTTGCATTGCCTGCATCTGTCTTCTCAGCAAGAAAAGTAATTATTTTCTAGGATTCAGTATATTGAGCATGATAGCATTCACTTAATACACTTCATTGTCTTTCATTTTGAAGTTTCAATGAAGCTGGATTGGCTTCTTAAAGAAGACTAGATTGATATGCTAAATTCAATAACATAAGTTCTGGAAACCACAGGTTTCTTTTCTCACATTGCCTTCTTGGTGAGTAGTGTACATGCTTTGTAAGCAGTGAGTTTTTTCTAGTTTAGATTATATTGTAGATTCTTATTCATGTTTTATCACACCTTTCTAACATCTATTTTGAAATCTTATAAAAGGTCTCCTTTTTATTGCTGCTAAAAAGAGTTGAGCTGGACATTTTTCCATCCTCATTTAGTTTCTCAAGATTTTTTATTTTGCATCCAGAAAATAAGTGAGAAAAATAACAAGAAATAGTCCAGAAGCCATTAGAGTATGACGCATCAGTGATGAAAATGCTAATGGAGAAAGTAACGTTAAAGAAATCTGTATTTTCTGCTTCATGATAGTGATTTGCCTGTCAGTGTTAATCATCTTACAGAAGCATACTGATGCAGAATGATGTGGAACTGGAATGGCCATTTTCTTTGTAACAGAGGAAACACCAATTATCTTGTTTCTTTCTTAATCACTGACTTATAGCAATGTAGTGTTTAGGCTTTCTCAAAGAAATAGAGAAGATTCAGAGTCCTTTTAAAACATGTGTAACAGCTTCTCTGTAAACTTAAATGTTTCTTCTTTTGGTAATGCAATCAAAAACAAAAACTAGTTTGTTTCCCAGTTCATATAGAAATGTTGAAACCACATAGGAACTCAGAATAAATCTATAGAAAGATATAGATATACTCTTTCTTAATTTTTTGCATACTGTGGTTTACTAGTGGTTTAGATTAGGAGGTTTCAATTTATTTTAAATTAATATATTTTACTTAGAAATGCCTTTAAATGTGTCAACATTTCTGATGGATTAACTTTACAAAAGGATTTAATTTCTTAGAATATGATTCACATGTTTTGAAGAATCTTCCATTGAAAAACTGGTCATTTGCCCTGGCTGTGTTTCTCCTCAGAGGAGACTTAGTCTGGGCTTATGGCCACCTCAGGCAGGCGCAAGAGGCAGTCTTGGTGATGCTCAGCAGGGTTCAGAGCCTCTTCTGCTTGGGACTTGCTTTAAAATACAAGATCTCTGACCAATTTGCCTTGAAAGTGGTCTGGTATCTCTAACCTGCCCACCAGACATTCCTTTCTGTCTTGAGCCTGAACCTGCTGTGCACAAAAGGTGTGTAAGTGAAACTGGGCTCTCGTCTGCCGCAGCTGCTGCTTCCAGAGGTGCCCTGCACAACTTGTTCAGCACACAGGACAGTGCCTTCTCTCTGTCCTGCTGGGAATCCCACTCCTCAGCCTCCCAGGACTGCAGAGCCACTTTGCTCTGCTACTCCTTGGTGGCGTTGTGGGGAGTAGAAACGAGCATGTGAGTTTTAAAAGTCCATATTTCTGGATTTTTCTCCGTCCACTTATAAAACCTTTGATAAAGTATGCCCATAACATCTAACACTGTAAGGAGAGAAGAAGGTACAGTCAACAATACTATTTTGTAAAATACTGCATCTATACATGCACGCTATTTGTCAGTACTGGATGTTAAGACAATTTACAAACATTCATAATCTGGACACTGGCAAAATAACAGTTCTTCAATGATGTAGTTTAGAATTAGAACTCTATTGACACAGCTTATTTCTATTACTGTTTGTTTCCTAATATGCATTTCTCCTAAGAGTTGTGTGTGTTGTAATTAGTTATAAAAAGTACAGTTATATTTATTTTGAAACGAAAATGCAGATTATGAAAATAAGCATTCAGATTTATTCAGTCATGCCACTGGTGTACAATACAAAAATTATAATCTTGCTGGATTTGATTTTTTATTCCCATCTATGTTAGCAGATCTGTTCTCTGTTGAATATTTTTTCAAGACTTTGTTATTTTTTTACAGAATTCCAGCTTGCTTAACTAAATTTTAAGTGGCTTTATTTTGGAAATTAAAATATGTTTTTAGTGTTTTCTGGTTTAGGATAATCTTCAGTATAAATCTTTTACTGAATTAAAAAACTGTGACGTACTTATGTGAAAGATGCATCAGCTAGGATCTGGTTAGCTTCCACTACCATCTTTATATATAGGAGCTGTCTGTAGTTTCAGTCTTCCTATGGAATTATCCTGAAGATTTATTAATTTTAAGGTTTGTTATAGGCTCCTTTAAGCATAAAGTCAAGCAAGTAGGTCATTCTCATTTTTATATTTTAATTTTAAATAATCTTATTAATTTAAAATTCAGGTTTTCATTTAAAATTAATCAACAATTAACACCATTCCACGTGTTGCTGTTTTATTTTGAATATAATATTGTAATATAAATAAACATTTGTGTTTTTAGATAAAGGTGTTACAAAGGTTGTTTTTATTATTAGTCCAATTAGCCATTGTGGCACAAAATTGGTAGTGTAGTGATGAAATCTGCTGACAGCATTAAGTTGAGACATTATCAATACAGAGAAACAGGGTATCACAGAAGAGGAAAAATTGGAGAATGAGAGGATAAAAACAGGAAAAAAAAAAAAAAGTATTCGAAATGCAAATTTACAGCCCTGGGTTCTATTTAAAGTGCTATACATTGTTGTGTTCATTATTTGAAAATAATTGAATTGTGGCTAAGCCTTGTGATGAAGGGGGTTATACAGACAGAATACTCCAAGACAGATACATCAGGAACCAACAATACCTTTTTTATAAATGGCACCACTGAGAATTCATTTGAAATTCTGTATACAGCTCTGCTTCTTTGTTGTAATGAAGATGAGCTGAACTGGAACAACAAAGAGAAAGACAGGCAGGATGACTAGGAAAAAGAAACACCCGTCTTATGAGATAACACTGCCAAAAAAACCGTCTAAGAAGGCACAGAATATATACCATATATAATTAGTCATTACCTTATTAAGGTAGAAACAACTTTTATGACTTAAAATCCATATTAGAATTCTTAGGGAATGATTTACAAAATCTTCTATTTCAAACATTGTCTACCTGTGATTAGAGCTTAGATATTCTACATTTTTTTTTCTATTCTACATAGCTGGCTATAATGTCATATGTGATTGTAATGTTGCTAAAATATACTGTGTCTATATATTTTTTCTGTCTCTTAAGCCATTTTTACAATCTTGTTTGCAAAATAAAAACAGGTAAAAGTATCTGAATCCAAGGTTGAGGATATTATTTATGATTTGCTGTAACTGATGGTCAAAGACCATTACACGAAAATAAACATGGTTAAAAGCCCTACACATTCTCTATCTGATTCAACACAACAAAATGAGTTATTAAGGTGCAAATCCTCTACATTTGAAGCTTTAAAGTTTCACTGTCCCTTGTTTTAAAGACTTGGGATGAAATAAAACTTTTCTAAAGGTAGCTAGATCACAGTCAAAATCAAGGACAGTCAGTGGGTACAAGTCAATTTTCCCACTATACATTGCTATCTAATTACTAGTATAGCACTGATTTAAAATTTTCAATAATTCCCAAAAATGGGACTAAATTTCTTTATGTAATCAGGAATGGAAAGTCCATTAATATTTTACCTTTTTTTTTTTTTTTTTTTTGACAATTGTTAAATTTCAGTTTACATTTCAGTTAAATAATTATTTTTTTAATAAGTAATGTACTTATTAATGTTGCTAACATCAGGCCAAATCTGGGACTTAGGGGACCTCTTATCCCCAGTCTGTTTGCTGATGTTCCCCTTTAGATGACCCCATGGCAGAAGACTAAGCATGTCCAAAAATAAAGATACACACACACACATTGCAGAGGTACATCTGTATGGATTAACATATAGAGCAATGGTCTTCCCAGCACCCACTCAAATCCCATCAATACTCCCAGCTGTGAACAACTCAGGCAGATCTTTCTTTCCTCCACTTTTATCAAGTCAAGGCTTCCCCCATCCCCGCCTCTCTCTTGAGCTACTGACGTGCACATCTGCTGATCTCTCAAAGCCTGAAAAGCCTTTAGCAACCATATCTTCCCAGAGTCACAGCCCATGTCTGTTTGTCCAGACTTCACCTCTGGCACCACCTTTTTCAGTCTCGGAATAGCATTGACTTGCTGTGCAGTTCAGCTTGAGAAGAAAGAGCAAATCCCATATACAGAATCCTCATATGCAAACACATACACTCAAACAGAACAGAGCTGCCTGAACCTTTTCATGTCAGTGATGCACCACTTCTTTAAAGTCCCAGCTGTTAGTGACCTAATCTCTAGGGCTTGTTATTTTCTTTAAAATACACTTTACAACATGGTTAATATATGAAGGCTTTTTAAATTTTTTGAGTTTGCCTTTACTGTGAATAACTGTCACCAAGATATCCTTATAAACCATACTCTTACAGATCTATTGCTGGGTACATATTTTGTCTTGAAGTGCTCATTATAATGAATAAATTTCAGGATGATTTTAGAGAGCAATGCTACATAAGACATTCAGTAAGCAGTGACAAGGTTTTCTCTACTAAAGAAAAGGTAGAAACAAAATCTTGGAATCTAAATGGCTACTAGAGAGGATAATTTTCTGTATATCTGAGGACTGGCTAAAGCCATGACTTGTTTTAAAAAAGTAAACCTCAGCAGCAGCTGATTGCTAGAGATTCAATTTATAAGCATTACAAAATAATTAAAATAGCAGCTTGACCAGGAGGTTTTGGACATCTCGTCCTTGTTGGCAATTGTACATAAAAGAAAGGACTGCAGATAGTGAAAATCATAGAGAAGAATCTCAGAGGCTAATAGTCTGTTAAGAGGTTGATCTTATTTATTTCCCAGAAAGGGAGTTTGAATTTACTGCATAAAGAGAAACATTTGCTTCAGTCTAGCAAAATAATTTTCTAACTTGCAAAATCATTAAGTACTTGTATATCTTATGCCAGAGCACATGCTTACACTTGAGTGAAATTTTTATATTAGCCCCCTGATGTTATGGAAAAATAGAAAAGCAGTTTAGTCCTCTTCAGTGTATCAACCACTGAGTTTGTAAATTCTTGACTGGTTGAAGACTAGAAGGCATTTAGACAATTTAATGATTTCTTATGCATGCAAAGCTACTCTATGTAGCGACACCCATCTTCTACCTGAATTTTATATAAATAGTCCCAAGTAAATTTTTTCAAGTCGATATCTAAGATTTTTCCTCTGATGCTAGCAGTGGCAGAATTTCACTCAGGAATGATTACTTGTTTTAAAATGATATTCAGTTATGATATTTGATTTTTTTCCCCTCTTTGGTCCTATAAATTGGTCTCTGTGTCATTTACCTTTGATATTTTTAAGCTGGTCAGTTATTGTGCACAATGCACAATAAATGACAAGATCTTTGTGATTCATTAAGCACAAAGTATCTTTCATAATTGAAGAATCCACATAAGTGACAAAAAACAATGAATAGATATGGGAGAGAAATATCAACTGAGAACAATACTCTATGGTTTTATGAGACAGAACAGTGATTGAAGCTTGCTTGTGTTTAGGGAATGATAAAACTCTCCAGTGAGCTTGATGAGGTCTAGTAAAAATGGACTTTCATAGAAAAAAATAAAATCTGTAAGAATACCCACAAAGATTTTCTGGACACAAAGGCGAAATATATATTTTTTGCATTCTACAGAGTTGCTAGTCCAAGTCTACTTGCAAATTTTCAAAGCTTGCATGAACACGAGAACCAGAACTTGAATGCTATCAAACTTAAATGACATCAAAAGAAGCAAAGCAAAGAAAGAGTAGGAGTTCCTGTTCTCTGACCAATGAACAAATGCCTGAATCTGGTTGGAGGCCTGACCAGTCCAATTCTTTTCTAGAATAAGGTAATACAGAGTCTCTCAGCTTTCCCTTCTATTCAGAAATGTTATTATTCTTAATTAAGCTACTAATATGTCTAAAAAATTGCTATACAAGTTAGTAACACCAAAAACAATAGCAATGATAACAACAGAAAAAACCCATATATATTAACCAGCATTATGAAGTGACTGTAATTTGAGAGTAATATTTAGCACATTAAAAGTTGTATAGAGACTAATAAGCACCTTTGGCCTTAAAATTTATTGCTCTGGACTATGGTTATTGCCTCGTAAACAAGAAAACCCCTCCAATTACCATAATCAACTCTGCTACTTACCATGAGTAGAATGTTAAAATCTCTAGACTGGTTTAAAGTAAAATGAAGCATAAATTCTTTCCTTTTGTGGTTTGGATTGTGCTTTTTTTTGTATATCTAAAGAGAAAAATGTGTGTACCAACCACCAATTTATTGGAGCATTGCTAATTTGCATTTCTAATTTCAAGCTATACTAATTGCGTTTGAAAATGCCAAGCTTGTTTATTAGCCATTTCTTATTTTCCTGAAGGAAGAGTCTATTTACACAGAAGCATTCTCCATAACTGGAAAATCATTATCCTGGGACCTAAGGAAAAAAAAACAACCCAACATTTTAAATGTATCATGGCTAGGTACAGTTCTTTTGTCGTACATCATGAAATTTTACAATTAAGTTAGCAGATGCCTTCAGGCATTTCAGCGGGGGCATTATTTCTATTAAGTGTTTCATCTGCTTTAAGTATCATAAATTTGAATATTTCAATTGCTTTGCATGCAGCACATAAATATTTTGCTTTTTTTTTATATGTTTTTCATTTAATGACATAGGTTGAGACAAAAAAGCATTATGAAGATTAATTCCTGTGTGTTTATTCCATTTAAAAATAAATTGCATAATTACTAAAATGTTTCAGTCACAAAATAAATTTCCATAGCTGCCCTCTCTGGTTTAAGAGAATTCCTTTAGTTGTTTACCTACTTAAAAGCCCAACCATAATAAAGTCATTTTTACTGTGGCTCCAATAGAAATAATTACATGTTTAATGTTCAAGATTTTATTTTGTTTATTTAAGAAGATATAAACTGCTAAATATAGTACTGTCGTTACTACACTAGAGACTAATATGTAAATAGAAGCAACTGTAGTAATAGGGAAGTAAAATAATTAATAGAAAACATTACTCCTAATCAAATTTGAGAAAGTGTAATACCAATATTTTAGAAGACTTAGAAGGCTGTATCCTACAAAATGCCTTTGCATGGAAAAATTGAAAATTCACTTTTGAATTTTTATAAGACTATAAAACAGGAAAGTTTGTCCATGTTTTTAAAAATGTAAAAAAAAAAAAGGAAAATAAGAATATATTTTATAGACAATGTTGATATTTAATTTTACTTTTATATTTGATACTTTGTTGATATTTAATTTAATTCAGAACAGATACAGAAGCCCATCCTTATTCACAAACTTCTCACTATTAGCACAAGATAAATTAACAAGGTGGTAGCAACTGGTTTTAGTTGGGTTTTTACTCCTCATTCTTAAAGCAGGACATTCACCCTTTCTTGTTTTCCCACTCTTGCTTAGAAAAGAAATAGAGGAAAGAGAAGGCAGGCAGGAAGGCAGGAAGGCAGGAAGGCAGGAAGGCAGGAAGGCAGGAAGGAAGGAAGAGCATTTTTTGTCATTCATAATATAAAGGTGATAGAGTTAAGAACTCAAATTAAAAGAACTGCAAAAGCTAGGTTTTTATGGAATCACAGGAGTACAGAATCATTAATGTTGGAAAACACTTCTAAGATCACCAAGCCAAACCACCAACTTATCACCATCACTGTTCACCACTAAACCATGTCCTCAACTGCAATATCCACATGGCACTCTACATTCAGTCACACAACTGATGTTTCAGGTAAGTGGAAGAAAAAGAAAAACTCATAGCAGAGACATCTCTTATCAAATGACAAATACATAATTGTCCTGATATGTAAATTCCAGCAACCTTAAAATTTGTTTGAAACTTATTCTTTTCTTATGGATTGTGTATATAAGGGGTAGCATTAAAATTTCATTATTCGTATTCTGTTGTGATCGTGATTTCACTCCTTTGCTCTGCAGTATCAGAATCACAAGGATTCATGAAGATATGTGAGTTTGTGAAACACAATCTTTTAAGAGGATCCAGTTAATGTTTTCTTTAAAATCATACAAATTAATGAACCAAGAGGTACAAAAAACACCCTTAGGTTGACTGAAACGTATTGTAATTTGCCACAATCATTATCATTTGCCACCATCATTATCATTTGAAACTTCATCTGTGTATATACTTTTGTACAAGAAACTAAAGATTCACAGTTTGGAGCCATAGTTTGTCTGTAATCATGGATATGGCACATAAAAATACCAGCATCACTTGTCAGGTTTATGCAATTCTAAGAACTTTACAGTAATAATGAACTATGAGAAGCAGAATAAATAAGATGGAGGGGGCGGAGGGGAAAACAAACCAAATATAAAATGAAAATATAACTTAATACTTGCCTCTGAGTCCGTGCAACATAGGAAGTGAATATTGCTAAAGAAATACCTGGCCCAACTGAACTTAGCTGTGTGATGTTACCAGAAGCTTACTTATGACTTTTTCTTTTCCCAAAGCTGACCTACAAGTCATTGGACAGTAGAGCTTTACCTCACCTTCTATTGCATCACAGCCATTGAAGGTATTATACATGTGTCATATCTACTTTCAACAGATTTTGTTCACAACAGCCTAGATAAATTAAAAGTTTGTGGAGCAACCATATTGTTTAAATGCATTTAATGATATCATGATAATCATGATTACATATTGTGATATATCACATCTGTTATAAGGATCTTCTGAACTTCCCTGATAAAATTTTAACATTTTGTCATAAAATCCACTTTTAGTTCATTTTAAGAAAAATATTTTATCTTTTTTTTTTTTTTAAATTTAAATTTTATTTTATTTTATTTTATTAGATGTCTTAGGAATAGCTTTGGTTCAGTAATAACTAGTAAGTTGTGTGAGAAAAACACATAAGAAAAACACACTATGAGAAAAAATGCTTACAGCTATAACATGCATTTTTGAATTAGTAATTTGAACCAATTTAGAGACATTCAAGTCTTTTCAAATCTGTGAAGAAAAAAAATAATTTCTTTGAGTGAAATATTATTGGAAATGTGGAATTTCTCATAAATAATTGACAAGATATCAACTTTTTAAAGAAATTTATCACCATCCTTGAGACCTGAAGATATTTTTGCTGAAAAAGTGATTTGACCCTGCACTCATTAGTCTACAAAATTCTGTTTGGAATTTGGAATTTATTTTTTTTTTCCCCAGAATCATAGCACTGTTTAGATGGGAAAGGATCTTAATCAGTGAGTCCAACATAAATCTAACACTGCCAAGTCACTATTAAAACATGTCCCTAAGTGCCACGTTTACATATCTTTTTAATGCCTCCAGGAATGGTAACTTAGCCACTTCCCTGGGTATCTTGTTCCAATACCTCAAAAGCTTTTCAGTGAAGGAATTTTTCTTCTTATGTAATCTAAACCATCTCTGGGACAGCTTGAGGCCATTTCTTCTCTTCCTGTCACTCGTAACATGGGAGAAGAGACCACCTCCCTCACCTGGCTACAAGCTCCTTTCAGGCACTTACAGAGAATGCTGTGGGCTCCCCTGAGCCTCCTTTTTTCCAGGCTAAACTACCCAAAATCCTTCAGCTGTTCCCTGTAAATCTTGTGCTCCAGGCCTTTAATCATCTTTGTTGCCCTTCTTTGGTCATGTTCCAGTCAGTGTCTCTCCTGTAGTGAGGGGCCCAAAATTAAACACAGGATTTGACATCTTTCATTCATTCCAGAGTATCTCTCTCATGCTGTTTATTAAGCTGTTTTGTTAAAATTGTGCTAAATAAGCATTACTGAGGACATTGCTTAATATATTACCCAGGAAATTTGTTGCCTTAATGAGTTCACTGTTTGTTATTTTGATCTTTATTGCCTGACTGAATGTAAGAGATTCTAGAAAAGGGTACTGCTATTGCTATGAGTAAAATCTGTTGTTTCATGCTACACAATAAAAGCTTATAGCTTGTTTTCAGTAAAAAAAAAAAAAAAAAAAAAAGCATCTTCTTGCCAAAAAGAATAAGTAAATTCTAGTTAATTCTGAGCTTCTTCAGGAACAAGGCACCTTTTCTATTTTTTTTTTATGAGCTTTAACATCTTTCAAGAGAGATGTTTTGAAGAGAGAAAATAGCACATAGGAACAAAACTCAAAGCAGATAGACACACAGTGTTAAATGCATTCATATTTTATTATATCTTGTATATTATTCATCAATTTTTTAAATCTTTATTAACTGTATTTTCCAATATTTAGAATGGACTATATTTCAGAAATATTTAGAGTTAAATACCAAAGTATAATAACTATCTTTGTAGAACAAAACATTTTGAGAGTTCACACCTTTATGTGATTCAATTTCATCTGGAATCTGTCAGTGGAGCAAAAACGGGTGGACCCTGTCACTTCAAGAAATATGATCACATTCTTATTATTTGCTGTCATGCCAACATGGTGTTGGTACTATGTTTCTGTAATGTAAGGTTATGCACAATGAAGAAAACATCCATTATTTCTGTTACTTCTCAAATTGTTTCAGTTACAAAATAGATAATACGACTCATAATTTGACTACATGAGCTGGTTTTGGCTGGGGTAGAGTTAATTTTCTTCACAGTGGCTGTGTTATGGATTTGTGCTTTACACAGGATTGATAATATAGAAACGTTTTTGTTATTGCTGAGCAATGCTTACACAGAGCCAAGGCCTTTTTACTTTTTGTACTGACAAACCTGTCAGGAGGCTGGGGGTCCATGAGAAATTGAGAGGAGGCACAACCATGACAGGTGACCCAAACTGACTAAAGGGTTATTCAACACCATATGAGCTCATGCTCAGGATATAAAGTGAGGGCAAGAAGGAGAAAGAGGGGGTTATTTGGAGTGATGGCATTTGTCTTCCCAAGTCACCATAATGCATGATGGAGCCCTGCTCTCCTGCAGATGGTTGAACACCTGCCTGCCCATGGGAAGGGGTGAATTAATTTCTTGCTTTGCCTTGCTTGTGTGCACAGCTTTCGCTTTTCCTAATAGTTGTCTTTATCTCAGCTCATGAGTTTTCTGGCTTTTATCCTTCCAGTTTTGTCCCCAGTCCTGCTGGTGGAATGAGCAAGCATCTGCGTGGTGCTTGGATGCTGGCAGGGGTTAAACCATGACAGTATGTCAACAGTGGTTCCAAATTTCATAAATAACTGGTTATCATTCTTTATTTCCTTTGAGAACTGCTCTGGTAACACATTTTTCTCTTACATGTAATAAGGCCTGCATATGTGTGCACCTTGAAAATAGCAACTGTTTTGAAGAGTTGTCAGAAATACAAAGAGTTGGTTGTGTCCTCTGGCCAATAGAGACACCAATATATGTGCAACAGTATTAGTTGAGTTAGAGGAGTTTTTTAATCTCACTAGATAAGGTTTCAAGAAGTGAAGCTTGTAAGTACTATTTATTCCAGGTACTAACTAGAAGTGGTTGTTTATGTTGTTTCTTTGTCTGAAACTGTGAATTCTTTAAAATATATAACTTCTTTGAAATTTTTGCAGTATCTTTGAGAGTGTAAATGTTGAGGCAATTATGATGTTTCAAAAACTCTTCTACCCAATACAAATACTTATTATAATTATTCTATTGTCTACTATAATAATTAAACATGTCTCAAAAAGGGCATAAATTGCTTATTCTGAGAGTTTTACAAATTAAAATCTTTGCATTTGGCAATGGTATACATGTGCACTTAGAGTGTTGTAGATGGACAGTAAAATAAAACTGATTCATTAGTAAAAATAACAGTCATTAAAACATTAATGTAAACATAAGTATTTTCACGCTTAGTTTAACTTATATTGTAGTGACACTTGAAGAGACCTATTTTTCAGGGTAATGTTGTCTATTTGAAAAATGCCTTTAGTTAAAAATGTGATAACTGGCCTGAATGAGACAGTCTTCTTTCATGATTGAAAACAAAAAATAAAGATATGTGCAAAACTCAATTTGGTTAAGCTATTTGATTCTTCATTCTCTAATTAGGTATTGAAAATATTAAGAAATTTACATTATGTGGGTTTTTTACTAAAATGTAACATATCCTTCAAAAAAAAGCCCTCAAGCCTATCACATTAAACTGCCATAATATATCAGCTTTGAGACCATATCATATCATGCATATTAAGTGAATTTTATGCATCAGTCTTTCCCATGTGTCTGCTCTGGTTCTTAGAGGAGCATCCTAGAGTAACAGGTTAGAATAATTAATAACATTTCAAAGTAGCTAGGACTCTAGAGTCTCAATCTATATACATCATTCAAAAGACATTTTAACAAGAGGCTAATATTCTGAAAAGGATTGTGCCATACTTTCTTTATTTATCATTTCTGAATATCTTGACCTTCGTTTATTTGTCCCTAACTATTTTCTTACTGTATAGGAAATTTTCAATTTATCCCTTTCTCAATATTTGCTTACAAAATAAATGATTTGTCTCTACAATCTGTTTTCTAAAGCATGTGCAAGATACATCATTGCATGGGGTAATGCAGGGAGAAAGGGGTTGAAAATGGAAGATTGACTGAGAAGCAAGGGAATAAGTTGTTTTCACTCAAAGATGACCTTACAGCTGGAAGACACTAAGAATATTTGCAGTGAGAATTTTCACAGTGTGGTTACCTTGGATTTTTCTGTCTACCTTGGGGAGCGAAATTTCTGTAGAAGATAACAGGATGTTGTAAAAAGACCTAAAAAACAGGCCTAGGCCTCCCGGTGGGGCATGGTAAGAGAGATACAAAGCTAGGGAATTGTAAAAACACAGTCTTGTGAAGGAATCCACATGTGGGAACCCCAAGTATGTGTTAAAGTAGGGAATAACCACACTTCTTGCCCTTGCAGAAAGGGAATAAGCTTAGCAGTATATGTGTCCCCATTTTGCCAGTGTGATGATGGAATAAATCTACTCTTAAAGCAATTCATCTGTGGATTTTGGCCATGTTGATTGTCTGCATATATTTGATTCTCACTCTTCATGTAGTTGTTATCAGAATGAAATCTATTTGAAGAAAGACATACTGTTTGCCACAAATATTCATTTAGTATGAACACCATAACTGCAAAGTGTATTTTTCTCTTCCAAGTTTATCTTTTAAATGTTGTTGCAATATATATTTGAAACCTTTATTGAAATGATTGCAAGTGACTATTTTCCCAATCAAAAAATTATTACACATCAAAAATTCAAAAGGCTTTTAAGTCAGATTTCTCACTCTAAATGTCTAAATATCATGGACTACTATGTGAAACTTTATTAAATACCATGTTCATTAATGCAAACGAGATCACATTTAAGAAGGAAGAAGGAAAGAATAGGCCATATTTCTGTATTAAATATAATATTTGTGATGGCTAACCTTTTTGTCCTCCTTAATGTAGTCACCAATGGTAATTTTTCATTATGCATTGCCTTACTCTGGGAATAAGACTGCACTTTTGTACATAACACATATTGTGGAGTGTTCTTCCCCCCAGTAGCTGCTGTATGTTAGAAGTTCCTCTGTGAATTCACTAAGTTTTCTGCTCTTAAGTAAATAATGCCTTTTGTAAAAATCATCCACACACCCACAGAATGTTGATTAATTTTAAAAAATGTACTGCGTATAGCATCTCTACATTAATTAAATATCTCTATCCTTAACTGAAAAGAGAGTTTCTACAAAAAATGGTGATGAAACTAATCATAGTATGGTTTCACTGGAGGGGACCTCTAAAGGTCATCTACTCCAACCTCCAATAAATGAAGCCTATATGAATGAGTGGTAGACTTAGCTCTTTGTATTTGCTATTAGATAAATGTTTAACAGTGGATAACATCTCTGTGGGCAATGAATACAAGGTTCTGATGCAATGAAATACTTCAAACTCATAAAATTAGTAACAATATACTGCACTACAGCAAAACATATGCAGTGAACTGTATTCCCAAAAAAACAGAAAAGCCAAAGGAGAAAATCAACTTTCACTTTGTTGCTGTTCTCTACATTTTGTTACATTTTCCAGAGTTTAGCAAGTACTTTCTAAAGACTAGTTCCAAAATGGTAGCCTGTGTTTACAAAGATTTCTTTTGGTGTGAATAGGTTATAAAGTCCTGACACAATATTTTTTTTCTGACATCTGGTTCACTGGATTTGAATTACAAAAAATTGTGAAGATCCTACATTCTGTATTTTATGTTATTTTAAATCCACCTGTCCAAAAAAGGTCACATATTCAATCATATGTTGGACTGAAATAAAATACTTTTTATGACGATGATAATCTCTAGTTATGAATTTTTCCTGACGTATGTTAGCATTGAACTTGGTATTCTAGTAATGATATTTTCTTTAAATTCCATACAGGTAATAAAATATTGTCTGTATTGACACCTCTTAAGCTGTTATTAAAAGACAATTTCAAATGTCAAACAATCTACATTAGCTCTAATCCTCTGTAGTTTAAAGAATTGTAAAAAGATCACTTGAGATAACCTCAATAATTGGTTTCAGAACTGTATATGCATTTTAGAAACATACTATAAGGAAAGTAAATCCAGGGCAGATGGATGAAGCAAAATTTTAATTTCTTTGTCACAGGAAGGTACATTCTCTCTTTCCACTCAAAATGAGATGCAAACGTTTATAATGCTGGCAATAATTAGCACATATAAAAGACTGTATTATTATTATTGGTCACTAGATTTTTTAATGTTCTGTTGTTTGGGGTTTTTTTCTCCCTTTTTTTCTCCTGTCTATATCAGACAAGTGACTCAGCTTGATGTCATCTTGAGGTGAAGTCTCTGGCTCATAGGTTGCAGGCACCTATGCTCTTCAACAACTGTCTGAAAAAGATAGAAACAGTTTTCTTCATTTACTGTTTTAAATTAAAATTGCATATTTTTCCCTATTTCTATAAAAGATTGAATGTTATTTTCCTATGCACTTAATAATTCTTTTTTGCACTAAACTATTATTACTATTTTTTAAAGAAAGTAAGTAATATACCTTTTATTTGTCTCTTTTCATACTAATGACCATATAGTATATATACATATATATATATATATAAAATATGTATTACATATACATATATTGCTGGTTCCATCCTAGACGATTATCTGTCTACACTTGTGCTTATTTACACTTATGCTATTTAAATTTTAGTCTCCCTCCAGAATTTTTTCTTGCCTATATTGTCTAATAGTCATCTAGAATGGTTCAATAGTACTGTAAAATGAGATTCTGAACTTCTAGAATTAACTTGACATCTCAGATAGATTACTTTTAGTACAAGTTGTCTCAACACTTTTAAAATATCCTGTAAAATCCAGGATGTTAAGACAAGGCACTTCCTTCATTATTTTTATATTTTGGTAAATATAAACTGAAATATTTCTCCCTCATAAAGTAGTTAGTAGAACTTTTTAAAGTTATTTCTTAATGAGTAACATAGGTATACTCCTAACAAGAAATATTACTATTACTTTGAATTATTTCCTATCTGCACACCTTATTAAAAAAAAGGAAGTAAACCCACACAATTACATGCATTCTTCCAATTTCCTAACAGACTTCAGCTCAACTGTCAGGCTTCTAATCTCTTTCATTTAGTTTAGAACAAAACAACAAAATCTACAATTCTTTCATCATTAATTACGCAACTAAGAAAAATAGTTCATTTTATAAATAACGTTTAAGGTATGCTAAAAGATTTTCTAAAACTACTGTAATATTTCAGGAAAAGCATACCTTTTATTTTTTAATTCCTTTATCAGATAAACCTTAATTTTTGGGCAAGCTAGATTAATTTCTTAATATTCTATCTACTTACCAAGCTCTTCTTTCCATCTATTTGCATTTGTAAAAACACCTTCCTGATTGTAGAGACATTAATCCATTCTCTATTACAGCAGCCACTAAGCCACAAAGTTAACATTTGAGAGGTCCAAGTTCCTACTTACCAGAACACAAATAATGTTACCTGTTCAAGTTGATTTTTTGGTTTTGTTTTGTTTGTGCTGTTTCTTATTGTCACATGTATTTCTGCCTCCTTGTTCCTTGAGGGATATTTTGTCATGGAAGCAACAATCCAGTTTCTCTTGATTCACAGGATAGGAGGATTCTTCTTGATATTTTGCATTTCTGGCAAATGTCGTGGGTTGCAGTGCAAAATGTAACCCAAACTGTGTATTCTATCACCATCTGTTGAAACTGGGGGTTGGGGTATAATTGTCTGTCAATGGCCAACTGTCAATAAACCTGCTGGGGCAGTTTTCTTATCTCGTCCACAACCCAGCCACCCTCCAGGGAGAGATCTTCTGCTAACGGGCCATTGAGTCTCACTGATAGAATGACATCATCCCATTGGGAAATGCTCCACCCAGAGGGAGGAGTCAAGTATTCCTACCTGGATAAAAATCTGGGAATTGGAACACCAAGCGGCCTTTTCCATTGGATCCTCAGAGGAAGATCCATCTCTCACCACTGGACCTTCAGTGAAAAACTCCACTCTTGCTACAGGAGCATCACTTCAACAGAGCCCCATCTGCCACTGGGACTGCAGCCACCATTGAATGGGACTGACACCAACACCCTGACCCACAGGGTGTCAGGTTGTGTCCTGACTCTGTCAGTGGGTTTGTTTGTTTATTTGTTTGGTTGGTTTTTCTCTTTTGTAATACTGCATGTGCTTTGGTTTTATTGTTTATTTTAGTTTCCCTAATAAAGAACTGTTATTCCTAATCCCATATATTTGCCTGAGAGCCCCTTAATTTCAAAATTATAATATTTTGGAGGGAAGGGTTTTAAATTCTCCATTCCAAGGGAGGCTCCTGCCTTCTTAGCTGACACCTCTCGTTCAAACCATGACAGCAAAATATCTAGTAGAAGAGTAAATAGAGAATTGTACTCGGAAGTGAAATAAATGTTTGCAGAGGTTTTCTGTACAAAAATGAACCTGGGCAAATTCAAGCATATCCATGGGACCTCAAAGAAAGGTTTAGTTGACTCCATGTCTTTTGAAGAAAAAATCAGAGCACTGGTGGGAACCACAGCACCAGACTGAGATGAAAAAAATATGGAATCTCTCATTGCTAATATCCGCATATAAGCTTGTAAGTAGAAGGAAAAGTTACATTGCTCATTGTAATATCATGGAAACAGGTTTTCTGTTCTGAACATTCAGTATATAGTATCAGCTTTTAGCATTTTGTTTAAAGGGGTAACATCAGACAGGTGACCTGTCACTAGTAGGGCTCCCCAGGGCTCTACCTTAAGTCCTGTGCTCATCAATATTTTCATAAACTATTTGGACACAGCACTGGAAGGGATACTGAGCAAGTTCACAGGTGATACAAAATTGGGAGCCCTTCAGAGAGACTTCAACAATTCAGAGGACTGGGAAATCCTAAACAATATGAAGTCCAAGAGAGAAAGTGCTGGGTTCTGAACCTGGGATGGGTCAACCTTGGATGAAAGTATAGACTTGGGAATAAGATGCTGGGGAATGAATGAGATGCTGCAAAGCAGTGCTGTGCAAAGAGAGCCGGGGGTCCTGGTTAATGACAAGTTGACCATGTGTCAGCAGTGTCCTGGCAGCCAGGAGGGCCAACCCTGTCTTGGAGGCATCAGGCACAGCATCACCAACCAGGCAAGGGAGGGATTGTCCTGCTCTGCTCTGCTCTGCACTGGGGCAGCCTCACCTCGAGTGCTGGAGGCAGCTTTGGGTGCCACAATATGAGAAAGACATTGTCCAAAGGAGGGCAATGAAGATAGAGAATGTTCTTGAGGGGAAGCTCTATGAGGAGCAGCTGAGGTCAATTGGTCTGCTCAGCCTGGAGGAGACTGAGGAAAGATCTCTTTGCAGTCTAAAACTTCCTCATGAGGGGAAGAGGGCAAACACTGATGTCTCTCTGTGGTGACCAGTGGCAGGACCTGAGGGAATGGCTTGAGGCTGTGTTTGGGGAGGTTTCAGTTGGACATTAGAAAAAGATTCTTCACCCAGAGGATGATTGGGCAGCGGAACAGCTTCCCAGGGAAGTGGTCATAGCACCAGCCTGAAAGAGTTCAAGAAGCGTTTGGAAAATGCTCTCAGGCATGTGGTGTAATTCTTGAGGATGGTCCTGTGAAGGGTCAGAAATTGGACTCAGTAATCCTTGTGGATCCCTTCCATCTCAGCATATTCTATGAATCTGTGATTTTGTGCTTTTCTAAGTATGGTGCAGTAGTTGAGATTGTATTTGAATATTTCAACATTAATATGTTAACTTATGTTAGAGAGCAAGAAAATTCCTTCCAAAGGGCAATTGTCATGGTTATGTTGACAGCATAATACATGAATATTAGCCCCTGTGCACCAGCATTTTATGGTTTACTAAGTCCCATTGAAAGAGAAGTCTGAATTATTTTCATATGTCCAGGCAATTTATCTTGGCACCACACCTATCTCTTTACTTCAGATGTTCATTATTCTGACATGGTCAGTTAAACCACGCTTATTCTGACAATATATTCCAGGACCACCTTTCTAATTCAAAGTGTGTGTACTATTAAACTGTTCTTCTAATTCAAGTACACATTGTCACAAGAAACATTCAGTGCTTCAGGTTTTTTTCCCTAGCTTTTGATAGAACAACCACAAAAAATCTCTCCCCAAGAAATCCAACCTACCAAACAAAACCAAAACAGAAACTACTGGCACTTAAAAATGGAAGTCTTCTGTCATCTTGCAATGTTTTGTGTACATTATTGTTCATAAAGCATTCCAGGTTTTTAGTTGTTATGCAAAAAACAAAAAAAAACAAAACCCAACCAACCAAAAAAACCCCATGGAACCTAAAGAAAGGAATAAAGGAGAAGGAGAAGGCAAGAAGAAAAGAAAAATAAGAAAAAAAAGGAAAAGAAAAAAACAAAAGAAATGAGAGAAGATCCTTTCAAGTTGTGTCCTATACTATTAAACTATTCAGTCCAAGACAGTTCACAGTACGCTATAGATCAACAGTTTGATGGTTGATTTAGCTACAGATAACACTGGGAAGAAATTTCAGAATATTTCAGATCATAAAATATAAACCTATTTTCCATATAAATCATAGCTGATGAAAAATTGAGGATATATTCAGTCTGCTTTTGGAAGTAATTAATTTACTCCAACTGTGTTCATGATCATCAAGATCTTGATTTCAGGGTTACTAGAGACATTGCGAAAAAATTTTCTTTATTCATAACAGCATGATTCTAAGTCTTAAGTCCATTCAGTCACCAGATGATAACGGTATTATCAATTCTGCATCTTAATTTTAGCACAGAATAGCAATTAACTTTGTGTTAAATGCAAAAGATTGTTCAAAGATGTTAAGTGGATGATGTTCACAAAATAATAGCAAACTTGAAAAAAATAAGAACTTTACATATTAAGCTAATTGAATTTGAAAAATTGATGTAGATTTTTTATTTGCTTAATAGTGTTTGGGTTGTAAAATCCAGAAATAAAAGTATTTTTCTTTCATGTGGGGTTGTCTCTTGTTTGAATGTATGTGTTCTTACTGTTTCACGGTGGATGGCTGGGCTTATGCAAAATATTAAATAGAAGATCATTCAAATAAGTATAAATTCTGTTGAAACTAGCAAAGAGTATCATGACTGTATGTAGAAATATCTGTAACTATAACTTTATTTGGAGAATCTTAATTATTGAATAATCTTGAGACATCATGCTGAGCATAAGGAAAAAATAATAATTTTATATTTAAAATTAATCTGCTGTTAGCCATTCTATACTCAATTTTTATTTCAGCACTAAAATCCATTACTCCAAACTATACGATGATTTTACATTCAATATAACTTAAAAAAATTCAATTACATATAAACTATTTTAATATGTGTTTTAAGCACTATTACTTTTATATAATATTGGAACATAATGTTTGAATAACTAGTAGTGGTATAATTCACTGAAATCTGTCACATGAGGTTTGATCCGTATCAGTTTCCATATAAGTGTATTATGAACTAGTTATCTAGTCATCTAGTTATCTATGGTACTGCCTTAACAATAATTATTCTGCATATTAATTAGGAATAATTTATTAACAGTAATAAAGTAGTGATCTTTTAAATATAGCTAGATAGAAACATCTTATACTCACTTACACAAATCATGCCTTTGATATTCCTAAAATCACAGACTACCGAAAACTTATATCAGTAATTTACTGATTAGGACAGAATTAGTCTTTTTCAAACCATTATTTTCAAAGGAAACTATTAATTTTCCAAAGGAAGGAACAGTTTTCATATGTAAAAATATAAGAGCTCTTTTCCCCAGAGATGTCTAATTGCTTTTCATTCTTTCTTTGATTTTAATGAATCAACCATTTCTTCATCTAGAATGTAATGATACCTTCAGAACTTCAAACTCCATCCTCTTTCCTTGTGTTCTGGGTGGGCATATACAGGTTTGGCTTGGGTGAGGTTGTAATGAGTGTCTCCCAAGGGTGACATGCCCAGGGAGGTGACCTACAGCAGATCTCTCCGCAGAGCATTGGCAGCAGCCTCACACTCACAGGCCCCAGCCCTCATGAGGAACTGCATCCAATCTGAAACCTGCTGGAGGGAAAACAAACGGGGCATAAGGAAACCTCCAGGAGGTTCCTGGAGGAGTTTGTTGACAACTTCTTGGCTCAGGTGAGAAAGGAGCCAAAAAAGAAATATTTTGCTGGCCCTTGTTCTCTCAAACAAGAAGATGCTTATTGGGCACAAATAGGTGGAAGGCAGCCTTGGCTGCAGCCACCACAAGATGATTGAATTAAGGATCCTGAGAGGTGGAAGCACAGCAGAAACCATGATCACTATTTGGCAGGCAGGCTGATCACTTCAAGGATCTTTCAGCATAGTCCCGGGGAATAAGGTCCTGGAGGGAAAAGGAGCCTGAGAAAGCTGGTTAATATTCAGGAATAGGCTGCTCTAAGTTCAAGAGAAATCCATCACAGCAAGGAAGAAATCAATCAAAAAAGCCAAGCCTATGTGGCTGAAAAAGTAGCATCTATTTAAAAAAAAAAAAAAAAGGAAGTATTCAGAGTGGATGCAAAGATGAGTAATCTTGGACTAAATGGAAAATTAAAAAAACGCTAAAATTATGCAAATATTCAGAAAGGATAGATAAGATGATTTAAGTAATTCTAAAACTAATTATCTTAATACTTTATTTTGGGTATATTAATAGAAATCCTCATATAGAATCACATAAGGTATTAAAGGAAAGGAATTATTATTAATTAGAATGGCTTTCTAGATATTATTTCTAAAATTTGGCTCCTTTTTCTGACAAAGACACGATTGGAATATTGGTCAGCTCACAGTTCAATGTCACAGTTTTGACATTTTGATTTTACAGACCCATCAAATTTTAAGAAAATAGGGTTGTGAAGGGTATCAAGGCATTGGACAAGGCAAGAAGTTGAGAGAATAAAACCTTGAAGAGGTTGACAAGAGGTTGTGCAAGTTATGGAGTTTCCTCTCACTTTGGTAATGTTCAAAACCTAATTATGCATGGCCCTGAGTAAGGTGTCCTAATTGCCCCCACTTTTAAACAGGAGAGTTTGGACTATACAGTCTCTGAAAGTGTTTCCAAATATCATCCATTCTAGGATTCTATAAATACTAAGAAAAAATATTACTTGAAATAAGCTTTATTGGACTGGCAAATTTAAAAGCATAGTTGTCAGAGGGGAATCATGTTTGAATAACTTTTTTCTAGGAAAGTCCAAAATGATTGATATTAAAACCAAACCTATTAAGACTTTAGTATATTCTTTTGAAGTGAGTGTCAGTTCAATGTTGATTTTATTTCCAGATGGTGCAAAGATTCACAGAACGATAACTAATCATGAGGACAGAGTAATAATATAGCAAATTTTGTATTAAAACATGAATTCACCTCATTTGAAGAATAAAAAATAAAATAAAATGTTCTAAGAATAACATATGGAAATTATAACTAAATTAGGAAACAGTATCAAGGAAAGTTGTGACTATACAAGGCTCTAGGGGGCATGTGATATCCTGTGCAGAACTGCAGAAAAGCCAGCTGATCTCTAGAAGAATAAATAGAATAATAAGGAAATGACAGTAAAGAGGCTATTTCTGACTAGAGTTTAGTGGGTACATTTTTAATGACATAACTAATAGATTTTAAGAAATACACAAAAATTTCTCAAAAGTAATAGCATGGGTTCAAACACCTTGTGAGAAATAAGAGATGTCTGTAGAATTCAACAGAAAAAGTCATGTTGGAAAAAACAGTGTCTCTGGCTTAACTGAAAAACTCAAAAACAAAAGAAGTCTAAAGTTGCTTTCTTTTATTGGTTTTGTAGGGGTTTCTTGCTTTTTTTTTTAATTATTATTGTTTTGGTATTTTGTTTGGTTTTGAGGGCTTTTTTTAAAGAATGTTGAACTTCTTTAAAGAAAAAAACACAAGAAAGGGTGAAATACCTGTGTTTTGGTAACTCCAAAATATATGAGATAATTTCCTAAATGTAGTCTGACTCAAATATATGATCATGTGTTTCATACCCATACTCCTGTACAAAATATAAAGCAAGAAGATACACAGGAAATGGGATAAACAGACCTACATGCATCTGCTTGCCTTATACTCTGTGCTTTGACTTAGGAGGACTAGTAAAATCAAGAAACTTTCTACTTTTTGTATATATATATTTTGTATGAAAATACCATGATCCTTCTGAAAACACAAAAACAATATTTAAGTATAAGATTAAATATTTCTAATCAGAACAGAAAAATCTTCAAGCACTTTTCAATAGGAAAAAGAAATAAAATAAGCCTTGTCTTAAAAGCCAGTGTGACTATGAACCACTATTCTAGGAAAGATATAATACAAAATACCTAGTCAGTTGAAATTCACTTTACTTTATTCATATATTAGTTTCCACAGTATAAAGACCTTTATATAATCCAGTTTGACTTTCTGAATAACACAAAATAATTTACTTTATCAATCTTGTACTACTGTTGCAAACTGGGCTAGAGTAAAGCTTAAGCTTCAGAAAATCAGTTTCACTGTATACTAACATTATTAAGAAATAGAGATCTCAGTGCAACACTTCCGCGGTCATTTTTTCTGGTATATCACTATTGTATACTTCTGTTTTCAGCTAGGATAGAATTCATGTTCTTCTCAGCAGCTGGTTCTGTGCTATGTTTTGGTTTAGAATGAGAATAATATTGATAAGCACACTGAAGTTTTGATTGTTATTAAAGTAGTGCTTACCCTGGGGATTTTTCAGTGTTGTGCACTCCATCAGTGGGGAGCTGCACAAGAAATTGGGACCTAACATAACAGGGACAGCTCATCAAACTGATCTAAGTGATATTCCATACCAGAGACCATCATGCCCAGGATACAAACTGTTTTATACTGTAACATAATCTTTTTAATAAATTAAACATAGTAAGGTTTTCATTAAGAACATCTTTACAGTTCTTGTCTTGAACTGTTATTTATTATTTATAGCATATTTATATATAGCAGTAGAACCATATTTACTAGGAGTTGTACCATCACTTTTATTGCCCTCAAATCTTCAGTGTTTTTGCTGAAGATATTAAAACTAAAAGGCTTAATATTGGTCTACACATTTATCAACCTGCTCACTATTCTTGTATTGATTCAACCAAGCAAGCTATGAATTACCAGTCTGTTATAGCATTAAACAGAGTCCTTATGGTTTCTTTATTGTCCAGCACGGCACCTAAATCACTTTCAGAGCCTCTGCTCTTCAATGTAATGTTGTGTGTTGTTCAACAGATTTCAATCATCTGATATATTATACTAGATCTTATTTTATATGTTATTCTGGAGCTTATGTGGTAGGCAGTTACTGTTGCTGCAGAGACCTCCCTGACCAAAAAGCACTAAGGGATCAAAGCCACAGCTTCTATGATACTGACTTCAATAGAATCATCTTAAAATAATTAGACCTTCCACTATCTGCTACTTCTGAGTTACTGGGTATGCTGAAAAATTGTGAGCATAGAAGAGTGTATGAGTTCAACTTTTCCCCAATAATTCTGGTAAATCTTGCAGTACCAAGGTGCATATTTGAAGACTACAGTGTTTATTGTTAAAAAATTATGATACATTATTTTAATTCATAAATGTAATAAGCATAATTATACATCATTATAACTTCTTATCCTAATTCCGCAGATGTTTGAACAGAGGCAGAAAGATTAACATAAAAAAAAGAACTCACTGAGGAAAGAGTGAAAAAACTTGTTCATGATTTTTTTTTTCATTCAGTTAAGAGAGTACTCTGGATTTTCAGCAGGTCCTCTGTCAGTAACAGCAATCCCTCCAGATCATTATTTTCATTCCAACCTTGGTAGCTTGGGTATCTCAACATGTGCTTCTCCAGTCTGCCTTAATTCGAGATATCTGACAGTCTTACACCTGCATTCACTGCCTGCACCCAGCTCAGCCCATCTCAGAAATCTGATTCTTATTCTAACAGATTACAAGTGCAGTAGAGATAAAACTCCTTCCAGCTTTTCTCATACAAAACTTTCTTTCTCTGAATGAAAAAAAAGATACTGCTTGTTTTCAGGGCAGAGGCTGTTTAATTTGCATGGTGTCGTGGTCATCTTATTTGTGATGTTCTGTCAAGAACTACCTTAAAACAAGTAAAATTCAACTTTTTCCATCCACAGTTAAGTTTTTTATAGGGTGAGACATCATGGAAAAACCCCTTATTTCAAATGTCAAATTGCAACTTTGAAATTCAGCATTGTTAAAATTCATTAAAAAAACAGAGAGAAAAAAGAAAAAGAAAACAAACAAAAAAAAAAACCCAAACAAAAAAAAGCCCACCAAAACAAAAACAGAACAAAACAAACCAGCCCAACATAAAATCACCAACTCCAACATCTCTATAAATCTCCTAAAAAAATTCTGTATGCTCATGGACTGCTTCTGAATTTTTATAATTAAATGTAACTTAGACATAGAAATGCAGTGAAGAATTAAATACAAACAAATGTTTAAAGAAAAGTTTGTAATATATGGAATGAAAAATTGCAATAGCTTTATGTTGTCATTATAAAAAAAGAAAAGAATCAGAAAAACTCAGCAATGAGCAATAGAAGTGATTTCAAATGGTAATATGTCAAGAATATTGAGAACTTAATTTACAATGCTCTGCTGGTATTACAGTATTATTAAGTAAATCATGAAATGCCCCACAAGCTGTTTTCATGCTGAGACTACCTTTATAGTGACTGATGAGTTAATATTTCTATTCAATTATATAGGTGAAAATCTTTAATAATTGCTATCAATGACAGGAGTGAACTTCAAATAGCTCTAAGTAAAACATTATAGCTGCAATTATTAAGAAGCATAACAAAAGCACCTTTTTAAAATTCTCACAGGATTTAGGCTCATTATCATCAAATTTATGATTAACTAAAAATGCCAGCACTATTAATTCATTATATAAAATACCTCATTTAAATGCCAGACAAAAAATCTGAATTAATATTTCATCTACAACCATTGGCTGTAACTTACTAGCATTTGTGCAGTTCTAAAATTACATTTTAATATTGAGACTCGTAAAAGGAAACTATAGTTTCAGAAATGAACATTCAGTTTATTCAGGTATCAAACAACTAGATGTATTCCCCATTCATACAATTTAAACTATTCATCGTTTCTGCCATAAATATGATATGGGGAAAAAAACAAGTCTTCTACGAATCTTTTCTCACTGCATTTTTAACTATAACTTTTGCAGAGAACTTGACATTCAAGCACTACTTCTTAAAACATGTATCTCAACAGCATATTCCATACATCTATTTATGAGCATTTAACATTCTATCATATTTTAAAGACCAGAGTTATTGAAATAGCAGTAAAATACACAATAAAAGAACATCGGTTACATGAATGTAAATTAAACCACTTCCTCATAAAAATATAAAACAGTACTGCTTGAAGTTACATTTTAAAATGAGAAAAACTCACTACATATTTAATTTGTAAGGATGCTTGCTGCAGTTGCTCCACAAGTCTGTTAGAGTGAGGAATAGACCTACTATCTCAGTGAACATTAAAAAATTATTGTTGGCATGTTTTGCTGTGAGTATGTGTTAACTCAGTATAGGATAGTATACTGTGTTTGTAATCAAAATTTCAGATGTTCTTATTTGTCCCAAGGTCTTCATCAGGTAGAACTAAATGAGCTTTTGCAACTCAGAGTAAGAAATATGACAATTCCAAATCCACTGGTATTTTGTACTAAATAACTTCATTTTTTATACTACGTTTTTCCTTAGTGCATAATTTTGTAATAAGAATCTTAAAGTGTACAGCATTAGTGCTGCAGATGGATATTTGCAAGATGTCAAGGAGACAAACGTATGCATCTAAGACTGCGTAATAACAAAATAATAATTAAAATAATCTCTTGTTCATTTGACACTCCCATCTCACATAAAGAAAGCACATGGAATTATGGTCAGAGGTGCCACTGCAGACAATTCTCCTTCCACTGTTCCCAAGATGAAACAATATTTCATTTAGCAATGATTTTTATTGGCAATGACAGGTAGACACAGACCTCCTGCTACCTACTTGATTCTAAGTCATTATGTCTCCTGTGTGAAAAACTGTGTAGGCAAAAAAGAGGTGTGGAGATATAAGCTGATTTTCTAATGTCTATTAATTCACCCCAGAACCTGTCATTTTTTAAAACCTAAACATCTCCAACCCACATTGTCCTGACTAGTCTGACAGAGGACTTGTGGAAGAATAATGTGCTTAGCCTCAGACATGACCAGCCTGCAGAAGCAGCATAATTTACATCCTCTAGAACTTTTGGATTTGGGAATATTTGGGTTTGTATATTAATATATAATTAGTGTGCATTGTTCAGATACTAATTGATCATTAGTAAGTATAGTATACATGGTTTAGATCAGTTATTATATATTGTTCAGGTCTACAAAATATTCATCTCAAGCTAGAGAACCCATTGTATTGGATATTATCTATTCATGATGAAAGAAATGCTAACTGTACCCAACTAGATGAAAGACTAAGACTAGCAGGTTTATCTGAAAACTGATGCTTGTTATGGCCTTGAATACTGTTTTAAGCGACTTTTACAGATGATTAGTATACTTTGAAAAATCTGAAATGTATTAACTAATTTTAGATGACATGAAAGCTCTTTTTCTAAGAACAAAATTTTAAAACAGGTTGTAAACCTTCCTTAGGAGTTAAAACTACATAAGCATTGGTATCAAAAAAAATAAAAGGAAATGAAACAAATCTTAGCTTGTGGGTTCCCTCATGATTTTGGCATGTACTGGATATCAGTCAGATCAGAAGATGGATTTGACAGGTATGAATTAATAAATAGCTGTTGGATTTTTAATCTTTTGGATTTCTTTAGTAGACTTCTGAGTAACAGCAGTGTGATACATGGAAATCTGGAAGTGACGGAAAAATCACCTTGGGAAGTGACCTGTAGTTCCTGTATGTATTTGAAGATCAGCTGGATAACAAAAATATCCTGAAAAGATTTTTTTGTGTTTTGGTGTGTTTTTCTCTACATTAATATGTATGTGAGAACTCAGGATCCTAAGACCTATGTGCCTTTTAGGACACACAGACTCAAGACATACAGAGCTGCAGATTTAAAAATGTTTATTCCTAACAGACAGCATCTGATAATCATCTGTATTGACACAGGATTAGAGAAATGTTTTGTATGCAAGAGAACAATTCATTTCATAATGCTACTTTTCAAAAACCAGTAATTTTTTAAAACATAATCCTTAACATACTTTCTATTTGTTTGTAATAATTGACTAAAAGCATTGCTTGACAACTGCTTTCCTGACATAGGACTATCCTGTCTCTTTTTTCTAGTTAGAGTATAATGCATGAGTAAACCAGTGATCCACAAATTTTTCAAACCCAGGGAAAACTATATTGAAAATTCGCTTTTCTACAATAATCTTCCTGATGTTTTTATTTTATAAAGATATATATATATGTGTATATATATATGTGTATATATATATATATATTTATGCATGTATTTATATATATTTATGTTACAGCATCAACCAGGTCTACCACATCTGAGGAACCAGATACATAAGCAGTAAAAAACAGTTTCCATAAGGCTACACAGTCATATTTTTTTTTTCTCTCTGGCATAATGAATCAAAAATCCACTGCTAAAAGGTCAAAGAAATATTCTAAGAAATAAAAAATTACTTCAATCCTTTAAGCAGAGATAACATTCATTTCAAAACTTCCACACCCTAGAAATTGCTTTAACATGTTTTATACTTTCCTGTGTTTTAGAAGTATAGTAATTTCTCTTTTCAAACTTACTTTAGCAAGAAATAGCTGAAATAGCTATCCCATTCCAAATCAGTAGTCTGTATCTAAGGAAGGATGATGTACATGTTTCTTCTGTTTTGGTTGGTTGACTTTGGTGTATTTCAATACAGCTGCATGGCTATTGCAAACACCATTAAAATTTCCCCATGCACTTCCTGGAGATTTTTTTGTGGTTTTTTTTTTATTTGTTTGGGCTTTATTTGTTTGTTTTGTTTTTTGTTTTGTTGTTTTGGGGTTTTTTGATTGGTTGGCTTTGTTTTTAGGGTTTTTTAAGTGATAGTAGACCTTAAAGACTAGTCCTGTTCAGTGTTTAAGTGGACCCTTAGATTTACTAAACTGCAAGTTAGCTAAGTATGACTTCTTTTGCTGAGGGGTCTAAAGCTTTGATAGGCACCCATGGTCAAAGCTATTGCTGAACACACATCTAATTCTTACCAAGATGTACAGAACCCCCCTGGAAAAGGTAATCCAGGATTTAGAACCTCTTTTTTTGGAAAGCCTAGTCAGACTCATGGAATAATATAGGGTGAAAGGGACAGATGGAAGTCCTCTAGTCTATTTTCTTAGACTAAGGCTGGCTTTGAGGTTAGTTAAGGTTGCTCAGGGTTTTCAGCTGAATTGAAAATATTTACAAGGGTTGAGATTCCATATACAGAGGTTATCCTGTTGCACTACTATTTGTATGATTTGCTTTTCCTTATATCTAAGCAAAATTTTCAATGCTGCAACTTGTTCCTTATATATTTTACATTGAACAAATAACAATAACCCTCTTCTTTGGTAAGTAGTGCTATTTTCTAGTCACCTCTGGTCTCCATGAAATTTGCCACCTGTTTTTGTAATGACCCAGCATCAGTGGGAAAGATTTAAACTACTTTTCATTCTGATTACAAGGTCAGCTTCAAAGCACACATATGGTAGCCAGTTGCATAAAACATCAGAGTGCCAGAGGCCTGACAAGCAGCAATAACATCCCATTTAGGCTATTATGCAAACCACTCTTTTAGATCAAAATAGCAAAAAATGTGCCTAAGTCAATAACAATGTTTGAGACTCATTCGGTTTTTCAGAAAGCAAAATTGATGAAGCCATTTCTCTGTTGTTTCTACCAGGCTTTTTAGCAGATGAAAAATGTTGGAAATCACAGAAAAAAATGTTCTTTTTCTTTGCTATTTTTTAATGCAGAGTCTTATGCCAGCTGACTTTTAATC
Source organism: Certhia americana (assembly GCA_018697195.1). Taxonomy (NCBI): domain Eukaryota; kingdom Metazoa; phylum Chordata; class Aves; order Passeriformes; family Certhiidae; genus Certhia; species Certhia americana. The sequence goes on along the minus strand of CM031858.1, from coordinate 137,109,684 downwards.
AGGTTACTTAAATGCATTTGCTAAGTCTAATAATTTTATATTTAGTTTTGAGAAGGAAGATTAAGACACATTCCCAGAGTACAGCTGACTATCACAAATATGATAGACAAATGAAACTAAGTGAACAATTGTCTGCCTTTTTTCAGTTGATCATTTAATCTATGTTATTGAGTTGGTTTATTTTGCTTTCTATTTGCTGATATGCATTGCACAGTGCATTTCTCAGACCAATTTTTTTTTGCCATTTACTTGAAAGAATTCCCTTTTGTACATCACAAAGTGAAATATTTTAAGCAAAAGACATATGTTTCCAAAAAGCAGCGTAGAGAAGAGGCAGGAGGAATAGTTTGATTCTTCTATCCACATGGTGATAAAAAATTTCTTTCCTTATCCTGTCCTCACTCAATGAATTTTAATGCCTCACATTTAAAACCTTACTGAAACATAGCTCTTGCACTTAGACTTACTTTATTCTACCGCCACTGGAAAGATTACAACTGAGATAGGTAAAACCATGAAATAATTTTTTAAACTAATTTATCTGGGAAGTGCTGAGTGTTAATGAAGAACAAGACTCACCAAGTGCATGGATGTATGAGACTTATTACTTTGATTTGTGATGCAAGATATTGTTGTGGCTTAAAAGATTTGCTCTTTTTTGGTGGTGGTTTGTTTTGTTTTGTTAAGTTTTTTTATAAGGAGTGTTTACAGGCTTGATGATAATTTACATGTTAAGTATTCAAGCACTGGAACAGGTTGCCCAGGAGGATGGTGGATTGACCATTCCTGGAGGGGTTTTAGAGGTGTTTGAATCTGTCTGGGTGATCTGTTTTAGATATTTAGCTTACACAGCTAGTGCTGGGTTGATGATGGGACTGGAATGATCTCTTGTAGCATTTTTAAAGGTTTTAAAGAAAGGAAACCGAGAAATCAATTAATTCAAATGCAGGATTGCTCATACGTACAGTAACATTAATAAGAAACAGTTTTGCTCATTCAAATATGCTTTTAAAGCTCATTAAATCTGAAAAAAATTACAAATTTTCAGGAAATAAAATAAAAAATAAACAACAATAAAAATACCAAACCAACAAAACCCAAATCAAACTCTAACACAAACCAAAACTAGTAATTACAAGAGTTGCATAAAGTTAATTGAATAAAGAAAGACATTAAAAAGGTAAATATTAGTTTTATTACTTGTCTTCATTTCACTCTTTGACTTGAAAGTATACAGTTAAAATATGCCATCTATGAAAATTAAGTGAAAGTTGACTAAAAACTTAAACCCAATGTGTAAATGTGCAATTTCTTTTTTAGAGTTTATCTACAAGTGCCATGATACCATGACTAGTGGGTACTCTTTACAAATGTGATAAATTTTGCTGAAAATTTTAAGTATGGTGTCACAATCTAGCCATTGAACTCTGTTTTGATTTTTTTTTTAGAAAATCTTTAGAAAGAGGAAGCGTTGTGATGAATGGAAGGAATATATAATAAATAAACAGCCTTGACAACTTTGTTATTCTTATAACAAGATCTGAAAGAAAACTTTTAATTAATCTAAGTACACTTGGTGAGGGAAAAAATAATTTTGTTTTGGTGATGAATATAGCACATAAATGCTAATTAGGATTGGCAGGTTGCCATCCCAATAAACAGACAGGTATTTTGCTAAAGAGCTGTCCCTAAACCAGGACAGAAGTAGCATGCAGACATTTTATCTTCCTTATCTACAAACAAAGGATATTTGACAATGAGCAAAGAAAAGAGATAGATTTGTTGGTCACTTATGACTTCCCCTCAGAAAAATTTAATACAAGAGAAAGACCACTTATGATATTTAAACGTATGTGACACAAATATACATTCCTAAGGCAGTCTGTTTGCAAGCAATCTGTGACAGACAAATTTGCTATGAAATAAACTGAAGTTGACAGAGTCCATAAAACAAGCTGTGCACTTGCCTGAAGATGTAAAATGTCAGACTAAAGTCTGTAAATGCTGAAAGTCTAAATGCAGGGTACCATGTCCTGTGCTTTTAAGAAGGCATTTAGGCAATATAGGATATATAGGCAATTTTTAATGTTTTCTGATGGAGCGAAAGCAGACCATGTCTTCTTGGTCAGAATGTAAGGTTAAGAGAAGAAAACAACAAAAAACTCTAAATAAAGCAAAAGTTCCAAAGATTATGAGGACTTGGGGAAATAGGGACTTGTCTAGTCAATTCAGTCATCTTGACACTCAACTAGAGAGAGTTTCAGCCGTACAGAAGTGATTACCCTCCGAAATTTAAGACATCTGTAAGAGGTCTACTTTTCACAAGACATCTTTAAACACTTTCTGAAAATTCAATATTTTGAATTTCAGTATTTTGAAGATATGCATATTGAGTTATAGAAAACACTGCTCACTCTTTTTTTTTTTTTCCTCTTGAGCTTTAATTTTTGTGCAGCTGGAAGATACCCCAATAGAAGTATTTTATTACCCTAGATCCTGCTCAAAGAGAATTTTGTTGAAGATAAATAGATGATAATATTCTATCAGTAGGACTGATTATGGGTAGTTTTTAACAGCTATCTTTCTTTAGGCTTCTTTTGGATCCTGCTTCTGCAGCTGTACAAAATCCTAAAAGAAATAATTATTTTTGAATTTGTTCCTTTCCATTAGTGGTAGGAACGAACACCATTTGGAGTTTTGCCATAAAAACACAGAGGGAAATTTGGACTTTAAATCAGGATAAGGCTCTGAGTTAGCGTGATACTGGAAGCTAATAATAGGCTTGATGAACAAATCTATTCAGATCTGTCTGGTTTAACAAGTGTTTCTACTTTTGGTGGCTATCATAATGTTTGAAGCAGATTTCATGTTTTAACAGATGGTGAAATTGCAAACTGGACACAGAACAGGAGTTCTGGCACAGTCCTACCATATGAGGACACTGTAAGATTCAAGACCAACTTGACATTTCCAGGATGAAGCTTTAACTATAAGCTGAGAAAAATGCATATCATAATTTCTTATATATATATAAGGATATATACATAAGAAACCCTGCTTGTTCACATAATACTTCATTCAATGTTACTGCTTTTATGGACTTCCAAGTCTCATGTAATTTAATCATAATTGCTTTATAGCAGCTACATTCTCTTGTAACAAGTGACAAACATACAATTGAAATTTTTTAGATAACCTGTGAAAGAGAGTTTCAATGACTGAATGATGACCAAGACATCTTTTCGCTGAGAGAGACTATTTACAAGTACTTCAGATTAAAAAACTACCACCCCTGCAATTTGAATAGCAATAAATTTTGAATAGACTATTAGCAATCTAATGAAACTATTAGTAAATTTCTGAATAGAAGAGTGAGATATTTCCCTCTTCTGAATAGAAGAGTGAGTAAGTGTCAGGTTCTTTTTGGTCCAGCTGAGACTTGGTTCTAATTTGGATGGAATGGCTGAACTACTCTGGAAAGATTATTGTGCTTTTTGTTTCAAATTTTGTTTATTTCTCTGTTTCCCTATTTTATGTAGTGTCTTATTCAATTATTCAGTGTCACATCTTCTGGAATAGTGCTAACAACAGAGAAATAAGTTTAAGAAGGAAGTAAAGAAAAGAGAGATCATGGATGGCACTGATTGATGGATCAGTATTCAAAGAACTGTGGTAGTGGATCTTTGAGTGCAGTTAGGCAGGGAAAAAGATGCATATTTTAAGTGACCTTTCTTAAAAAAAGATGTTGGATGGCCTCAACTACAAGGATATTCTTTTGCTGGAGTAATGGCTGGACTTTTGCTGAAGACTTATAACTAGGGAAGAGATAGCTTTTATACCAAAGGAGGGTTGTATTTTTCTGGAAGACTATCCAAGCACAATTATCCCTCATCACTTCAATCCCTCTTCTATGACAGTATTCACATCATGCTGTTCTATTACTGCCTCCAACCTCAAAAGAAAAAAAAAAAAAATTAAAAAAATAAAAGAACAAAACCTACACCAAATCAAATATTTAAGGAATAAAAGAATAAGACAATGTTTATTGCAGAGAAATGAAATTTGCAGGCATCTCTCAGTTACAAAAAATATAGAGCTGTTTTATAAGTAAGTCAGTAGCATTTTAAAACTATAGACATTCTTATGTTTTGATTTCACTATAAAGCTAAAAAAAGTGTTCAGAGTTCTTTATTTCACAATCCATTTTTTTATGCAGGCCATTTTGTGCACTTCATTGATGGAGTTTTTCTGTTTCCAGTCCATTTATTACCTGACATAATCCAGATATTTTAGCTCCATTTTTTTGTCAGGAGTTCTTTCCTCTCCATTACCTACTATCTAGCTTGTTAGCACATAAACTTGCTTCTTCCCTCAGGAAATGGATGTCTATCATATCATTAGAGGCATGGGTTCCTACTCTAAATGCCCATTTTTTCACTTCTATGAGATTAATCTTCCAACTATTCCTCCAATATCACATCCATTTTTCCCAGTGTGTATATTAGACCAAGAAACTATTACAAGACTGCCCATGTGGAGCATGAAGGAAAGATGTTGGGCAGCAAAGAAACTCATATTTTATACCACAACTCCAATAAAAACATTTTTTGATGTGTATAATTTAACAAAGCAAATGACATACGATAGAAGTAAGTTGTACAGTAAAAAAAGTAGATTACCTACCAAGAACACTGAATGTTGAATCCATAATTCAGTTCTTAAAAATCTCAATCCCCAAAAACCCAGAAATCAAACAAAAACCCAAATCTGCAACCTCACAAAACTCAACAAAGCCAAGCAAATCCCCTGTAGAAATCTTGTCTTTCTTTTCAGATAGGTATTTCAATGAACCTTCTCCCTTGGGAAAATTGCTTTGGAGATGAGATGATTTTGCATTCTTAAAGAGAGGTATTGATGGTTTTAGCACAGATGGCAAACATGACAGGTATTTATTTGCTGAGCGTGTTTAGATATCAGGAACATGTTTTTTGGAACAAGCTTGAAAACAGATTTACAAACCACATGATGCTCATATTTTTTTTAGCATTTTGTGACACTAGTGGAAGTTAGATAGGAGAGGCAGTTTATCCCTTGATTATAAGCTTTGTTTGCAGAACTACCCTAGAAACAGAGTATCATTAAGCAGCATTCCAAAATACTATAAGAACAGTGACATATTGTTGTTCACTGAAAAGAAAAATAATCAAAAGTAATAGAAAATAATTTAATATGCTGTTAAAGATATGTACCCCAACAAAGGAAGTCAAAGAACTGATTACATAGCCTATTGACAGGTATTCATAATATTCATCTCTTGATGTCTGACTACATAACTTGGAACAAAGTGGAAGATGGCATTCCTCAAATATTTTTTGGGACTGATTTTGTTTAATATTTTCATTCCTGATATGACACAAAAGAGAAATAATCAATGTCTTTAAAAAAAGCAACAACTGTATTTAGAAATGGGCTGGATTTTAAGAGATAAAGGAAACAGAATCATTGCATTAAGTGCATATCTGTCACTTTTAAGGACTAGTAAGACTATCAGATGAAATGAAATTTCACATTCTAAATGTAAGGAGGACAAGAACATATTCATTCATCAGAAAAGGACCATGAATCAATAGCATTATGCAGTTATGAAAAGGAAAATTTAAATGTGAAATTAATTCTAGTAGATATATTGAAGTATTTTGATTGCATATGATATTTTCTGAGGCTTGTATTTTTAATACTTTATTTTTAGGAGCAATAACAGCCATTCAAAAGTTTAAGAACCATATGTGAAATATGACAGACCCTGCTCAAAACTCCCCTGCTCATTCTGCTCAAAACTAACTGAAGAACACGTTGTCTGTGTGTCATTAAGACTGTTCAATCTTCATAGCAAGCTATTTTCTTTAGGGCTTATTTTTTAGTTGTTTTTTTTTTTTTTTTTTTTCTGTTGTTTAGTTCTTGTTATATTAGAGGCTTCAACTTGAATTCTTAATTGATATGCTTTAATTCTTATGATGTTCTCTACTATATCATGGACTGGAGTGTATGTAGTACAGTAGGATAAGTTAGTGTATTTTCCCTGAATAATCTGTAATAAATTTATCCCCAGAGTCAGTTATCACCTTTTCAGTTATTTCTTTGTAATAATATTCCCATTTGGAGTAAGACTTCTAGACTTGGTTTTCAAGACCAAGAGCCAACTTTTCTTTTTCTTTCTATGGTAGCACTGTAGTTCAGGCAAGAACAAAACTCAATTCTCATAGAAGTATTTAAAAGACAGAAAGATCTTTCTTTTATCAAAACCCTTTTAGTCCTGTAGTTATTAAATAAAGTACTGGTATTCACAAAAAACAGACTACTCCTTGTATTCAGGTAACATCACATTCATCAGGCCTGGGACTATCACAAGCATTTTCTCTGAACTTATCTTTCCTTTGCTACAGCTTTCTTTTAGCATATTTATCTATAAAGTCATTTGTTTAATAACCATATGTCTGTTATCCAGCTTGCATTAGTTTCGTTAAACTTGGAGTATGATATGATGTTAATTGTGTGATGTTTAATTTGTGGTATAATATTTTTAAATTTTAACAAACACTTTTTTTTTTTTTTTTTTTTATGTAGACAGTAATAGCAAGTTGTCCTTTGTGCTGGACCCTAGAATAAAGACACAGCTACAGGCATACAGTGACAGAGGATGGCACTGGAGAACTGAAGTCTATCAAAGTCATCAGGAGTCATACATTGACAGTAATGCAAAGACAGGAGCTGGAAAAAAGTAGTTTTAGGTGCAATAAAAATGAAACACAAACTCTACCTAATACATGTAAAACACGCCAAAGGTGGCAAAGAGAGATATAACTTGGTGTTTCAATGAAGAAGACCACAAAAATAATGAGAGGACTGGAACACCTCTCCCGTGAGGATAGGTCAAGAGAGCTGAGGGTTTTCAGTGTGGAGAACACAAGGCTATAAAATTCTACTGACCTTGCTACAGTCTTTTCATACTTAAAAGGGGCTGGTAAGAAAGATGGTGACAGCTGGTTCTAAACTAAGAGAGTAGCTTCAGACTAGGTATAAGGAAGAAAGATGATGAATAGATGAAGATAGTGAATAGATTGCCCAGAAAGATGAATAGATGCCCCATGAAGGGAAACATTCAATGTTAGGTTGAATGGGGCTCTAAACAACCTGATCTGGTTGAAGATGTCCCAGCTTGTTGCAGGAAGTATGGACTTGATTACATTTAAAGGTCTCTTCCAAGTCAAACTATTCTATCATTCTGATTCCAAGAAAGAAGGTGTGAAACATGCAAATCAAACAACAGAAAAAATCCTAAGCAATCCTAAAGTGAGAATGAGAAAAAAAACTTGAATATTAATGTCTTCATTCAACTACCAAAAGGGAAGGAACTTACCTCTGCATACATCATGCTTGGGATGCTGATAAATTGTTGCAATTGTCTCCTCCCTGCAGAACTCTTAGCATTAAGATCCAGAAGAGCAATGAAAAGCTCGAAACACAATGCCAACAAAAAAGGTGAAGATATTAGATATTGTATCTTTTTGTATGAGAACTTGTAATTTTAGTATTGAGAATAAAATTTATTTAGAATTAATATCTAGATAGCAAGTTTGCATCATTGTAAAGGGGTTAGTAGTAACAACTGTTGTATTTTGGTATCACTAGTAAATATTTCTTAAAAATTAGTAATAAATTCTTGGCTTCACTTACAAGTGAGGTGTTCACCTCTTCGCACATCACTGTTTAAAAAAAGAGAATACAAGGAATTATAGAACCAAAGCGAGCCAAATGCATATATCAGATACATCCAAGAAGTTACATTAATTTTTAAAAATCCTCTGAGAGGCAGTATACTAGACATGAGGAGGGAATAACTGAACTAGAAAACTGGAAGAGTAAAAATAATGAGGAAAATAATTCATCAGTCCTTGAGACAGAATGCTGTCACTAAAACCTCTTACAACTGTTTGATGACACCTGTGATTAAAGTCTCTTACACAAACAGCCTTTTTCTTTCCTCCTGAAAACTTCAGTGTGTACTTGGTAATTTCTAGAATTTCATTATAATTTCATGGGAAGCAATATCCCTGTATTTGTGGGTTTTACTTTCGTGACAGTATTGCTATCTGTGGTCACCCATTTAGAAGTATCAGAAATATTAAATTTAGGTACATATTTGGGTACAAAGCTTGAACTAACAGAAAAACAAAAAAAAAGTAATTGCAAGAATTTATTTGGTAGGGGATGAGAGTGGTAAAGGAGGAAGAACAAAATAAAAGAAACACAGGAAATAGGGAACATAAGGAGCAGAAAATCATGTGATCTGTGCTGTTTGATGTCCTTTTAAAGAAGCTCTGTATCTGAATACAGCAGTTTGGAACAGGACAGTAAATCCACTGTTCCACTCTGCATATGTCTGACCTAGTTCCAATATATGATTAGAATAAGGACCGTGAAGCACTACAGGATATCAGAAAACCTGCCAACACTAAAAGAGAGAATAAGAACTGTAAACTGACAATATACAGGTCAGAAAAACTATACATCAGGATATGATGAAGGATTTTAAAGCTACACTCATTACTTCTTGGAGTAGTTACTTGGAAAACTCATATAGGAAAAAATATCTAATTTAATCCTGAAAAGTTCTAGTTCAAGATATTAGACTATAAAAGCCACCTCACATTAGAAAAGAAGTACATAAATGCAGGTTTCTTGTAGCTGTAAAGACCAAAATTTTTACTTTTGAGCTTTGAAGATGAAGAGGTGCGGTAGAAAGAAATTAAACTTCTCACCTGAAAGAATGAAATGCTTATTCATTCCAGCCTTGCAGAGAGATGCAATATTGAAAGCTCAGGATAAATGTAGGTTGGCATTCAAAATGGCCTTTGAAAAAAAACATGTAAAGAAGGAACTAGTTCCTCAGTACGATTAAAAGTAAGTCTACAAGAGAATATTAGTGGATAAAAGGTACCCTTCAAAAGCAGAAACCACATCAAAATGAGTAGAACAGAAAAGAAACTTTTAGAGATTTTGAGAAGCAAATGCTCAAGGTATTAAAACTATTAATAAAATGTTTTAATTTATAACAAGCAAATAGCTTTCTACAAGCTAGCATTAACCCAGTGTACAGTTGAGATGAAAAAGTGGTGTAGATAACAAAAAAACATGCTCAGGAGGGGAATTTCAGTATTTCAGGGAATTGTAGGGAGTTTCTGCAGCAGAGAAAGCAGAAAAAAACAGAGTTATTTCCTCAGATAGATGTGTCAATAAAAGGTATTAAAAACTACTAATTCTAGTAATAGTCATGTACCACCACTTGAATATATTAATTTAAGCATTTCATTTATGTGACTTCCCTATTAGTTCTTCAGTGGAATAGCGGTTCCTTTCTCATTTATGTATCACCAAGCTATAAGTGTTGTAACTTCATCCATAAGAGCAGGTCCAGAGTAGTCTATAAGATGTATTTGATACATAATTCATCAAGCATTAGTGTTTATCATCACAGAAAATAATACTTTCAGAAGTGGTTGTCATAGCAATTAATTGTCAGCATTTGTATTTAGAGGTGAAGTAGGGTTGTCATCTGTGAAACTTTTTCACATCAGAACTCTGCATCAGATTCCTGAGATATTAATTCTAAGGTTTCAGTTTAATTAAAGTCAGTGAAATGGGTCTTCGTGTTTGTATCTGCCGTGTTCAATCAATGACATGAACCAGTGTCTGCACAAGCTAGATTTTTGATTAGTAATGGATGGAGACTATTTGTTCAATATACTTTTGTTGTCATAAGAGAGAAATAGGTATTTACTTTGTCTTTTATGATTCGTACAGTATTACAAGAATTAGATTTTATAGCTAGTCCTGCTTTACCTCATTGTCAGGTGATCTCAGTGTTCCACAATTTTGCTTACTTAAATCATATGCTCAACTTCTCCTGAAAATATTATTAAGCATTTAAATAAATCCATTTTTTGATAATGTGGATGGCTTGACTTCTTTCTAGACATTCATGAGTTTGCCAGCATTCTACTTACACATGCAAAATTTCAGATATTGCACAGTAATGGGTCCAATTACCCAGAAAACAAGTTGCATTTTGAAATTATGATTTTATACCGTAAGAAAAAAAAAAGGGTGCCTGAGTATGACAAGAAGATCTCACAGAGATTTTAGATACATGTCTTTCATCAGATTTAATTATATTGAACAGAAATATTGAAGTGTGCTTTTGCATATTTTCTTTTCAAATCAAGTGCCAAACCTGCAGACTGAATTACTGTCTTCTCTAAAAGTTGTCTATCCTTCTAAAAACCAGATATGATTATACTCATTTTAAAACCTAGGGATACAAGATTTAGTGGTGTCTTCAAGCGCTTCATGCAGACTTGAATATCAGTCAGATGAGATGTGTGAAATGCAAATTTTTTACCTTAGCTAGTGCACAGAATTATCTCAGCTTCTCAGAAAAGATAAAAATTTGTCATAACAAACTGCATCTTCTATCAAAATATGCAGTTCACCCCATGTGTCCCATATTTAAAGTGTAGGAGAGAGATCCTACTAACATCTTTGATATACCTTGGCAAAATGCTGGAAATAATTTTGATTTTTTTGCTGGCACTGCCATTCATTGGAAAAACACACTGCTTTATGAAACACTGTAAACGAAGGAAATGAAGCTGAAGCTAACCAGCAGCTACAGGGAGAGTGACTTTGTGCATTCTGCTGCATTCGTGACTGTCTGCTTCTGCTGTATAGCTGCTTGAGAAACAAATACTTCACTATGTACATTGAAAACCTCAGAAACTACAAATCATTCCCTGTGAAAGAGAAACATCCTAGCATTTTAGTGTTTGACGGTTTAGTTTCTTGGTTTGACTAATTTATTTTTTAGGTGTTTCTTTACTGTATTGCTGTACAAAGAAGGATTAAAAAGCTCATGGTTGCAGCTATTTATAACATACTTGGTCCATATTTCTTGTCTATATATCTGGACTGAAAAACCTGACATTCATTGGGGCAAAATGAGCAAAAGAAGTTAGTGTGGACATGAAGTAAATTATTATTTTTTTCTCATAACTATTATCGTAAGAAAAAAGTTTATTTCAGAATCAGATGTTCAGAATTAGTATTTTTGTACCATCCTCTTATATCTAATAGATAGACATAAGACTGTAAATAGCACCAAAATGTAGCTTTTAAATTTTGATTTCAGCTAAAAAAATTGTTTCTGAAAGGATTTTTCCAATAGGTTGAAGAAAAACTGGGCAAGGAGGAAATCTTCAGAACTCTAAGAGTTTGGAGGTTAGATGCTCTGAAATGAGGTCACAATAGGGAACAGTTCCTCACATGCCTGGAGTATTTTAGAATAAACAGTATTGCAAAAATTTTTATTTTCATTGATATTTTCTCTTTCCACAAATTTCTTGTTTTAAGCAAGTAAATAATAGCAATGCTATTTTAAATTTTGGGTGAGAGTGGGCACCTACACCCTCAGTAGTTCTAAAGGCATCACTGAAGACTGGAAAATAGGAAGTGAAGCAAAAATACCTTCTGGAGAAATGGTAATTTATGAATGAAATCTTGCAGCACTATTACTGTGATTACTTGACACAAACAAGGTTGTTCAAGAATTATTCTAAAGAAACCAGGGTCTATTCAGAAGCATTAGTTTTACTTATATGTATTTTGTATCTAATTTCCTGAGATCTTTTGTGTGTAATGGACAGACAATATTAATGCTGAGCAATTTAACACATTGTTTATGACAGCTACTGGAGGAAATGTGTATGAAATACACATTTCTTACAGATGACTCAGTGAAATTTTATAGTTTATATGTATCAAACAGTCTTGTGAAATCTGGAAATATCACTGAAGAGAGGAAATCAGACCTGCAGCTAAACTGCAAGTGTTTTAACAGGTAGATGAAAATCCACTCTCAGAGATGTGACAAAGCCTAAAGGCAAATCATCATCTAACTAAATAAATGTGACTTGATTATATCAGTTAGTCACAGCCCAGTGCTGAAACAGTATGTAGTATTCTCTCATTTAAGAAGTAATTTCATAAGTAACTGAAAAGTAACTAGCAGGGAAATCTCACCAGCTCACTGCTTAAAACCAAGTCCATCTTTCTTGGTGATCAAAGTTACAAAAATGAGGAAGCGATTTTTTTGTTTCCCTAATTTGAGACATCAGGAATATTTTTTGTATAAATAAACATGGCAGGGAGTGGAGAACAAGAATTGTGTCCTACTATAAATTTTTCTATGCATTTGCATGATTTCCCTCCCTGATTTGCTCAAAATTTCTTCTTGGGCATGATTAAGGGAATTCTTCTTGTTTGAGAATTTCAGTAGTTCTGTAACTGTTGGGGAAAAAAGTCACTACTGGGAAAAAAAAATAATTACTGGGACATGTAATTTGCTGTTTTGTGGTAGTGACCTAGCTTACCCTTCCTAAAAAAAAAAAAAATAAAAAAGAGTTGCTTTCATATCTCTCATGTCAATATTCTTCCATTCTCACAGAAGATACAGTAGTAAGGTGATGGATTTCAGCAGTTTTTAAACTTTGTTTAAGAAGGGCTAATTATATGATTTTCATTCCCTTTTGTGGTGAAATAGTTGAAGAAGAGCTGATACCAACATTCTGAACTGATGAGGCAATACTAGTTTTTTCCAGATAAGCACATTTTCCTAGGAATTAGTTTATGTCTGCCTTAAATATTCATAGTTCTTTTTAACACTCTAAACCCAGTAATTGGATCAATTATGAGGAAAGAGAAGAAAAAGGTAATTTCATTTTAATCAGAATGATTCCCCAGTTCCCTTTTATCTAAAGGCACAGTGTTCTCCCACGGTAAAAGCATCTGCCAGGGCAGGACTCAGGAATGTCTTGGCTCTGCTTGAACTCTGGAGGACACATCTCCTTTTCACTGGTTGCCAAGTCAGCCTAGCTCATGGAACATGACCCCCTGGGCTGTCATATTCTTGATCATTTGCTCTTCCACAGGGCTGGAGGAAAAAAAGAAAAATGTTGAAAGGATTCCTGGAACAAAAAAAGTAATATATTCTACAACTGAAGTCAAGCTTTCTTAGATCATGTGCCAAAAAAGGCATAATAAAATGAAAGACCAATTATGATGAGATTAGCCTTCAATAAGACTGATCAAATAGCTCATTAAGTGTGGTGTATAGTGTAATAGCAATGCACTATGGTAGAACAAAAGGAATTCAGTATTACTGTGCATATCTAATCAAGATAATTTCAAAACATTCCTACATTTAGACTGAAAATATTTTCTGTTAAACATTATTACTACATTTATAAGTTATTCCCCCTTTTACATGGCAAAATCATTTCATTTTCATTAAGAATCATTTTCATAAATGTTGGACAAAACCTCTAAAACCATTGAGCCCAATTTTGAAGCTAGCAAGTCCACCCGTGAACCATGTCCCTAAGTGCCACATCTACATGTCTTTTCAATACCTCCAGGAATAGTGATTCAATCACTTCCCTGAGAAGCCTGTTCCAATGCTTTACAACAATTTTGGTGGAGAAATGTTTCTTAATATCCATCTAAACTTCCCCTGGTGCAACTTGAGACTATTTCCTCTAGTCCTGCCACTTGTTACAGAGGATATCTCCACTCATTATAATCTCCTTTCAGGTAGTCGTCAAGAGCAATAAGGTCTCCCACGAGCATCCTTTTCACCAGGCTAAACAACTCCAGTTCCCTCATCTGCTTGTTTTAAGACTTGTACTCTAGACCCTTTACCTGCCTTTCATAAGTCCATCCTGATCACATCTGTTCACATGGTTGTTCTTACTGTACCTAATTTTTTTAATAGAATTCAATAGAGTTTTGGTTTTTTCTTTTTAATATTTATTCAAAATATTTTTATTGACTTATTGGTTAATCAAAACCATCAATTGCCCACCTGATATGAACTATATAACACAAGTTACTAGTACCCAAGTAAATAATTATATCTAAGTGGTATTTTTATATTTGCACAGCACGAGTATGTCCTGGTTTTGCATTAATTTATTTTTTGGTATGGAAGGAAAAGACCCAATTATGCAAATAATTCCCTGTAAGGACTTTGTTAGCCTCCTGTAAACCTGACAAAAAACCAGTCAGGTGTTGTGGCCTGAATTTATTTCATTTAACTGGCTTATTGTTAAAGTTTTAATGTTCATGGTTTGATCTTATGTTCCCCCATGTTCTCCGGGACTTTGTTTATTCCTGAAGTTGTATCCTCCCCTAAATTACCTTGTCCGCATTTCCCCACCCCTTGTTCCAGCTCCTTCCCTCTCAATCACTGTTACCCTGCCCCTTGTTCTGGCACATTTCATGTCACTCCAACCCTGAACCAATCCTTTGAGTGTTCCTCCTGCTGGGCATTCCTGGGTGTTTCCTAACCCTCGATGCCCCATTGGACCATGTGCCCTGCCCTCTGCTCCCACTTGCCCCAGCTGGCCCCAAAGCAATGCTGTAACCCCTTCACTCTGCCCCTGCTGATCCCTCACTGGTTTGTGTTTGCTACCCACCCCTTGTTCTGGTGCTGTATAAAATCCTGAGCACAGCAGTGCTTGGGGCTCTTTGGTTTCTTATCTCTTCAACCTGAATAAACCACCTGTTGGAACCTCAGTACTGAAGAGCCTCCTCCTTCTCCTTTACCCACCCCTTGACTGCAGTGAGAGCCCTTCCACTGCAGAGCAAGTGGCTCTAAAGGTTCAGCTGTTGGCACAAACCCCACGCTGCAGTACCCCCACATCTGGTGTAGCGCTGGTGTTCTCTGAGATAGCCTAAGCTTCGGTGGGCTGCATCAATCAGGGACTAATTTTGAATATTGACAAATTATTAAACCAATGGAAAGTTAGATAAGCCTTTGTGAACATACATTTTAAGATTAAAACCCTGGGAATCGCTCTCTTTCTTTTCCGGTCTGATTGCAGGTAACAGGCTGGCCCCTCTGGGCTCTGCTGCAGGGTCGGGCACTGTCCTAGGAAACCAACCAAGCCTTGTCCCAGCAGGGCCAGGCCTGTCCTAGGAAACCAACCGAGCCTTGTCCCAGCAGGGCCAGGCCTGTCCTAGGAAACCAACCGAGCGGCTGCCGGGCAGGGGGAGCCATTGGCCCACAGCGTGTTTGTAGCTGAGCCCAGCCTGGCTGATGACATCCCAGCAGTTCCCCCCCTTGCAGCTCGGCCGCTGAAGAAACCTCCCAACATGGCCACAAGTTGCCAAGGGGCTGTCCTGGAGCTGTGGGAGATCCTGTGGCTGAGACGAAGAGGTGGCTCTGCAGGCCCTGGGTGACGGTATTAACTGTTTCAGTGCACAGATGAGATCTGCAGACCTCAATCCTTTCCTGCGTGAGAGAAAAGGACAGAGTGAAGACATGTAGAGGACAACATGGAGACATCCAAGCCAGTAAAAGAAGGAGTCAGGTCCCAGATGAGAGGTGAATGAGATGTCTTATTTTTAGGCTCTAATTCTCTTGTAGACCATGATGATGGACTGATACACTGAAATATCCATGTAACTCATTGAAAATATGGAGGGGTAGAGAGTTCAAACTGTAGACCTGAGCAAAGGCTGAACCAGCACATGTTGAAATAGCTGTGATCCCATGAGAAGCTTGAACAGAGAGAAATGAGAGTGATGAAGATCTTTGCCGAGAGGGAAGAGAACCTCTGTTCCCAGAGATGAAGACGACCTTAGATGAAGAGAACTTTTGGTTTTGAACAGCTCATCCTTAAAATAGTACCCCCATAAGTTGACATAGCCCCTAAACACAGCTGTGGGAAGGCTGTGAAAGTTGGGGGGAACTCATGAATACAGATTTCTGGATGGCTGCTATTTGTGGAACTTAAAAGCTGTGAGAGAACTGTTTTTCTTGTGGAGAAGTCTCCATGGCATGGCAAGAGATACTCCTCTCCCTAAGTGAACTAGATTATTCTTGAGGTGGAAAACTGACAGAGAATCCTAGGGGTTTTTCCTGTACATTGTCAGTGGGGAAGAAAAGAGGGTGTTAGGGGAGGAGGAGAAGTGTTCTGAAGGCTTTATTCTCATTATTACTATTTTAGTTTTGTTAATAACATTTTCTTTATAACCTTTAAAGTTTGAGTCTGCTTTGCTCTTCTGCTAATCATATCTCACAGCAGAAAGTAAGTAAGTTTATTCTAGTGGATGTACTGGCATTTAACCAATGCTAGACCCACCACGTAAACTGGTGCATTGGCTGGGAAATCTCAAATTGGCGAACCCTAACCATTACATGAAATTGGTGTTTCTGCACAGTTTCTTACTGAAACTAACATATATCTAACAATATACCTCATATTAAAATTGGTTTTGCTCTTAGCAAACACATTAAATGATTTTGTGACTAAGTAGTCTTCTATTCCTGCTCTAGTCTTACTGCTTAACATTGGGTAAGTCACTTAGCTTCTTTTTTCTTCTTGTCCAGTCTGTAAAATGACCAGCATGCATGTTTCCACTCTGCATTCCTTTTAGTGCAAGGGCATTAGTTCATTTTGTTTTTCTACATCTAACAGCATGGAGATTCCTGGTCTAAGCTACATAGTCTGAATATAGACATATAGCAGCAATAATATGTGAAACCTTTCCTTCTGACTTGAAAGAGATCTGAGAATGACCTCATCAAATCAGACCTTTATTTAACTATTCTCCCAAATCCCTAAATCTTTTCCAATGTGTTATATATGAGTGTGGAAACAGGAATTACATTTGAATTCAGTGTATGTTGGCTGTATTGAATAAATCTCAGATTTCTATGTATGTATGGCTTTTGAGCCCCTGGAAAGAGTTGGAGACTTCTTGAAATCTGCCAAGCATGAGACTATTGCATTTATTCTATTACTAGAATGTAATTTGTGATCATATTAACATGATTACAGCTCTCAGAATCCCAGTGGAGACTCTAGAAATATTATTAGGATTGTCAGTAGAAAGGAGTGTATGGTTTAAAAGGTTCTAAACTAATCATGCACCTATTAGTTATGGCCAAATTCCTGCTAACTCCCAGATGAGGGAGAAAAAACAGAACTAATTACTGCAGTTGTGCACACAGGGGAAGGTGTCTGTACTAGAAAAAGTAGAGTTAAACAGCTCTCATGCCTATAATTACTTTTTCCATTATGTCATTTTGAATTATTACAGAAAAAAAATAATAGTAGCATAGTAATATGAGGTGCTGATGGGATACAGAAATATAAAAATGGGTATCAAGTCAGCAGCTGCAGAATGTTACCCTGTGAAATTATCTTTACAGTTAGTAGAAATAGATTTATGAGTTCATTTAGCAGGACAAATAGGTGTAGCTCTGACTTGAAAATAAGCAGATTCAGGAGCATTTTGATGATTTCAATATTCAGTCTTCTTACTTTAAAAAATGTCAGAATAACAATTTGTTTCAGAATATGAAACAAATGTGTAACACAGGAATAAATGTTAAAGGGAAAACACTCTTTCCAGAGACCATGCTGATAACTTTCCATATGGTAATGCAGCTTCTAAAAGCCAGCATCTAATCTCATTTTTAATAAAATTATCATACTTTAATAGGGATAATGTAATAATAAAATCTAGTAATTCAAGTTTTCCAGGAAGATTGTTCTTAAAATTTAATGTCCTGGTTCCAGCCAGGACAGCATTAATTTTTTTGCAGTAGTTGGGAGGGGTCATGGTTAGGACCCAGAAGTTATTCTACACCACCTCATACCATTGCCAGGGGAAAAGGACTCTCTTCTGGGGACAAGAGGCTTGTTGCAGTTGAGCAAACATGGTGTAGGGAGCCATCTGGTATTGTCTGTTGCTGGCTTTTTTTTTTCTACATGAATTGTTTCTTATAACTTTTGTTATTGATTTTGTTGCTGTTACTGTTAGTTTTCTCCTCTTGTTGAGGTTTCCAGTAAATTGTTCTTAACCTGTGATCTTTGCCTTTTGTGCCTCCAGTTGGAGAGTGAAGGGTGAGTGGTTTTAGCTGGAGTATTAAATTGGACAATACCATTCCTAAACCATGACAGTTTATAAAAATAAAATCATCTTAATTTTATTCTCTGTTTTATATATTTTCTATATGTTTGATATTAGATAATTGTTCAGGTCTATAGTTTGAGAAAGTTCTGAAATGAGACACTTCATCATCTGTATTATTAAATCGTTGCAAAAAAGAGCAACTGCATCACAAGGTATCCAGACCATCTCTGATCCTTACGTCCTATTGCTTCGTGTTTTACTTTCTACTCCAAAAAATGTATCCACATTTCTTTCATTAAACTACCTCAAAACCTCCACTTGAGAGCTGCATACCCTTATCTTGATTTCAGTAACAGTCTGTAGTCTGATGTCTGAATTATTTCAGCAGAAGAAGACTGGGTCTTTTAGATATCTCAAAAAAGAATGATAGCTGCAAAGTTTAATCAATAAAATGCTCTCTGTACTCCTTTATTTGGCCCAGTGTCATATTTCCTTCTGCTGAGATTCCTACATCAGATGTTCCTACGCTTTTTTCACTTCTAGGAGTCAGCTTCTTATATGACTTTATGATCCTGATAAACACAAAAAGTGCCTTTTTGAGAAGATGGTAGAGGTGACTTTCTTTTATCCTTGATTAGAGTGTTTATTCTGAATATCACTGCTTTGGATTCAGTTTCATCCTTAGGATTTCATTCCATCTGGAGCTGAGTCCTCATCTCCTGATTTCATGTGAAAATTGAGGAGAGAGAAGATATCACTACCCATGGATCCAGGAACAAGGAATTTAGGTGTCCATTGGTCACAGTCTTGGTCAATCAGGCGTGAGGGAAGCCCTGTGAAAAAGAGTTCAATGGGTTAATATACTTTGATATTCAGGTGAGAAAACCCAGGTACCTCCTCTATGGGAGGAGTGGGGGGAGTTTTAAAACAAGTATCATGCGCAGTCCTCTGGCGGAAGGCCCCAAAATCAGTGTGGTGGTCCTTTGGTGGTCATTAATGATCACAGAAGCCATTTCTCCCATATATTGGGGCAATAAGTGTATGAGCACGCACTTCCTTCTCCACAGTTTGCCACAATGAGAATTTTTGTCTAGATGCATTAACCAAGATGTGCTAACCAGGTCTTGCCTCCAGGCCTGGAATTAGCACCTTCCTGTTGAAAATTCCTTTTTCCTGTGCTTGCTTCAAGCCCAGTATGTTGGCTTATCTTATGCCAAGTTCCTTCTGTGCCCTTGACAGTGTTTGAGACGAGCAGTGGTGCTCTCTAATCCTTATGCCATCCTGTAGCTCAAACACTGTCTTCTAAGGACTTCTCATCAGTTCATGGTTTGTCCACCAGGGTTGATGCATATGTAGTAGAGACAAGACAGAAATAAAGACAAAAGAAGACAGATAAAGCAACTCACTGTCAATGCAATGCAATTACTAAACAAAAAATAACACAGTGGGGATAACCCAGGATCTGAATAGCTGAAATCACAGACCTTAATATTAACAAAGTTGCAAACAGAGGTAAAGTTAAAAGCTCTTAGAACACATGTTAGGAAATGGGCTGGATGTGGGAATTCAAATGGGAGTGAAAGTCTTCAATTTACTTTGAAAAAGCCTATTCCTGACAGAAGAATCCCATCATGGAATAGAAGTTGCACTTTGCAACACAATATCTTAGGATTGATAACATGTTTTGTTCCACAAATGGTTCCAGGTAGAGTTGCATGGAAGCTAGTAAAAGGCTTTCTTGTATTCTACCATGTCCCATTTTGGTCCCTGACTATCCTTTCTGCTCTAGGAAGAGTGACTCAACCGTAGCATTTTCTTTTGTTTTTTTTTTTAAGACTATTAAGTTTACACATTAATATCTGAAAAATTTTGCCAAATCATTACAAATCTAAAGACTTCTGATGCAGAATGAGGAAGTTTAATACATGTTTTGACAAATTCCTCCCTTCTGTGCTTATTTCAAGTTCTGCTGCAGTAGCTTATCTTATGACAAGTGGTTTCAGTGGCCCTGACAATGTTTGAGACAGGCAAATGTGATCCTTAAGTCCCTACAACCCACTGAATAGAAAGAACTGATTAGGATTTAAATATAAGTATAGGCACTAGATCTCACCTGACCAATTACTGAAAGAGGATGATCTTAGCATTTACAGGGTGCTCTTGCAACTCACTGAATCAAAAACTGCAGGAACGAAAGTCAGAGATGTCTATAACAAGCACACAGCTTTTATTAGAAGTCACAGACCTGTTTTCTGTAAAGGTTAAGGATGTGAAAATTTTCAGAAAACTTTAAATATCTGAGTTGAAGCTCCAGCCAACATGATGACAGAACTTCTCTTTCTTTCAAATTCCAAGAACCTTTTACTCAAAAATCTATAATTCAGCGTATGAGGCAAAGGAAAGGGGACACTCAAGAATGGAGAATTTTTCTTTGCAGGAACAAAATTTCAAAAGTGTATGGCTCTGTACAGTATTATAATAATGCAGTTCATGACTCAATAAATCAACACAGCTCAAATTAAATATCTCATTCACAGATTTTTCTAATAATTAACAACTGGGTGGATCACTGGAAAAACTGCATAACATCAACCTTAATATATCAGATTTCAAAACTCTACATATAATTGTAAGAAAGTGCACTAAATACTTTAAAATTGGGTGTTGTATGTCTTTTCAGAAATTCATTATAACCTATTTCAACTTTAAAATCCGCAATTAACATGGAATAAAATCTGTGTTTGCTCCAGAGATGCTCAATATGGTATGTATTAGAACTTTTCTTTTGGTAACATAATCAAGACAAGACCTGGCATTATTTTAGCTAATTAGATTATTTTAACTAATTGGTTTTGATTACAATTTATTTTGGATTTCCTACTGCATAGACAGTCTTTTGAAGATATTTAAATGAGAAGCCAGTCATTGAAGGTCTCTGTCTTAGCTCAACATTAAACCTTTGATGTCCATCCATATTTAACACTGAAATTTAGGCAATTAAATAAAAAATAATTATGTAAGTAATAACTAAAATTCATATTTTTACTCTTGTATGCCATATACTGGATTAATTGTAAGCAATTTTTTTTCTAAATTCAGTGAAGAAAGGTCAAGCATGGCATGTGTAATTTGGAAACAGCAGAAATGTCTTAAAAGTAAGCAAACAATTTAAAAAAATATTCCATACATAAAAATGAAAACACACATGATATCTGAAGATGATTTTAATGTTCCCAGTTTTCCTTCTGCTAATGAAATACATAATATAGGTTTTAATACAGGAAATAGTGTTTTTTACTTTTTGTTAGATGTATAAAATGAATCCTTCTTTTCAGTTAACGTGCAGAAACACAGCAACTTAATTTGGCATACAAAACAGTAGAATAAAGACTGATATGTTAATTCATATCATACTGAAAAGCATGACACTGGTGTAAATCCGTTTTCTGAGCATATGGATCTCTCCTGGCAATATTAATTTCTGCCTTTGTGTTTATCTCCTACCCTTTCCAAATCCTTACTTTTAAAAAAGTGTATGAGAGTATCAAAACCAAAGCAACTAAATTAAATTAAAAATTGAAATCCCTGTTTACATCTTCCCATAAGTTACTATTTCCAGGATTGTTATGGGAGAATTTAGCTGAACATTTACTTTTTGTATATCATCTCTGTAAATGAGTAAAACCTACTCTTTGTCTACATGACAACATGAGGCAAACAGTCTTCTGCAGTATTCTTTTAACAACAGTTTATTTTTTTTAATTGATCTGCTTTAAAATACCTAGCCATCAACTTTAAATAAGGAACTGCTTGCATGAGAATTTAATATTTCTTTTTCATAAGATATATTGATTGGCTTTATGCAATGTATTTTTTACGCTAAAAGACAAAAATATATTGTGTTTAATTGCCGTAAGAAACATGGCAGGATAGATGCAATAAGAAATTCTTGAGAACAGGTCTCAAAATAAACCTAAAGAAAAAGCTGAAGCAATTGCTCAAGCTGGTATTAAATGAAAAGGTTCTAATCGGTGATGTACTATTACATACTGCTTGCCGAAAGCTTTTCCAGTTGAGAGCAATACGCTGAACATGTATCTGACAGAGGCCTACATTGGTACAATATTACTTCACAGTTAGGTGATCACAAGCTGCCAAGTAATTTGTAGAGATAGCCAGGGAACAGGAGACAGACATGTTCTTGCCCTGAGGCTTATCAGAAGGGCAGGAGAGTGATACCGACTAAGCAATGCACAACTACTAAAAGATATTTTCAGTATTTTACTTGCTCAGTACTTAGAAAATCTCCCCTTGCCTGGTGACTGGAAACCAAATATACCTCAATACTGAAAAGGAGCAGGGAATAAAGAGGTATCTAGATATCCTTCAGAGTTTGCTTGCTTTTATTTCTGACCTTTTGGGTGAAGGAAAATCATAGTTTGTCTAGTTTTTTAAGATAAGTCAGCAGAGTGATACATGTATGAAATTTCACACACAGCCAAATGCATAGAGGTTAGATAAGACAGAGAACAGCTCTTTATCCATTGGTTAGAAAAAGAAGAAAAGCAAGCAAGAACTATAAGCCAAGGTATGTGTGTTATATGTGATTAGTGAACCCAATATGTAAAAAATTAATTAGAGAGTGACATTATCTCTTATACTAAAGAAGAAATACATTTATGAAAAACTGAAACTATGTATGAAGAAATATATATATCTGTTTATGGAGAATTTATGAACATCTTAAACTGTCAAAAATATTTAATATAGCATTTTTCAAAGAGTTACAAACAGTAAAATTTTCCCCCAGCTTATTTTTCACTGTTAGCTTTTTTAATTGTTTCAGGAATTTTTGAAGATATTCATTAATTATTTGTATTATTTTGACCTAAGCTACTACACTCACTACCAATACCTACATTAGAAAAAAATAGAAAAGTCAAGAATTCCTTTCTTACTTTATATATGATATATATATATATATATATATTTTAAAGAAATAATCAGCCCAAAGTTCTAATTAAATGTGATGCTAAACCAAGGTAAAATCTGGTTTATTTGCACCAGAGCAGTCATGCCACTGCTCTCTTTCAAAGTGGAAGTTATTGTTAGAGCAAGTATTAAGGTCTAAAATAATAATATCCTGGTCCATTCTTTGCTGTGTTGCCCTACAATGTTTTGCAGCAACAAAGAAACAGTGTCTAAACAGTTAAACAGTATTTTAATGACAATACTATTTCAACCAAAATAAATATTCCAAAACATGCCAAGTTTGCATCCTAACAGAATTTTTAAGTTAAACTCAGAAAAATGAGTAACATGGCCCCTAAAAAGAACCCTCAAAACAATTCCACCAAAAAATAATCTAGGATTTTTTTAAAAAGAAGTATGCAATATTTTGGTGGGGAAAACCAAAGGCAAATACACATGTGAAATGTTAGTTTAACAAAAGGCCTCAAGTCACAGCCTCAAACGGGAAGGCTTTTTTTCCTTTGGTTTTTTTGGTGGTGCTTTTTTTCTAAGGTGCTTATGATATTTACTGCTTAAAGCCCGTCTGATGAGTTCTAGATGTACAACTAAAGGTATAAAAAAGTGATCCCATTACATTCCCACATATCTGAATCCTGTCTTAATTTATGCAATCTCTTTGCAGTATTGGTGACCCTCTCCTTATGGCTATCACAAAGTGATAAGACTCTCTCAGTGCTCTGAACAATAACTAACTATATAATTTTCTTGAGGTAAATATTGGAAAAAAAAATTACATCTTTTAGTAGAGATGTTTAATTGAAATATGCAGTAGAAGTGAGTTTTAAACCGAGATACAGAAAGAAACATGTTCCTAGTAGTCAGATAAAGAATTCAGATAAAACAATTAAAACTAATAAAAAACCCCTTGAAACAAAATTTTGCATTTTCTCTTTCCTGCTGTATCTTTCAAGACTTTACTCAAATCAGTAAACTTTCAGTGACTTTGAAAACAGCAATAGCAATAGAAATAGAAATGTTAGCAATACATCGTGTAGATGTACTGGTTTTCACTGTGAGAGAGTTAAATTTACTTCTAGTACCTAGGATGGGGTTATGTTCTGGAGATGTAATGAAAACAATATTGATAACACACCAATGTTTTAATTATTGCTTAACAGTGCTTAAAGAGCTTTACAGGCTTCTATTTCTCCCATCACCCTGCCAGTGACTAGGCTGGGGGTGCACTAGAATTTGTGAGGAGACAGTTCTGGGGAAGACGGAGAAATGGAGGAGGAGATGCATAAAGTTTGTCTTCCCAAGTCACAATTACGCAAAATCGAGCTTTGCTTTTCTGGAGATAGTTATCAGTGAATTCCTCGGGTTTTTCTTGCTTTTGTGTGCAGCTTTTGTTTTACATATTACACTGTCTTCCTGTCAATCCTTGAATTTTCTCACTTTTACCCTTCAGATTTTCTTCCCCATCCCACCAGGGGTGAGTGAACAAGTGGCTTTGTGGCACAGAGTTTCTCTCTGGGGTCACACCACAAGCACAAAATAACTTCTGAAGTATTCCATTTAGACTTCTGATGCTGTAATAATGTTTCCCAACCCTGACATGACTCGTTTCTGTGGTCACACTATAGCACCAGGAGCTGCTGGCTCCGTATCAAGTCCAGAGGTTTTTCCTGGATAACTTTTAATACTTAAATCTCTCAGGAGAGAATTAATGTCATTCACACCCACAAGAAATGGCCTTCTATAGCCTTCTTCAGATTATTATTTTACTGAACAAAGTTTAATATAAAGCTGTATAGAGCAATTAGGTCCTATCTGTCACAGGTGACTAGACTGTTCCTTGCCGAACAGGCAGATCCTGACTGACACAAAATTAAGACTTTCTTCCCTAGTTCTCCTAGTGTACTCTATGCCATGGCACATCTACCACACCTGACAGAAGCTGGTTAGTCACACATCACATGGTCTTGGCTATCTAAACAAAAGGCCCACAAATAGATATTTACATCTCCCACATGTCAGTAGTGCTCAAAAATTCTGTCATAAGTGTTTCCTGTTATCGTCTCTTTCTAAATTTTTATGCAGAGAACCTCAGAATTGCAGAATGACAGGGATTGGAAGAGACCTCTAGAGGTCATCTGTTCCAGCATCCATAACAAGCAGCATCATGTAGTGTAAGATGTCCAGGACAGTGTCCAGACAGCTTTTAAATATCTCCAAGAATGGAGAAGTCATAAATTCTGTGGGCTTCCTGTTCCAACCATATTATTTTTCTTTTATCCTGTTCTTGATATGTATGAGATAATGCAAAATCTAGATTCTATGCTGAGTAACACCATTTAAAATCCATGTATGGCAGTGCATATAATTTAGCAGTAATTTAAAAGCTTTGTTTCTTAAGGATTTCATTTAGAATTCTGATAATATACTTAAGGGATCCTGAATCAAGATCCTCCAAAAATAAAAGTATTTCAATATTGTTTTGGGGGCTATATCACTTAGGTGCCATAATTTCATATTTAGAGGCCTAATGTTACAAGAACGAGTCAGACAGAAGCATAGAACTGTAGCATCATTTAGGTTGGAAAAGACCTTTAAGATCACTGAGTCCAAACATTAGCCTAACACTGTGAAGTTCACCACTAAACCATATCCTTAGTTGTCACAGCTACACATCTCTTAATTACATTCAAGGATGCTGACTCAACCACTGACCTGGGCAAACTGTTGCAATGATTGACATATCCAATGTAAACCTCCTCTGGTGCAACTTGATGTCATTTCTTTGTGAGAAAGAGGGCCAGGGTAATCTTTGAAAACTGGACATATGAACATTTTTTACTACCTCAAAAAATATGGCTCAGAGAGATACACAGAATTGTCTCGTTTGTGTCTAGCCTGTTTTCCTCCTATCTGTCATGTTGTCCTGAAATGTAAGCAAACAAGCCTCAATCATGTAATATTGTCCACAACCCTGCTATTTGGAAAGTGCATTTTGTTAAGTGTTTGATTGTTAATAAAGGGTAGAACTTGTTTTAATTTTCTCTGCACTCTGGAGTCATACATCTCGCTCTTCTCATTCAACCAGGGACGAAAGTCATTCCTGCTTCAGATGACATTAACAGCTACTGAATCATTTCATATGCAGATTAAACACTGCATTATAGCCCTCTTTATGCCTGGAATACCAAATAATTAAATGCCTAATTCATTACTACTGCATCCTCCAAACTGTCATGCAAAATACTGAGTTGCCCTGCCTGCTACTTCTGGTATTGTGTATCCATTATTATAGACTAATAAATAATTATATTTGTGTTATTGTTTATAATGAGGTGACAAAAAAGAGTGGTGGTAATTATTTCTGGCCTTTTTAGTGTAGGCTGTCATATTCTTGCAGTATTTTTGAGGGATTTTTAGGAGTGTTTTTTATGATCCTCCTTTTCAAGATGCATACATATTATATACGTATATAGTATATAAATATTGAGCATTTCCTATCCCTTCCTTTCA
The DNA here is from genome assembly GCA_018697195.1 of Certhia americana. NCBI lineage: Eukaryota > Metazoa > Chordata > Aves > Passeriformes > Certhiidae > Certhia > Certhia americana. The sequence goes on along the minus strand of CM031858.1, from coordinate 137,083,146 downwards.
TCTTCTAATCAATAAAAATGGACTATTAACTGAAAAAAAAGGCTTTGGTGTGATTTTCCTTCAAATGCAATGCAAAACTGAATACAGTTACCTATTAGGTTTTTTAAATTTATCTCAAAGTCTCAAAACTCTTTCCTAGGTGAATGCCAGATCAACCAATCTCAGAAAACATTGAAATGATGAATTCTACACTTGCCATTGTCCAGTCACAGGTATACAAGACAAACATCAATCATTTCCTAAGAAGTAAAAATTTAGCAGCTGTTGCTAGTACTACCTCTAAATCTAACAGACAAGATTTCAGTAAACTTATTTTTTATGTGTTTGATCAATTAAAGCATTCATACACAATATTGCAAAGATTTTTTTTTTTTTTTTTTTTTTTTTTAATATATATCATATAAATTCTTGAAGACTACTGGAAGAAAAAATCTCCATGGAAATCTGTGACCATGCCAGAAATCTTGCTGAAGTCATTTAGTCTCTGGCAACAGAGTAATTCTCACTTACAAGTATCCAGACATCAGTACATATATCGGAGTTTGCGCCTTTGGGAGTTACATTATTAATTCAACCAAACATATATTTCTTTATCCTGAAAACCTTTCAAAAATGTTTTTTCCCTGGAATGATTAAATGCACGTTTATGAAAGAATATAATTAGAATATAATTAACTCAGCATAGTGTAAGACACAAGATAATTTCTTTGTGAAATCAACACTTGAGATTTCATTTAATAATTAAGACATTCAGGTAAGTTCTTTCACATAATACTGCCCACCATTAATACTTGGAACTTTTGTTCAAAAAAAGAAAGAAAGAAAAAACTTTTTGTTACAGTTTGAGGGAAAGTTCTAAAATTTCAGTAATATCCAGTCCTGTAGAAAACAAGCTGTTAAGAAATAATGAACAAATCATTTAATTTGAACAGAAAAATGTAAGACTTATCCTTAGAATTTCATTCCCTAATTCAACCACTTGTTTCTTCAGTTTCTTTTAAGTAGGTTATTAGGGAATCTGCTGAATTGCAAAGTGCAAAACTCTTTAGGAAAATTGTTTGGGACCTTGCTGACCTTCTAGTGATATTTCCAACCTATCACTCAATTATGATGGAGGAGAGCAAATTTGTTACCTTACTCTTACCGACTACTGGAATTTTGAATAATCATTTTACTAGATGTTGAGGTTAGAAGGCAATAAAAAGGAAGAAAATATGAAAATCTCTGTAGGCAGTAATTTGGGGAACACTGATTAAGTTTCTTTCCTTTTCCCATTTATTCTAGCAGTCCAAAAACCTGCTGTTCTTGTTTGAGAGACCTTAGGTGCTTATCTTTACTTATTCTATCTCTTTATCACTGTTGCTCAAGGAATAAATAGGTACAAGATGCTCTCTATTTTCAGTGAGAGTAACCTACTACAGCTGAGGTGAAGAAAGTTCAGAATTCATTGGAAGAACACAGTCAGAGACAAAGACAGACAGGCTTGCACTCACCCTGGGCAGTGAGCAGGCTGGGATGAAGGCTCCTCAGGAGAGCTGGGCTTCCTTAACCAGGCAGTCAGATCTCACAGCTGTGCCTGACCTCAGACTTCTGTATCTTCCAGGCTGCCATGCCATGGACCTCCTGGAAGTTTTGGGGGTGACTGCCTTAAAGCATCCCCATCAGATACCATCAGTTTTGCAAGAGCTGGACAGCTTCCTCCAAGCAGTGTAGTCAAAATTCCTGGTCTCTGCTTTCTGCTGATTCCCCCAGTGGTAGCCATGTACTTCTCTGCTCACACTTTGTCAAACTACCCATCAGCTCCAGACCTCTCCCGTCATATGAAACTAAAATATGCTAGAATTTTCAAGGGCAGAAACAGCGAGGAGTCTTAATCAGAAGTGGACGCAGAGAATAAAACTTATGCGCTTGATCCAGATCTGCTGAAGTGAAAGAGAATCCCCATTGATTAAGAAGGGCACTAGGTACTTTTTCTCCCTGTCTGGTGAAGTTTGAACATTACATTTAGCCCTAATAATAGAGAGAAAATTTGTTGTGTATATGATTAAAAACCCAAGAAAGTCACATTACTAAAAGAAAGAGACATTTTAAATATGACTAATTAGATGGAGAAAGTTAGAGGAAATTGCTTACTCTTTCCTGGGTACAAGTAGGGAGAAACTAGTTGTTTTCAGTTTCTTCCAAATTTAGTGATTGTGTATTCCAGCTTCCAAGACAGATATTGGTCTACCTCTGATCGACTCCTGATACACTTCTCATCACTATAATGAAAAAGAAAAGAAAGATTAAGTAGCTATGGTGCAATCCATTATTCTGGTTCCCTTTTTATTTTCTTAGAATTAGCCTGGTAAAATTACCATGTTCAATGTCTAGACAATCCTCCCTGTGGTCAATATCACTTCACAAATTTTTGTTTCAGAAGTTGTAGTTCAGCTGCAGACAAATAAAGCTGACAACACTGATCTTTGATCTTGACCCTGTATCATTTTGTTGAGTGCTGAAAGGAAATAATATCCTGACTTCCATTGTGAAAGTCTGAACCCTGTGATGCTGTACCTGAAGTAGTATACTCCCTTTTCAGTATATATCAATATACTAGTTCACTTTTTTCTTATCTGACTCTTTAAGTTTGTACACAGAGTTTTATATACATACATTCCTCAAAGATTTAAACCCAGAAATGGATCAGATTTATTGCAACTAATGAAAACATCTAAGAAACAGTACATTCTTAATGCACAGGAAGACTCATGCTCCAATGACAGGTAAATGATATTCTTAAATTCATGGTTGTTGTACTTACATGATTATTCAATGTATTTTTTCGCACATATATATCTGTGTGAATTTAAGAGTACAGAAAAAACCTGTAGTATGGTTAAGAAAATGCAGCAATTCTTATTTCTAAACAAAGTTCATAAAGTTATTATTACATCTCATTTTGAGTATTCTTCAGTTCTTCATATATTTTCAATATTTGTCTTTATATTTAGCATAAGTGAATATCTGCATTGTTTTACATTTTGTATTATTTAACTACTTCCATAATTCCACAGATAAACAAGAAATATGAAGCAAAGCAGGAGGGGTTTTGGACAAAAGACTTATGTTTAAACAGAGGTAGTACAGAAATTCATGTGCTTTTTGCAGGCCCAATTGCAAACTTCATTTATATATGTTTTATCTGTAATTATCTATGTAGATTGGATAAACTGCTCTTGCATATAAATAGGCACTTAAGCCTACAGTTACCTGACTGGCATGTGCAATCAGGGTAACTGATCTTGCAACTGCATGTTTAATATATCTACAATGCAGATCAATAAAATTCAGTTAATTCTCAATAATCTTTTGATATGAGAATTATCCTGGCCCTTTACTCAAGTAGCAAGCTGCCAAAAATAGAATACCTTCATTTTCTGCACTGCCTTGTAAGTACAGGCTAAAATTTGTGCCCTTCAGATCCACAAAGAAAATCCAATCTGTTCTAAGAGTGACAGCAAAACACCAGCAAAGTCAGGAATTTTCTTGTTACCAAACTACTTTACTTAATATATAATTTGCTTAGCCACTATTTCAACCTTTCTGGATGAACCTGACGGTGGTAAAATTCACACAAAATGCTGTATTTCTACTTCCCCCTTCAAATTTTAATTGAGATTAATAGAAGTTTAAAAAAAAAAGTGTTATAAATCTATATTCTTAAACTATTCTTATTACTGCTAGTATTGGTTAAAGAACAAAAGTGAGAAAAAATTGCTTTTAGTATATTTCCAATAGCTAAGAGATTAGTTACAGAAGAGTTTCTCCAAGACATTTCAGGTTAATAAGCATTTCATTAAAAAATAAAAAAAGGCTCTGCAGAAAGGAAAAATAGCTGCAGGCTGACAGTGCCTCTCCACAAAAGCACATTTTCTATAGATGTTGTGCTCTTTGAATAGTGTGCTACTGGCTGGTCAGCTCACAGGGGCAGGTCAGAAGGAATGCAAAAATGTGACTTTTAACTCACCTTTACATAACCTTCTCCTCTGAAAAATCCATTTTCCTACTGTCTTTGAATAACCTAAGGGCTCTTCCTTTTAATGCTAGGTTGCAGAGACAACTGAGGAGCATAAACATTATTCAACGAGCAGCACAGGATAAATGCAAACAAAATATGGTCCTTTTTCTTCATTTTATATGCTGAGAGAGTTAGACAAAAACCATGTGTTATGTATGTCTACTGCATGAAATATGATACATTTTGTAGAGTTAAGCACAAATAAATTTGATGAAAGTATGGAATACCAGTATATTTTTAATATTGTGTGTGTACATATATATATATATATATATATATACACATGCATATATATCCATATATGTATATATATAAGTCTTCCCACAAATCTTCTCACTCCACAAAAATATATGTGTACATATTCCTTTGGTAAAACTGTCTATACTCCAAGATCCATGTTGGATCTTCAACTCATCTTTCATATACCTGGGAAAAGGTAGTTCCTAGAGCATATGCACTCTGGCCATGTCTTCCCTACATGATCAGAGCTATTGTGCATTTCACTGTGTCGCAGTGAGAAGTGAGAAAAGAAGGCTAATACACCTGGGAAATGAGCTTGTACACATGGGAAGAATGACACAGTGCACATATTTCCATTAAGGGAAATCTAGACAGAAATATGCTACCTCAAGTCAGTGAGTTAACAGAAAAAAATTACCAGAAGTATGATGTGGCTGATCCACCTAATGTTTTCTTACACATATCAAACCTTGGTGGGATCCACAGCATAATGACTTGTTGGGCCAGAGACTGAACCTTTTTTGCTAAAACATATGATGCCTTCTGTAGCATTTAAATTATTGTTTTTCTAGAGGGTAAATTTGTGAAGGGTGATTCAGAAAGGCCACTTTCAAAGTAATCTATAACTCAAAAACAAATTAAAATATTGTTATAACATGTGGAAAAGAAGAACATGAAGGCCATTTGCTAAAGCTAAGTTCAATTCAGTATTGCACCATTGAATATAGCAAGAAATTCTTCCTATTGTTCTCTGACACCAACCCAAGAGAAGCCTAATTCCACTTGATGTCTTCTGGGAAACATGTAAAAGTAAAGAAAGTAAAGCCTTGTTTGTCCTTTCCTGTAATGGATATAAATTTTTCCCATCATAGCCATTTTTTCCTCAGAATGCTGTTTTCTAGGGAATATTACTTTTCCCAATGCTTAGAGAATCCAAAGAATGTCACCAGAGTGTATATTCAACTAGACAGCAAAACTCCAAGAAACTGATATGTCACTGTTTTAATTCTCTTTCTTAAGTCACTGTTCCAGCTGTGGGAGAATATCTGACCCACCCTTCATTCATGCAGAGACAAGTCTTGCATTCCTCAAGGATGAATTTACCAGTAATCAACTCACCCAACTTACAGTAAAAATCAATAGAAAAATCATGTATGTCAGACAAAGCATCAAATATAAAGAAACAAAAATTGTTTTGGTGATGAAAGGAGCTATGCATTACTAATTGCAAAGCAAGCATCCTGGCAACAGACAGAGGAGAGGGCTGATACCTCTACCTCTCATTTTGGAGTCAGTCATGGATCATCATTATATGATGATCTCTCACTTGTCTCTTATGTGTTACATAAAGACCCGAAAAGGAAATGTATTTGTACAGGAATAACAATTCATTTATTTTATAGCCTATTTCACTTTGTTGTCAGCTAATTAAATTCTGTCACTGAACCAAATATGATTGATTGTTACCTGCAGCTGTTCCCTGTAAATATGTCTACAAATAGTTGCTCCAAGATGGTAAGCATGGTGACACTCTCTAAAATACAGTCAGCAACAGAAACAGACAACCGTTGAAAATTTAATCTTAACAAGACTTCCAGTAAACTCAGGGGGATACCATTTTTAATTAGAAAGAGAATACCAGACTCTGAGTAGCTAGCTTAGCAAAGTTCACTAAGTAGCATCTGATTAAAAGACATAAGGTGGACAGCTTTATTTTCCCTCTAGGAAAGCCAACAGCTACAAAAATTATTTCCTTCATAAGATGCATTTAGTCATCAAAATGACAGGCTTGTCAGAGATGTGGCAGATTACTTTTTTTTTTTTTTTTTTTTTTTTGAGTTTGTTTCCTACTGATGTGTCAATAAAGAGAACACACTGCCAGGGAATTTTGTTACAAACAATATTGTGTATGATGGTGTGATGGGACAGAATGCAGACTCTCAGAAATGCTGCAATGACAAAAAATTGGAAAAAGTGATTCACCGGTGGGGGTGCTACCATTTAGACAGACCTTGAGAAAGAAAGGTCTTGTAGAAATGGATATTGTAAAATCTCATAGAGTTCAACAAGAATTACAAATTGAACAATCATAGAATTAGAGAATGGCTTGGGTTAGAAGGGACCTTAGACATTATCTAGTTCCAACCCCCTTGATATGAATAGGGATGCCACCCAGTAAATCAGATTGCTTGAGGTTTCATCGCAACTGGCATTGAACACTTCCTTAGATGGGAAAGTCACAACTTCTCTGGGAAACCTCTTTCAGTGCCTCTTTCTAACATTTAATTTAAATATCTCCTTTCTTAGTTTAAAAACTTTTCTCCTTGTCCTCTCACTACATCTTCTTGGAAACAGCCCCTCTCCAGCTCACTTATAGGGCCCCTTCAGGTACTGAAAGGCTGGTATAATGTTTTCTCATATTCTTCTCTTCTCCAAGTTGAAAAAGCCCAACTCTTTCTAGCTGTCTTTGTAGGAGACATACTCCAGCCTTCAGATTGTCTCTGTGACCCTCCTCTGGACCCAGTCTAACAGTTCCATGTCTTTCTTGTGCTGAGGACTCCAGGGCTGATACACTACTCCAATGAGGGCTCTCTGGGGCGCAGTAGAAGGAGAAAATGTCCTCCTTTGACCTGCTGGCTCCCCCTCTTTTGATACAGCTCAAGACATTGTTGGCCTTCTTGGCTGTGAATGCATGCTGTTGGCTAATATCCAACTTCATCCACCAGTACCCCCAAGTCCTCTGAAAAAAATGATCTTAGCGAGTTTTTCTCCAAGTCTGAACTCACATCTGGGATTCCCCTGACCCAGCACATTACACTTGAGCTTGTAGAACTTCATAAAGTTCTTGTGGGCTTACTTCATCTTGTTCAGGTTGCCCTGGATGGTATCCTATCCTTCTATTGTGTCAACTGTACTGCTCAGGTTTGTATCATCTGCAGACTTGCAGAGGGTGTACTAGATCTCACTCTCTGCCACTGATGGAGATACTGAACAGTCCCCATCCCAAGACTGAGCTCTGAGGACATAATTTATCACCTGGACATAGAGCCATTGATCATAACTTCTCTTTTTCGATTTTTTCTGATCCTCTCTAATACCCCTCTTAATAAGGACATGAGTTGTCTTTGTGGTACCTATTCACCTGTTTAAATTCTGTAAGACAGAGAAGTTGATCACAGTATCCACATTACACTGTAGCACAGTTTAGCCTTCTCTACAAACTGTGGACAAGCACGTACTGTTGTGATAGCCTCTGTGAAATTACTGAAATTTGGAATAGGGAAAGAACAGTGAAGCTTCAAATATATTAAAATTGAATTTTAACTTTTTTGAAAATAACCATCAGATGAGGCCTCCAATCATTGATACCAGGGATTACTCAGTTTGAACACTGTTAATTGTTCACAATACCTAACAGGAACTGAATGGCAATATCTTTAATATGGAAAGGTGAAAGTTTCAAAAGTTTTCCTCTTTGTGCAGATACCAAGCAGTATGATCCCTGTTCCATTTATTCTGGTAAATGTAATTTCTATTTTCATACATTATAAATGATGTATGGAGACTGACTTTACGTACCGGGAAATAACAATATTAGTCATGAAATGTTAATACTGCCATCTGACTTCTTTAGTGTCTAGCTGAACTGGAAATGCAAATCAAATTTACAAATTTTTTCTCAAAATGAAGATTTTTCACAATGCAGATATCCTAATTCTTGGCTATTTTTCTTCTGTATTTAGTTGAAGAACTCTGGCTATATGTGATAGGTTCTACAAGAAAAAATTAGCTAACTCTCATATTGACTTGAAAGCTTGCTAGATCCTTATCTGTCCAGTACTTACTTATCCAGAAGCAATTCAGACCTGTGGCTTACTCATATTAAATCATACTGTACACCTCAAACAAATGCTAGTGTTTAGTAGTGGTATTTCCAGAAGAAATTACCACTACATAAATGAAGGAAAGCACAACTGTGCCATTTTATGAATGCCTGTTTTATAGAAAATGATTCTTCTGTCAAAGTAATTGCCAGAATAATTGTCTGCTCTCACTGAAGCAACCATACTCTCTGATTCAGAGTTGCACTTGTACTCTGTGTGTACAAGGGTATATCTATCTCTGTATTTTACAGTCTTTATAACAGAAAAGAAAAGGTAGATTTCAGGTCTGTGGAAGTAAGCACTGGGTGTCATTATGTACCTGTGAGCATGTTCACACTAGGAAGGAGAATAAACTTATCTTAGGTGAAGGTATATGAACTTGTGAGGCTGATAGTAGTTTCAAGGGTGCTCTTTCTGGCAGTGAGAAAGCTAGCAAAATAAAAGAAGGCAAAGATAGTAGAAACACTGGTAAATTATTTCAACTGCCTGGTTCCTAGGAATGTGCTACCCTGTTTATTCCATACTCTTGCTGTTCAGTTCATGATTATGTATAAACAGCAATTTTTAAACAAGGAGGAGTGAACAAGTGAGAAGCAGCCTCTGAACAGTTAAAGGGAACACAACACAAGTAGTTTCCAAGCTGCTTAACTACACTGAATTTAAACTGGAGTATTTCTTTTCAAAATGCATACATGGCATCACTTCCAGTTCACTTATTTGCTCTTATAGTTATATTTTTAACCTGACTTCTGTTTTTCTTTTTCATGTACCTTGAAGTTGAGCTCATATGCTCAAACACAGAAACCTATGATCTTTCACATGTACCTACACTTTTGTGGACATCCCCACAATCAAAAGCTAAAAGAGAGACTCCATTGTCCCTGCAATTATTGTACAAATGCAGTTACTCAAGACTAGAGAGCTTTTGGTCTAGAAAAGAAACACTATTTTTTGCTGGGGAAAGCAAAGAGATGCATGCCTACGTAAAACTGAAACACAAAGCCATTTGGAAGCTCACAGTATTTAAAACCAGAAAGGTCTATGCTGTTCGCCCATATGTGTGCTGGTTTGGCTGGGGTAGAGTTATATTCTTTATAGCATGAGGCTATGAATTGGATTTATGCTGAAATAGTGTTGATAATACACTGGTGTTTTGTTACTGCTGAAAAATGCCTACATACCATCCAAGCCTCTTCTACCTCTCACATTGCCCCACCAGTGAGGAGCCTGGAGTCCACAGCAGAGAGGGGACACAGCCAGGAGAGCTGACTCCAACTTGCCCAAGGGACATTTCATGCCATATATTGTGGTGCTCAGAATATAAAACGGGAAAAAGAAGAAAGTGGTGGTGACAATGATGGTGTTTGTCTTCCCAAGTGGAACACCTGTCTGTCCATGGAAAATGATGAATTAATTCCTCATTTTGCTTAAATTCCTTGGGTTTTTTTATTTGCTTGTGTGCATGGCTTTTGCTTTACTTATTAGACTGTCTTTATCTCAACTGCTGAGTCTTCTCACTTTTATTCTTCGAATTCTCTCCCCTATCTCACCATCTCTGCAGGTGAGTGAGAAAGAGGCTGTGCAGGATTTTGTTGCAGACTGGGATTAAAACACAGTAATATGTATGTAACCCTCACTCAGCAATGGTCAAAGATTTACACAGTGATTTTCCCAATCAGCCCATCACCCTTTCAAACAAAAACTACTGTTCATAGAAATACTGTTTCCTTCCCTGAAGAACATGGCAGTAGATCTTTTGGTCTGTTTTGTTCTCTCTATCCCCCAATGCTTCTACAAAATAATAGGCTATGAATCTGGACCTATGGAAATGCCCTTCCATTGACTAGAAAATAACACTCACAAAATTATTATTTTCTGTGTGTATTTTTGCTTTATTTCAAAGTGTCTACATTTTGCCCTTTTCAGAGAAATTATCTTGTTCTTTCTTCATTAGATAAAATAATTCAGAGACACAAAATATGTTAATCTGTAGTGCATTTTCAGTAATCTTCTAAGTCTCTAATACCTCAATAAATATGTATTTTATGTTAAAAGTTCAGTTTTGCAACAACTGACAGTTTTGAAGCTAGAGTATCTACACCAAAGCAATCATTCAGTAACTTTGTAATTGTTTTAATGCTTGTGAATTTCGAAGCCGAAGATGATTCATTTGTCTTTTAAAAATATTATCTGGGTCCAAAAACTAACTCGTCTTTCAGATCCTACATTTTTTCAGTGGTGAAATGAAATCATTATGACCTCAAAATTTAATAAATTGCAGTAATCTGTTCACTAGATTGCACTACATTTCCTTTTAAACTCTAGATGTGTTTTTTAAAGATGGTCATTGTTGTGAATGTTTCTAGAAAAAAAAAGTTCTTTCCTCTACACTGGCACTTACACTGGTGCACCAATGGCACTTAAAGATGTATCTGTGGCCCTTAGTGAAAAGACGGAAAATATCTAAAGAGTCTCTGAAGACACTGTTGGTGCGTGCTAAATTGCGTAGAAAAAACTAAGGACAGGGAAATGTTTGTCTAAGTAGAGATAGATTAAAGTTCAAATAAAATTTTTGTACATCAGATATCATGTAAGAGCAAAATCAGAAAAAATTCCAAATCAAACAAAACAATACCCTTAAAATTTAGATAAGAAAGATATGATGCTATTTTACCTCTCCGATAACAGGTCATTTAAAACCAAGACCATCTCATTAGGCACTGTCTGAAATGGGCTTTTATTGCTAGTTCTAGAGAACTAAATGAAGAATTATGAACTTAAAAAAAAAAAAAAATATTGGTGACATTCTGAAAATGAGTAGGGAGCTTATTGCAGGACTGATCACCATTTCCACATCAGTGAAGGTTTGCCTTACATTTATATCGATCTTTGTGTGTTCATTGTGATACAGAAGTTAAATAATACAGAAGAAGGCAGAGATCTTCTGTTCTTTGTCCTAGCTGTGAGATTGCCTAACTGGATATTTTCTACCTGTTCACTTTACCTTCTGTTTTTTTTTTGGTTTTTTTTTTTTTTTATTACTGATTTATCAGCCTTTCATTTATCTGTATATTGCAAGTTCTCTTTTTTTTCTTTCTTTTACGCTAAGAGATAGAAACCAAATTTGTCATTTTTTAATTTGTGTTTATTATTTTGTTTCATTGTCTCTTTCCTCTGTGACCCTATTTTTATTTTCAATGAGAATGAATTTATGCTGAACTGATAAAATCTGCATATGAATGTGCAGACTTTCAGTTAACACTGCAGTTTTGATGTTAAGGCTTTTCAAGCATAACCATATTGTTCATTGTTTGTGTTCTTTCTTTTTCTTGACTCCTGTAATCGGTTATTCCACACAATTTCCTGACCTTTTATTCAATTTACAAGAAAAATTGTGATCTTGCCCTAGTTTTATGCCTCAGGTACATGAAATTTATATCTATCCCAAAGCTGGAAATCATAAGTAGAGCCAAATAGTGGGTTCTAGAAATTTATCGTTTATATATACATTAATAATTTAACCTTTTATTTTAATTCCCTGTAACTAAGTGTAATGCTTAATGGTTTACAGGTAGTTGGTAACTGTGAATCATGTTTACAGTGTGGAACTATATAGTACTATTACATTTTGTACAGTGGATGAGGAACAGCAGCATCTACAGTAAGAAGTAAATAATGAGGGAACTGCAATAAATCAAAATTCCATAATACTTGATGTCTAAGTGTAACCAGAATATTTTTTTTACAATAATTACTTTTAAAATTCAAGTTGAGACATTTTCCACAAAATGTTCAGAAGGTAAAAGTAAAATATTCTTTACTTACCCATTTCAGTACTACTGAAAGGTTTCAGTCTAAGGTAGAAACACAGGGTTAACATTTTATTCTTTTCCTATTTAAATTGGTTGAATATTGTCTGTCAGGCCATGAAATATGTTGAATTGATATAATTATATAATTTTAATATTTAATATAAGGCTTTTAACATAGAAATGAAAGAGTTTGATATTTTTGAAATATTTAGGATAGATTGTCTTACTTGTCTCACTAGATTTTCTATTTTGTGGAAGAATGTCTTTTGAATTTTGTAGCACTCAAAATAAAGACTGGAAATTTCCCTTGGAGAAAAATTAATTCTATTTTTATATACTGGACTTATGATATTATTAAAATGTTCTGAAACTGTTTTGGGTTTAGGTTACTAATTTAGGTCTATGTTGCTAGGTGTATTACTGAAGCTCCTAAAAATTCTTGACTAACTTCTCTAAACTTTTCCACATTGCATATCTACAGGTGTGCAGAGATTTTTCACCATTTGCGTCACATGTGTCCCAGTTTTGTCATTAAACTGGATAAAACACAGAAAGAGTTTTAGAACAGAAACTTGAACCTTGGTTTCCTTAACCTCTCTGTAACTGTGTCCTACTTTCTAGCTGGCATGCAACATTTCCTTCATCCTTTCTCCAAATCTGGCTTCAGTTTCTTTATTGAACTTGATTTATTTTCTTCATAGTGGCAAAGCTTTCCTAAAGAGATGGATAGTGTTTCTATATGTGAATCAGACTAGCATATATCTAAAGGTGATGGCATCTTATAGAGAGAAAAAAGAAGTGCAATCTCCTTCATCTGCTTTAAAGTTCCTGCTGAACTTTAAAATAATGCTTTATGAAAAAAAAAAAAAAAAAAAAAAAAAAAAAAAAAAAAAGCTGTTATTTTGGTAGCATTTTTAAAATATAAGTTCTTTCAAAGAGTTATCATCCTGTTTTGATAAATTTTGTGGAAAAAGGGCAGGGCACACTCTGGCTAGGTGGGATGAATTATCTTTAAAAACACTCCAATTACTCATAAGAGAGATACAGATAACCTTATCAGATCAGAATTCAAAATTGCAGCATTAGATGCTATGTTTAGGGTTAAGCATTTGCAATGAGCTGTGTAGAGTTCAAGGTATCCCAGAATCTAGCTCATAATTGGGATTGTTTAGTACATTGATGTTGAAATTAAAAGAAAAGGGAAAAATATTACAATGTAATGTAATGTAATGTTATGCAATCTAATATAGCTGTTTCTCTCCTTTTGTTATATAAGAAGTTATATTTGACAGTTAAGTTATAATCAAGACTAAATCTTTCTCTAAAAAAGCTTCAGGTCCTAACAAATATTTCCATAACACATACAAATATATGTTTTTGTAGAAAAAGATGAAATAAAAAAATGCACCTGCATTACTGAAAAGAAATGTCAGGAAAGCTCAGTGTAAGTTAGTCATGGTCCTGACTGCCAAGGACACATTGATAAATGAACTCATTGATGACATAAAACTGAAATGAAAATTTAGCCTTATTGATGTCTAACACTAGTAAGAAAAAAAATATCTCAAAATTCAATATTTTTGTAGCTTCTCATTTGAAAGACAGTGCAGACATCATAATTACATTGTCTGACTATACAAAAAAAGCATAATTATTATCAGGCTTATCTAGCACCCTTCTTCCAGGCATCTAAAGTGCTTTGTAAACAATAACTTACTAAATATGCTTATAACTTCTTTTCTGGTGCAGACAAAAAAAAACCAGTTCCATTTCTTTATAAGTCTTTTTTATTTAATGGTGTAGGATGACAGGTGGTAAGTAGAAAATTTCTTCTGATTAATGTTACATCTGCAAGTTCATCTTTCATGCTTTGTCATTTTAGGAGGCTATGCAACCACTGTTTTTATGCCTTTAGCACATCACACACAAAAACATGTCTGGGACCTCCACTGCCCTTTGTGAAAAGCTGTTTTGCCTCCTAGACATGGAGCAAGTTTCTTTATTAACTGTTACCTCCTTTTACAACAGTGGAATGTCATAGAAAATCTTCATTAGATCACCTGTGAGGGCATCCCCATAAAAATCTAAGCAAAAGCACAGCTTTAATGCAGTATAAATCTTCTGAGTATTCTGGATTATTTTTGAAGCTCGCTATGTAAAAAAGACTTTAAAAGCAAAAATGTTTGCAGCAAAAAGCACAAAGGATCCACAGAAGATCCAGCCAACATAACAAACGTGTACCATGCCCCCGCTTCAGTTTTCTCACCATTCTACAGCTGGGCAGGATTGAACATGTCCAGAATATTTTCACCAGGCGACTTTCAGTTCGGTCACATCAAAGAATAAAAAAAGGGGTAATGACTGCACACAAGTGCAGTCAAAGAATATTTTTCTTTCTGGTTGTAAATCTAGTGAAGGCAAAATAAGAAGAAAGATTTGAAGAGATATAAAGGCCTGGGAAGCAAAGTAATGAAGTACGTGCATGCAGACTTATTACAAATGTATCTCTATACACATGTTTATGGAAATTAATCTGTATCTATAAATGTATATAAACACACACATATATGCAGATATAAATGTGTTAATTTATTAATTTATCCAAATATGAAAAAAAAAAAAAGCTAAAGAGAAAGAGAAGGAAAGTTCAAGTGTCAGATGGTTTGAGGTTTCCTTAATTATCTCATTTAACGTTCAGGGCGTACTTTTGTCTACTCACTAGAGTAGGTGGTTCAGAATTTGTTTGGGCAGTTTATGTATTTTTAAAATTTTACATTGATTTTTCTGAGATGTGTTGTCTGTCCCTTTTGGGGCTTGGAACACACCTTTGTAAGTGCTGTAGCTGTATTCTGTGAATATTTAATACAATTGCTGTTTTCTTGTAGGAAAGATCCATCATCTAGGTTTGCCTTAGGAGCAGGGAGCTACTTTAAATATGCAACTGTTTTCTTCAAGTCACTCCTGTAGGCAAGAGGGAGCACATCTGCTCCCTAGTAACTGGAAAAATTCAATAAACAAAGCTTCATAAAGCTATATATATTTTTTTTCAAGATTTGTGTGAGATTTTCCTACAAAAGAATACCAACAATTTCTGGAAGTTATTTTTCAAAAATAAAAAAAAAAAAATCAAAATGAAAGAATCTATGCTCAAAATAAATCAATATATCTGGGATTTTTTTCCATTACTATTATCTATAATGTTTTGAATTTTTTTATGGCAAATAATCAAAACAAAATATTTCTATTTATTCTTGATGAGAACATCAATAAATAGTTAATAAAACTAGAAGCCATAAGACTTGCTCAAATTTAAAGACTAAGCTAAACAACAGCTTGAAAGAAATACAATGACTACAGACCAGAATTATCCAAAGTAAAACATTTATATTGGCATGTTGGTGGCTCACCCAGGCAGTGAAAAACCTACCCAGCTTCCACTGAATACTTGGGTGATTTGCAGGCAGTGTTTTTACTACAATATTTCACTTACCAATCATTATCAGAGGCAAGAAACCGAGTAATTAAGACTGGAATAAAATTTTAAAACTGAAGCCTAACTCTGATAAATGTCACCCAGCTTGATAATTCGATAAAACAAGAAAAATAAAGGCAGTAGAACCTGATGTTTTGAGGGTTACTCTGATCTAACACATACCTAAAAATACTATGAGTGCTTTCAGCAGCAGATCAGATGCAAAGCTACTGCCATTCTGCCAGACGTGAGTACAGCACCATCATTACAGGAGTGCCTAGAGACTGTAGACTAAATTGGGAGCTGTTATGCTGAGTGTTATACTTAGTACAAAATGGTATTTGATTGCCTAAACTGATAGTCTAAACTGTCAGGACAGGTGGAGGTAGGAAACAAAGGCATAGAAAGAAGCCAAAGACTGGCTGATTACTCAAAGGTGGGTGGGAAAGCAGAAAAAGAGGATTCTGACCCAACCAGCCAGATACAAAACAGTATTTTCCCAGGAGCTGAGTTAGCACTGGGAGTGGAATATTATAAGTGATTGTGCAAATAGATCTCAAAAACACTCTGTGTCTTCTAGACTGTGGGTGGTTCATGCTGAGCTGCAGTGAAACATGGGCAAGGCAAGCTTCATTTTTCATTGTATACACATTCCTGTTTTCCCCTGAGCTTCTAAACAAGCCATTGTGTCCAAAATCACAATAACTTATGTTCTAACTCAATGCAGAGATGACTTTCCCATAACGTAAATGGCCTAAATATGTCAGAGTAATAGACCTTAGAAGCTGACTAAAATTGAAAGATTTTTATTGAATAAGCAGAAATTAATTTTTGTTATCATAAAATCAGCAAATCATAGCATCATTTAGGTTTGAAGAGACCTTGAAGAGATCTTTAAGATCATCTAGTATAAGCAGTAACCCAGCACTGCCATATCCACCCCAGAACCATGTCCCTAAGTGCCACATCTACATCTTTTCAATACCTCCAGGAATGGTGACTTAATCACTTTCCTGGCTGGCCTGTTGCAACACTTAGCAACTCCTGGGGAAAACATTTTTCCTGTTATCCATCTAAACCTCCCCTGGTGCAACCTGAGGCCATTTCCTCTGGTCTTTTCAGTTGTTACCTAGGAGAAGAGACCAACCCTCACCTCGCTGCAACCTCTTTTCACACAGCTGTAGACAGTGATAAAGCCTCCCCTGAGCCTCCTTTTCTCCAGACTAAATAATCCCGCTCCTTCAGCTGTTTCTCATTACTCCAGAAGCTTTGCTGATTTTGTTGTCCTTCTCTCAACATGCTCCAGCACCTCTTTCTTGTGATGAAAGGCCCAAAACTGAACACAGGATTTGAGATGTGGTCTCACCAGTGACGAATATGGGAGGATGATCACTGCCTTGGTCGTGCTGGCCACACTATTGCTGATACAGGCCAGGATGCCAATGGCCTGTTTGGCCACCTGGGCACATGCTGGCTTATGTCAACCAGCACACCCAGGTCTTTTTCCACTGGGCAGCTTTACAGCCAATCTTCCTTCCCCAAGTCTGTAGCATTGCTTGGGATTGTTCCAAAGTGCAGGACCCGGCACTCAGTGTTGTTGAACCCAATGCATTTGGCCTCAGTCCACTGACCTAACCTGTGCAGACCAGTTTGTAGACATTTCAAGAATATCAACATTCCTGCCCATCTGTCTGCAAGTTCACTGAAGAAATACTTCATCTCTTCCTGTGGGTCACTGAGAAAGATAGTAAACAGGACTGGTCCCAAAGATGAGTTAATTCTGGTTAATTGCTTCTAATTCTAACTATTTAACTTTTCTTTTTCCCTTTTAATATTCAGATGGGCCAAATTACAAATCAATTGGCTGCCAGTTGTTTAAAATAGCTCTGACATCCTCCCTGTTACAGGAGATGGCAAAATAATTAATATATACAATGTTTTAATCTAAGCAAATGGATGCATAGAAAGAAACAAATGTTCGGTGTTTCTGTGTATTTTAATCTAATGAAAAATTATTTAAGTTTTCACGTTTCAAATTTATCATACATGTTCAAGCTCTCAACTGCTAAACTTCTAAATATGCTAAGATTGAACTGTATATCAAAATATCCAGAAAGGTTGTTCTAAGTGCTTTAGAATGATAAAGAAATTGTGCTCTGTTTTATTTTGATAGATGTTAAGAAAAAAATCTTGTTCTCATAAGTTGAAAATGCATTAAATTAAAATTTGAAAAGCTAATGTAAAAAAAATATATATTCAGGAATTTCCCACTCTTCAAGAAAAATAACCAGCAGTGAAAAGCTATGCTTACTGGATTTTAGTATTTATTATCTTCATATGTAAGCAAAAATGTAATGTTTCTTCTTGAAATAAACCTTTTTCTAAATTCTAGATGAGTGTGTGTATATCCATTATATATATATATATATATATATATAATGACTATAGCTGTTATAAACAATGTTGAGGACATTAAAGGTGATATGGAAATATGTAATTATTATCATGCATTATAGCTCTATATTAGCATGCATCCAAACTATGAAATAGCTTTATGAAGAATTACAATTCTGATGGTTATTCTGTTTACCCAGAACAATACCAATTTATTTACCTAGTTTGATTTTTGCAGGATTGGGAAGACATTAAATTCTTTTAACAGTATTACTTTTCTCAAAGATACTGTACAAAATTTTAAAAATGTGTAAAGAATTTCCAAATTTTATTCCAGAATATACTTCTTGTTCAGTACTGCCACAATGATTTTACTCTTGTGCCTTACTGTCTCTGCAATCCCTAATTCAAGTCAAGTGAGTAAATTATATCAATTGATTTTATTTTTGCTGCAGAACAGAATTTTTCTCACATTATTGCATTAGCTATATACTGTTTCTAGCACATTGAAGTTGTCCAATGCAGTAATATTTCAAAAGTTATTTCAACTTGCATAAAATTTGTATGTATTTCTACCAAAACTATTCTTATTGTAAGTAAACTTAGGCAAATATAAAACTACTCATGCATGCAAAAAGTGTCATAGTTGAACTCCTCTCAGGATAAGAAATTGATGCAGATATTGAAAACTACATTTGAAACCTACTATATAAGATCCTTTTAAATGAGATCTTTAGCATTTTCTTTTATGCTAACAGACAGTGCAATAACATTACTAGGAGTTATATCAAAAATAATATGTTCAAAGGTCCTTTAAACTTATAAATTATTTTAATTTAAATTGTGAGAGTATTCAGTGAATGATTTATTACAGTACTATTAAATGTTCTTCTACAAAGTATAGCAATTTTCCACTTCATTGCTGCAGTTTGAAAATGACGTCAGAAGTTGCTTCACTTATTTCTTCCTCTTAATGATTTATTGTCATGGTTGCAAAGCATTTCAGCTGGCTACTATAGTTTCCTCTTTCCTCAATGCAGTTAAGAAACACTGGTGTTTTCTCAGATTATGTTAAAAAACTATTTACCTTTTTAGGTTCTAATTGCTATGGTTTGTCTAGACAGCAGTGGAAAATTCAGTATCAATGACTATGATGAAATTTTAATATCCAACACTAATTATCCCTTAATCCTTAGATATGTTTGTTGACTATATCACAATTTTCAGTGCTTGTTAATGTCAAAATCTAACCAGTGTAAGAGAAAACGTAACAGGAAAGAATTTGCCAAGGATTGTTCATACCCTTACCTTTGAGTCATAGTGGAGCTTCAGCTCCTAAATACTGGATCAATTGTTAACCACATCTGATTTTAGCAGATTTGAATTCAGCATTAGCCCATTTATTGCAAGCTTGATTTTTACTTTTTTTTTAATTTGACTTTGTTACATTTATATACATATACATATATATATATATATATATATATATATATATATATATACACACATATATATATATACACACATGTAATGCTACTACAACACCAAAATCTCCCCAAGGATTGTAACAACAACCCCCTCAAAGAAGGTTGCAAAGCCAGTCTAATATAATGCTCAACTAACCTTGCTTTTAAAATATTATTCATTGTTTCTAATAATAAAGTTTTTTGCCATACATTAGTTCTTACACCAAGTCCAAATCCAAGACAATGCAAACAAATAATCTTTCTTATAAAATGTGAATTTGGTCTGTAGGAAAGTCTGGATTTCTTTGTTGATTATCTTTTTTATTTTACTCAAAATACTCGAAGAGTGGCTCTGTAAAACAATCTAATGGTGCAGTCCCATCTGTCAAAATTAACAATAGTCCAAGAATATTTTTGAGCACCTAAATTACAAGAAAATGTATTTATAATAGCTTTCCTGGTATTATTTAAAAAAAAAAAAAATCTTTTATGAACTTCAGTAAAATCAAACATAGCACATACTCAGTACAATGCTTATGTCATACAAAATTATGTGGTTCTTGCAGATATAAGCATGTCAGAAAATAGAATTATGATGCTGAGTCTGAAAAAATCTTCAGATTTTGAAGACTAACCTGAAAAAGCTTTTCATATCATGGAATATACAGAATAACTTGTTAAATATTTTGAGATAAAAAGGCTTTTTCAGAAGGAGGGTACAAGGCAGAAGGTGGTAGAATCTGGTCAAGAGGAGGGAGGAGAGGGGACATCGAACTATGTTTCTGCTCTGAGCTCCTTCATTACTGAGCTGTTGTACAATTAATGTTAGCGTTGAAAGATGCAGGCTACCACTCCCTTCAAGATCACTAACTTCTTACCTTAATTAAGAAGCAAGGTTAGCCTCTCCTGAATGATGGCATAATTTTTCTTGTACATTAAAGACTTGCTGTTGTTTCTGAATTACACCTGAATCTCTTCCAGGGAAAAGCAACGTATCAAAACTGGGACTGATGCCATAAATATCTGCTTGACACACAGTAATTTACTTGCAAGCAAAAGAACAAGAAATAATCCATGTGATTATTGATAGTTGATCAATCTTCATGTTGGAAGTACTCAGACATGTCGAAGTCTGGAAATATGACGAATTTCTCTTTGCATGTTTGAGAGATTTTAGAATCTCTGACAAACAGTGTTTTTAACCTTTGTTCATGGAAAAAGGGCTTTTAAGCTCTGAAATGAAGCAGGGTATTTAGGAGTGTGTATTAAATAGTAGAATAGTGCATAGTTTTATCACAGGGTGAGAATTTTAGATATATGGGGATTTTAGGATGGTAAGCAAGTGATGACAAGATGGAGGAAGCACATGGCTTTTGGGTTTCTTCCTTCTTCTTCCTTGCCTCTATGTTCTGCAGTGAGGTGGCACATTATAGTTGGCTTAGAATAGAATCTAACCTTCTAACATAGATAATAGTTATTGGTGAAGAATTATAAATACTGATTACGTAGTTTGTAGTATAAAGATAATCGTCACCTTTGGGGCTGGGTCATTCCCCGTGAGCTGACCTGCTGAACAGATCTCTGTGGGTCAGAGAAGAAATTGTACTGATAAGGGGAAAATAAACAGCCTTGAAGCAGAGGAGACGGCTCTCGGTTTTTTCCTTCGATCTCGGTGCTGGGCAAAAGACTTTTACACTCTTGGGAAGAACAACATCGCGTAAAAAACCCGAGACAGACATTTTGATTCCTTGGCAATATCTAATTTTAGGATATTTAGATAGTAAGCAAAGCTCTATTTCTATGTTTCATAACATCTCCTGTCTTAAGACGTGAGACTTTCAAACTGAGAAGCCTAAAAGAGTTTACTCAAGTCAGATGCACAGTGGTACAGTCAAAAGATTAATCTGGAAGTATGCAGTTTATGAAATTATCCTCAAGATCCTTTTGCACTGGAAATTAATGTATTTCATTATGTCATTTATAAGTTAGTATTAATTAAAGAATTGCCAAAGAATAATTGATTTGAAGATACAGACATTTCTCCCTTATATCTTAACTATATTTAAAGTAAATATAAAAAAGATATAATTAAAAATATTATACCTAGCCTATTTTCTAAAATCAGTACACTGAATCAATAAGCATAAATCAACAAGCACTAATGCTAAATAGCTATTATTGGTGAAAAAATTTCTGTCACTATAGACGATCAAATCACCTGTGGAAGAGCTCTGGTACTGAACAGGAGGAACAGGCAGTCAAGAAAGAGGTTTTACTTTTTTCAGCATATATTAATATACATGTCACTGGGTGACTTTGAGCAGCATATACAAATCCTCATCTTATTAAATGCTAACAGTAGGTTCAGCACTCTTGAGTGGTGTGGAATTCTGTATGGAAGCAGACACTTCTTCTTGTCACATCCTTCATAAACTCTAGACTTGAAGCAACTGCTATAATCTTGCAGTTTGATCTCTGACTTAATGGGGGCCTAATGAAATTCCTGATATAATTTGTCAGTCCTGCAGCTGGTGCTAAACTAAAGCATGTTTTAGTTAAATGCTCTTGATATAAATGTTCCCAGCAAGAGAGAAGGCAGCAGAATTTTTGAGATGTTATTGCAATGGCTTGGAAAACACAGTTGAATTTGTGTGCCAAGTCCTAATTTTATCTTGCTTAGGTTGAAGTGATGGGATCATGTTATATGCTTGTGATCTAGCATGAAGAGCTTGCTATTGCTATTTTTATTCCTTCTGTAGGCTTTTACAGATCATGGCCTCACCCCTTAGTTTTCTCTTAGATTTACTGAATAGATTGAATAGGTTAAACTTTTCTGATTTATTTGCTCAGATCCTAATTGACCCGTCTTTAAAATGTGATAAAAATTCTTGTATGGCCAAACAATGCCCATATTTGTCAACAAATTTATAACCTGCTTGTCAGTAGATAACATACCAAAACATTAAAAGTATAGAAAGTAACATTCAGTAATACATATAACAATAATTAAACCACATCCATAGGTATTTAAAAAGTGCAAAGGTGGAGAAGCAATTGAACCTGTAAGTCATGTTTTGGCATAAACACCTCACCCCCACCCCATCTGCTCATGTATTTCCTCATTCTTATTTCATGTACGAATATATATTATTATATTTTCAGCATATAGCATATTATGTCATGACACAGACAGCATTGTGGTGATTTTAAGTGATTTGTGGATGGATTGAGAGGCAGCAGCAGTTCTGTAACTTTGTGGCTACATTCAAAGGTATCATGCAAGCAGGTCTCTAACCACTGTCCAGTCTCCCTATTTGCCTGAATCCTACTGTAGCAAAATAAAGTATGTTAATCCTTTATCCGAATTTAGAATTAGTATTAAGGTGTGCTGAAGCCTTAGTCTGCAAGCTGTGATATGTTGAACTTTTTAACTAGTTAACTAAAAGGAGGCTCGGAGCTGGTTGGGGCTGGAAGATGAGGAAGCAAGGAAGGCTGCTACACTCACCAGCAGAAACTGCAGCCTTAAATGTAAGAAAAGAAATGGCATGCCTAGAGACAATGAAGGGATCCAATGAGGAATGGGAAGGCCCCAGACATTAAAATTAGCTAGAACTGCAATGAGATAGGTGGGGAATTTAGATTGTAAGGTAGAATTGCACAGGTATTTCTTTGTTCAGTATCCGTTTCTGGAGGGGCCCAGCTTGAGGTGTTTCTACTGCTGTATTACTCAAATAATTACATTATTGGACCTAAAGTTTGAGACTGCTACAGCATAGAATGGAAAAAATTCTTTGACACCTACCTATTTTTATCCCTCACAATTTCATCTAATTCTTGAAAATTTACCACTTACTTTTTCATGTGAAAGCATCATGTTTCCCTCCACTATGTTCTAATTTATTCTAAAGATATCACTGAAATTACTTAGCTCCCTATCTAGCCCAGGACACCAATGAATGTGCCATAGCTATTAGGTTCTGGTGCATGCTCAAAAACCTCAGCTCCATGTGTTGTGATTGAAATCACTCCTACTTCTTCCATTACTTGCCTTCCATGAAAAAGACCTCAGCTCCCCTTGGCTCCTTACACCTTAGACTTCCCACTCTATTGACTTTTATATTTTTTTTTTTTAGGTATAATGGGAGATATAAAGTAGGGTCTTGGAGAATTTAGCAATATGGAAGTTGATATTAGTAACATGAAACTATGGAAAGGGATTAGACAGACAGAAGAGCTGAAATACTGTGCCGGAAAGATCCATGGAGAAAAAAAACCCACATGCAACAACCTACTAGTACTTCTAGAAAAAGGACTTGAGGTAGCACTCTGTTGGTACACTTAAGAGGGCAACTCAAGAGGAGTTACAAAACCAAAGGAAGCCAGTATAATCTGGCAGAAATGTCTTTATCTGTATTGTCTAAATCACCTATATCTGGATTTAATGCTTTAGCTATACTACAAAATGAATCCCTTTCGTTTTTTCTTTTTTTCTTTGTTTGATTAGAAAATTGATATTCTTGATTATGTTCTTAACAGATAAAATTCCTGATATGAGATTAAATGAATTCCTTTTATCCAAGTATAAGAGGGAGGGCATCAATTTTCCTAATATTAGAAAGCACACAATATAAGGGTATGTAATTTAAAACACATTAGCTGCTGGATATTTCCCAATCCTTCATTGAGCTGTCTATAATGGAAGAGTATTGTGTAATAATCCCTTTCACTCACTTACGCTCTGTATAACGGCAAATCTGAGGATTGTTTTAAGGTGAGTCTCTGATAAGTACAGAATCTACATTATAATCAAATCTTTTGATAGGAAGTTCAATAATACATTGAAATAATATAAGAATTATTAAGGATAGTTCAGGAAAAAGAAAGAATAAGTTTTCTTAACATTTTGAATAATCTGTTAAGTCTTGGGAATGTGGTATGTAAATTAGACAAGAGTTCAGGAAAAATCAGGCAAACCAGGTCCTTTGAAATAAAACTTCAGGCCTTAGGTTTTCAGAGTTTTACTCTTGTTTCTAATTATTTTCTCAACTTCCAGTAAACAAATGTCGTAGCAAGGCCCACCGATAATTCTTTCAATTACAGAATGTATTTTAATAGTTATTTTGAACGTTACCCAATACAACATTGATCACATCAAAGGCTGCAGCCTGCAGCCAACAAGCCCATTTTAGCAATCCAAGATTATACAGAGGTCTGTTTTCATACTATAAGGGCAGTTTACTCTAAAAGTACTATCATAGTTAAAGTAAGATGTGATGGCTTCAAATGTAAAGGCCCCACTTTGAAGTCATGTGCAATCCAGATTTTGTTTACAAAAATATATAGTACCCCCCAATTATGCTCAACCTTACTGTTATTCATAATATTTTGATAATAAAAAAAAATATAAAATGTAATGAGGAGAACCAAATAACTCTATTTATTTAATAACTCTATTATGTCTGTTCTCTTCAAATGTGATCAATTTTTTTTGCTTAAAACAAAGAATTTCAAATACAAAGCAGTAAGTTTCAATGGTTTATCTAAAGAACACCTTTTTTAAGCTTTAAAGCTGGCTGGATTTAAATATTTACCTTTCTGTAAGGTTTCAATCCTATCTATTCTGCCCAAAGATTTGAAGCAAGTCTGTAGCAGCAGCCAGAAAAAGTCACAGAATTTTTATAGTTGTCTTCATTCCCTGAGTCACAAAGCAGAAAAAAGCCCTAATACGGGGAGCTAATATGCTACTACTGGGATATAAGCTGAGAAAGAAAATCAAGTGAGAATTGGATTTCTGTTTCTTCATGCACAGGCACTAGATTTACATTTACGGAACAAGGCCAACAATCCCATGATGGAAAAAAAAAAATAAAAACCACGCAAGACATCCTCACAATCTTAGGCCCATCTTTAAAATGAAAGTAGATTCTGATCATCTTGTGGCACCTAGTTTTCATCATATAAAATTCTAGTGACTTACAGATGCCCAAGAGGTCTTACACCATCTTTTGTTTTTCTTGGACCTATTGAAGACAATAACAAAACTAATACTTTTGAGGAAATTTGTTCTATTCTTCCTCCCACTTATATGTAATTTGAAGCAAATAGACTCTTACTTCCTTTTCTTCCCTTCCCTTTCACTTACACACAACTTGAAATCACTTGTCACGTTAATAAACCACCACAAACTCTTTTCTTCACATTAAGCATAATGTCTATTCACTTTGAAATTAAATTCAAGCTCAACATGTCTGAACTTTATTCTTTATTTTTTAAAAACTATACCCTTTAACTTTGTCCCAACACATATTATTGCATCTGAAATATACATAAGTATTGCTAAGCAACGCTTAGCAGATGCTGTTTTTAGAAACTTCTGCTTATACAACAGCGACTCTTTAGTATTAATCATGCAAATTGTAATGATGTTCTTCAATAGAAATCAAATTTTAGCCTGTTAATGACCTTTATTGACATTTTTTTTGTCAGCAGCAATCATCTGTGCATCAAGTTCAACCACATCTGCATAAGGCAAATTTATAAGATCTTACTGTTTAAATCAAAATGAATTCATCAATTGTGACTCCGCTAATATCAGTCTAACATTATAATGCAGTGGCAAACAAGCTTGCCACTGCTGGCAGAACTAAGCAGCACAAAAATTATTGAGACAGATGCACAAGTAATCATTTATGTCACCTTATTGATGCATTCATGATTATCCCTTAATGAGGCAGAATTTCTTAAGAGGGAGTACTTGTCCCTAATGAATGTTTCTTCAGATGCCAGACTTGTTTGTCTTATACACCTGCTTTCCTTATATGACCTGCTATCCTTAATTACTATTTATAGGTACAGTGGAAAAGCAAAATTCTTGAAACAGCACTAGAGAAAAGATCCTGCATTTCATTACAGGAAAATAGATTTCATGATAAAATAAAATGAGATTCTGAGATGTAAACGAGTTCTTAATTTAAACAAGCAAACAAACAAACAAGTTTAAGAAAAGGAGGAAAATACAACATAAGATTTTAATGGAAAATAAAAAAAATTGTCAGCCTTCTAATGGTACTGATGGCATTTAAAAAATCTATTTCTTGGTTTTCTTTCTGTTCAACTCAAAAGCTGGAGCATAATTTACCCTGTACTAAATTTCATCATTTACCCTGTATTAAGTTGGTTCAGTTCCTGTTAATACTGACTGGTTAGAAGTCCAATAAAATAGCCACAAAAGTCTGGTGGGGTAGAGAGAAGGCAGTGCTCAACAGCCCACTAACAGAATGGAATCAGAAAGTGACTTGAATAGAGTGGAATCCAGAGTCCTGTTATATCACAGAATTTCCTATCCTCTCACAAGAATGGGGATATCTTGGCACCTGAAATGGGATTCAAAATCATTGTTTATGTAAGAGAATGAAAAATAAATTTGTTTTGTTTTGATTTGTTTCAATGCATGTGTAGGGATTTTCCTTTTCTTTTTTTTTTCTCTCCAAGGTTTATAATATCTCTATGGGTATGACTGTAGGGAAAACAAGTTTTCATCTCCAAAGTTCTGGAGAGAACTCTGTATTGCTTTTAGAAATGCATTTATTAAGACTGTGGTTTCCAAATGCAGGAAAGCAGCTCTTACTATTTTATGAAGCTGTCATGATCATTTAGTTATAATTACTTTCTTTTAGTATTCTCTTTACATCCTGCTATAGAATTTATAGTTTTGAAATACCTTTTGATTTTATTTTCTTTTAATAAAACTGTTTGATAAGCTCTTTTGACTTTAATTATTTGCTTGCTATGAAGGCTTATTGGTTTACACAGTTTCTTATAAAATGTCACCTCAACAATTTTATCTTATACAGATTTATATTTGTTAGACAATGGTATTTATATGAGGACTTAATGAAGGCACTGACAATTCATATTTCACTTCAAGGCAAAAGAAATATTTTATCTAATTCTCTACATGTTTCTAATGAACAAATTTGCAATTAATAATCTTACTGATATTCTCACAGAGTATTCATGGTAAATGCTAAGTGGTTGTAGAAAGAGGAATTTCTGTCATTATTGGAGAAAATATACATGCATGGAATACATGCTTTGCAAAGTATTTATTCACAATCATTCAGAATAATAGAAAAGCTGAGAATTGGACTCAATGATCCTTGCTGGGTCCCCTCCAACTCAGCTTATTCTGTGATTCTATGAACAGTTGGTTGGACATTGTAGGAGCTGATCTGACTGATAGTTCATTCAGCCTTGTTTTTTTCTAGGCAACTTGTAAAAAAGCCTCTAGTGAGAGAAATTGCATAATCTCTGAGCATTCTGTTTCTGCACTACTCTCCATGTAAACAGAAAGAAAATTTTGTTTGTTTTCATTTTTCAAATGTACAGTCTGAACTTCCCAAGTCACAGTTTATGTCTGCTTGCACTTGTTATATCATCTACCACAAATTCGTATGAAAATCTGCACTGAAAATGAGTTTCAGTTTTGAAATACAGATCTAACACTTGAATGGGCAAACATGAAAGGAGAATTAATTTTTTTTGCTGTGTACAAATTTTTTATAACTGTAAGGCAAAATTTCTTTTGGCTTTCTGACAGCAATGATTTTGAAAGTACAAGTGCAAGTGTAGTAATAGTAGGTTCTTAGATCACATTTTAACCTTTCTTTCTAGTAGAACTACCCTTCTACTAGAAGTATAGTCTGATCATCCTCAGAAAGTTCTTTGCTTGTAGAAAAAGCAATGAAATTCACACTACAGTGATATGATCAGTAATTAGTATGCACCTGCTGGCTTTGCCCTGGTAATTCATTATCGTGAAGTTATCATTGAAGTCGTGGTGTGTTGATTACACATTAACTTTCATACATTACCAGTGGACCAGTGAATTGATGATATATTACTGCAGAATGTCAGTTAAGCACCAATAAAAAAATACAAGATAAACTTTGTTTTGGTTTTGGGGTTTTTTTTGGGTTTTTTTTTTTTTTTTTTGGTAAAAACAAGGTAACTTTTTTGACAAAGAAAGACACTAGCACAAGTGTCTCAACATCCTCAACATCCTTCATCACTGAACAATGGACATTGGATAAAAAATTGGACATGGGCCAGTAATGTGTGCTTGCAGCAGAAAACTGGGTTGCATTGGAAGAAGTATGGCCAGCAGGTTGAGGGAGATAATTGTCCCTATCTACTTTGCTTTCATGGGACCACACCTGGTGTACTGCACTCAGATTTTGGGTCCTCAGCATAACAAAAGACCTGGTGGTGTGTCCAGGGAAAGGCCACAGAAATGATAAGGACTTGAATACCTTTCGTATGATAAAAGGATGCGCGGGTTAGGGTTGCTCAGCCTAAAAAGACCTTATAACAGCTTTTTAATATATAGAACAGGCTTGCAAGGAAAATGGACAGAGACTTTTACCAAGGCCTGCAGTGACAGAATAAGGGTTAGAAGTTTTAAACTGGAAGAGTTTAGAGCTCCATAGTGCCATTGCCTGGTGTAGGTTTCCAAGAAACTGAATTTCACAGTCCTAAGCTGTTTCAGAGCAAATTTCATAATACCTTTCTGCAGCCACAGCACCAAGCCAGGGCCAGTGGTGCCAGGGCTGCAGGTTTTGGTGTCCGGTGAATCTGTTTTCTTCCTCCTGTAATGCAGCAACATCTCAGAACTGCAGCACTGATGCCAGCTGGAGACAGACAGGGAAGCCTACCCTGCAGGGTTGGAGCTGCCCCAGGCAATGCCAGTGCCCCCTGTTTGCCACCAGAGATACTTTGTAAGATCCTACTTTCCCATTTTTGTTCCAGAAGGAAGGTTGGGCCAAGCAGGGCTTCTCTACCATATTTTGTTGAGGTTTTTGTCCTCTGATCCACATATTATTCCACGGCAGGTACCATTCTGGGGAAGGGGCTTCTCCCACATACTGCCTCCATCTTCTTGTCTGTGGCTTTATCCAGCATCTTGTTATCCTTGTTTCTGGAGAGTCCATGGGATTGGACTTTGTATCCTTGTATTCGTTGCACCTTTATCTTGTCATTGTTACTGTTATCTTGCTGTTGCCCTTTGATCTTTAGCAAAATGTTACTTTTTCACTTATATCTTCCTGCACTTTAAATCTTCTTGTCTAACTCATGAAAAGGGAGTGATTAAAACCTCAAAGTAATTTTGGAGTGTTCACCCCATACAAGCATCTTAAACTAAGACAATGAGTCAGGAATGAGCCCCATCTAGCCTGGCTTTGAACAACTCCAAGGGCTGGGAATGCACCACCTCTCTGGGCAACCTGTTCCAGTGCTTCAACACCTTTATTCTAAATAATTTCTTCTTAATATCTAAACTAAACCTTCGCTCTTTGAGCTTAAGGCTGTTGCCCATTGCCCTATCACTACATTTCCATCTGAAAAGTCCTTATCCACCCTTCTTTTAAGCTCCCTTTATATATTAGAAACTGATGTAGGGTCTTCCTGTTCTCCAGGTTGAACAGCCCCAACTCTCTCAGCCTGTCTTCATAGGAGAGGTGTTCCAACCCTATAGTCTACTAAGTGATTCTCCTCTGGGTTTGTTCCAACAGGTCAATGTTTTTCTTGTAATGAGGTCTAATCTTAACCCAAAACACATAGATCAAGAGAGAGAGGGAGATAGATAGATAGATAGATAGATAGATAGATAGATAGATAGATAGA
>CM031858.1:136890557-137053125 GCA_018697195.1 Certhia americana | reverse complement strand
AGATAGATAGATAGATAGATAGATAGATAGATAGATAGATAGATAGATAGATAGATAGATAGATAGACAAAACGAATAAGTTATAAGTGTAAATGAAATCCTAACAGTTCTATTCAAGAATCATTACTAGTCTAGACTTACCTACAGAAAGTCAAGAGTAAAAAATCTAAATAGAAAATAATCTATAAAGAAAAACTTTCAGTAAGAGTAATAGTAACCCAATAACAATTGTCATACAGACTCAAAATTTCTGTCCCTTTTTCACAGTGTCCTGGTCACCCTTCAATTGTTTGCCTGGGTCATGGAATCATAGAATTATTTAGAATGGAAAAGACCTCTAAGATCATAGAGTCAAATTATTTACCTAACACTGCCAAGTTTGCCACTAAACCATGTCCCAAAGTGCCACTTTTTTTTAAATAACTCCAGGTACAGTGACTTGCCTACTTGGCAACTCAGCTACCTCCTTTTATGTGTGTTCAAATGCTTAAAAACTCTTTCCATGCAGAATTCTTTTTCTAGTATCCCATTAAAACATCCCCTGGCACAACTGAAGACCATTTATTCTTGTCCTATTGCTTGTTATCTGGAAGAAAAATAAACACCCTCCTCACTACAATCACTTCTCAGGTAGTTGTGGAGTGTCATAAGGTCTCCTCTGAGCCTCATCTTCTCCAGGCCAAACACTCACAACCCTCTCAGCAGGTCCTCATTAGACTTGTGGCTCACCATCCTCATTAACCTTCTTTGGACATGCTTCAGCATCTGCACTTAGATGGGGTCAAAGCGCAGCACCTGGCACTTCACCTGGTTGAAAATTATGCAATTGCACTCAGCCTATCAATCCAGCCTCCCCAGATCCCTCTGCAGAACCTTCCTACCATCCAACAGGTCAATAATCCTGCCCCATTTGCTGTCGTCTGCAAACTGGCTGCAGGTGCAGTCAATCCCCCCTTCCAGGTCATTTAATGCCATTGATAAAGGCATTAAACAGGACTGGCCCAAATACATTTGTGAATGATTCCCTGTTGAATATAATTCCATTCACCACCCCTCTTTGGGGTCAGCCATCCAGCCAGTATACTCCAGTGAACAGTAATCTGTCCAAGCTAGTGACATCCTTGTAGTGGTAATGAGGGAATCACAGTGAGTATCCAGAATCTATCACTGGAAGGAAAAGGATTCTCATAGTGATGGTTCTTTTTTCTTGGCATGGCATATACTTGGGGTCATGTTTGCTAATATATTTTTATACATTTGCTCTTTATCATTCAGCAGCTCCACTTTGCATTTAATTTCACTAAATACTGTCTCTTACATGTGTTATTTTTGTTACCCCTAAACCCTATTTTGTCTAGCTCCATGTCTGCATAGTGTTAATGACTATGGCTGAGTTGTCAAAGCTTTATCTTGTGTCTTGACTTCTGTAGGAGTCTGATATTGTACCAGACCTGTGATTTTCTACACTGTATCAGTAAATTAGAATTTAAAGTACCCCATTCAACATAAAGTGCTTGCTGCTGTTTTTACCTAAAAGGATGGTTGTACCACACAAAGACAAAGAAAATTAAAAGAAATTAGCCATAGACAGCCATTTGGACAAACTGTTGTCACAGCTAAACCAAGTAAAACATGACTGCAGGTAAGTCATAGTGTAACAGAGCATAACTTAAGTGTTGGTCCTAAGGCCTGGCAAACTCAGTACAGAGATTTTGGCCCATTATAGTAGTACTGACAGGAATGTGTAGTTACACTCTGCAGTACACCTGTGAACCTAATTTTTATTTCAAAGTAAACTTAATGCAAGATTGCTTCATCAGCATGATATTTGTTTCTAGAGTAGAGTAGGGAAGTCCAACACTAAACCAGGACCAATTTTGCAAGATCATTATGTTTTCAGCTGTTGATACCGTGTTGGAGCAATGCAGCCTGTGCAAAGAAGATGGCAACACTTCCAATACCAGAAGATATCATCATTCTTTCAAGTTGTATCTATTCCTTAAAGTAAGAATAGCGGTGATCCTTTCTCTTCTAAAGGAAAAAGAGCAGTAGATTTGTGCTGGTAATAGCAGTTATCTTTACGTATCCTGTCAATTAGCAAATATAACAAGAAGAAATTAAAGGATTCCTTATTTAAATATCATGGACAGGACTATAATTATTTCTCAAGCAATAATTATTCTAAACTATATGCAAGTTTAAAACATAACAATATGAAAAGTCAATAGAAAAATGAACAATTATAATTCATTAAAATTCGTCTGGAGAATTTAAGTGAGGTTAAGAAGATATTGCAGAAGACATTTTCTGTGTAAAGGGTCCATTAACATGTATTTCCTATCAAAATATCTCAAAATATAGGATTGAGTACTGTTCAGAACAAAAACAAGGAATAATAAAGAGGATGAAAAAAAAATAGCTTTGCATCTTTTCACAAAAGTCTCACAGATTCTAACAGGTTTTGAAGAACATATGGAGCATGAATGTAATTCCTAACATTGTCTGGAAAATTTTAGAAAGATTAGGTTTTTTTGCAAAATTTTGTAAATAATTTGAGATATATGACTTTTTAACAGCAAATATGTTTTCTTCTGTGGTACCTACTGCTCTTTTGGGCAAAACATTTTGTGATACCCTCCTTACCTAAGCACACACATTTATGTCAAAGAAGTAAAACTTAGGTCCTATAAAATTGAGGACATAAACTTGCTTAAATATTTCTGCAGTTTCTGAAGGAGATGCAGGAAGGATGAAAATCTCTGACCAAGTTCTACAGGATGCTGAAGACTTGTCCCAGCAGGCAGCCATTTTCCTTCTCACCCATTACAGTGTATTGCACATTGATATGTTCAACACTTCATGTCACTCCATTAGCAGGAAAATAAACTGAAAATTCATTCCTAGCTCCCACTTCACCTTTAATGTACAAAAAACTATGCTTCTAATTATCTTGTTTTTGCAGACACACGTATTACATGAAGAACCACTCCATGTCAATTACAGTTCCCATCCTTCAGTGAGACTACAGCATGATCTGAAATGGAGAATAATTCAGAAGAATAGTTTATGAACAATATTCTTCTATAAAAAGTCAGAGAAGAGGGAAATTATACCATATTTTAACTTCAAGAAAACCTAGCCAGTTGAAAGGTCAGGTATTTAGCAAACATTTATTACCCCCAACATATGGTTAATGAAGTGGGTTGTTTTTTGTCTAACAACCAAACCAATTGTTAAAATAGACTTTATATTTTATGAAACTTCAGTAACAGACAATGCTTCCTAAACAATTTAGAATTAGAAATAGAATTGAAATTGAATTGGATGTTTTGACTGAAATCTACCCAAATATAATTATCTTTTTCTAATGAAAATTTTTGGAAAGTGTAGATTAAGTCTCAGAAAAATGTAGAAATTTAGTTTCATCATTCCTATAAAATGTCTTTGACATTTACTACAGAAAAGACTAGTCTGATAACACATTATGAAAGCAAAGTTTGGTTGCAGAAAATCATTAAGTTTACATAAAAAACTGAAGGAATTCTCTAAGATATTATTGAGTCTGTCTAAATTCTAATTAAAGCTTTTTTATATTTTTGGGGGTTAAATGCAGGAACAAATTAACTGAAACTAAAATGAACCCAGCCTGGCATAAAATGCATAAATAAAAAGGCTATTTTTCAAAATCACAACTGAAACCAGCCAATGTTACTTACATTAAAACTGTAAAATTTAAGATCTTTTTTTTTTTTCAATATTTCACACAAACAACAATATTTGCTACAGGATGCACAATTCTCCCATTTATTACTACCTAACGTGTGAGTTGTGTCCTTACTTGCTGTGCCACTTTGCTATTCAATTAACTTGTACTCACTTTTCCCCTGTTGGAAGCAGCTACCTGTCACAGCATGCCCATGTGGGTGACAGTGCTGGACCTCTGTTTAGAAGGAATGTCTCAGTGACATTCAAGAGATCTCAGTGACAGTTGGAGTTTTCAGAAGTCTGATGTCTTTAAACCAGGTATGTAATAATCATAAAATCTATGAATTAGAAATGCAGAATTACACTTGCAATGTGGCACTGTAAGTTAAAATTGGACTACAGTCCAAGGTTAGGGCCACATTGCTTTAAGCCACTAACAGGAAAACTGCAATAAGAATTTTGAACAAAGGTCAAAGATTACATTTTTTTTCCCTATTGTATGTTGTCCACTGATGCAGTCATCCAATCATATAAGGCTGGTTGGTCAGGCTGCTAATATAATATTTATGTATTTGACTTCAAGGTTCAAATTAAACAAATCTATGAAAAACACAAAAAAGTTAAGTTCATTAGTTTTAAGGTCATGTGACAGAAACCTGAGGTTTGACCTTAAATAATAAGTAGTACCTGATAAATAATAAATTTATTAGGTAAATTTATTATTCTTACAAATGTTTGGCTGTTTAAATATAAAACACCGTGCTGTACCTGAACTTATACAAACTTTCTTTGTTATGATAAGTTAAAATACCTGTGGAGTTTTTATGTTTTTCTTCTGACTTAATGTTTTTAGGCATTGAT
The DNA here is from genome assembly GCA_018697195.1 of Certhia americana. NCBI lineage: Eukaryota > Metazoa > Chordata > Aves > Passeriformes > Certhiidae > Certhia > Certhia americana. The sequence goes on along the minus strand of CM031858.1, from coordinate 137,048,559 downwards.
CTACATTTTAGAGTTAAAAATAATTACATAAACAGCAACAATTTTTAGCACTTTTCTGTCTGAAACCACAGTGTTTCTCAATCTATTTGAACATTTCGATGGTAAGAAAAGCTTTTCTAGTTTTTTTAATTTATTGATTGGTTATCCCACAAGGTAAGAACTACCCCTCTGACCAAGGCAGGCAGAATGTTACAAATGACATGTCAGCATGTGTATCCTCATAATCATGTTTCTTGCTTTTTCATGCTCTTAGATTTTTTATAAGTATGAAAGTGATTACACATAATACACCATTGTTACAGCACTGTTGATTTGATCTTAGGGGCTAATGGTGGAAAAACGTACCACAGAACTTCCTATGGCATTTTTATGAACCTTTCTTTTACATGAACTTTTCCTGCTATTTGGTAAATTTCCTTCATGCAATCTCAACTGATTTCCACTATATCTTTACTATATTTCCTCACCTTACTCTCTTACACGACTTTTCCCCAAAACTCAATAAATATTTGGTGATTGTCAGTACATTCAGTATAACATAGACTTCCATCCTGTAAGACAATTCAAGCCTGTTCCATACAAGCTCTTTTTCAGAACTAGACTCAGATAGCCAAATTTGGGTTTGTAAAGTTTTTTCTTCTTCATTATCTAACATTAGAATAACTGCCAGTGTTTATTTATTGCCTCCTTTAAAAGAAGTGTTTTCTAAAAATACTGCTAAATATCTGTGAACAGATGGACACTAATGTAAGTTTGATAAACACTGGTTAATGAGGAAGCATTATTTTCTTTTGTTTACAACACAGAAAAGAAAAAAAAGGGAGGTCTAAGACAAAAAAAATATTACTTGGCTTGGTTGGTGTTTTTTGCTTTTTCTCCTCTCAATTTGAAGTTTTGCATTTCAGTTTCAATTCCAATTACTTGTCTACATAAAATAACTGGGGTCTATTAGTGTGAATATATATATATATATATATATATATGTATAAAAATGTATTTATTTGAGACCCAAGAAACAATAATTTATTGGTGGACTTTGGGAAGTGATATCAATCTTCAGACTTTTTCCTTCTAAGGATTATGACACCCTTCATGCTTTTTCATTTTGTGAGAACAGTTAAAGTGAGTTCATTATTCATCTCCTATCACATTTTCTTCAAATTTGAGTATGTTTGATTTCCTTAGAAATCTGTTTTAGTAAATGGTACTGTATATAAATAGCTTTTAGAGGAAACAACTGGTATTTCTCATACACAATAACATACTCTTATTAAAAGGCTATTTCTTATTAAACAGTGTATATTTATTTTAATAAAAACGAAGAAGCTCTCACTTTGAAATAGCCTAAGGCACTGAAGTGCTTTGTGACTATTTGGGATGCCAGTAGCTTCACAGACTGAGAAGTGGAACAGTTTCTGGTTTCCCCAAGGCATCACTGTCTGAAGAGCTGACCTTCTTCCCGACTTTAAGTCCTGCTGTCGTTGTGTAAAACACTACAAAGTACAACAGTTATAGCCAAGGTGAAAAGCATTTTAAGTCATATTACCCCCTTAAAAAGAGACTCAACCCATATAATTACAGGAAAATTATTGCCATTGCCTAATATTGATTTTGAACTAAAAGTCAAAAAGTCTATAGATGTTCTTTCTTACAATCCCTCATATCTTTTGCTATAAAACCAAAAAAGCACAAAAAGTACCACTATTCAACTCAATGTCAGATACCACCTTGGAAGGCATTTGCACACTTCTAATGCTTTTTGCTGTCTGAACATGTGAGTGGTTGAAAATAATGATTTCTAAGGTTATTATAGCTGAAAAGCATCCTTGGTCTCACAAAATTTTTATTCCCATCTGTTCTCCAGAAAAAAATAATTTTATTAAAATGTGTGTGAGTCCCTGAGTGTACATATATATATAGTACAGGCATATGTTTGCTTATATATGTCTATATACTTACTATATTATACCTAAAAATTATTTCCTAATACATTTCTTAGATCACAATGAAGAATACTGAAGTTTTAATATTTTATCTTCTTTCTGTAGTTATTTTCAACTCTCATGGTATCAATTAAAACCATTACAGACTAAACTACATAATTACATTAGTTAACAGTTATATTTGGTATACAGAAGAGTGTGTAAATTACATAAATTAAATAAAACTGTGTGAACATTTGTGTGCATACACAAGCATATATCTCTATTTTCCCCTTCAGCTTTGTAAGAATCCCTCACTTAATCAAAATTTGTTAGTAATTTTTTTTTTCAAAGGTGATCTCAGTTCAACTAATAGTACATCTCTCACAGAAAAGTGTTGAACAAATATCCTTTTGTAGTCTCTTGGAAGAGAAGAGTAAAACCCTAAAGGCTTTCTGGAAGAGTTTCGGTAGAGAAAAGGAGAACATGACAGGCATCATCCTTTTTTCCTCAGTATCAGTGTTTTTATGCCCAAGGAAATGAGGATATGCCTGGACCTTGTCTGGAAAGCTAATCACATGGTGACATGTGTGTCATTTCTCATACACTAATACTGAGCAGCATTCCTTTTTGAAATTTCAAAGTGAGACAGGTCATGTCAAATTCCATTAATCAAAAATGTCACTTATTGTTGTAAGTATATGATATGTAATAGGGAAAAGCCTAAATTGTTTTTATAGAATGCACAAACCTTCACTTTTGAAACTCCTGAGCAAAGAGAGAAAAGTCCCTGTGTACATCTATGTCCTTTATAAAAAAAAAAAAAAAAAAAAGAGTGGAATCATCACTCTTTTTAGAAAGAAGGCAAAGATGAGTATTAGCTAATACAGGTAGCAAAGCATGAAGACTCACAGTAAAAATGCCACACATTTGAAAGTAAAAGCTGGTTTTTGAGTTCCGAACTTTAAGAAAATTGATGAAATATAAAGGAGGGTGAAATCCATTCACATTTCATTGAGTAATTTTTCATTTTATCTTAAAATATTACAGCTGGAATTATAACATAGGTAAAAATCCTATTCTTGTTAATATGATGAATGACTTAAATACTACATTACCTTTCATATCATGTTACAGAAAATAAACAAGAAGATAATAAAAACTAGAGTGGATGTTGCTTGATTCCATAGAATCTGCTAGAAAAATAAAATCATAGAACGTTAAGGCGTTGTAATGGACCTTAAAGATCATTTAGTCCCAGTGTCCCCTGCTATGGGCAGAGACATAGACCAGGTTGCTCAAGGTCTTATCCAACCTGATTCTGAAGAGGATTGGGAGTCCATTATATATCTGGGCAACCTGTTCCAGTATCTACCCTCCCTCAAAGAGAAAAAATTTTTCCTAATATTTAACCTAAATTTTCCCTCCTTCAACTTGTACCCATTACTCCTTTTTCTATTGATGTCTTTTCAGCCCTAAACTCATAAACGAAAGAAGATTAAAATGATAAAAGTGGTTGCCATTGATTGAAAGTCCTCCAGGTGCATTTATGGCATAACTCACATGTGATGTGGGGCTTCAATGCTTTTATAAGTTTAGCAAATTAGCATAATTGACAAGAATCCCCAGTCAGAAGTCCAGTTAATGAAGTAAATCCCTCTCTTGATTTTGCCCCTACTGAAGCCTTCCCCCTTGCTTCCAGCCCCACACTGTTTATGTCTAAGTACATGGGAAAGTGGCATGGCCTTGGTTCACTGAAAAAGCAGGATTAGAGTGAGATTCCAGGAATGTGATTGTCTAACAAAGTACTGAATTTAGCTAAGAAACTATACAACTATACAATAATAGTCTACAGAGATGAGACTATATGAAAAATATATAAAAACCAAAAATCTTTTGACATGACTATCGCTGCAGTTATTGATGCAAGTCCCTCTCCAGCTCCATTGTAGGCCCCATCCAGATACTGGAAGGCTGCTATGAGGAAGCTTCTTCTACCCAGGCCAAGCAGCCCTGACTTTCTTAGCCTGTCTGCTGAAATGTTCTGCCCCTTCAGATCAGGGGGCTGCCTAACACAGACAGAGTACATCAGGGAGTGCATGACACCCAAGCCAGTGTCTGGTTTGCTTTCCTAAACTGTATATTCCGTCACTGGATTACTGATGCTGAGAAAAAAATGCCTGACTATTCTTAAAGGTTTTTTGTCTATGGGCCCCCTGACTCTTTGCCTCTTTTTTTTTTCTTTTTTTTTTTTTTTTTTGGTCAGATAACCACAGTTCTAGCAATGGGCAGAAAATAACTGGATTTTCACCTTTCTTCGAATATGTAGTAATATGTGAGCACTTTCTTATATAAGCATTTACAGAATAGGTTTGAAAGAAAATAAGCCTAGTTTTCCTTCATTAAATTCATTTTTATGTTACATTATCACTAGGAAAGCTATCTCATATCGTCCTTAAATTAAGACATCTTGAAGATTGTACAGTGAGAATTTTAACATGTTTTAATTCACTCTTCAAACACTAATAAGAGGAGTAACCAAATATCACTATTTCAGATTATTATTAATTTTGTGATGGACTAAATTTTTCTTCCGTGGCACTACATGCAAAAAAAGAAATTTTGAAAAAAGTTTGGAAAATAATTAAGGGACCAAAAGCATATATGTCCCTCATATTCAGGTACCCAGTTAGCCTTTGCTCTGGTTGATAGAGCAGTCCCTGTGAAATTGAGGTCCTAAAGTATTTGTGTCAATACTGTCAATGTCTACCAGGTGGCCTCACAAAGTCTGTTAAAAGTGATCAGGTAGTGTACAACACCATACTGTTAAACATTTCTGTAGGACATCACTTGATAAGTGACTATGACAGTAACTTTTAAATATAGATTCTGGGGTTTCTTTTGTAAATGTTTTTCAGAATATATAAATAATGCTTCAACCACCTACCAAACTCTTTTACATAATAGTGAGAGCCTAAGCCTATTGAAAATTATAAATCTCATGTCTATGCTCCTTTTTGTTAGCATATATGCTGATCAATAGTGTTTTGCAGATATCTAAGAAAGGGCAGGACCATTCCTATCGATTTTTACAATAATTTTATAAATTTCAGTGTTTGACTAAGCCGGGAGAAGGAAGTAAGTTCCCTTTGCAGCATCATGAAGTATAAATCATTTTCTGAAAGATGAGCAAGTTTTAGTAGGCTTCCATGATTTAAACCCTAACATACGCCTATGTCAGTATTTTTCTCCCCTGCCTTATGAACAGAAAGAAAATGGAGAATATTAAGGGAAGGATTGCTAATTTTTTCTCTGCTGAAAGATCGCACCACTAGGTTGATTTTTTTTATTTAATATTCTAATATATGTTAACATTTTTTAACCTCTCATGAGTATGTAAGGGAGCAAGGAGTTTGTCTGTCACATGCAAATACACAAGTGGGAAATAAAAAGATAAAGAACAGAAAAACAAAGGACATGATGAAGAATGAACAATAAAATGTGTTCATTGAAATCAGTATTACCAACTATACCTTAAAAGATGAGAGCTTGTATCAATGTCTTCCTTTAATAAAGCTAACTTGATCAAAGCATTGGAGTGGTGAGGGTTAAATGCTATACAAATACTACCCACCCCACCTGAGATTGTTCTCTGAAATTAGTTTGAGTACAATTTATACAATGTAACGACATTTCCCTGCTGGGGCAGACTCATACATAAGGACTGAAAACCAACAAGAGCGATCCGTAGTAATATATGTACATCTCTTTATCTTGGTAAAACCAGATGAAACTCTTAATTTACCAGCTAGTTTGAAGTGGTACAGAAAATTATGCATTTCAAAGAAAATGTCTATTAACCAGGGAAAAAAAAATAAAAAATGAGAGAAAAAAAAAAAAGATAAGAGTGCCTATTTTAGATATAATAAGGAGTTATATCAGGAAGCACTGTTATCACTGATATTAATCTTTTCATTAACTTATTTAGCATGAATTCATAATCTGGCTGACATTTTAAGTAAGGTCTCCACTGTGTCTGAAATAATCAGTTTGTTCTGCATGGCAAAACTATTTACTCTTGTTATGTTAAAATGAATCACATTAAGAGAATCTGACTTCAGCTGGCAGTTAATTGAGATCAGGGATACGACACTGGTAATCGTTTTACAAATGAGTTCCCTGTTTGCATTCAGTTCTGACTCTCAGCTCCTAGCAACTGTCAGGTCTTTGTTAATAGATCCTTATCAATGGAATTCTTTAGAATACATCCCTAACAAAATGAAAAGAACATATATTTTACTATGGTTACTAGTGGCCTTATTATATGAACTGGTTTTGAAAATCAAAATACATACTGTTGATTGCATTTAACCTGAAGTGAAATAATAAGATTTTAATAGTATGTTAACACTAAAACAAAGCATAGCTTGCATTGGATTATGTAGCAAGTAATATTTTATTGCCAGACTGATTCATTAGAAAGTCACTTGTCTTTTAGTGTGAGTAGTGTCATAGTGTGAGTAAAACATTCCAGCACAAATTGCAGCTCATGGAGACCCGTGCAGTTATTCCTGCTAACAGAAGGCTCTTCTGTAGTACTTTCTGATTGCAACAAGCTTACTCACCTTGACCAATCCAGAAGGAAAAGACACACACAACTCATCTGACAGTTGGACTAGAAAATTGTTGTAGGTCCTTTCCAACTAGTCTAGTCTAGTCTAGTCTAGTCTGTTCTTTCATTATGTGCACAGTGACTGTATATTCCTTCATAATAGACTATATGGATCTGCAAGGGAAGAGTTTAATAATAAACGCCAACAGTACTAGACCAAGCATTAATGGAAGTTCACGTTAATAACTCAAAATCTTTCCTTATATAGTGTATACACAAATTTAAGGGCACTGGTGTTTGCTTTCATAACCTTATCTTTTATGCAGTGTGATATGCAGGAATGAAAAAAATGACAGATTATGGTGTCTTTAACAACCAATGTTTAAAAATGTTGAATTATCTATTTTAGTTCAAAAAGTAGCATTAAAACAGTGTTTGATCATAAATAGCCCAATTCTTTCTAAAATCAGATGTTTGTGTTGAATTAATTTAAAGGGTTAAGACCCACTCTGAATATTCTGTCCTTAGTGGTGGATGGTTCAGCTTAATTGCTTTCTGCCTCTAAAAATGCTAAAAACTTGCATGTACTTGTAGAGCACGTGAAATTCTCCTTTCTGACTTCACCTCCTCTATTAACTGCTATGTAGGACAGCTATACTTTACCTGTTACAGCACAATGGATATTTTCTTGAAACTTTCTATGTAATTTTCTTGAAACTTTCTATGTAATTGTGTAATATATTGTTTCATGGAAGTGCAAGTTGGCGGCATATTTCCACACATTTCTGTCATACTGCACAACCTGACATTTAATCTTCCATTGTAATGAAATACTGTACTCATCCTGATGTAGTCCTTGGGTAATATTACACATAAAAATATATATTTTGGATAAATCCTTGAAATATTGACACCTACCTGACTCGAGCATTCTTCAGTTTTTTTAGTGTAGCCAGTCCCTGTTTCAATATATCATTTCATGTCAGGAAACTTCAGGCATAACTTAAAAGGAACCATGCAAATATTTTTATGGCCCATACTGAAAGATTTACTGCAAGACTACTAATAAAACCAAATGGCCGTTTAGCCAACTACTGCTTATTTTGTCAGTCATATATGTTTTTCCTACTAAAGTTGCATCACTTGGAATTAGATTTTTTTTGAAATTAAATTCCACAGTACTGAAATTAAGTAGCATGAAGATTTATTGCATGACATAATTCTAAGCATAATTATGTTTCATATTTTCACAATAGTACTCAGAAGACTACTATGCTATAACACAGTTATGTACCATCATTTCAGGACAAAACATCCTCTGTGCCCCCTCATGTTATTTCAGTTGTGTGATCTGTTTTCATTTCAGTTTGAGAAGTTCCAACGAAGTTTATTTCAGTGAGGAAAACCTTAAGAAATTTTAACCATGAACTTGATTTTGAAATGACGAACAGCTGGTTTTAAATCAGACATCTACTCCATGTGCCTTTTTTTCTTTTTCCTGCACTGTAATAGTAACAAAAGAAAAAAAAATACAACACCCCCCCGCCCAAAAAAAAACCCCAACTTACTACTGCAAACATCTATTACTTTTTTAATAGATCCCTTTGTTCTTGTTTTTCAGATTTAAGTACAAGAATAAGAGGGTTTTTCCTCCATCTTCAGAGCACTAAGCATACACAGTGCTGCCATTTTCCTCTAAGTAAGAATTTATATCCCCATATAAGTGGACTGATTTGGAAATAGAAGCTGAAGCAAATAGATTTAGAAATTTCTGGTTAGTCCTTACTTGAAAATAATGCCTCAGATTAGGAAGAATTTTCCTAGCATTATTCAGAAAGGTGATTTTTTGTACAAATGTATTTTTAATCCCGATATTGTATTGTATTGTATTGTTACAGATGCACACAAATAGTTTACAACTAAATAAATATAAGTTTTATCTTGGCTCAGTAGAGTTACAACGTTGGATCTGCTCCTAGAAAAGGCTGAGTCCCTACACTTACCTTTGACCAGAGTGGAAATAGCAAACGCTCAGCAACAGCCCCTCAGTATAAAGGATGCTTTAAGATGCTAACATATATATTAAAATTCCTCCTTCCCCCGCATATATTTTTCAGATTGTTGGCATATAATATTAATATAAATGTTATTTAATGCAAAGCATTGTATTTTTCTGAGGAAATTAAAAAATTTTAAAAGTTTTTTTGTTTCCCTGCCTGTTTAGAAAGTTAGAATGTGAAAAACATTAAAACAGTATTTAATCAGAAGATTATTATTTTTATGAACTTCAGAACATGACTGTTTTATTAAGGCCAGCTTAAAGGAAATAAAACTAACATACAAATTGTACTTATTTTTCCATAAAAAAGAAACACAGTTATAGAAGTCATCTCTGTGTATAACATGAAAATAATATTGAGCCTAAGGATTTTGTAATGATATTGTGGTTTAACGCTGGTCAAAGCCAGGCACTCATGAAAACCATTCACTCATTCTCCTCTGCTATAGTTGAGCAGAGAAGGGGGAAAAAATAAAGGGCTCATGAGTTGAGATGAGGATTAAGAGGAAAACACACAAGAACAAACATGTTTAAACTTACTCAGTATAAAGAAAATTTATTATTAACAGAGTTAGAGGAGTATAATGAGGACTAAAAGAAGCCTTTTAAACACCTTTTTCCCTCCCAGCCTCTCCTTCTCACAGACAGTTCAGGGAGACAGGGCGCAAGGGGTTTGGTCAGTTTCTCACTCAAAAAATTTTCTGTTCACTTAGGGAGAGGAGTCTCTTCTGCCGTGTTGTGGGGTCCTTCCCACAAGAGAGTTCTCTATGAACTTTTCTAGCATGGTTCTAATTTTCACGAGTAGCAGTCTTCCCCAACCTGCTGCAATGTGAGTCCTTCCCACTGGCAAACAGTCTTCCCAAAACTGTTTTGCATGAGTCATTAGTTCATGGGGTGGAGTCTTTCAGGGAAGAGCTGTTCTAGACTGGGAGCAAATGTCCTGTTTCTCTATGTTTGGAAGCAAGGGTCTTCTTTCTCTGTTCGAGTCTCCCACCAGATTACAGGGTTTTTAGCATTGGCTCGCTCCAGAGTGAGCACCTTTTCCCACGGGCTGCGAGGGGATTTTTGCATCCCCCTAGGCACGTCATGAATTACAGGAGAATGACAGTTTGTTGTATTACAGTTTTAACCACGGTTTGCAGGTGAATTTCAGCTCCAATACCTGGAGCACCTTTTCCCTCTCCTTCCTTTTACTGACTTAAGTGTCACCATGTTGACCCTTTCCACATGTCTTTATTTTTTCCTTTTTCTCTAATTAAAAGGGGGAAAGACCCTGCTGCACGTAGGTGCCCCTGCCAGCAAATTCCACCAGTTAGAAGATTTCTGCAGGACTTTGCAGCACTGACAAATTGACTTTGTCATGCCTCCGTGTCGGGGAATCACTCGCCATGCCCCTCACCACCAGTCATGTGGGCCCCACCACGGTGCTGGCTCCATTCAGCGCCTTTTTTCATGTGAAAAGGAGAAGCTGCTGCTGCCACCCCTGCCCTTCTGCATTGCAGCACGGCTGGTTAAAAGCAGCTGAGCAGGTAAAGTTCACTGCAAGCCATGTGGAGATACTGACAGCCACATGGCCCCGGTGCTGGCTGCACAGCCCCAGCAGAGATGGCCCCAAGGGGCCCCCTCCTCACCTCGGGAAGAAGAACTGCTCGTGGTTTTTTTCTTCTTAAATATGTCATCACAGAAGTGTTACCAACTTCCCTAACTGGGCTCAGCAACATCTCCATCATCAGAGCCTTCGGGAATCAGCTATGCTGGACATACTAGAAGCTTTGAACAGCTTTTCTCTCAGAAGCCTCCTCTGTGGCTTCCCCTCCCACGAAAAAAAAAGAAAAAAGCCAGGCTGTGTTAAACCAACACAAACAGTCATATTTTTTTTCTGTTAAATGTTATGTACAACTCAGAATCATCTGCAAGTATCTTGAAATTAGTTTTCATCCTCTGTAATGATGGAAGAACAAAGTATCAGTCACTGAAAATCAAGCAAATGTAGAAATTTTGCAGTATCATTCACTGAAAATCAACCAAATGTAGAAATTTTGCAGTTGAAACAAATCATAGAATCATGATCAGTTGTGGTTTCCGTCCACATCTGTTGCATAGCAATCCAATTGTCAGAATATTTACCCAGATAGTTTTGTTTAGCTTTCAATTTGACAAGCATTATCCACTGAGCAGAACTGCATTCTACTCACCAGAATCTTATTTACAAAGTGATTTATCTGATTGAAGGTAGGTAGGTGATGTTTTACATGTTCATTTGCAGCTGTGGTACTAGCCAAATACCCATACTGCCATTCACTCATACCCTTCTAGCTGGTGATGAAGTAATCACAAAGATACTTGGTTCAAGATAAAGAAAGTTGAATAAGAAAAGCAAAAACTAATTTTGGAAGCAAAACAAAATAAGAAATTATTTCACTATTTTCTACTGGCAGAAGATATCTAGCTACTTCATTCAGCACGTGGACATGTTACCTGGGAAGACAAACACCATGACCACAAATATTCATCTGCTTACCCTGGGCTAACCATAACATCACACCATATGGACCACCCCATTGTTCATTTTGGGTCAGTTGTCTTGGCTGTGTCCACTCCCAGCCTCTTCTCTATCCCTAGCCTTCTGAGAGGATGTAATGAAAGGGGACCAGACGAAAGAATGATCCTGAAATATTTTACTGTGCAATAAAAAACATTAATTATTTACTTCAATTTATTTTAGTAGTTCCATCTTTTCATATAAACAGTTGAAAAGCGTATGGGCTACAATTGACTACCTCTCTTTCAGTCTTGTAAGTTAAAGTGGAAGGAGGTTGCTTCTAAAGTGTTGCTTCTACCTTTTAATAAATGGTTCATGTCCTGAAATTGTAGCAGACTAAACAGGAAAAGTAAGCAAAGAAGAAAGGCAAAGAGAATCTCAGGTACCTACTTTAATATTCAACACCAAGGCAATTTGAACTGTGTTTGCTTGAATCTCTATTCCCAGAAGAGAGAAACCGAAGATAATGATGGATTGTGTTTTCTTTTCTATACAACTTAGAAAAGTAGGAAAGCATTAGCATAAACTCTTCCTAAGCCTTTACTTGCCAATCTTTCTCTTCATCTTTGTATTTCATATTGAATCATTAAACTATTTACAACAGGCATAATCCCTTACTATATATCTGCCAGCAGAGAAAGCTTTCCTGGACTTTGCTAGATCTATTACAAGCCTCTGCTGCTGCTACTATCCATCCCTGAATGCAGGCTATGACTTGCTCACTTGTGCTAGAGCTATTTTCATCCAAGTCATGTGTCCTGGTTCACTTTTGGCTTACCACTATCGCAGTCACATCACATTTTAGCAGAATGAATGTACTTTTCCAGTGATCTCTTTTGCCTTTGCTCCCACTTGTAAGACTCCTTTCTGAGAGTCCTGCACCGTTTTTCTGCTGAAGAGAACACAGGAATGTAGAAATAAAGCATTTTTGTGGATATGAACTTCAGGCAAGTCAGTGGTAAGGTAAGCCTGGTTTTGGGGATATATTCTGGGAGTAGAAACAAAGTTTGTGCTGGTTTTGATTCATCTCTAAGTTTCAGGTGATAACATCTCAAGTTGGCATGGTTGTTTTGTGGATTGGAGTGCAAAATGAAGCCTTGAGTTAACTTGGTAATGTAGATCATGTGAACTACAATTCAAATAGAGTTAAGCTATTTTCCCTTACTCTAACAGTTTTTTAAACATAAAGAGTTATCCCTGTAGCTCTACAAGAAGTGATGCTACTTTTCTCTTTTACTATGAAAGACAAAACACCTCATGCAGAACTTTTACTCAAAGTAATTACATTTCTTCCATAATACAGCTGGTCCTCTTATGAACAGTTTAGGAAAACTACACAATAACAAAGAATTGTCCAGATGTAAGTGGTACTAGCTACATACGTGCATGACCCTGAGTGTCTTTCTTATGAAAAATAGAGTTGATTGCTGTTCTCCACATGAGTCTCTTCTGCCTCTCCTTATTGTGTTAGAATGAATAATGTAAAGAATCTGTCAGAATGATTTACGTGCTTACCAGAACAATCTGACTGTAGCTAACTATCTTGTGCCTCATTTCTTCTATTCAAAGAGAGGATGAGAGATAGGTATAGGAAGAAACTACTGAGATTTCTCTGCAGCAGAACTGAAAACCATAGCTGTTAACATTTTCTCTTTATATTTCATGGCCTACAAAAAAATACAGTTCCAAAGTATCAAGCTGTGTGTAGATTTGCTATAAAAATATTAGATTAACTTTCTGGAGCCTTGGATAGCTTTAACCAGTTTCCACTTCCACCTCTTTGCTAGGTTTTCTACATTTTTTTTTTCCTTTGCCCATTTTTTACACCTAAGATCAGGAATGTGTTGTTACTGAACAATTATTAAAATAATGATTTTTTTATATGTAGTGTCTTTCTGCTAAAAACATAGAGTAAGTAGAAGAACAGCTACATAGCAATATGAATGGCAAGTAAATATTTTCAACTTGCTGTGACTAATAAATGAATATCTACAATAGAAGGTGGCTCTGAGGAGAAAAGATGAACTTAACACAGAGGTGACCAGAAAATGGCCTTTTTTTTTTGAGATAAATGGTTTCATCAGATAAGTGGATCAACTAGCTGCATGAGATGACCAAGTTGTGTCAGCCAAATGAATCAACCAGTTCTGTAACTGTTTGTCCCTGGGTTTATCAGATGACTGCAAATATATTCCTGAGTTAGTGAGATCAGCACAGAAATGTAGATTTATCTCTTAGCAACTCAAAATGTAAGAAGTGGACAAGGACCAAAAGCAATTTCAAAGCAAGCTGTTGTCATTTAGCCCCACCCACAGCCACTCACTCCCGTCTGTGTCAAGATGGAGGGAGAATCAGGAAAGTGAGAAAACTCATGGGTTGAGAGTTTCATAGATAAAGTAGAAGCTCCACAAGCAAAGCAAAGCAAAGCATTAATTCACTGCTTCCTATGGCAGGCACATGTTCAACCATCTGCAGGAAAGCAGGGTTCCATCGCTTGTTAAAAGGACTCCATCACATGTAACAAGGACTTGGGAATACAAGTGCCATCCCTCTGAATGTCCTCCCCTTCTACTTCTTCCCCCAGCTTTAAATGCTGAGCACGATGCCATGTAGAATGTGATTTCCCTTGCGTTCAGGGGTGGGGGTGGTGTGACAGACAGAAAAGACCTTGACTCTGTGCAAGAGTCACTGCTCAGCAGTAACAAAAATACCTCCAAATTATCATCACCATTTTCCAGCACAAATCCAAACAATACCCCCATACAAGTTACTAGGAAGAAAATTACCTAGGCAAAAATAAAGCACAAAAGCAATAAGACTAAGCTCGTTTCAACTCACTTATTCCTTCCTGGCAATCAGGCTGCTCAACCTCATGACCGCAATAGATAGCACATGGCGGGAATTTGTACTCCAATTCAGCTGTATATTTCCATTCCTGTACTACAGAAAATGCAATTTGTACTTGCATTGTGGTACAAGTACTTTGCTGTATCACTTATCTAAATCCAAGTCCTGTATAGCATCAGCTAACCTCAGGAACATAAACTTGGTATTAAACAGTGTTTTATAGTTGCTAACTTTACTCTCATCAGATCATAGGATCATACGTTTTTGGAATGGATCTTAAAGATTGTCTAGCTCCAACCCCCCTACCATGGGCAGGTACACTTCCCATTAGGCCTTACCCAGCCTGGTTTTAAACACTGCCATGGTTGGGGCATCCACAACTTCTCTGGGAATGTGTTCTCACCAAACTCACTAAAAAATTTCTTCCTAATAGCTAATTTGAATTTCCTCTCTTTCAACTTTTATGCATTACTCACTGCTCTATTACATTTCCTGACAAATACTTAAAAGAAACAGTTCCCAACAAATAAAAAGAACCTACTCACATAATATTAGACCAACACCTGCTTGTTTTAAATAGTGCCTACTACTGTCAGCATTAAATTAATAAAAAGGAGCATTGATCCTGAGAAGCAAAGAACGGATCACACCTGGCTAATATGAAATTAACTGCAGTCATGGACTACATCAGTTGTAAAGACAAAAAATAACACTGGGTCCTATTTTTGCTATACTTTATCATTATCTAATTCTGGAATTAAAAAATATGATATGATGTCAATTGTTAATATTTGCAACCCAAACTATAAAATGCAGTGATATATTATGAACACATTAATAATCAATATGATCTACAACTGATTATATAAATATTAATGAATCTTTAGGTTTACAGAATTTGTATCATATATTTCCTTAGAATTCAGCTACATGCATAAATTTAGCATTTAACTTCTTATATGTCAAATTATTTGTAATTCTTTCAATTAGCCAGGTAAATATCAGTACTATATGCAACATGACTACACCTGCAAAAACAAAGTTGAACCCTTAGTTGAACCTTAGTAAAAAAGCTTTACAGCAAAATATTTTGTTCTCTTAACAGTATGAGCATGGTTTGCCATCAGTAGAATTTTCTTAACTTTATCGTAATACTTATTTTCATATATATATATATATATATATATATATAACATAGATATATATGTATATGTTTTTGTTCCCCCATACTCCTATATTTAATTGATTAAAAATAACATTAAAAGAAATTAATGGAGATGAGTCTTAATAAATAGCTTCACTTCTTTGTATTAAATACCTTCACTACTGAAGATCACCTCTTCACTATTGCGTATATTGAGTCTGATTTGGCATATTTCATAGATGGGTAAGAAAGCATAGTTTTTCTTTATGTCATCTGCCTAGATTTGTGGCCTACATTAATGTATTTCCTGGATTTTACTATTTTTAAGGGATCTTTACTGCAGTTAATTGCCTATTTGGAAACAAAGAGATCAATTCAAATTGCACTGGCAGATGGAGCAAGGATTGAGAATTGGGGTGTCTAAGCTCAGCAGATGATTCAGATCACCTACTGTTCATATTTGCCAAGTCCTTGAGGAGTAGAAGCCTCAAACTGAGCTGTCAGCACCTAAAACTTCTTTGCAATTCTTAAATGAGTTGACAATTCACTCTCTTCCACAGAAGACCCCATGAGACAAAGTTCATTTGGTGTATATAGACAGTACACTGACAGGTAAACATTGAATTCAGACCAATATTCCATTCAAAATATCTATTCATTTGAAAGAAATGTGTAGACATACCCCAGGGACTTCTCACTACTAGCATCTGACTCTACTGCCCTAACACTGTTCACCCTGACTCAAGAGATGGATGGTGCCATGGCTTTATATACCACCCGAAAATAAAATGTTCTCTCTCCCTGTCTTCTTCCTGATGCTATTTTAAACACTCTCAAGTGATTCTAATTCACTTTTATCTGTGATTAAAAGACCATAATTCTATAATGTCTCTAAGTGCTGTGGTTAGTCATTCTGCAAACAATCGTTATTCTTATGTATCAACACATGCTAAATTATAGTAATAGAAAAGTCTCTCAATATTAGATCTGCCCCACCATTTAACATTTTGAATATTCCTCTACTTGAATATCTTTCTTGAACATCCCAGTTACAGTTCCTGTGCGTGCATCTGCTCCACTATATTTCACTTATCTGACACATACTATGTTTATTTAGAGTGTATTACAATTTATACATACCTTAATTCAGTATTTTCATAGTACTTGGTTGAAGGTTGGACTTCAAGATCTTGTTGGTCATTTCCAATCTGATTCTGATCCTTGAAAAATTCATGTCTAGAATTTAAACACATGCTTTTCCACTTTTTAAACATGAACCTTTTCAAGGCTTTGACTAATTTCCTTTTTCCATCTGTCTTTTAATTTAAATTAATTTGGCCCCTTTTGCTTTACCTGCAGCCTTATATATGGATTTCTATTTATTCAGCTGCACATATATATGCATATATGCAGCATGCATATATATATATATATATATATATATTGCCTTGTTTAATGCCACTTTCATATCTCATCACAGTTACGGTTTTTTTTTGTTATGTTCTGAAATTTCTACTGTTTAATTAGCTATTTTACCAGATCGCACTAACAAGACTGACTTTGACATGATTCTCTATTTTTTTTCTCTACAATATCCTTTAAACATTATTTTTATCCATTCAAATTTCTATTACTCAGTATTTCTATCACCTGTATGCAATATTGATAATGCCTGCCTCTTCAAATCCCAAAGAAAATTTTACCTCATTCTTCAGTTCAATTTTGCCTCTGCTTCTTATAATCAAATTGTCATTTGAGCCTATAGAAATCTTATACAATGTTTTCTTTCATTCCAAGGGCTGGTGAACTGCAGCAACTAATTGGCTATAGGTTAATAACAGCCTACTACAATGTTTTCTCTGCTACTGCATCTGCTTGCAATATGTCCCAATTACTTCTCATTTCTTACAAAAGCAGAAATAATTCCACACACACACACAAAAATTGTAATAAAACACAAAAAAAATTATCAAAACAAACCATCAAAATCTCTCTCTTTTTTTTGTTTGTTTGTTTTGTTTTCCATTGCACAGAATTTTCTTGTAACACCAGAGTTAGAGCATACAAAAACCATGGACTTAAATGCTCCACGGCATCTTGGCTTTGCTTAATGGGATAGCTCTGATACCACCTATCCTGATCACTGAAAACTTGTTCTCTTTGCCTGCTTATCTCTAATGGCTTTGGGTCCCCATCTACATGGGAAAAATGTAGATGTGTTTATTCACCATCAAGGAGGGATTCAGAAGAGGAAAGGAGTGAGAATCCTCAAATCCTTCTTGTAGAAATCATGTCTTTGTGTTGTAAGCAAAGCAAGAATATAACAAGCTGGAAGGTGAATAAGCAGGGGTGTTCTAACATAGTTAAAGTTAGTAGGGTTCTTGTTTTAGTGGGTTTTGTGCTGCCATTGAGCTGTCACAAAAAGGATAATCTCACCTATATATACTTAATGCTTATATGCAGTCTGGGACATCTTGTAATAGGATGAGAATTGTCACTGAACTTGAATAACTGGCTATTACAATTCAGAAGCTGGTAAAAAGACATAAATTCAGTTGCCTAGACATATATATTTGGAACAACAAACTATATTTATGCTGCTTGATGGTATCCAAAACATCCTCACAGAGCTGGTAGATAAGAAATAAAGAAACTCATGAAGACTTTGGACACCAGACTGAAGTTCAAGCACGTATTATGAGTATCTCAAATGATATGCAGATTTTGGAAGCTGCATACAGCTTAGAATTTAACCCATATACATATATTTTTAGATAAGTAGCTTTTAACACCAGAAGACCAATTTTTGCCTCAGATTTTAATGTTATTCATACTTTTGCTTTTGCAACAGAATGCCTTTTAGAATGTCTAACCTTGATGTAAAAGGCTGAAACTATGAGACTACATCGCACCTCTAGATGAGTTAAACAATGATTTATTACCTCCATATTAAAAGCCTACTCTTGTCCAGTTTCAGCATCTAACTATCAAATCTCATTAGGACTATTTCTGTCAATTTAAAGGAGTACCTGCCAACAAAAAAACTCAAACATACAAACTTGCAACATATTAATTTCTAGGCCATCTAGAAAGTTTCTAGTTCCCGTGTCCATGCATAAAGAGTATGGGTTTTTTTTCTTACCACCAGAAAATTGCAGGACTGTCCATATCTTGAAGGAAAACACTTTCCATAGTCCTTAGCCATATTTCCTTTGCAGTCCTTCTTCGCTGTCTTACAGACAAGAAACTTTGGACATGAGGATCATCATTGAACACCTATTTAGGACAAGTAAAATTTGTGTACTTCATTAAGTAATCAGAATAAAAGCAATGCATAAAATTAAACAAAATATCTGTTCAGTAAAAAATAGTCTTCACAAACATCCTTCACATTACTCCCTTAGAAGAAAAAAATAAAATAAAATTTTAAAAAAGAACCCAAACAAACCCAAAAAAAACCAAATACCAATCAATCAAAAAGCCCCAAACCATCAAACCAAACCTAAAAACTCAAAAAAGAAAAAAAGATATTTCAACAAATTTCCATTAATTTTTAGTATTTGATGTGCAAAAGAATGAGGGCTAAAATAAAAAGGACAAAACTAATGCAGCAATTTAAACACTAATACCACAAGTTTGCCTTGGAGGCCTTGGGATCTAATTAGTGCTTAATTACATTACATAAGAAATCAACAGAGCTTTCAAAGGTGATAAAGACCAGAGCTATCCAGTATTATATTTTTATTCATTTTACTAGAACCACATTCAGATGCATTATCATGTTAGGTGTCTTTCACTTATTAGAACAAAAGTAATCTGTAACAAAAGGCAGACAGTTTAGAAATACAGAAGGAAAAAACAGATGGAGAAAGACTGATAAATGGATATTAGGACTGAGGATATGAAAAAACAATATTAATTACAGTTAGGTTGGCCTGAACGGCCTCAAAATGGACATATGTATTTCATTTAACATTTCAGTATCATAGAGAATGGATGGGATTGGAAGTCACCTGTGGACATTATCCAGAGCAATCCCCTGCTAAAGAAGGCTCACTTAGAGCAGACTGCAGAGGATTGTGTCCAGGTGGTTTTTGTGTATCTCCAGAGAAAGAAACTCCACAACATCTCTGGGAAGCCTGTTCCAGTGCTTGGTCACCCTCAAACTAAAAAACATTTTCCTCATCTTCAGACTGGAACTTCCTGTGTTTCAGCTTTCGCCAGTTGCCCTGCATCCTTGTCACTGGGTACCTCTGAAAAGACACTGGTCCCATCCTCTGGGTACCCACCTTTAAGATATTTGTATGCATTGATAAGATGCATCCACACTCATCTCCTCTCCAGCATAAACAAGCTGAGCTATTTCATTTGCTTTTCACATGCCAAGCCATTGTTTACTGGCAATGCAGTAGGAGATTGACTAAAAAGTATTTTGTTTTAAATTTTAAAGCAAAAAGAAACATTCCTTTAATTTTGGTTTGTCTCTCGTTGAATATAACCATACAGTAAGTAGAAAATAAATAGAGATGCCAGAAAAATCCAAGATGTATCCTTACTTTTAAAAAGCAAAAAAAAATATGCTGCTTTTACATGCAGACATTTTGAAAATATTGTGAAGGCACCAGTGTGCTCTCAAGATAGTCAATCTGTCTATTCTCCTGTGCCATTTACTTACCGGATGTAAATGCATAATGGTATCTAAATATCTGAAATTGCAAGGTAACTACATGGCTTTATGATAGTGCTTAACAGGATTTAATCCACTATAAAACAAATATAAATAAAAAATATTTTCCAAGATCTTCATATATGACTACTTTATTTCAGAGGAATATAAATTATGAGTATTTATCATAGTTTTTTCCTTAATACTTTAACTTGACAAACACCTACTTCACATTTTCTTGAAAACAGCATTAGAATTGTGTAAAATGCACATTTTTGCCTAGATTACCATATCTATCAAAAGTGTTGAACAACAGCATTTGTAAGTATGTATTGAAATTAATTGGTTTGGACTGAGCAAAATATAACAAGCCTTCTTCTGTGTTGTTTTAGTAATTTCTTGATAAAACAAGACAAAATATCCAACATAGTCAAATAAGTTTTAATATGACAGGATCTGTGAAATATCTCTTGATTCTCACATTTTTATTAGTTCTTTGGAATTTTCATATAAGAATTGAGGAACTTGCTTTTCCTCTCATCATTTAGTTAAAAGCCTCTAACAGAAAAAAGAAAAACAGAACCAAATCCTCACATTCTCTGGTTTTCTATAAGGCATAGATCAACTGGAGTTCACATTTTAACAAGAAGCAGGACAGACTATTGATCTGCTCTACAGGAAGCAGAGTAGATAGATGGCTGATGTCATGGTGGAGCAGTGAGTATCACTCCATGGATGAGCCCAAATAATTTCAATGTATTTTTCTCATCTAGTTCTAAATCTTACAGTCCTGTTCTCCATGTCACAAGGTTACAACAGTTTTACTTTTACAAAGGCAATTATCAGACCCTTAACTGCCTGATTTTTTACAAATTTTACTCATCATAGTGCTCCTACATCTCCCAGATCCAATTCTTGATTTTATCAATAAAAATATAAAAGCTTGCTGCAAGTCAGCCTAACCATGAACACAGCATGAATTTTAATATGGGATATAATTATGACAATAAAGGATTTGTGGATTTTGTGTTCTAGCATATGTTATTGAATTCTGGAGGGCAATAAAATAATAAATGGTTTTGACAAACTCATGGGTACCTAGGGAAGTACACTGGCACTGCACACCAATCCTTTTGAAGTGTTTTAAGCATTTCAGAAGTTCTAAGATTTTAACTTTGTATGACTTCTGAGCAAGATGCAGTAGGGCTTTTCAATAGTTATTCACAAGGACTTACAAAAACTACTTCCTACTTGAAACTTAACTACTGAAATATCAGTATTTTGTAAGCCTGTGTAATTTTCAGTAACAGTCAGTAAGCTTCTGACAAGACAGAAATAATAGCAATCTGAAATGCTTGTTGGATGTTGTGTGTGATGTTGGATGAGTTATCAATTGCCCTGAAAGTTTCTGTCTATAATGCATATAATTACAGAATATTTGAGGTTTTAATGGTTCTCTTGAGATCACCTAGTCCAATACAGAATGCTAAAGTGGAGTAGTTTCATGAAGGTTTCCCAGTATCATGTCCAGTTTTCAATATTTCTACTGATGCAGACTCCATAACCTCCCTGAGCATCCTATTCCTGTGCTTAGTCACTCCCTCCATGAAAAGCGTATTCTTCTGTTCAGACTGAAATTCATGGTTTTGTAGTTTGAGTCCATTACTTCCTGTCCTGTCATTGTCACTGTAAAAGGGTCTGGCTTTGTCTTCTTTGCTCACTCTATTGGTTATTTAAATAGAGAGATGAGAGCCCAGTGAACTCTTCTTTCTTTGGACTGAGTAATCCCAACATTCTCATCCTCTCCTCAAATGAAAGATGTTTCAATTCTTTAATCATATTCTTGGGCTGACGAGTTCAGCACTGGACACAGTAGCCTGGATATAAGATAATCACATTTCTTTAAAAATTATTTATTAATTAATCCATTAATAAATTAATTTCCACAGTCGATCTTTGCTTACTACATACAATTATCCACCCTCAAATTAAAATGCTTCACAAGAACATCATACATGCCTTCTTCTATTTCATGTATTTTTTTTCCTTTTAAATGGGGATGGAATTCCCCTTTCAGAACAGAACGGAATGCTCCGAAATATATTAAATATCAAGAAGATATGTTGTTGCATTAAAACATTCATGAAATGAAAACCTCACACCCAGCAGAAATTCTTTGTTGGAACTTTGTTTTGGTTTATCATTTGGTAGGTCATGTTTGAACACGGTTAATTAATTAGACATAGCTCTATTAAAAGATAGCACCTCTTTTCACCAAATCCTGTCTCACTGATACTGAAGTAGACAAGCAAATATCTCTTTTGTTCTCAAAGTACAAGATCTCCAAGGTGACAGTGAAAACAAGAAAGAATAAAGGTGGGAGAGTGCAGTAAAAGCTTAAGGACGTAATGAGTGTATTTTTACAATAAATTCAAGAATGCAAATTTTGAGGAAATTTTCGTAAATTTTTGGTAAAGCATTCTTCCTATTGTATGAATTTAAACTCCAACACTGTGCAATCACAGTCTCAGATGTATCACAAGGATTTTCAAATATCTTGCCCCATATCATATGAGTAGCATTAAAAGTCCAAATCAGCTTGACTTCAGATATTATCAAGTGAATCAACTGGAACACTTAGCATTTTCATTTGTAGTTCCTGTTTTTAGGTAGTATTTCTAATTTTTTTTTTTCTTCTTCTTCTTTTTTTTTTTTTTGCAGGCAGATGCAGACATAAATATTTCTTATGGATATAGGAAAATAAAAGCGAGCATATGTAACAAGTTTTGGCCATTTGCAAAAGCAAGGTTATAAGCACCTTTTAACCACTGTTTGCAGAAGAAAGGCGCAGCAACTAGTCAACTATAGAATCCTTTGAAGGTATCATTCAGGATTTCCAATCACTGTAAAAGGCTGCCATCTGCTGGAAAATATCTAATTAAATCTTAAAGCCATCTTTATGACTGTCCATCAAATATGGGGATCCTCTTATTGTCAATGAAATTAAAAGAGTCCTTTGATATTTCAAGATGCCTCTTTTTGGTTCCTTGATGTCAACAATTAAACAATTTGCATAGGACAAGTGATTTCAGATTGCAGAATAGCAAAAAAAAGAACTAAAATTTTACATTGTTTTTTACCAGAGGGCATAATTTAAAATTAAATTGATGAACTACTTCATTAAGAAATTATTTGCCAGATAAATACTAACTTCCTTCAACCTGAAGGACAAAAATCCAGTTTTTATGAAAGAAATGAATGACTGTGATTAATCATAAAATGTTTAGCCAGATTCAATATTTTGCAGTCAGATAGTGAGAGGTAGAACCTTCCAGAAGTCATAGAAAATGACATTTAGAAAAATTTGGAGTTCATTAAATGAGCAATATACATGGACTTTTTAAAGATTACTTAACTGGCAAAGACATAGCACTGCATTTGTCACCTTTGTTTTCTTCTAGTGAAGGAAAAGGAGGTTGTGGAGATACCCCAGGCCAGCTCATCAGATGTACAGAGGCATTAGAGCCATGAAGTTACTTGATCCCTTTCAAGAAAGAATTTTTTCTGTGGGTTCTTGGACCTATTTATTAATAAGAAGTTCGGTTCTTTCTTATTATAGCAAATATCATCAGGGCAAAGCAATAATGTTATATTCTATGCCACATACGGTCCTAAACTTGTCCCTAGACATGTATATTCCCCCAAAAAGTTAAATGGAAAAGAGAATTCTGTGGATTACAACTCACTTACATGTTTAAAACCGTGGTTATCAGAACTATCTAATGATTTCTTTCCCTAAAGCAGCTGGACACTTAATCCTGCGCATACTTAAAGTGAAATTTAGAAATTTAACTCAAATACCTTTATTAACATCTAGTGTGTATTATTCATGTAGTTAAGACAGTGCCAATTAGTTACCCATTAAATGACAATCATTTAGCAATTAAGTTAAACATTCCCAAGCATTACATAGTATAATCATAAGAAAACTAAAACTGAATTTCAGAATTAAACCAACTGTGTATCAAGTACAGCAGATCTCAGAATAACTAATGAACATTTTAGGAAAAGGGGAAACACCCTGGGAAATACCTCACTTTTGGTGTTCTAGATTTCAGTTTTATAGTTATTTCTGTTTTATAGTGTAAACCTCTATACTGTACTTGCTTTATGCCTCAGAGTCCTTATATATTGTTTTGGTTGAGATCTGACTATTTGCTTGATTAAGCAATCCTTTTGTCTGTATTAACTTTAACTGATGAAAGAAGCAGTCAAATTGATTTTAATATTTTTTCTGAGAACAGAGAAGTGTCTTTTTCATGCTTAAGACATACAAAAAAATGAATTTCTGCCTTTAAAAGAACACACTAACAATTCTCATGGTTTATGAGAAGAAGCTTAAATATTTGCTTTGAAAAGGTGCAGAAAATATAATGAGAAACCACATGTACAAGGGCTTTGTCAGAGAATTTTTAAATGGGAAAATATTTTATCAAATTTTTTTTTCATCAATATTAATGGTATTTTTGTAATGTATTCATCCTAAAAAGATTTAGAAAGGGAGTATGTAAAAGGGAATGCATGTAAATGGTCTTTTGTTTAAAAAAAAATATGAAACCAAAACAACTAAACTCTTATTTAAAAGTTATTGACCTACATGCAAATTAGAAGTGGTTGAAAATATTTAGTCCTTTAAAAAACATTAAGACAAAATATTTGTCAACAAAGAATAAAAACAAGAGACTTGAAACTCTTTTAATAAGTGGTAGATTTCACACACACAAGGAGAGAAAGAGCCTCAAATAGAGATGCCTATATGATGAATGCCTAAAAGCTACTAATCTTGAATTTGGAAGTAAGAAAGAAAATGTGAGAATGAGACATCAACTATTCTCAGGCTGCAGCCTTGAACTTTCTTTGTGTTTTCTTTCCAATTCTTTCATTACCCACAACTTCTCTGAGCAAGCTGTCCCGGTGCCTCATCACCCTCACAGTAAAGAATTTCCTCCTAATATCTAACTAAACCTACTCTGTTTCAGTTTCAAGCCATTCCCATCGTCCTGTCACTGCATGCTCATGTAAAATATCCCTCTCCAGTTTTCTCATGGGCTCCCCTCAGATTCTGGAAGGCCACAATTAGTTCTTCCTGAAAACTGAACAAATCCAGACTGAACAAATCCAGCCTGTTGTAGGAGAGGTGCTCCAGCCCTATAACCAACTTCATGACTCTCCTCTAACTTTTTAAGGACAGGCTAATGCAGCTCTGAGCAACCTGGTCTGTGGCAGGGATCTGGAAGGTGCACCTGTCAGCGGCAAGGGTTTGGAACTAGACGATCTTTAAGGTCCCATCCAACCCATACCACTCTAAGATTCTATGATTATCTGCTCATAGAAATTTCTCCAGAGGAAATACTGAACTGTTGCATGTAAGAATTGCTACAAATAAGGCAACAGAAAATAGACACAATACAGACAGCTCTTATGAAAGAAGAAAGTTTACAAAAAACCCGAGACAAAACAGAACAAAAAAACAAAAAGCCCGCCACTTTAAAATTTGTGATTATGTGAGAAAGTGGCAGGAGACCACAGAGAACCAAACCTGTCAGGCTCTCAGCTTTCATGCTGAGATGGAATGTGCTGACATAACTGCCTTAATATTTAAAGCTCTCATCTCTTCTGGCTATTGATTGGAGACTAACTCATGCAACAGAGATATATGCTGTCGAAGTCTGCTGAAGAGGTCTGCATACCATGTGGAAAATGTGACTCTCTTGCTGCTAACACTAACTGACACTGGTGACTGGGAGAGACTGATAAGATTCGCTAGAGGGAAAGAAGAGTTATTATACCAAAATAATAGGATTCAATTGTTGCCTCGCTTGAGTCTTACCCAGTCTTGACAGAAGTAGCTCAACACAGTTTATAAACAGTTTAGAGGAAAAAACAGGGAAACAGATGTGCTCTTTCTTACAAAAGGAAAATACACTTCATATACTGGGAGATTCTGAACTAGTTGTAGCAAATGCATTTGGATTCAGATGCTGCTGCTTCTGCATTATGTTAGAGTGATTAAGCTTTTCCATCCTAATCAAGTGACTCAGCCCAAAGAAAAAAAAAGTCTAGATTTGCTCCAGTACTTTTATGCCTGATCCTTATACCAGTAAATCAACTTTTTTTCACACAGGAGGTAAAAAAGAAAAAAATAATAATAATAAAAAAAATAATCTTGAAACAATACACTGATCATCAGAAAACAGCTCAGTGGTAGATAAGCAGACTGCTTTATGTAAAAAAGAGATCAAAATAAATTTGGGTGTAGAAGGTTTATGTTCTAGGACAATTTACAGACATATCCTTTCTGAATGTCTCTTTGAAGAAGGAACAATGAAGTCAGCTGTTCTTTTTGTTTTAGCTTCTTTAGTCACCAGTACAGTAAGAGCCACAGGCATAAGACTGTCTTTTTATAGCAGATGTGACAGTGTGACTGAGTGAAACCACTGTCTTTTAAAAAGATGAGTTTTACAAAAGTCACATGAAATATCCCAGTTTACTGACACATTTTGCCCTGACAAAGTGTTAGTCAGTGACACCATACTCACCTGTTGTCTGGTTATTTGGGAAGAATCTAATATGATTTATCTTTCTCTAAGCATTGCCATTTTCTCTCTGCCTTGTGAAAGTCCTGCTGATACTCTTCTTAAACTTAGTGAATACAGATACTTTCACAATCTCAATTCAAACCAGTCTGAATCATCATATTCCTGATGATAATGGATGTAGCAGATGCATTCAGTGTACATGACAATTATTTGAGTTCCTCTGTAAAATCCCTATGTGTCTGACAGGCAAAGTAATAATAACTTGAAATTCTAGTTAAAATTAATATTAGTTTTAGCATTTTCATATTTAAATCTCCCTTCCAAACTATAGAACTGCTACAAAAACAAACTGTAAGGTATAACCACTGTGGCCTAAAGAGAACAGGATGTGGCAGGTGAACGTTAGAAATGTAATTACAAAAATACCGGCTGAATGAAAGAAATGTGGCCAGAGCATTTGAGAAATGATACTGCTATGTATTACTAAGATGTTTACAATAATAATAAGAAGAATATGTTAACTTGCTTTACAGATTGAAAGATATCATAAATTGCCATTTACAGTCCTCCAACAACTGGATTGATTTGAATGGATTTTTCCAATTTTTGAATGTTGTAGTCACAGGTGCTAGATATGTTTACATTTTCATTAGTGATATGGAAAAGAACAATATTACCTAACCTAAATTATTGCCTAAAAGTAAGGTATTTTGTAAGTATCTCCAAGATATAGAAAATGATAAATACCTACAAACATGAAGAGCAAATGATAAAAAACAAATACACTGGAAGATTTTGAGGAAAAAATAAAGAGAAAAATATATAATTTTATGTGTTTCTGTTTAACATGTTAGTTATGTAGAACTGCCTATAAAAAGCTATGATAATTATAAAAGTCTTCTTGTTCAGGTATGAAATAGAAATAATGATAATGGAATTAGTAGAGATACTCCTGCAAAAAAGCATCTGAAGAATGCTTAAGGCTCTTGGAAACATTTATTTGGATAATATTAATTACAGAAAGGGGAATGTTTAAGTGTCTGCTTTTTGTATGAGGCCAGAGTGAAAAATACTGTAAGAAATTTTCAGTTCATCGTCAAGGTTAATTTTCAAAACTTATGTTGAAGATCATTTGGGGTGCCTGCACTCAAACAGAAAATTGCTTTGAACAACATTCCTCATTTTTTATCTACCAGTTAATTGGTGAAGCAAGTTTCACTACCACTAACTCTTCTTGACAAGGAGTTGCTTTTATTCAAACCAAGACATTACTGTTTTATTTGAATGGTCTGTGAGATACTTTTTTACTCTCATGGCAGACCTAGCTACTCATTTTGTAAGTCAGTTCTGGTTGAGGTGAAACCTAGCGGTTGAGTAAAAAAGACAGAAAGAGTAATTTCTTAAACTGAGATATTTTTGTGTACAATTGTTAACTAATCATTATAAGTTCCTATTTTCCTTGAAGAACAAAGGTAACAGAACTAGGAAAAGGTTGTTATACATTAATGGCCCTAACAAACCAGACAGGAGGGAATATTTAAAACTAAGAGTTAAGTTGGGGGAGAACCGTTGTGACATCTCACCCCTAAGAAAGAAAAGAGTGCCTAAGATTTGCAAATGCTTAAGGTCAAAAGACATGACAGAAGTCTGAAGATCCAGAATCAGAAAGTTTTATGGTAATTTACACACTTGACATGGAAATTGGTATGTTAGTCCCTAGTCCACTATATAAGCATGTAGAAGAGAATTTTGGATAAGGGGGTAGGGTAAAACAGGAGGAAGGGAGGGCAGGAAGGTGAGGTAGGGCAGCAGGGAGGAAAGGAGGAATCACCAGTCCTGGCACCCCAGCAACATTTGGATGGATACCTTCTTATGAGTAGGTTTCTCCACCCTGAAGATATGTTCCTCACTTTCTATGCAGATTAGTTATTGAGCTCAGTCCATTCTGGAAAGTAGTCAGAAGTTTTCAGGGATCTTTTGTAGTCTTAATCCATCAGCAGTCCATGCCTGCTTCTTAGCCTCATTGTTGCTCTTGTGTTGTCTTTTTGTTTGCTGTGTCCCTGTGGATTAGACCAAGGATGTTTGTCCAAGAAAAGTGCTGGCCCCCATCTCCAATCAAAATTCTGGTTTTTTACTCATGGCATATTAATATCAACAGACCTCAGCTCTATTACCAACAATTTTTATCTGCTATAACTGTCATTGGTTGGATTTACAGTTATCTGGCTATTGAGGCAAACGAATCAGTCCCTAATTTTCTGGGATTCTACCAACCTGCCTCCAAGATAACTGCTAAAATCAAATATAACAAGGAAGTTTTTTATGTAAAACACCAAGACTCCATTTTATTATAAGTTAAAAAATAAATTAGAGTATTGCCTGAAAATAAGGAATTGAGTTCAATTGTTGAACTTGCCATAAAATCAAGAGGAAGCATTTTTTTCTCGTGGTGCTTTTTCAAACTACTACCAAGCATTCCTGGAACTTCAAGAAATACAATTTTTTGAGCTGTTCCATTTACTCGATTGCTTCAGATCATCTGTTGTCTCCCAGGGACAAGACTGAAATAACTTCAGCACAGCAGGCACAGTGGGCAGGAGGAACAATGGCAAACAAGTTCAACATGTGAGAACCATACCTATAAAGTTCCTGGGGAGTGATCACAGCTACATCATTTCTAGAAGATTGATTAACTGTGGGAAATGGTAAACTGCCTGGAAAAGCACATGCTGTGGAGGCAGGATTTTCAAAGACATATTTCTGACACCAAAGAGACTACTGTACCAAAGCACTGCATTGCAGGTCCAAGGAAAGCAAACAGTTCTGTTTGAAGATCATAAGCACATAAGTTTATTCTTGTCAAAATATAAAGAAAGCATTCAATGGCCAGACAATAAATTTTGGGGGGGTTTCCTCTTCTACATTTTTATTGTAATCTCATTAGTATTTTCAAAATGTATCAGTTATGTCACTTAGGCAAAGAGTCTGCACATTTCTGAACTCAGATTTTTAAAGTAATGCTGATATATAGAGAAAAATTATTGTAGCTTTCAATTGTACAACCTTCATCTGTCTGTAATAAAGGAGTAATAATAGTGTTTTAGTTTCTGTTTAAAATAGCTGATAACATTTAAGAATATATATACATGTATTCTGTTTCTTTCTATTGAAACACTTCTTAATTATTTGAACTCATTGAAAAGTTTGTTTTAAAATAAAATGTATCATGGGTTATTAAATTCTTTTAATACCTTCTTTAAACTCATATCTCAATCAGCCACAATAATATTGTCAATCTACTGATATTTTCTAGTGCCATTACAACTTTAATATTTCTCAATTTTATATTCCAGTTATGGTTGAATCCTAGTCAGGAACTCAGTACCTTGCAACAAACCCACTCACTGCCCTCTACACCCCATGTGGGATGAGGAGAAGAATTGGAAAAGAAAGTGAAATGCCTGGGATGAGATGAGAACAGTTAAGTAATTCAAAGAAAACGAACTACAAGAATACTACAACTAAGTATTAAAGTATTAAAGTATTATAAGTATTAAAGATAATGAAAAAGACAAAGCAAGGGACAAAACCCAAGAGAAAATAACAACACCTGAAGCAATTACTCATCACCCATTGACAGATGCCCATCCCATCCCCAAGCAGTGATTAGCCTCTCCCAGCCAACTGCCTCCATTTTATATACTGGACATTGACACAGTCCACCAGTGCCTGGGCTAGCTCAAAGGACACCAACACTGCACCAGATGTGGGGAACAACTGTGGCATGGAGTTTGTGCCAACAGCTGAACCTTTAGAGCCACTTGCTCTGCAGTGGAAGGGCTCTCACTGCAGTCAAGGGGTGGGTAAAGGAGAAGGAGGAGGCTCTTCAGTACTGAGGTTCCAACAGGTGGTTTATTCAGGTTGAAGGGATAAGAAACCAAAGAGCCCCAAGCACTGCTGTGCTCAGGATTTTATACAGCACCAGAACAAGGGGTGGGTACCAAACACAAACCAGTGAGGGATCAGCAGGGGCAGAGTGAAGGGGTTACAGCATTGCTTTGGGGCCAGCTGGGGCAAGTGGGAGCAGAGGGCAGGGCACAGGGTCCAATGGGGCATCGAGGGTTAGGAAACACCCAGGAATGCCCAGCAGGAGGAACGCTCAAAGGATTGGTTCAGGGTTGGAGTGACATGGAATGTGCCAGAACAAGGGGCAGGGTAACAGTGATTGAGAGGGAAGGAGCTGGAGCTAGGGGTGGGGAAATGCTGTACAAGGTAACTTAGGGGAGGATACAACTTCAGGAATAAACAAGGTCAGGGAGAACATGGGGGAACATAAGAACAAACCAATAACACTAAAACTTTAACAATAAGCCAGTTAAATGGAACAAATATGGCCTCAACAAGCATGACGTCCATGGTGAGGAACATCCCTTTGGCCTGTTTGCTTCAGCTCTCCCAACTATGCTGCCTGTTGGAAACCAAGAATTTACATCCCCTCTGAATCTCTCAGAGGGAGAATAGAATGTAGAATTTTAGTTAAAGCCTTTAGAGAAATTAAGATATATTAAGCCACATAAGTAAGTGTAAGTTTTAGTATTAAATAAGTTAGAATTAAGTCTAAGTAAGTAAGAATATATTTCATGCTTTCCTAAGTTCCTGAGTAGAAGCAGAGTGCCAGTTGCCTGAGTAGAAGCAGAGTTCCCTAAGTTCCAGTTAAAAGTTCCATTCTTCATAGACATAATTAAAACATAGTAGAATATTGTTTTGCATTGTTTAGATAGAGCCAGGAACATAAACATACAGAACATGTACACAGATCAATAGAGTAATGTGTGCAAATATACGTACAGACAAGTAAGAACTGACCCTGTATTTCACATTTTAAAGTATAATTCTAATAGGTGTAGAGAAATTGGTTTAGGATCATGTTTTTAGCTGATTGGTCAATTTAGGGTTAAAGCCCTCAGTAGAGGCCTGCATTTGCTATCCTCTGCTTTTCCCTACTTACTGCTGCTGCTCACTGCTGCTTGCTTTGCTTTGCCTGCATGCATCTACGGAATAAGAAAGAAGAGAGAAGACAACTCCAGTTGCTGCCTGAAGCCCTGGTGATTCCAGCTGCCAGCCGGGACTTTGCCCTGCAAAGGGCCCTTCAGCAATTTGGACTGCACGTTCAGATTGATGCACTCATGGGCTGATGTGTTTATATACAATAAATAACTCTATTGCACTAATTCCTGCCTCCAAATATATGAAAAAACCAAGCACACAGTAACAGCTACCTGCCATCTTCTTGTGTATCTCCAGACCAGCAGAGCATGAGGCACTGAACATTCAGGGTAAACACTGCTTAGGAACAACTGAATCACTGTGTTATCAACATTATTCTCATACTAAATCCAAAACACAGCACTGTACCAACTACTAAGAAAACCAACTCTATCACAGACGAAACCAGGGCACTTGCTCATAAATAAGAAAAGAAGAGTTGGAGAGTCACAGACAGCCATTTAAAGCACTCTCTTCTGCTCAGGTAGGGTCAATACAACCTAGATCACCCACACAATGTTTTGGGATGTTCAGGTTTTTTACAAAAATTGATTTCTCACTC
This sequence comes from Certhia americana, assembly GCA_018697195.1. Taxonomy (NCBI): domain Eukaryota; kingdom Metazoa; phylum Chordata; class Aves; order Passeriformes; family Certhiidae; genus Certhia; species Certhia americana. The sequence continues at coordinate 137,016,560 of CM031858.1, read as the reverse complement.
TATTTTCCTTTCTTCTTTATATACTAATATCGTTCAGGCAAACTTTTGTTATACATTATGATTGTAACTATGTATTTGTTCTCTGTTTCCCCTTAAAAAAAAAAGAAAATTATAATTAAGACATCTAGTAAATGAGTTGCCTTCACAGCCAATCTTCAGCCAAGTTTTAATCTTCTCTGTTTAACAGAATGTGGATAGATTGAGGATGCTAGGTTATTTTATGTCTCATATTTAATTCTTCTTTTTATTTTATGCCTTTTTTTTTTTTTTTACTAATTTCTGGATGACAAAAAATGTGATACCTACCATATTGTAGTATTCTGCTGTACACAGTAAGAGAAACTCACTTCAAAATTAATAACACAGGAAGATGGTGAGAATTAAAAGAGAGTGAAGTCATTTACTTGTCAGAGGCCATAAAATAACTTTTTTTTTAACAGTTAAAAACATCATGTTTTTTAACTTTGCTGCCTCTTTATTTTGTTTCTTAATTCTGAGATGAATTAAAGCCTCTCAAATTAAATCGTTTGTTCAAATAAATAGAAAATTGAGTAACGTACAAGCGAAAAAGAACAACAGGTTGCAAACTGTTAATTTTTTATCATTTCTTGAATAAATCATCATTGTAGTTATAGACAGCTGTTGGGTAGATATCCTATTGTTATAGTTCTATCACTTATAACGTGACCAGCCTCCAGAAGTGTGCTGCATCAGAAGCTCACATTATTTTCAAAATGAAGTCAGAATTTAAAAGCTGTGAAATGCCATTATCTACTAACAATAAAGTGAAAAAATTTGGAATGACAACACTATTCACAGTTTATATTGCAGAATTTATTACAAGTCATTCAGAGAAGCAATTAAACTCTGTATTTGTGTGCAGAAACTTTTGACTCCTAATCTATGAATGAAACACTCTTTAAACACACACCTGTACTTTCTTTTGACAATTTAGTTTAAGTTAATATTTTAGGTAAATTGTTTTATAAACATGAGACTAAACTTAGTTTGGAAAGTTATGTTTTCCCAAAACTATGTAATTTATCTTTTTCCATTTGATTTTATTTTGTTGCTGGGGTTTTTTGTGGGTTTTTTTATTAATAATATCACTATATTATTAAAAATAATCATTAACCCTCAACCCCCAGTTTTCCAGCTTTCATGAACTAAGAATAACAATATTTTTAACATTTTTTACTGTAAACTGATTGTCAGAAAATTCAGAACCATTTATATAATCACTTAACCATAAATGATGGAAAAACTCTTCTGTTTCTAAAAAAAATTTTTTTCCCTTTGATTTCTTTTAAAAATAAATGTCATACATGAATAACTGATTAGAAGCCAAACTGAAGCAAACCCAGGATAATAAAAAATTCCTAATAATAGTACAAACTGATATTAGTGTGTATACTTTTTCACAGAAACATGGTAACGTTGTGCATGTCTACTTGTCTCTCATTGCCTCTGTGTAGTTTCTTCATTACAAAACCTTTTAAAGGGAAGAAAAAATTGAGTTCATCTTGGGCAACACAGAGTGACACTGACCTGCTATCCATTTACCCTCACCATCATTTACCATATTTTTATTTGCAAGACAGCTTGTAACTAAGGAACGATGTTGTACTTTATAGGCACTGTGCTTGATCTTTACCCAGTCTCTCAACCCATTCATGGCTGTTACTCAGAGGCAGCTCTTCACAATCTATCTTTCCTTAACACAGAGAGCACCATCTCCACCCCTCCTTCCCAGGCTGTCTCTTCTGAAAATCCTATGGCCCTAAATTGCAGTGCTCCCATGATATTACTCATTCCACCATGTTCCTGTGATAGCAAACAAATTGGAGTTTTCTAATTTCACCATGGTTCCTAACTCCTATTCATTTCCCATCTGCGTGCACTGGTGTAATGGCACTTCAGCTGGGATGTTGGCCTCTTCACTTTTTGGAAGGCATGCTCTATAATTCCTTTGGGAATCAGATTAACAGGCATTTCCATGATATTCCCTAAAGTGCTGTTTCCTTGGTCCTTACTGATGCCCAGTAGAGCATCTCCTCTGGGGCAAGAATTAGATTCTTAACAGAATCTATCGTCTGCTTTCTGATTATCAAATATATAGCGGTTTTGGTAAAATGACTGTATCTTTATTTTAATTCGTAACCCTGACTCCTTCTCCACCTTATGGACACACAATTTTTTGTTGACTGTATGTTTTATCATCAAGACAGGTTCACACAGAAGAAAATCCATAAATACCATGTACTTCAGATACTCCTTCGGCCATGTAAAATCTTGAAACCTGCCCATTTCAGACAAGTAATAAAAAATAAAGGAAAATGTCACATTCATAGCATGGTCTATAAGAACATAGAATTTTTATGAGAGGTTTTGCATCTTGAATATCCCTTGGAATTTTCAAGCCCTCTTAGAAATTCCTAGTTTTAATCATAAAAGAGTAGTAGAAGTAGAAGATTGTTGACAGTTGAAGAAACAGATTTTAGGAAAAAAACCCTAATTATATACCAGGTTCATACACATATGTCTCACTCTATTTTCCTCTTGTTCTATTTATTCTTTTTATCACAAAGTGACAATCTATTTAGGTCAAAATTTTAGAAGCTGTATATTTACATTAAATTTTTAAATCAATCTGTATCAAAGAAACTTGACCTTCTATTTTACCAAACACCTACAATTTAAATAGAGTTTCTGGTGCTTGAGATCTTTGAAAGCAGTATTATGCATCAGATTAGGCATTCATGTTGAATGATTTGAATTAATAACTGTTATTGACTTTTACTCGTTCTCTAGTACTTATTGTTTGCATTTTCATTATAAATTTGTTATTGCAAAAGATATTGCAGATTCTGTTGCATTGCAGCAGAACCAGCTTCTTATTTTTTATTCCCATAAAATATTGTCTGTTCATACCTAAATTTATGACCTCTTTGAATATTTATATCTTGTTAAGATAATTATACTAGTTTTTCTTTTTTCTTACAGTTATTATATTTAGTCTGCCTGAGTAGCTAAAATGAAGAAGTTGCAAGATAGGTAAAAAAAAAAGTTTTTTCAATACCTTTGTTTCAGAAACTGCAACAGAATGATTACCAGTGCATTTTCTAGAAAAGCTGATCTTCAGCCAGAGACAAATTACAAAAATGTTATGTAACCCTTTATGCAATGATTTAGGAATACTTGAATTCAGTGTGAAATAATCATGTCATAATGATAATAGTGGAGAGAAATGTGAACACAAAAGCAGTTTCTGAAGGAAGTAGCTGAAAACTCTGAGACGTGAATAAATAGAGATGAATTAAAAGGGACAGCAGGAATAAAGGCTTTCACATTCTTTTTATCCCAGTGGCAATAAAGTAACAGACAATAACAGAAAATTACTTGGCCTGCACAAACAAAACAGAAAAGTTTGAAATATTGCAGTTCATACCAATAGCATATTTCCAGTGCATACCAAATCATCACCACAGTAAACAAGCTTCTGAGGATACAACAGAATATGGTCAAGTATAGACACAATTCTATGGGCACAGATTTGCATAAGATTTTAGCATAAAGTATCTAACTCATATTTAAGTGTTATAGAATAAATATGAAAATAAGTATTTGGCATTTCACTTATTCATGAAATGCTGAATGAAAGATTTTTACAAGGGTGAACTGAAACATGAGAATATTTGGTTTTGAACTAAGTTACACGTTAAATGTAAGGGCTTGATTTTGACTAATGAGTCATAACATATATTTTTATTTCCACATATACACAGTATATAAAAGGTTTGTTTCAGCTACATAAAAACTAAAGTTTGAGAAAAGTCCTGATGTTTTGCTTTGTCCTTAGAGAAAATGTTTCAATTTGAGATGTAACAAAGGCACATTACAAAGTAATCAATCACAAGAAGGTAGATTTCCAGATGTCCCATTTGACTCTATATTCACATCTCTTGTACTGTTTATTCTGTGCTTACTCTTATAGCAAATCACTGACTGGTGCTAACACGTACTTAAAGAACAGCAGAGTACAGTTCTAACTATAAGTAAAAGGGAAGTTGTTTGAGATACAGAAAAGAAAGAAACCCCAACAAAATAACCAACCATAAAACCCCCCCCAAATTTCACAAACTGAAAACCTGAGAAACAAGATTTAAAAGCAAATGAAAGAATAATTCGAGATTTAAGTGACATAAGAATTCAACAAAGGTTCCTGAAATATTGCAAACAGTGAAGTGCAAAAAGGTCAAATAGGCTGTACTTCCATCCTCATGCAGGCATAAGGGTATTCCTTGCAAAAAAATTTACAGTGCCCATACTAGCACTATCCCCTTGGGAAAGAGAAAGCTACTTTTTAAATTTACAGTCATTAAATCATCTTTCATTGTGTCTTTAGAGTATCATAAATATTAGTTTAATAGATATTTTCCATGTAAGTGAAGAAACAGTGGTTTCATGTAAGTGAGGAAACAGGAGGGACAAATTTCTACAAGCAGCTCTCTTTTTAGTTATTTCCCAAGTTGAATATGCTGCCAGAAAAAGTTCACTTAAGTTATATTCCTGCTAGTAAGAGTCAGTCTTAAGAAAAGGATGGTTTTATATTAAATTTAACCTTTATTATTTTTTCCATCATCATGAGTGTTTCTAGTTCTGTAATCATCTGTACTAAAGGCCAGACATAAATCCAAAAAATTGACTATGAAAATTTCACCCCATCCCCTGTGGGCTGATCAATATTCTTATCACAAGTAATGCTATTTCTATACCCTTTCTAGGCATAAAAATTGTCCAAACTGTTAACATTTGTGGTCTACAGACAGAATCTGCAGTATTGTCCTGGTTCTGCAATGGTACTCTCCAATTTAGCAGTCCTGCTAAAACCAGGCCACTGCTTGCTCCCCCTCCTCCAAGTGGAAGCACAAAAGGCAAAAATCACAGGTTGAGATAAGAACACAACTGGAATCAACAATGAGGGAAGAAAAAAAACAGTAACAGCAACAATATCAATACAGAAGGTTTAAGACAAAGAATGATTTACATGGAAACCCTACAACAATAAACAAACACTGATCTGCTCTTCTTCACCACCTTTTCTCCTGACCAGTCTGAACACCTTCTCCTCAGAAGCAACAGTCCCTTACCCTTGCCCCCATTATGGGCATGAGGTGGTGACTGAATAATATCGGGGTCCTGGCCACTCCTGGCTACTGCAAAAAATTAACCATGTCCTGACCAAGACCAGGTCAAATATTCACTAATCATTTTATTTTCTTAATAATTAAAATAAGAATAAGGAAAGGATATGCATAAGGTGAAGGATTTTAGTGGTTGAAATTTTATGTGACAATGGAAAAATGTTTGAAACAGTCAATTTATTTGTGGCAATCCTTTGAAATTCCCACTATGTAGTTGTTTAATTAATATAGACCATTGCTTCTAATTGTACTAAAATTAAACCATTTCTTCTTTTATTATTGGTACCATAGATGTTGGTCTCATTTATGCAGGGTTTTTTAAAATATTTTTAATATATTTAATTTCTTTTCTATTATTGCAAAAAACTCCCCATTTGTCTTCCCAGTCATGTCTGCTAATTATGGAAGAAAACATAACCAACCTTTTCTTTACGTAGTGATCTGGAAAACCAGGTCTCATTCACAGAATACATTTTGGCAACAGTGAAGTTTCAAAATACTGATGTCAAAACCAAAATATTTTCATTTTATTGTGAATAATCTAGCACACTTCCTTTTACCTAAAATTAATTATTAAATAATAGAAAAAATGTTACTCAATATTTTACAAGAACAAGGATGATCTCAAATGCGTCTGCGGAGCAAGACTCACTTCACACTAAGTGATCCAAAGCTAGGTGATATAACACATATAGAAGGTATTTTATTCAGTAGCATAAAGCTGATAGCCAAAAATTTTGATATAAGAAAAAAGTGTTATCAAATACAGGGAAAGAATAGACAGATATGGATACCAAATGCTTTCTCAGTTCATCCACTTCCCACCAGATAATGAATGCAACCATCAGAGTTTAACAGCTTATTTAATTAAATACTGATGATGAACCCAAATGTAAGGTGAGAACAGTACAAATTATTTGGGAAAAATGCAAAAGTTTATAGGTAAAATAAACTTCCCAATGATTTCTTAAGCATCCTTTTCCACTGCATAGCCAAAAAAATAAACTAAGAGTTCAGCGAAATAATTCTTGATTACCAGTGGTATAAATTATTTTCCAGCTGACAAAAGGTGGACTTACACTGTAAAAGTGAAAGGTCAAATTTCCTGTGAAGAAATGTCATTCATGCACTAGAAGGACATCCTAAAATGGAAAGAAAAAAGTTTCTTTTCATTCACTTCTCATACTGTAACAAGTCATATAGTATCTCATGGACAAATCCAGCTCGTGTACTGAGAGATGCCTTGGGACATAATGTCAGTAAAGGTTAAAAAGACAGAAAACTTGGTTTTTACAGATGTGTTTTCCTTGAGTCTTGCCATCCTCCTCACAGACCCTTTCTGCCACCAAAGTGATTTTCTTTGTTTCTAACATCCAAGAAAAAGATCTGAAACATGTAGCTGTACTTTTGTGCTGATAGTCTTGAATAACATTTGCTCATGATACTGCACCACATATATAACTGCACCATGGAGAATACCAGGAATCAATTCTGCACGTTTAACCAAAACTCAGTGGTGTTTCTTAGAGCCTGAGCTACATTAAAAAAAAAAAAAAAAAAAAAGAAAAAAAGAAAAAAAAGATTAAAAGATGGCTCCACTTATGCTGCTAGCTGTGGTCAACTGCAGTCACCACCCATGTGGTTAAATTGTGTGCTCCTTCAACATGAATATTGATATTTTCCCATGGGAGATTTCTATTTTCTTAAATATGGCAACACCAAATATTTTTGAGCGTATATTTTCAGAAAGAAAATGGCTGTCAAGACCATGAAAATGGTCTTCAAGGTGTCTTTTATTTACTTCTGATGTAGATAAGTCTTCTTTTAAAACTTATCACTGTTCTTTTTCCAAGCATTGTTCAAGTAATGCCTAGAAAATTTTTTAATTTTTTGACACACGTAATTTTTACTGTCTGGTTTTCTGATTCCTCAAGGACTAAAAGCAACATGGAAACAGTAAAGGAACATACAAACACACAGACACAGACACACACATATATATAATTTTCTACATTTTATTTATAAATATATGAATATGTTTTTATATGTATCTTTTAATAAATATGTAAAAATTATCTAAATTAAATACTTTTTATTAAATAATTTTAATAATGACACTGTGAAATGTAGATTTTTTTCACACTTCGTATTCAGCTAATGCAGAATGCTGAAAGCAATAGCACTACTGGTATGTTTAGAGTTTGCAGAACTAGAAGTCAGAGAGATAGAAGTACTTTCCCCACCTACCAGAGAAGTGGTTTTCTAAATTGGTCGAGTAATTTACAGCCTCAGATTTCTGATCTTTTTAAATAGTTTTGTTTGGCTTAGTTTGTTGTTTGGGTTTTTTGTTTGGTTGGGTTTGTCATAATATTACTGTAACATGTAAGAACAGACAATAATTATGAATTTCCTGTATTGTATATATTTGTAAGTCTTCATTATTATTTGCACAGCATTGTTCCACATTTCTATTTTTTTTCTTTCTGTTTCACCTCTTTAATTTTCATTTTTAATGCTATGTATTTCATTACTTCCAGCAGCAGTAATTTCTCACATGCATTTTGACAAGCTGCTAACTATAATCTAGAAGTTATAGCAAAGAAATATCAATAAATAAATGAGAATAAATTAGTTTATTTAAAAGCAAGAAAAATATTTGTATATTAAAATAAATTTGTTTTCTAGTTTCTACAGAAAATGAAATTTATTGATTTCTTTAAGAATCCCAGATAATCAGAAAAATACTTTCTTGTACTCACTCCTTAATATGTTCATGGCAACAGTGCCCTAAAGCTCCAACCAAAAAAAAAAAAAAAACCAAAAAACAAGAAAACCCAAAAAAAACCACTTTGCTGGGCTAGATAGAAATATATAAGAAAACATAGATTTATCCTTCAAAAGATCAGATTTAGGCCAGATATTGCAAATTTTTATGAAATCCTGTGATGTTATATTTGCATTAGATCTCACTCAGTTAGCAAGAGCATTAGGCTTGGTAATAAAAATAATACTTGGAAAACTGTGTCAATATGGGTACTCTTCAAGGTGCAGATAAACAGTCACATTATATCATTGCAGATACTCTACATACTTGTCATAAACTGCAAAAAACGGAAACTAGTATTTAACTTATTTGCTTTGAAAACAAGACCATAACAATAAAGAATGTGCAGTTTTAAATGAACTCAATGATTCTGAAATAACATTGGGCTTAGTACAAGAAACAATATTGTGCTTTTTGCTTGTTTGAGTCATCTTTTGGTTTTAAACACAGATTAAATTCCAAATATAGCTTCAGCTGTTGTTACAGCTTGACAGTTTTTTGGAAGCAAACTTAGAAGAGGAAATCTTAAATGTCTGTTGAATCACAATTTCTAATAAGTTTCTAAGGGAAAGTTATGGAAACATTCAAACAGGGCATGATATAGATACTGATAAAAAAAAAAAAAAATAATTAAAAAAATTCAACTCCCCACAAAATTTCCAGAATGACTGCTTGAAGTTGATTCAGTAAGAGAGTATTTTAGAGTCTAAATTCAAGTTAGAGGATTGTGGAAGAAGAGAGATTTTTAGAGATAAGAATTCTTCATCTCCATGTGTATTGTAGTTTGACACTGGCCAGATGCCAGGCACCTACAAAAGCTGCTCACTCACCCTCAACTGGACAGAGAAGAGGAAATATAAGAAAGGGTTCAGGAACTGAGATAAGGACTGGGTGAAACCACTCATCAATTACCATCAAGGGCAAAACAGGCTCAACTTAGAGATAATTGAAAGTGTTACTAACTAGACCAGAGTAGGAAAATGAGAAGTAAAATTAATTCTTAAAACACCTTTTTACTCCCCTCCCAACCCCCAAGCCCTCTCTCCTTCCCACTGATAGTGGAGGGACACAGGGAATGGGAGTTTGGGTCAGTTTATCACAGTGGCTTTTCTCACTGCTCAGGGAGAGGAATTACCCTGCTGCACTGTGGGGTCCCTCCCACGGGAGACAGTTCTCCATTAACTTTTTTAACATGGATCCATCTCACAAGCATCAGTCCTCCCAAAGGAGGACTTTGCAATGCTGCAAAGTGAGTCCATCCCACAGACAACAGACCCCTCAAACTGCTGTGGCATGGGTCACTCTCTCATGGGGTGCAGTCCTCCAAGGACAGGCTGCTCCAGCCTGGAAGCAGGGCCCTCTCTCTCCACTCAATCTCCCACTGGATCACAGCCTTCTCAAGGCATCCACCCACTCCAGAACCTCCCCCATGTGCTGCAGGTGGATCTGTGCATCCCCCATGGATTCCCACAGGCTGTGGGTGGATCTGTGCATCCCCTAGGGATCCCCACGGCTGCAGGGGCACAGCTGCTTCACCATGGTCTCACCACGACCTGAAGAGGAACCTCAGCTCTGGCACCTGGAGCACCTCCTGCCCCTCCTTCTCCACCGACCCTGGTGTCACCATGTGGTTTTCTTTCACATGTTCTCACTCCACACTTCTCTAGCTGGAAAATTACAACTGTGCCACAAACTTTGTTTTGATTTCTTCTTAAATATGTTGTGACAGAGGCATTACCACCATCTTATATTGGCCCAGCCTTGGCCAGTGGCACATCCATCTTCAGAGCCATCAGGGATTGGCTCTGCCAGACATGGTGGAAGCTTCTTGTAGCTTCTCACAGAAGCCACCTCTGTGGCTGCCTCACTAGGAGGACCACAAAAACCAGGCCCTACAAAACCAATACAAAACACCTTAGCTTAGCTTCCAGGACGATCTCTCCTATTGTCTTCCCAGGCACAACAGTGAGACTCACAGGTCAGTAGTTCCCAGGGTCCTTCTTTCTATCCTTTTAAAAGATGGATACAATGTTTCCCTTTTCCAGTCACCTTGGCCTGCACCTGGTTGCCATGACTTTTCACATATCACATGAGCCAATTCCATCAGGACTCTGAGGTGTATTTCACTGAGTCCCATTGTCTAAAGTACCTTCAGGCTCCTCAGGTGGTCATGAGCCTGATATTAGAGCGTGAAGATCTTTGTTTCCCCAGTCCCAATCCTACTGCCCACCCCCTTGAGAGTTATGTGAAAGCAATCTCTCAAGGTATGCAGAAATAATGCATTGAGGGAATGTCATCTGGACAATGGAATATGGGAAAAACCCTAGTACCTTATAAACTTTGGAAAGAATCATTTGAGAACCAATTTGAGACTTAAAATGTAATTGTTTGAGATTCATTTATCCTTGTCATAGTTCTGCCACTACTAGGGAAGTACTTGCCAAAGCGTCGAGCTTTTGTCAAGAGGATATGGACTTCTGTCTGTTGGAAACTGTCTAATTTTTATTTCAATAGAAGGACAAGCTTTGAGAACATACACTGAAAAATCACTATAAAGAGTCAGAAACTGCCTAAGTTTACTTAGGGATAGTAAGAAATGCTGACAAAAAGGTGATAAAAGCATGTCTTTAGTCACTTTGCTGTAATCTTCAGAAGAAATAGGTCACTGACATAATTCACAGTCTTTGCAGTCAGCCAGTGATAGGATCCATTCCCATCTTTAAACTGTCTCTTCAGTGGTTGCCACAACTGTTCAGACTACAGGGGAGTTTGGATTATTTTTTATCTTTTCCATAACTTGATATGATCTCATCTTCTACCTCACAAATATAGTGAATGCTTTCAATAGCCCAAGAATACCTTCAGACATCAACATAGTGCACAGTTGTACAGGATGGCACATGGAAAATTATGTTTGTTTAACCTTTCCCATGTGGTCTGGAAAACAGCTTTTCTGCTGTGAAGAGAGGTATGATAACTTGTGTAACAACTTCTGTGAATGACATTTCCAAGTAGCAGCTGGAATTGCTCACCCTGCTTTTCATGAGAAAGTTTCTTCTACATTAGTCCAGTTCTACACCTTCTAAGCAAAAGAAAGCTTCCCCTTCAAACAAATTGAAGAAACTTAAGTTTCTCAAAAATTCTTTGAAGTCTTTGGCTTTACATGAGCTCAGTACTTCCCCTAACTGTCCTTCTCCCCTTCTCTTTGCATACCAGTGAAGAAATACATTAATGGCTTCATAACACAATGTTAAGAAACTCACCTGCAAGTGAATATGGATGCTTTATTCCTTCCTGAAGTGAATACTTAAACATCTGATGATATATATGTACTGAGTTAATGACTAAAATCCACATGTCCCTATTTCAGAGTGAGGTGCCTAATTATAATGCTATATAGTGTCTTCTTTTGCTTGTTAAATGAATATTGAATTAGCTTTTCTTCTGAATGAATAAAAGTAAGCACTTTTCCCACTCTCCCACTGCTTTGGGACATTAGTTTATAATTTAGAATATATATCTGGCAAAAAGAGGATTTCTTTAGGCAGAAGATCATCTGTTTCTCCAGATGCTTTCTACCCACTGAACTATTAGATTAAAGAAGAAGTGCAGAGAGGTGGAAATAAGACATTTTACATTCCTGCATTTCTTTGCTGAGTTCCATCTGATAGTGTTTCCTGAGAAAGCCTATGAGATCAACTTTTGGAAGTAAAAATAGCAAAACAATGCTTGAATCTGATCAGACTTAAGCAGACTTTGATATTTCAAGTCTCTTCTAACAGTCAAAATGGTGAGATAAATGTTGGGTGGGATAGAAAATGGACTGAAAATTGATGGGACCTTTATGACTTGTTTAATATTCAATTGCCACACAGCTGACAGAGAGCACAGTACTGGGACTAGCATAGTTTTAGTTTATTAATTATCCTGGAAGGTGGGACAGAATGCAGTCTCATTAGGTCTCATTAGGTTCATGGATGGCACCAAACTGGGGAGGAGCTGTCAGTGTCCAGGTCACTGAAACATAAATTATTCTATATTCTGATTCTATAAGTCCAGAAAACAATAGATGATGATATAGTGAAGAGTCTTAAGGTAAGGTCTGACACAACTGACTTGCCACTTGCCAATGGCTGCATGTAGAAATCCTGGTACCAATTACAAAGGAATAAAATAATTTTCACTAATTTATACGAAAATACCACATTTACTCTGATTAATATAAATACAGCACTCTCATAGTAACAAAAAGAATTAACTGAATTAAGTTTATTTCTATTATTTGATGATATGTCCTACAGATCTAAGTAAATGTGACATTTCTCAAAAAAATAGGCTTGCAAAGTAAATAGTCTCTTTTAGCCTGTTTGTATGTTTGTATGTCCAAATAAAATATTAGCTATTTTCATTTAAATTGTCACATGAATTACTTCCAATTTCAGTAGGTGAAAAATCACAATGCATTTGTTCTGCTCCAGAAATGTGAATTTTCAGTTTGCCATGTGGAGAAATTGTAAGGTGTCTAGAAAACTCCTTACTGAAGAGCTTGAAAGTAAGAAGTGTTCCATTTTATTCGTCTAACATTACAATTTTAAATAATCATAAAGCAGATCAACTTTCCAAACTGAATTTTAACTTTTAGGTTTTTCCATGTCAAGGAACAATTGTGAAATAGATTCAATGTAAACAATTGTGAAATAGATTCATTGATAGGTAGAACTAGATATTAATCATGCTGAAGTTCCAAACTTTAAAGAATTTCCCTCTTTAGAAGCTCTAACACAGTATTTTAGAATTTTTTTTTAAAAAAATAAACATATGTCATAAGTTTCTATGACATATGAAATGTAGCCTATGTGGTTACTTTGCTTATTTGAATTTTTAGTTTAGGTCTGTGGATTTACTACAGTATCATTAAACAGAGAAAAATCACTAAACAGATGTTCTTTGCAAAATACGTGGGAAAAATGTTAGCAATTCAGAAACACCTAAAGGCAGCTAATAATCCAAGCATTTTTAACATCAGTGAATAATTCCATATCTGATTAAATGCAGCAGGGGCACCTCTATCAGATTTTCACTGTAATTCTCAGTGTGTAATTTCAAACATAACAAATTAGCTAAAACAAAAACATTCTGATGAGCAGAAATAATTTATAAATTAGAGGCTTTCTCCACTTTATCTTTGCAATTCAGATAAATTGCTATGTAAAACTGTGCCGCTGGGATGTTATGCATCCATCTGACAGTACATGGGTTACAGAACAGTAACCCTTATGAAGAAAATCACAGAAATTAAACCTTTGGTATGTCAACAGAAATCAAAAATCTACTTAAAATATAAGCATTTTTTAATTTCAGGGACCTAATCAGTATTATTGTTGTTGCTTTTGCAAGAGACAGAAGCAGCTACTGCACTTCTATCTTACTGTGTTAGTGAAGTTGGTTAATAAATCAAATATATTCTTTGGGATTTTTTCTGGAATGCTAGAGATGAAAAAAGCTGTTGGGCCACTTGTGATGTGTTCATTAATTTGCCCTAAGATCCATGAAAATGGAAATTCTTTCATAAAATCAGCTGAAAAAACCAAACATAGATATTGCTTGCTTTCTATAGCTATTATAATACGGGAACCAATGAACACTAAGAGCTAAAATAAAAAGCAATTTTCTTCATATCTAAAATAAAATCAAACAAGACCCACTACTTCACAAATGCCAAATTATTTTTAATTTTCTCTCCATACCTAGGAGACCAACTACAAAACATCACACCCCCTTTGCTGTCTGTACTTGGAGAAATCTAGTGGCCCAGAATCTTTACAAGAAATATCTTTCTCACCACTTAGATCATCCAGATAAGATTTTAAATTTTCTATCAATTTAATTCAAAATTCGGAGCCTTTTGAAATTCTATACTGTCGGAGTCCAGAAATATGACAAATTTCTCTTTTCATGTTTGAGAGATTTTAGAATCTCTGACAAACAGTGTTTTTAACCTTTGTTCATGGAAAAAGGGCTTTTAAGCTCTGAAATGAAGCAGGGTATTTAAGATTGTGTATTAAATAGTAGAATAGTGCATAGTTTTATCACAGGGTGAGAATTTTAGATATATGGGGTTTTTATGATGGTAAGCAAGTGATGACAAGATGGAGGAAGCACATGGCTTTTGGGTTTCTTCCTTCTTCTTCCTTGCCTCCATGTTCTGCAGTGAGGTGGCACATTATAGTTGGCTTAGAATAGAATCTAACCTTCTAACATAGATAATAGCTATTGGTGAAGAATTATAAATACTGGTTATGTAGAATGTAGTATAAATATCCACGCCACCCTGAGGGTGGGAGCATTTAGACATTAGACATTAGAACATTAGGCTTTTAGTATTTCGTAGTGAGTAGTTGAGCATTTGTACATTTTGTAGTTAGCTTTGGTATTTGAAATGGTAAGAGAAAATAAATTATGAAGAGAAAAGCCTCACGCTCGCCTCTCCTTCAAGATCTCTGGCTGGTGAAAATGAAACTGTGTACATTCTCAGAAGAAGAGATAAACAGCCGGCCGGTACAGAAAAACAGAAAACAGAAAAAAAAATAGATTTATCTAATCCCGAGACTATACCTGACAGGAATGTGGTTTGTTTTTTTGTTTTTTTTGTTTTTTTTTTCTTTTAAGAAATTCTGCAATGTGTTACTGGAAACATCAGCTGTAAGATGCTTCTGTACCAGTAAGCATGACAATAGTACTGATTCTATTTCTGGGCATTCTTATTGTTCTGAAATAAATACAGATAGAACACCATTGGTATTGGAAGAGAATTAACATCTTGTATATATAAAAATCACATTAACAGACTTCCTTAAAATTTCTGAGACAATATTCTCAGGAAAATTTTTTCTCCTACATTTTTCCTGTGTGTATGTGTATATATACCTGTAAAAACTTAAGGCTATTCTATTGACTTCAGTTTCTCAGTATAGGCATCATTATAAGTATTTTTTGTGTTTGACTATAACACATCAGCACCTAGATATACTTAAAACATAAGGCATATTTTCTGCAGTTCTTGTGTTAGCATGGTCAGAAGACATCTTAGTACATGAAAGGTATTAGCTACATTTACTTTGCTGGTAATATTCAGAATTATATTTTCATTTACTGATTTCTGTTTTTAAGTTACCAGGACAGAAACTAAAAAATGTATGTGTTCTGTTCTACATGAGCAAGCAGACATATAACATACTAGACTAGGCACTACAAGCTGTTTGATTTATATATGCAAATCTCAAATATAAAATGCTAAAAGCAGTCTGCTTTTGTTTTGATACATTTAGTGATTCATACCAGTGAAACATAAGACACAAGTGCTAAGACCATTTTAAAATTTCACCCATAAAGTCATATATTCTTCTAAAATAAACTACTCTCTGATAGGATCATCCCATTGGACAGCACAATATTTATTTTACCTAGTGTACAAATCATTTTAACATTCACAGTTGTTAAGCTTGACTGAATTTGAATATTGCTCGAGGTTCATGGTCTGTTCAAGACAGAATGTGTAATGATCAGACAAACGACTCTCCAAAACAAAACTGAAAATCCAGAAAAACTGAAAAGCAGAGACTAGAAAATAAATTAGCAACCAAAGAGAAAGATAATGAAAGGAAAATGTAAGGACAACGGCAATTCTAAAGAGATTACCTCATTCCTCTGAAAGACTGATCAAGTACCAACAAACATGGGGAGTGTCGTGGTTTGAATGACACGGGTCTGCTAAGGAAGGCAGGAGCCTCCCTTGGAATGGAGAATTTAAACCCCCTTCCTCTGAATTATTATAACTCTGAAATTAAGGGACTCTCAGGCAAAGATATGGCAATAGGAATAACAGGTTTTTATTAGGGAAACTAAAATAAACAATAAAACCAAAACACATGCAGTATTACAAAGGAGAAAAAGAAAAGAAACAAACAAACAAAACCCACTGACAGAGTCAGGATACAACCTGACACCCTGTGGGTCAGGGTGTTGGTGGCAGTCCCATTCAATGGTGGCTGCAGTCCCAGTGGCAGATGTGGCTCTGTTGAAGTGATGCTCCTGTAGAAAGAGTGGAGTTTTTCACTGAAGGTCCAATGGTGATAGATGGGCCTGGTCTTCCTCTGAGAATCCAGTGGAAAAGGCTGCCTTGGTGTTCCAACTCCCAGATTTTTATCCAGGTAGGAATGTTTGGCCCCTCCCCCTGGATGGAGCATTTCCCAATGGGATGATGTAATTCTATCAGTGAGACTCAATGGCCCATTAGCAGAAGACCTCTCCCTGGAGGAAGGCTGGGTTGTGGAAGAGATAAGAAAACTGCCCCAGCAGGTTTATTGACAGTTGGCCATTGACAGACAATTACATCCCCAACCCCAGTTTCAACAGATGGTGATCGAATACACAGTTTAGGTTACATTTTGCACTGCAACCCATGACAGGGAGGTAGAATAGTCTCAGGAGTGTAGTAATGGTTCTGGACCTTTGGTAGCTTTGAGCTACTGAAAAACAATCACAACAGAAGAATATCAGCCTTAATCTCACTACAGATACAATTTTATGTTCAATAAATATTTGTAAGTTTTATCATACAGAGTGTAAGCAGATTTACTTGCTTACAAACCTTTATGTGGTACTTCCTGACCTCACAAATTAAGTGGTTTGATTGTTTTTTAATTACGCATCTCTATTGAATTTCAGAAGAGTGTTAGTAGTTCATAACACCCACATTAAAAGATTGAAAGAGCTGGCTTCACCTTTATCATCAACTAGATTTTTAAGTAGATGTGATCTTACCTGCTGTGCTTTGGGATTAACTGAATTTAATGTTCTGACATGTTTTACTGTACCATTCTCCATAGAAATCACTAGATGGGGAACTGCCCTGCTTAGAGGCCTTGAACAAATTTAGGGGTAAAGCAATCATCAACCTATTCAATCTCATCCAGATGGATTCAACTTCAAACATAGCCATGACATAGTTTAAGGGCCCCAGGAACCTTGCAGATGTAACCTTAACTGCAAAGAATATTTTGAAGATAGAAAGTGGATAATCACAAGATAAGAAAGTGTAGGAATACTGAAGTGGGACACGTTGTTATGCCCAAAGGATGGTGTCAAATAAATTTGCTATTATACGCCTTACTTTCATTTCTTTTTAGTCTCATTATATATATTATATATTATATGTATTATTATATAATATATTATATAATATATAATGTATTAATGTAATGTAATAATGTAATAATATGTAATATTATATAATATATTTATAAAATATATAATATTATAAAATATTATATATTTTACCTTAGTAACAAGATACACCTCAAAATTATGTATTGTTCTAAACTTTAGAAGACATTAGTGTTCATCAGCCAGGACTTTGAGGCCCATACATTTCCAAGGTTTTGCATTATTTAATTCCCCATCAAAATGCTGAGGTTAAGGAAAAAAAACCCCACAGGCTATTTCAATATCAATTTTAAAACTGATGGAAAGAATAGAGTATTATTTCCCATCACTATAGACATACAAATACACACGCAATCATGACAACTCTCTTCTCAGAGTAAGGAGGAAAAGAAGGGATGTTCTTTGTGTGACCTCGATATATATATCATTCCAAAGGTGACCAGGGATTGGAGGGTGAAGTTGCCACCCCTCTAACCCTACAGGTTAAACTAAAAGTCCATCAAGTCTCGTTTCCTCTAGAGTGGAATGCAAAAACAAACGTTTACATGAAAGTTCATGAGAAACTCCACTACAAGAATGTAAGCATCAGAAGGCTAAGAAACAACATGCAAAACAGGGCGACAATTTCCCAGCTCCAACTACTTTACAGAGGTCAGCATCTGCTCGTTCAAATGATACTAGAGTCTGGCACAACTCCGTCACAGAAAAGTTGTATTGGCAGTGCCTATATCATGCTAGTCTTGACAATAGAAAAGTTAGCAAGGTCGGAACGTCACAGTTACTGACAAATATTAATCAAGTAATACCTCTCTTGACTGCTACTAACTAAGGGCAAGGTAAATCTAGGAGTTTCTGCTAAATGTGCTTGAATGGACTTTTTTGCTTTAGAAGGAGGGTTTTCAGGTGCACTTCACTGTTTTAGCCACTTAGCAGTCCAGACAGATGTGCAATTGTGCTAAAGAAAAAAAAGGATATATCTTGTTCTCGAAATGCTTTCTCCACCTTCTTCCTGAGGAACCAAGCAAAGTAGCAACTACACACATACCTCATAATTCCAGCTTGTCAGAAGCCTAAGCAACTGAAGGTTTTTAGAGATATTTTTCCTCACATTATCATGGACAATCTGATTACAGGCAAGTCAACAACTATTGATATTTTAACACATGCGAGCTAGCAATAATGACCGTGCTATGCATAACTTAATAAATCATTATATTTCCCTTGAAATGGTTCTTCCAATAATATTTTTGAGAACCTGAAGTAATACAAATTTATATCAGGTTTAGTCTTTGTTTATAGAGCCAAAGGAAACTTTTTTTTTATATTAGTTCTTGCATAAATATTAGAAAACCTGCATATTTCAGTAATTCCCTCTAGTGTTATTCAAGTTTGCAAAATTATCTAATGATAATACACATCATAGTTATTTGCTGCTACTTTTCTCCTCCCTCAGAATGGTCTCCCCTTTAGTGTTTACTACAATCAATTTGGCCCGTTCTTCAGGTGTTTCAGTGATGTCAAGTTATACTTTAAGTTTTTTCCAACAGTCAGTAATTGCTGGGAGAGGAAAAGTTGTTATGAAGACTTTCAAGAGGGAGAAAATGGTGATTCACAGCAACTTATGTTAGTCCCGTTTTTCTTATTATATGTATCTTTCCTAATAGAAATTAAAAATGCTCCAAATTTGCAAATTTGTTTTTCTGTCTTAGTGATAATATTCAATTTTGAGTCTCTATTCAACACTGTCCTTTTATCACCTCTGTTGTGCTAGGGACCAACAAGCCATCAAAAAGGTAATGGACTATGCAACCTACATATAACTTCAAGCAGCCTACCCACTACAATATGATCTTCACTGGATATAAATCAGCTGTCTTGAAAAATCCTATGCAATTTGTAGCAGCTAAGGTTATGGTCCTTGGTTTTCATTATGCTTGCAAAGAAGATTGCAAACTTAGTGTTACATATCAGCCTATAGGTTGAAGTATAGTATCAAAATTTAACATATTACCCTGGAAAATTTACCTTCTAGAATGGTAAGACAGACCATGGAAGGGAAAGCAAAGACAAATCCCCATAATCAAATAATGGCGGTAAGCCTACTTCACTGATTCACACAATATATCTGTTAAATAACATTCATTCCTAATAAAAAATATTGCATATAAAGCAAATTTCTGGTTAATGTAACTGTCTATGCCTTTTCTATGTATTTGAAATTACAGATTTAAATATATTTATATTCCTTTGGAACTACATATATTAAGGAAAAAATATTCTTTAATGTGAAAAATTGCAGATTGCCGGAGTATATAACCCCAAATATTCTGAGCCATCAATAATTAATAGTCATTCATAATCATTGTAGCAGAGCATTCATTTAATGACACATTTCATGAAAGGCAGGATTTAACTGTGACTGTAAGTGTTAGTATAGGGTTAAAAATGTTCTGAAAATCATGGGAAAAATCAAATGAAGATCTGAGGGAGGTGGGAAAGGAATGTTATGCTTTGTTTTTGACAGGACATGTGAAAATGCACCTGTGATTAGTGCACCTGTGATTATTGTAGTAGCTCATATAATAGAACAATATGAGTATGATTAATATTGCTTAAACAAATATGTAGTTATATAACTGAATAGTATAAACATGTGCATTTTGAACAAAGCCAATGGAGCTAGATTTGGGTTTGTACCCCTAGCACCCTGGCCACCTTTAATAAAAGCACCTCACATATAATCCCTCTGTGATTATGTGTGTCTGTACGCTAACATAAACACACTGAGGAGAGAAGAAACAAACATTACAGCAAACTAAACTCCTAAATATCTAGAATTCTATTATTCATATACATCAAAACTCATGTCATGCTTATTATAATTAGACTAAAATCCTCACTTAGTCATAAATTCTGAGCAGATAAGGAACCAACAGGATTTGAACTCTTAAAGCATTAGCCACAGATATAAGCAAACACCATTTTGCAGTGTGCAGGCTGCTTTTAACTGTAATGTCTCAGTAAAACCTATTACATTTTTTAACATGTGCAGAGGGTTTGAAAACCTTTCACAGAAGGTTGATTTAAAAAAAAAAATCTGAACATCAGATTATAAAAAGACAGGACCGATGAGTAATTTCAGCTTGCAGTCATCATCAAAACTTTACAAAGTTAGACGGAAAGAAAGATCAAGAGAATATCTGAATATTAGATAATATTAGAGAAGAAATTTCTTTGGATTCCTATGAAGCCAAATTCAAGGTCCAGAACTTGATCAGGGCAATTCCAAACAGACAGAACAGAGAATGGATTAAGACCAGCCCTGAGGACAAGGACTTCTGTGGAAGGAGTAGTGAATGAGAAGCTCAAAATATGCAATGTGCACTTGCAGCCCAGAGAGTCAACCTGTCCTGGGCTGCATCAAAAGTGGCATAGCAGAGGGATGTGATTCCTTCCCTCTAACTTGCTCTCATGACAGCCCAGCTGGAGTACTTTGTTCAGCTATAGGACCCCCAAAATTGGAAGGACATGAGCCTGTAGGGTAGATCCCAGAGGCGGGACAAGAAGATGGTTGGAGGGCTGGAGCACCTATGAAGGCAGACTGAGAGCTGGGATTGTTCAGACTGAAGCTACCTTGTGGCAGCCTTCCATTACCTAAACTGGACTCACAAAAAAGCAGGAGAGGTATTTTTTGTTATGTTATGATAGGACAAGAGGGTATGGCTGTAAACTGAAAAAAGGTAGGTTTAGATCAGATATTGGGAAGAAATCTTTTACTGTGCAGGTGGTGAGGCACTGGAACAGACTGGCCCAAGAAGCTGTGGATGTTCTATTCCTGGAAATGTTCCAGGACAGATTGAATAGGGCTATGACTCACTTGACCTAGTAAAATATGTCCTTTCCTAGGGCAGGCAGGTTGGGACTAGATAATTTTTAAGGTCCCTGCCAACCCACACCATTCTATAGTTCTGTAAAATAATGTTCCCCAGTATGAACATTTATCATCTATAAAATATACTTCTATTCATTACTTAACAACTAAAAAGAGGAAGTATTCATTAAATGGAAGTTACTCAGGCAAAGAGCAAGTACAAACACTACCATGTGAATGCAGATGCAGTCTGTAGAGTAACATTTTTTCTCAACAGCAGATATTTCTTCTGCGATAGATGTCTTTTTTTCTATGGAACACCTGTTACATATTTCTATGTGTCCCCAAGACAGCAATTTAGAATATATTTATTGCTTATATAGAGCTTGCCTATCAAGTAGTAGAAATTTCATAAATATATTTATTCAGCTTTTCTTTAAAAATATCTGATATAGTTTTCACGTAGCTTGTTCGGCCACAAGTCAGTATAGTACAAGTGCCACAACAGTGCTGTAATACAGCTTTCTGGGATTGCCTCATTTGCTGCTTGTAATATTGTGTTACCATACTTATACTGACTGCTGTACCTGAGAGATCTCATTTATGTCTGGTTCTGTCCATAGAATATACATTATATCAATTTCTATGTGGACAGTACCCTCAGAGATACATCTTAATTGAGGCAGGGTACAATGTATGCTGAACTTAAGTATTCACAGTCACCTATTCCCCCAGTAACATTGCAGTGTAGTTCTAAAGAGCAATTTATTAAAGCCTTTGGGAAGAAAAAATATAGGCAAGTTAATATCCCACAAACCCATTCCTGTGACCCAGCCTTGTGCAAGTTAACTGTCCCTTGGGGATTAGGAATTATTCTTCATGCATTCAACTCACTTTTGATACCATGTTTTTCAGTAGAAATCCCTTCTTTTATATCTTTAAATAACTTCCCTCCTAAAAGAGAAATAAGATATATGCTTTAAAAAACTATGACTATAACCCAGACATCTCCACATGATAGTGTAATGTAATTTGAAATGTAAATAGAGGGAAAAAAATGCACATCTTGCATTCATCAATAAACGTTACTATACAGAACAGTTTGTATATACAATAATTATGCTAGCTTGACAAGAAAGACATCTTTCTTGAAAAGTGATTAAGTGAGGACATTTAATGAAAAGGTACTGAAACAATTTCTATAATTCCATTATTCCTAGTAAGAACATGTACTGTATACTTACTTTCCACAGTGAGCTTGTCTCCACTATGTTGTACATTGAAAGTTTCAAAAGGTCAGTCTATGTTCATGTTCATTTGTCTTCATTCTCATTTACTTCTTTGCTTTATGTTCTGCAAAAAGAGTCTGCAAATGTTTTCCTTATTTATTTGCTTAACATCATCAGTTCCACAAAGAAAAAGTCAAGTGGCAAGATAGTAGATAAACAAAGATGATTCAAGCAGAACATTATCTAAGACTGGTAAAATACAAGTCTATGTTTAGGTAATAGAAGCCCTAAAAATGGTATTCAGCTGGTGTAATGTCTAGAAAAACTAAAGAAATAGAGGGTTATAGCTATTCTGCAACAGCTTCTCTCCACACCACTCCATTTTTATACTTTTCCCCTGTTCCAATGTGGGTCCTTCATGGGTAGAGGTTCTGACAGGATCCTGCTCTGGGTCTCCATGCATTGCATCTTTCTCCAGTCTGCTCTGGTGTGCAGTCCTTTGTGGGTTGCAAATGGATGTCTGCTTCACCATGGTCCTCCATGGCTGTAGGGCAACAACTTCCTTCACCCTGGTCCTCTCCATGGTCTGCAGGGGAATCTTAGCCCTAAAGCCAGGAATGTCTCATCCCTCTTTTTCTCCTTCAACCTTGGTATTTAGAGAGTTGTTTCTCTCACATCTTTTTCATTGTCTCACAGCTGGTTTATTAAAAATATTGTCACAGAGGCACTGGAAGTATTGCTTGAGCTCAACTGTTTCCTGCAGTAGATTCCCTGGATCTGACTTTAACCAGATGGAACCAGCTGTACCTGATGAGGATGGGGCAGCCCCTCTCTTCTTTTCTCAGATGCCACCCCTGATCTGCTGCCACTATCAACACTTGGACACAGAAACCAAGCACAAAGGCAGGGAACAGAGACCACAGTTCAACAAAAGAATCTACAGAGGACAGTGCCCAGGCAGAAAGGAAAAGACCTGGTTGACAGCCAGCTGAACATGAGCCAGCTCTGTGCCCTGGTGGCCAAGAAGGCCAAGGGCATCCTGGCCTGTGTCAGGAATAGTGTGGCCAGCAGGAGCAAGGGGATCATTCTTCCCCTGTACTTGGCACTGGTGAGGCTAAACCTTGAGAGCTGTGTCCAACTCTGGCCCCTCAGTTTGGGAAGGACATTGAGATGCTGGAGTGGGTCCAGAGGAGGCAGCGAGGCTGGTGAGGGGCTGGGAACACAATCCCTGTGAGGAATGGCTGAGGGAGCTGGGGGTGTTTAGCCTGGAGAAATGGAGACTCAGGGGTGACCTTATCACTCTTTACAACTCCCTGAGAGGTGATGCAGTCAGGTTTGGTCTTTTTCTCGCACAGCAACTGACAGAACCAGAGGATACAGTCTCAAGCTGAGCTGAGGGGTATATAGATTGGATACTAGGAAAAAGTTTTCATGGAAAAAATAATAAACTAGTGGAATTGTCTGCCCAGGGAGGTGGTGGAGTCACCATCCCTGGATGTGTTTAAAAAAAGATTGGATGTGGCACTTAGTGCCATAGTCTAGTTGAGGTATTAGGGATGGGTTGGACTTAATGATCCTGGAGGTCCCTTCCAACCTAGTCATTCTGTGATTCTGTGATTCTGCCTATTTCAGACGTGTCAGGCCTATGACAGAAATTTCCTTATTCCTATTATTTTGTTTTTAGGCTTAATTCCATGTTACCTAGAGAAGGGATGAACAGTAGTACGGTTATTCAACTTCTTTGATAAAATTCAGTTAGGGACTCTTCAGTAATGGCTGCAAAGCTCCAGAACTCTGTCACCAAGTCCTTTAAAGGGGCTTATGTTATTGTGGGTTTTTTACATACCCTGATTTAGATGCAAGGAAGAAATACTGACATATTCTCAAGAGATCAAAACTAGCAAACTTCAGAAAATCACAGAACTCTGGCAAAAGTTAAAAGAAATATTCAATCAACATCAAGCATTTCACAAAATATTAATTTAGCAAGCTGTAAGCCCATCCAATTTAGCTAATTCCAACCTATATGAATTTAAGTTACTCAAAATTCATGAAGGATGAATTAAGAGAAGAGATATAGAAAAGAACAAATATAGCTACCCTTCACATTTCAGCTGATGGAAAATCCAAGGGAAGGTAGACTCAAGACATGTGCTTGTACTGTCCTTCAGCTTAAGTACCCTTAGGCTTTCCTGGGCCCTTTCCCCAGGTGAGACTTCTGGTGTGGTGTCCAGTCAGGAGCTGGGTTAGAGGCTCCAGGGGCAGGTAAGGAGCATTGCCTGCCATGTGCAGGGCTTGGTGACCATTGAAGAGACTGGGATGCAGACCCCAGTGGATTGGGGTGTGAAGAGCAGGGCATCACCTCATCAGAGCAAGACCAAACCTGTCCTTTCCACTCACACATGTGCCTGAAGGGTTTAGAGCCCAAAATCTCCTCCAGTCTCTCACAATTCTAAATCACCAAAATTGTTTGAGCTTTAAAATATAGTATGTCTGAATTCAGGAGTGCACAATAAACATTATATATTTGTGAAATTTGTCTTTTGCAAGTCTTGCATTTCTGGTGATTTGGTATCAAAGCTAATTATCTCAGAAGAAGCATTTCAGCTCTCTGAATCTCATAGGAGTTGTAGCTGTTTAAACAAGGAAGATGTTGAGATATTTTTTAAATTTTACTTTTTCACACAAAGGTTTCCTTCCTTCCTTCCTTCCTGCCTTCCTGCCTGCCTTCCTGCCTGCCTGCCTGCCTGCCTTCCTGCCTGCCTGCCTTCCTGCCTTCCTGCCTTCCTTCCTGTCTTCCTGCCTTCCCTCCTGCCTTCCTTCCCTCCTGCCTTCCCTCCTTCCCTCCTTCCCTCCTGCCTTCTCTCCTTCCCTCCTTCCCTCCTGCCTTCCTGCCTTCCTTCCTTCCTGCCTTCCTTCCTTCCTGCCTTCTTTCCTTCCTGCCTGCCCGCCTGCCTGCCTGCCCGCCTGCCTTGAAAATGACTCAATGACTCTTTTCTTAGGCAATCCTTACCTGAAGTTCTTCTTCCTATGAACTGAAAGAATCCAGCACACAAATTAATTTCATACCTTCAACAGAAATAGAAAAGAAACTATGAGGACTGAGCAGGAGGCTGCAATGGTAATGTTCGATTGCACAGAGTTCAGACATGATTCTTTCTTTGTGCTAAGAACTTGACTGGGCAGTACAGAAAGAACACAAATGTTTCTTTTAGTTCAGTTCACAAAGCTGTAGTTATAAAGTAAGCATGCCTGATTTATATTTAATCAGCTGAATTTAGTTCTTTCAGTCAAGAGTCAATGATATGGCTGGAGATTTTAAATAAGCTTATGCTTGTTAAATAAAACTAAAGGATGTCTATTGATTGTCTGTAAGAATACCAAGATTTAACATACATTTCAGTCATACATAGAAATATTTATTATCCATTATAGTGGATGAGAGTCCAAACACACTTGACACACTTAGGCACATAAATTTTAGATTTGAGCAATTCAGATCAGTTGCCCTGGTAAAAGTTTTTCTCATTTGAGATTTTATCTGACAGCATCTACAGAAGACTGATGCTGTCCTGGATTGCCAGTTGAAAGTCCAGTACTTTCAAAAAAATAAATGCCTGCCTTTTGTTAAAATGGTCTGAATCTAAATAAGAATCAGAGACTTGAGTAAGTCAGTTGCTTAAATACAAACATAAATTGCCATTGTAACATCAGCAGAGTATTCAAGCCATCTAGATAGATATATGAAGATATATGTCAAATATGGTACAGGAAAAGATGAACACTAGGGAGATGCCTAAAATTTTTAACCTGCAGTTATAGACCAAATGAAATAACTTTTGAACATTTAAATAATGCCACAAGTCTGTGTTTGATAAACTGAACTTTCCCATGCAAAGCAATTGAACTCATTTAAAAATATACATTGTCACTTCAAATTCCACACTTAAGTAGCTGCACTGAAAAATATCTGTGTGTGCCAATGGGATCAGCCAGCTGAAGGAGATACTTTCAGACCCTTCACCAGTTGATTTCTTCAGGAGATGAGAAAGGCATCTTTACACAAAGGACAAATTACCTATTTTAGCAAACAATGCCACTTTAAAGTCTTCTACAAGTGACATACAACATCACTGAGGTGAGACTTTATCAGTAACTGCAGAATTTTCCAGTTAGATGTATGTCTATTATAGATAAGCTAAGCACTGTTTAAGTGAAATTTGATCAGCTGTTGTACATGTTGATGGAGAGTCTGAGTTCTCAAGTTGTTTTTCAGGCCATGATGTTGTTCCTTTGTTCTGCACTATCACCTGTTGAGGTGAGATTTGGATTTTCCTTTCCACTGCTTTCTTCTCCCCGGACTTCTACACAGTCATTCTTCTTAAGATCTCAGCTGTTATGCAGAACTCATTTCTATCTGGTCTGGAGCTGTATCACACATACCAAGTGCAGGTGACCCTGAATTCTGTCTTAATTACTCTGGCCTTCAATACTGCCTTAATCCAGTTAATCTTCTCCCTGCTTTAATACTATGACTAGCAAAAATTTAACACCATTGAAGACAATCAGCCTTCAGAAGAACTAGCTGCTAATTCAGGAAAGTGAATGGGACTTAATGGAATTTTGGCAAAAGGTTTATATCGCTGATATTAATACAGCATGATCTTAAATACTGGGAATAAAAGAGAATCCCATTATATCGGGGTGAAAACATTTAATCCTTAGGCTTCTCTTCTAAGTAATTTAAAAATTCTACTTTCTTTTGTAGTGTCTCATGTAAATTGCTCAAGAAGAACTACTGATATTCAGTCTTCTGAAAGATGCTTAGGAACTGTAAAGAACATTTATTTTCAACTATGATCTCTCTATTGACTCTGTAGTTTCATTCAGAGCTATTCCCTTTTTAGTGTATGATAAGATGTCAGCAATCCCATAGAGATGGTGAGTTTCAAAGTCTGTTAGTCCACAACAGCTAGTGTTGGGGCACTCAGTTTTACATACAGGCACTGGTGCAAAATAACAGAAGGAAGCACAAATGCTTCAGTCTTTTCTTTTGGACTGTATAGGAAACCTGCTCAATAACCTACACTGTACAAGCCACAACTCAGTGTTCTGTTCTAATTAAAAACCACAAAAAGGTAGAAAAAAGCAGGAATTAGACTGAAACATATGTTAATGTTCATCAAGGGCAATTCTCTTTTTAAAACCTCTTGCCAGCTTTCATCTCCTTACTCATTTTCTAATTAGGCATCTATCACAAAGAATAATGTTTGTAAATTTCCATGGTGCCAGGAAAGCTGCAGTGAAGATGACACAGAGAAATATATTGTCACATTATGCAAAAAGTCAGTAATCTTAGAAAATATCTTGGGGGAAGAAGCAAATTCAAAGAAAAGACACAAGTTAATATTCTCTCTCTCTCTGACCTGAAGACCATAGGAGCAGTAGAACAAAGAAGCCTGGGGAGCACTGAAAACAGGATCATATTTTTGTAGAAAGCCTTAATGGTTAAACTTTAAAAATATTAATTCTAAAGAGACTTGACTATTTACAAGGTAGTTTAAATAACAGAAATTTTTGATTTCAAATATGGTACCACCTAGTAAGAATCCCACAAGTACTCTTACTGCATTCTAAAGCATGATTTTGTACCGAATTTTGTAGCGTAATAATTACTTTTCTATTTTGAATGTTTCATGTTATTCTTTGATCCTGATGTTGTAAATTCCTGAAGTCAAAAACGGACAACTTATTTCTTTGATATCTTTGCCCACCTATAGAGAAACAAGCTGACATTTCCAGAAACCAACAGCCTGTATTTTCCAATCTAAAACATACAGCCAGAATATTATGTCTATGTGACTCAGTAAAGAGATCAGCATTTCATTTTGTAGCAGGTGCTGATTTATTGATTCAATTGATTGATCTGTACCTGTGCAGTGAAAGTAATATGAATGTCCTGCTACATTGTTATAGTTAATGAGATAGTTCATCTCCATCTGTTTAATGCACTTCGGAAACTGCAAACTGCAGGGCTGTGGAGCAGAATCACAAGAGACATAGAGATTAGAGGTGTTTGTATTATTGTTGAGGTTTTGTGCCATCTGAATTTTAGAGGTTTTTTTTTTTTATTCTTATTATTCATGAGTTTCACATCCCAATCAAGTACATGCTTCATATTTTAATATACTCTTGTATCTTTACTTCATAGTATGTTTGAACTGTATTAGTTTGCAAAGATATACACTGTTCATTTCATCTAGTCTATTTAGTCAATTTTAATTTGTATTAAACAGGTCTTTGGTAATGAGATTCTCTTCAACATGTCTTTCCATTTCCCTATAGTCCTGTAGTGCCTGACAGGGATATTTTTGGCAATTATGATTTAATTAAATATTCCCTAAAGAGTTGTTATATAAAGCAAAGTCATATAAGCAACTGACAGCCATTTCAAATCAATACTTTTAGAGACATAACTCCCACTATTGTCATCAAAGTCTTGGAAGAAGGCTTTGATTTAGCATGGATTATAATGTGGAGTGGAACGTTAAACTTCACTGTTGTTTTCAGAGTGTCCAGAAATGTAATTTATAGAACATATCAGAAGCTTCCTATTATCAATAAATATATGCCTAAAGAAAGTTTATCTTACAACTGTACTTGTGTTCAGTCCTACATTCTTATAGGATAGGAACAATAATATCTGCTTGTTGCTCAAACTACACCTACAAAAAATATTCTTAGTTGAAAATTGTCACATATTTTTTCACCAAAAATACATTTTTGGAGGATGAAAGAGAAAGTAGAAAAGAATGAGTATGAAATATCAGTCCTGTGTAAGAGCATGATAATCTAAAAGTGAAAAAACACATCTAAATTAAAAAAAAAAAATAAAATTAATATTAATGTTTGCTTGTTTGGTTTTTTTAACATGCTGAAGTTAACTCTAAGGAGTAGTCCCAAATGATGACTAGTCTTTGCTTTATTTCCAGTGAAAGTTGTCCTTTTACCTTGTCTCTTCCTATTTCCTATCCATTTTGTAATTTCAATTTCCTTATACTGATACACTTGCTTCTCAAAAAGACAAAA
Source organism: Certhia americana (assembly GCA_018697195.1). Classification (NCBI taxonomy): domain Eukaryota; kingdom Metazoa; phylum Chordata; class Aves; order Passeriformes; family Certhiidae; genus Certhia; species Certhia americana. The sequence continues at coordinate 136,987,118 of CM031858.1, read as the reverse complement.
ATAGTCTGAAACTCTAAAATGAAGAATACTGTATAAATTTCTCTTTAGTGTGTAAATACAAACAATATCAGCAAAAATAAATGGAGAAAAAACCTAACTGAAAAGAAAAAGGAAATATATTGTCTTAAATTGTGGGTGTATTTTCATATTATGCTAGGACTTTCTGCTAGGGAAAATTCTGCTTTGATTTAATATCAGCCTTTGACAATTCCCATTGTAAATCTTTCTCTATTTTTTTAAAATGTGGTCTTAATTTTAAAGACACTAAACTAGAAGTATCACCAGGATTAAAGGAAGTTCTCGAGAAAAAAAAAAATCTTTGCTGTTGAAGTCTAGAGAAACTTGCCTATCAGGCAATTGTCTAATTCCTTCTTAACACTCTTGTGTTATATACTATTGTGTTATTGGCAGATTCTGTGATTTAGTCTGTTGCGGCCAGTGTTTGTCTTAATTCGTTGTTGATGATTTTACTGGTAATGGTTTGTTCCATGTACCCCTGTGTTTTCCCCAAGTTGGTTTACCCCTATATTGTATCCTCCCTTGCCCTTACCTATTATGGTATTCCCCTCCCTTTGTTCCAGCTCCTTCTCTGTCAATCATTGTAGCCCTGCCCTTTGTTCTGGCACCTTCCCTGTCACTCCTACCCTGACCCAATCCTATGAGTGTACCACCCCCTGGACATTCCTGGGTGTCACCCAAAACTTGACGCCCCATTGGGGCATGTGACCTCCCTCCTCCTCCCACCTAACCCCGCTGGCCCAGGAAACCTGATGTAACCCTTTCACTTCTCCCCTGAAGTTCCCCTATTGGTCACATGTTAGTATCCGCCCCATTCTGTTACTCTGTATTTAAACCCGTGCACAGCAGTGCTCGGGGCTCTTCCGTCCCTGACCCTTTCAGCGTTAATAAATTCTCCCTGCTGGAACCTTTCCTACAGAGAGCCTTCTCCTGTCTCCTTTACTCGACCCCTGCCATGGCCAAACACCTCACACCGTAGAGCAGGCAGCTCTAAAGGTTCAGCTGTCAGCACAAACCCCACACCGCAGCTGTTCCCCACTCGTGGCGTGGCACTGGAGATCTGAGAGCTAGCCCGGGCTCTGGTGAGCCACGTCATTAGTCTGTATTCCTGCCCAAGCTTTTGGGTTTCATTTTGCTGAACCCTTGATAAAGAATTTCCTGATGATGACTTAAAGAGATGAATTGCTTTAAAAAAACATTTTTCTATCTGCTTCAAATTTTCCATCTTCCTATGTAACTGAACAACCACAAGTCCTTATGAACCATTTTGAATAATGCTATTTCACCTCTTCATCTACACCATGCACTGGACATGCCTGTTTTCTCTTCTTTACCTGCTGCTCCAGCTTTTTCAGGATCACTGCAATTTTAGCTATCAATTCAAACAGAAGATTGCAGCATCAAGTTTACTGGGGATTTGTATATGTTGTCCTTATTTAGAGCAGGTGAAAAATGTAAGTGAATTCATACATTAGCTAAAAAGGGGCAGGAAACATTCAATATCTGCACTATCAACACCCACAGTGCTATATGAACAGATAGGAGTCTCAGCTGTGAGAGGTAAACTAACTCCTTATCTCCATTACAAGATGAATAAACCTTAGTATCAGTTGCTTCATTCTCAAAAAGACACATTGAAGTCAAATGAGAAGGAAATGGAAGAGAAATAGTATTAGCAGTATTTTCCCGCATAGAATCAGCAAATTGCATTTAACAGCACTGCTAATTCTAACAAAAAAAGTAAAAAAAAAATAATAAAAAAATAAAAAAAAAAAAAAAAAAGGGAAGGCTTGGGGAAATACCCAAAGCCCAGCAAACATTAACTTGTCATGTTAACACCAAAAATACGAACTAGAGAAATTTCAAAGTTTCTTACATTCCTGGGAAATGTTGCTACCTTAACTGCTGTGCCATTGGTGTAGAGTGATGTCTAGACTGCTGGAAGCAGTACATGAAGAAGAAGCAAAGACTTCCAAAGATAAACAGGTACATGGAATACTATTGAAACTTCTGTATCTGCATGAGTATTCCATTCTATATATCAAATGCTAAATAAGAGAAGTGAGAAACTGGGATTATAGAGAATAATGTCTAGGATTGTGGATGGCTCCCAATATCAGGAAATATCATTGCTTGATGGCATGGAAAATGCATCAAGATTAATCATGCTACTATTGGTATTTACATAATTGTATGGTGACGACGGAAGCCAACTACAGGTAAGTATGAAGTTTCCAATGCCAAAAGGAGAGCAATTGCATTCATAAATTGTGTAAAGAATTAAATATTTTAGTATAAGCATTTGAATAATACAAGTGTGGTCCATCTGTCAAGATGCTGAGCTTCCAGAGAGGAATGTAAGGTATGTCTATGCAGACATCTTTAACTGAGATAGTTACTGAGTTTTCTGCCAGTCAGAGAGTAATGGGTACATGTGGGAAATAATTCAAGTCAGCTTAATAAAAATGTTTAAACCGGGTCAGAGTAACTGTCACCTGAACATAGTCTCATTTTACATAAGCCTTTTTTGCATGATTATTTTAAATAAAGTACTGTTGGCTAGAGAGGAGAGAGAGGAAAAAACTGATTTGATTTTTCTGACCCCTCAGTTCCACAACTGTGAATAATCACTTCAAATTGTCTGTAAGCTATGGTAATTTAGAATAAGTTACTCAAGGGATAAGGGCCATTCTTACTGTGCTGGTACATTTTTGTATCTAAAAGAGATGAAGACCCAGAATAAACTCTGTCTCGATCAGGTGACAAATTCTGGAGTATTTGACAATAACATTATATTACAGTAACATAACATAGGTCTGCAGTCTGTGCCTTTAACAAGTCCATTAGGTCCGAATTTGATGTTTACAGAACTTTATGAACCATATTTGTATGTTACAATTTTTCCTGCTTCGGTTCATTTACTCTGGCAATCCATGGCTCATCAGGTTTTTTTGTGCTTTTTTTTTGAGGTTTTGCCTAAAAAATTAGGTCTAGGAATGCTTTTAAAAACAACTGCAAGCCTCTGTCAGTATTTAAATGCTGTTAGCTTCAACAGTTGAAAATAGTCCAAATGAACATGTGGATGATGACAGACACAAGACAATCCTATCTCCAAGAGCTGAATTGTTTTTAAGCTTGCCAAAGGGGAGTGTGCATTGGCAGCTTTTCTACTCCAGTGCAGGTGTTTTCCCCTCTGCCTACGGCTGTTGTGCATGACAGATCGATCAATAATGAAAAAAAGCAAATTCTAGACTTAGAATTTAAGAGTGTTTGTGGTGATTTCTGAACAGGAAAAACAGTTTCTTTATATTAATTTTATTATCTGCAACTGCTTTATTCTTCTGTTTAAGGATTTTAAGTTAGGAATAATCTTACATTGCAATATAGACTCAAAAGAGGGATTCTTGAAACACAGAGGAGCTGTTATGCAAGATCACTTCGCTCAAATTAAGATGTCCACCATCTGGCAGGTGTCTTGTACCTGTCATTGGGGATGACGATCAAAATAAAGACTCTTTTTGAGCAAGGCTATAATATATGTATATCAATAATAATAATTTGGTGTGTGTCATGAGAGATGTCAGGCAATACATGTATAAAATGAAAATATTTTGATTATATTTTCCAAACTAATTTCCTTCCTTCCTAAACTAACTTCCTTCCTACCTTGTCCTCTCTACACACAGAAGTTCAAAAATAAAGGTCTTCTCCCTTTCTTTACTTTTCTTCTGCTACATTTTGGTATTTTGGGAATTTGTTTTTTCTTGTTGCATAACAAATTCTATGAATTTCCATGAAAACAAAGCTAAGACATATTGAAATCAAGGGCTATAAATTTTTATCTCGTATCACATATTTTCTAGGTGTCCAGGGCTGAACCAATATTGCTGTTTCTTTTTTGCCCTAATAAGTTTGTCATGCTATTTCTTGTAGACCCACCTATTTTGTTTTATTCTGTTGGTAACATTTCAAGTGCAAACATAGATTCCACATATTCAGCTTCTCCCACCAGTCCTGCATCAAAAGCTGTAGGAAATATTGGAGGTCTGATTTGACACTAAGAAAATGATTGACTCCCTGGGTCAGTCATCCTATACAATCTTCCCCTCAAACCCAAACCTGACATGTTACAAAAGTCATTCTTTGAGAAAGAGCAGAAGGAACCTATTTCAGCATGAGGAAATTAATTTGGGTACCTGTCTATCCATGTCTGATATAAGCCTTCAAGTTAAAGTAATACAGACCACCACATTGCTTTTAAAGCATTCAAATTATTGTAATAAGTTAATAAAATATAAAGATAAAAGCACAATCAGAAAATACCTACCCTTTTCAATATATTTCATATCAACCTAGCAAAGTTGCTTTCTCAGCTTTCTCTGAAATATGATAGCAAATTAACTCGATTGCACTGAGCATTATCTAGCCTTATCTGAAGCATGTATTTTACATGAGTTGCAAAGACTTTTCTTTCAGGACAAAAGACAATAATAATAATATGGGTATTTTTACGTCAGTGTAAGAAAACTTTTAAGATGCTACAACATAGAAGTAGCACTTTGAATAATTACATAATGTTTTAGAGTGAAAATTAATGTGTTCAATAAACAAAAGTCATACATACAATTATGTGGTACTTGAATGCCCTGGTTCACTAGTCTGGAAAAATAATTTTTTTTTTTTAAAAAAAAGGAAGTATTTTTAAATGAAAACTTTTAATACCTTCAAAAATTTAATTGTTTATTTTTCATGTTTTGAAAGTCTCAGGATAACATGTCATTTCAACCAAAAAGGATTCAGGATTTCAAGTTAAACATGGAAATTTAAAGTGGAAAGCAATTTCAAGAATTGAATCTATAACTAATGTAGTACATAGCTATGACAACAGTTCTGCTTAGAGATTTTGAAGATGAAACTATTTAAGTTTACTGAAAAATTCATGTGAATTAGAAAGTCATTAGATCACTTGTGATTTAGATGTGCAGGACATGTGGGTTTCACAGTGGAGGTGATGAATCACAGTTATTTTGAAACTTTTGACCAAAACAAATTAAGATTTAAATGTAAGGAACTGACAGTCTGAGAATTATTTATGCCATACTCTCCATGAAGACTGATAATGCTTCTAATAAGCTTAACTACAGCCTTGTTTGACTTTTTTTTCCCTGGCTTGCTTTGGTTTTACTTTTCTGTTGGTTTTTGTTTGTTTGTTTGTTTGTTTTGTTTTGGGGTTTTTTTAGTAGTCATGTTGATGTCCGTTTTTTGTTGGTTGACTTTTGTATACATTTGTTTAACATTTCTCCATATCCCACCTGTATCTTGGCTTAATGAATCTCAGGCCATTAAAATTTGGTCTGAATTTGCATGAAAATTTGCAGGAGAAGAAGAAATATGGTATTTGTCAAATATGGATCCACTGCCTATCTAGGTGGTGATGTGCTTGAAATAGGCTCTGTCTGCTCCTTTGCCAGCTACAAGTCACTGGTGAAAAATACAAATAATTCAAATCATCAGAATAACAGTCATGTTCATGAACTGACATAGTAATCATGTTAAAATCAAGCCTGTATTTCCACTGGTATATTTTATTCTTCCTTTAGATAATCATAAAGGCTTACTGATTAGATTTTAGAAATCTCTTGTCTAAATATATGAGAACTAGTGATAATGAGAGGCCAGTCTCTTAGAATCACTGATGTAGTAAAATATTGATGTAGTAATGTCTGATAATTTTTAGTTGACAGAACACTGTGTGGTCCTTCAAAAGGAGAAACAGAAATGCCTAAATTAATATTTTTGTGGCTTTTTATTTCATCATAGTTTAATAATATATATTTAACCAAAAGTTTTGACATATTCTCTTGGTCTACAAGCAGTGTAAAGAATGCCATCTGAATGAAGTTTCTATAAAAGAAGATGCCAGCTGTAAAAATATATGTTCTATTACTGCTGAATAATAAACTCACTAGTTAGTTTTAACAGATTCTGACAGTTTCTGGGATGAAATTTGAATGTAGATGAGAAAATGCCTCTTTGAAATCTTTAAAGTTGCCAATAAACTTAGCAAAGTTGTACAGCTGCAAAGTACTGTAAACTGTAAACACACTGGCAACAATGGTATAATGACTGTTTCTGTGAGAATTTACCCTGAAAGAAAATGCAATCTCTTTAAAGATACTGAAGATTAAGTCTACATAGTCATAATACACAGTTTTACTTTAATGACTTCTATATTCACATGGCTTTGGATCTAGTATCTTGATGTTATTAAAAATCTGTTCTAACATTCTTCTCTGCAAACACTGATTAAAAATGTGATTAAAAATATACTGTCTATATAGTCTATGAAAGTTTAGATTGTTATCTGTATAACCTTTCCTTATATATTTAATCCACTTGACAGCTCTAGTCACAGGACTATGACTCTTTTACTGTATACTTCACAGATTTTTACTTCACATTGTACATTAACTGGAAAATTTGATTGATCCAATTGGCAATTCTAGGTACTCCTGGGCAAGCTACAAGCCCACAAGCTTATTCTCTTAAAATGCATAATGTATTAGAATGAAAACCAGCTGAATGAAAAAAAGTGTGCTTATCAGTGTCACAAAGACTAGTTGGAGACAAGTCAGCAACACAATGTACGTGGGACAACACCATGTTCCATTCTGTTTTCATTTCATTTTAATTTTCATTAATGATCAGGATGATGAGATGGAGTGTGACCTCCGCAGGTTTGCAGTTGACACCAAGGGGGAAGGGTGGCTGGAATGTCAGAGGGTCCTGCTGCCATTCAAAGGGACCTTGACAGGCTGGAGAAATGAGCTGACAGCAATGTCAGGAAATCCAGCAAAGTCCTACAGCTGGGGAAGAGCAATCCCATGTACCAGAATATGGGGAGGGTTAACTGGCTAGGAAAGTACTGTCAGAAACAGTGGGCCTCCTACTGGATCCAAGTTGATCATGAGTCAGCAGTGTGCCCTTGCCAGAGATAACATGTTAAGATCCTATGAGAGATGGCTCTGTGTGAATTAACCTGCAAACTAGACCATATGCCAAAGTCAATAATACAGATACAATAAATATGAGGTAGACAAGGAGAGAGACAGAAAGATCAAGCAGAAGATAGTCACCATTCACAGATCTGCGGTGTGCAGTTGATCCTTCTCCACCCTGGTCTTGGTAATGGGGATCCCAGCATAGTTTAAAACCTCACTATTTGTACATTTTTGCAAACAGAGTAATGTTCATTGGCTATAGAATTCCCTTAATCTATTGTCTATGTGATTCCCTTGCTTCTAATGCTAATTAGTTGAATGCTCAGTCTTTTTGAGTGTTGGTTGTGAGTAGGTGTGTCACTGTTACTTATGAACAGAAACACACAGACTCACCAGAAGGCTGAAAGGAGGAATCTTTAATAACAAAATAGAATGCCTTATGTAAGGTACTTTGCTAAATAAAAAGTGATTGGTGAATAGTAGCATTACCTTCCCTATTACCATTGGCTAAGAAAGAGAAACAATATATTCTATGTTATGAAAACAATGGTGAAAAACACCATCTGTTGTTTTAAGAAAGAATATTGTTTGGAGAGTATGTTTACAAAATTTCTCTTGGGAAAGTGAGAATCTTTCCCTTGGTAAGAAAAGATCCTGACAGGCCTTCAGGTATAGAACTTTCAGAGATACAGAACTGTCAGCCTCACATAGATGGTTGCAATCTTCCCCTGCCAAGAAACAGCTTTTGCCCAATCCAGGCTGATTACATCACAGTTGTGGATCTGGTTGCCCTGTGGCCCATAAATTCTGCCATTATCAGCAGTACATTCTGTTCCCCAGCTTTGTATATTTCCTCCTAGGCCTGAGATACCATTTTGGACAATAGTACCACGTTTTTCGTATCTCAAGTTTCCATCACTGGTGGCTTAACAAGGAGTGGGAGGGTTTTGGTGGTCACAGATACCATCTGTCCCATAACTGTGGATGATTTTTGTTTGACCAATGATATTTGTACAACCAGTTGCTTCTTTACACAGTTTGCCATTGTGTGAATTTTGTGTGGATGTGTTACCCAGGATGTGCTAACCAGATCTTGCCTCCCCAAGCTTGGATTTAACAGCACCTTGTCACTCCATTCTGTGCTCACCTCATGGCAGTGTGTGAGACAGGCAATTGTGCTCTCTAAGTCCTTACAGAAGGTTAATGTTATACTGGGGTGCTTTAGGAGGAGTATTGCTGGCAGGGCATGGGAGGTGATCCTTCCCTGGCACTGCTGAGGCCACACCTGGAATTGAAATAGATAATAATAATAATAATAATAATAATAATAATAATAATAATAATAATAATAAATCATGAGCCTGTCAGTTTACATATAACTGATGATTCCCTTGATCCTGAATTTACAATACATTGCCCTGATCAGAAAGTTGTTTGGGTTTTTTTTTAAATTTACACATATAATTTACCTTGCTGATCAATACATTGGATACAGCTTCAAGAGAAAAAAGATTTCTATTTGTACCCTTTGAAATCCTGTATATCAGAGACTGTAAAATTTGTATGACCTTTAGAATGCATCTGCATATATAACATGCAGATAATTTCTTAAAAAAGCTCATTTTCTTACTTCTCTCATATCTGAAGACATTTCATAAAAAAATCAGCGGTAGAAAATTTGTTACAAGCCTGTTCTTTTTCTTCTCCCTCAGTATTCACCTCTACTAGTGCAGATATCAACTATCTTGCTATGCTAGTAGGATAAAAACAAATGTTTATCAGCATCTTTTTCTGCTTATGAAAGCGTATCAAGAATATAAGTTTATACCTAAGGATGAAATTGCTCCTCCTCTTGAAAGATTGGTCATCAATACTAACAATGATTGTGTTTCTGTTTATAGATCCATTTTGCTTTTCTTTAAAACTGATGTGTCTAAGGAAAAGGAAAAAAGGAACTAAGGGAAAAAAAAAATCCCAGGAGAAATGTCAGTAACACTTAATTTTCTCTTTCTGTCTTAATTGGCTAAATTATACTCAGAAGTGATTTTTAATTTTTTACTGTTCCAGAATTAAAAGCTTCTTTGACACTAATTTTATATTTTTACACAGTAAAATTCTATATTTTTACACAGTAAAATTCTCTGTAGAGTAAATAAAATTTCAGTTCCTGTCCATATATTTGCTATTTTCATTAACAGGAGAGAAGAAAAACAGATGAAGTTCCCTTCATGTGATACTCAAAAGCAGATATTGATATAACCAACAAATGCCTCATTTCAAACACAAGCAATCATCGAGGAAAAAAAAAAAAAAATTATAGCTGTTTTCCAGAAATGTATGTAGTGTTTATCCTCACCTATCCTTAGTAATTTTGTGTTTTCATTTTCATTGAGAAAATGTTCTTGATTTCCATTACTCATGGATTTCTCAGTTCATGATGTCCCCGGACATGGGTACCGTGTTTTATTTTCCTCCTAAGGTGCTTTTTAAGAACGTTTACTTCATCGCCCTTTACCTCTTGCAGCTCCTGACTGCATCCTGTTCTTTTGCATCCTGTTCCCTCATAGATGTTTTCTTAATATCTCATTTTTTTAAGACTTCTCATGTTCTCATGTCCTTCATCTTCTGTATCCCTCTTTGGCTTCCTTTTCTGCATTTCATAACTGTAAAAAAAATTTGCAGGTATCTTCAATTTATCAGGGTCTTCCATATTTCTTTTGCTATACATACTTATTTTCATATTATTCTCTCTTTCTGCAGGACCACTGCAACAGCTTCTGCTGGTGTAAATGTCTGTTAGGAGTATGCCAAAAGCAAAAGAATTTGGACAACATAAATAACCAAGTAAATGCATTTCATGCTGTCAAGGGAAGTTCCCTGTCAATTAGTTTATGGGGTTTTCTTCCATGGCAAACTGTGTTTCATAGTTGCATGTGTTGGTATATTTCTGTTGGGACCTTTACAGCGGCTATAAGCCTCCAGCTGGTGTACAAGAGAATCCTGTAATGTGTCTTTAATCATAAATTGTGTGAGGCAGAAGGAACAGAAGCTAGACAAAGGAATGTTAAACATAGCACCCAAGTTAGGAGGTTACCGGCAGAGAATCACAAGAAAGATAAACAAGATCATTAAAAAGTTCTGCTGGCAGCACGAGAGGGATGAAGGTTTTTCACTTGCTTAATAAATCAGAATCAGTTCCACATCATATTGGTGTGCTGTCTGTTCCCTTCTCCAACACAGACCTCAACATATTTCTCACATGACAAAATCCACATTCATAATTACCTGATTATAGAGCAGCCAACTAGGGCCCAGCTTCCATCTAAAAATATAGAGAAAAAAAGTGAATACTTTTTCTAGAAAAGTTTTGTTTCTTTTATTTCAACTGTAAGTTTAGGTGTGGAATTTTCTATTTAAATAAGAAAATGTTGCCAAAAAAAGTGTCATATGATCTGAAATATAAACCAAGTATATTATTCATGATAAAGTGACTTGTGTGAAAAATTCTACCAACGCTACCATTAGGATATCAAATGGAAGTTATGTATAGACTTAAATGATAATGTCTCTGTACTATGTGTGCTGAGAATACATCTGAGGATAAACAGTAATCTGAAAAAAATCAAGCAAGCTAAAATCAAACTTGTTCTGCTGTTTTATAATTAGGGAGCATCAGTAACTATATAGACCTCTGTTAAATTTTGGAAAAAAAAAAAAAAAAAAAAAGAAGTATTATTTTATAGTCCAATTAATAAAATATTGGAATTTAATCCTGCCAATTAGTTAAAAAGAATGAAGTGCTTGAATATGTAGAAAACTAAGAAAAAAATTACTCATATAGTATTTTATATACTACAATAACATTATTATATACCCAATCCTCTGTGTTTCAAAAAAAATCCAGTGTATAAGAAATCACATAGACTGTAGGTTTTCAACAGAGGGAAGAATGAATATATTCAAAATATGAATACACTTTGAAGAATCATGACAGTGAAACATAAATGCATCTATTGAGATTACAAGTTAAATTCTTTTGATGAACTACCCTTGCATTTCATTTAAGAGGGAGTAAGAGATAACAAAAAGAGAGCTAGAACTTCTATATAATCACAGTTCTTTGTGGTAGAAATGAAGAATGTCACTTCTGATCAAAGGCTGCAAAGAAAAAAGCCCAAAAGGCTACTGCTTCTCAAGAAAAGGCACTAATGCTTGAAGGTTATAAAGCTTGCCTAGCTCCTGAAGACAGGCAATCGAGGGAGACAATAGCAGAAATGTGATCTTGCAGCATATTTCAGACTGAAAAGGCCACATGTAAAATGATGAATATCCCATTGTGGTATCTCTTATCTAAGGTTTATCATATGACTAAATAATTGATCACTTGTTCGTGTTCTCTTTGTAGTGAAAAAATGCATATGAAGTGACAGAATTCCATCAGAAGAGACTTGGAGAAACCCATTACCGACCTTCATCTAACCACCTAAGTGGTGGTTAGACCACGTATGTATGAGCTGTAGTATCTAATAAGTGTATTAAATCTAAAATTTTCAGAGTGGATATTTCTTCAATGCATTTTAAGTGTCTGATCAATAGGTTCTTATGGGAAGATAATTCCTGTATCCCTTGAATGATCCACAAAGAGGAGACAAACCAGAGTGAAATGAATCTGTATATTGGAAGAAAGATGATATTGCTTTCCGGAAAACCTTAGATGACTAAAATTTTGTAGAACCAACAAAGAAGATATGACTGAGGTTTCTTTTGAGAGTTCTTATTACCACTTCAACGTTTGACTCAGACTTCGTAAATAAAAATTCGGTGCATATGCTCCTTAGTGAATTTGGCCTTATGGCTTTAATTAATATACAGATCCTTCACAAAATATTCAATACACAAAAATATTCTAGGGGCTTTCCATCCATCACTTCTACCTTTAGCAGACTCTTACTCACTAAATGTCCAAGGGTGCTTCAGGTACATGATTCCAAGCACCCGTGTAGTAAACAGTGTTCAAAAGTTATTTCTGTAATCTCTTAGAGCCGTTTTGATGTTGTCCTTCACCCACTTCACTCATATACTTCCAATACATCTCCAGGTGTTATTGCTATAAAGCATGTACTTCAGAATGGCCAGTCTAAGCAAGGAGACACCTGAGCAGCCATGCTTGATAATGCCAGTTTAGAGTAGCTTATTCTCTTCATTCTCAGTTTGGACATACCAGAAGGGGGAAGTTGAGTAGAGCACCACATATTTTTATAGAAGGCTTAAAATGCTGCTTGTCAGTTAGTTAGAAATCTACGTGTGAGCCAATGTGCAAAAGTATGAAAGTTAATGGAACAGAAAATGGAGCTGCAAGACATTAATGCAGAAAATGCCTATGTTTAACATTCTGTTCTCATCCGCTCCAGTACCACAGAATTTTACCTCTAACTTTGAATTACAAATCTCAAACGTAAAATTGCACAATATGAATTGAACTACAAAGGAACAACCCTTTAAAAGCCATTATATTCTCATTTCTAGGTAACTTTTCAGAGCACATCCCGTCAATTGCTTTGTTTACATTTTTCATACTGTGAATGTAGTGATTAAAGCCACAGTCACTAAAGAAATACATGAAATTTCAATATGTTATGCCTCTTTGCAAAACTGCAACATTATAGCATATAGGTTAAGCTGAATGTGTGCTGGAAAACATGTAGTATCTATTTTTCTAAAGGTTGCATAAGGACTTAATGAGGCTATATTGACTACATCAAGTGTCTGCATCAATGCTGACTGATTGAAAATCCACTTAGAACTGCCACCAATAAATCCAGATACCATAAAAAAATTAAAATTTGAGTTTAAATTATTTTTAAGGAGGGAACTAGTCTCTCCTCTCTTTGGCAGTCTTTTTAAACTGATTAGCCTTTGGGTGGAAAAATGTGCAGAAATTTAAGGAGCTGCCAGAAGAAAAAATGTTATAAATGGAAAACTGCCAAGAAAAAAATCTCGAAGAAAAATTGACAAAATAAAATTTGAAAATTAATCTGTTAGTGAGAGACACAGAGAAGTGCTCACTGAAGTGATAAGTGAAAGTTTTTTTCAATAGTGATCAGCTCCCAGTTACAAAACTTGGGGGGGGGAGGGGTGTTGTATTCCCTTTAGGAATGTTTTTCCCCCAAAACCCCTCCCCCAGAAACTGTAACCGGCCTGGGTTACCTGCCCCCTGGTCTCCTGACCTATAGCCATCAGACAGGTAACTTGACCCCGACCCCAAAGGTGATAAAAACCCCTCTCCCCCCATGTGACTCGCTCTCTCTCCGGATTCCCTTCAAGGAATAAAGGCCTTAGAATACATGCTGGGGTAAGGGGGCCTCTTTTGTAACTCTCTCTACCCTATTCTGTAGTTCCCTCTTCCAATACTCCCCTAAATCTGGGCTGGCAGCTTGTGGGGGGGGTAAAGGGACGTGAGAATTTACAGAGGGGGGTGTTAATGAACTTTTCACTTTTCCAAAAGTCTTCCCTGGATTCTATTTCTGAATGGTTCCTTAAGCTGTAACTATAAAATTATATGTTTCTGAGGACTGTCCTGAGAAGGCATGATCATTGCCTGACACCAGAGCCTGGGGTAACTCAAACGACACTGACACTGCACCAGATGTGAAGAAAACTGTGGTGTGGGGTTTGTGCCAACAGCTGAACCTTTAGAGCCACTTGCTCTGCAGTGGAAGGGCTCTCACTGCAGTCAAGGGGTGGGTAAAGGAGAAGGAGGAGGCTCTTCAGTACTGAGGTTCCAACAGGAGGTTTATTCAGGTTGAAGAGATAAGGAACCAAAGAGCCCCAAGCACTGCTGTGCTCAGGATTTTATACAGCACCAGAACAAGGGGTGGGTACCAAACACAAACCAGTGAGGGATCAGCAGGAACAGTGAAGGGATTACAGCATTGCTTTGGGGCCAGCTGGGGCAAGTGGGAGCAGAGGGCAGGGCACAGGGTCCAATGGGGTATCCAGAGTTAGGAAACACCCAGGAATGCCCAGCAGGAGGAACGCTCAAAGGATTGGTTCAGGGTTGGAGTGGCATGGAAGGTGCCAGAACAAGGGGCAGTGTAACAGTGATTGAGAGGGAAGGAGCTGGAACAAGGGGTGGGGAAATGCTGTACAAGGTAATTTAGGGGAGGGTACAACTTCAGGAATAAACCAGCTCAGGGAGAACATGGGGGAACATAAGAATAAACCATTCGCATTAAAACTTTAACAAGAAGCCAGTTAAATGAAACAAATACGATCCGCAACAATAACCCATTTTAAAAGGAAACTACAGGAGTGTTTCTAATGCCTAAGAGACTACAGAACAAAACTTAAACAAATATATGGCGAAGAGACTATTAAATATAGCCGTATAAAGGATAGAAGTCATATTCTGAGGTAAATGAAATATTATCCTTACAAAATAAAGATTTTTAGGCTGCCAACTAATGGGCTTCTTACAGCACAGCAAGAGGGAAATGAGAAAAAATGGTAGTTCTATCCCATGGAGGTAGTCCTTGGTGCAGACTGAAAAAAGGATAAAATTAATCATCACTACAACAATTGTCTCATTTGAAAAGAATCAGTCAAAAGGCAGCAGAATTTCATTCAGGCAAGATTTTTGTCATTGTAACTTGCATTTCTCTATATTTACATTGCAGATGTTTGAATTTAAGCCTGTTTCATTACTGACTTCTTGCATATGCCAGCTTTAATGAGATGCTTCAGTGGGTAATTACTTCATTTCTGTAGTGAGGAACAACATACATGGGTGAAAACTGGCCAAAGGAGCATTCCAGGACTCCCAGAGAGGGTATCTTCAGCACCTGGACAGCTTACTGTGTTTCATCAAAACCAATGTGACCAGAAAATCAAAGAGGGTGATTTTTTTTCCATTCATACAGCTCTTGTTAAAGAAGAATCAGATGCCATTTTGGACCACCTTGTGGAAGGCAGGTGCTGACAATCTGAAGAAAGTCCAGTGAAGAGCTTCCAAGATAGTAAGGGAGTCTGGAACATATGCCATAAAGGTAAATGATTTAACCATAAAATTAAACCTGCCTTAAGCAAGAGGTCAGACCAAATGAGTTCTGGAATTCCTCTTTCAGGAGTTCTGGAGTTCCTCTTTCAGGAGGAGTTTTATCATGAGGTCTCTTTCAGGAGGAGTTTTATCGTGATCCTATGATTTGCAGAATGAAAACCAGATTTCAGATCTTTGCAGGACCTCCAGAGAAAAAATAAATAGTACCTTGGAGACAGTACATGCAGGTGAACCCGTCCAGTAGCCTGTCTGTAGGGTAATTCTCTTTTATTATAGTCAAGCATTACCAGTTTAGGCAGACTGCAAGTACTGTGTTTTGTGTAGTTCATGCCTGTGAAATACTTGTACAAATTATATAGACATACTGAAGCAGACTCAGTTCTTCTATGTTCCCAGCATTGACAAGTGCTCATATATTTCTCATCTGACTTTCAGTGTGCTCTTATTTCCTTTTTGTTACCCATTTTCTTATCCAGCTTAGCCATGCTGGCAGCTTTGACAGTCTGACTGCTCCAAGTGAACAAGTGAGGCTTATCAGAAGTTACTTTTTTTTTTTTTTTTTTGGTGCCTCTGATCACAGAATTTGAACTTTTGTCCCCTTATCTTTTATCAAAACAAACTTTCAAATCCTTTGAAGTACAGCAGCCTCAAGAGTGCTGGTATCAGCCTTCCTCAATCACACATGGCTACAACTATTTTCTCACTGCTCCTTTGTGCATGGTGTGGGAAAGAACTGCTTGAATGAGACAAATAGAAAAATGTTACAATACCCCTTTACAGCAAAACCATAAAAAAGGAAGAGTCTGCTGAGACTCATGCACTTGAAAGGATGTCCTTGAATGATTTAAGAATGGTCTGACATTATAGATACAGCACAATTCAAAGATGAATTGAAGTTAGGTGTTTAATGCAAGGGGTACCAGAACAGTGAATAGACTTTTTGGCTGAAATCTTGTCTCATTTGGAGTGTTCTTGCTGTTTAAAATTGCATATAAGGCATAACATTTTCTTCTGTTTAGTGTTTCATCTTTCAGAATGTGTTGTCAGGCAGCATCTGTACTTCCAAGGTGAGGGTGAACTGCTGAGGACTACTCACTATTTTCACAATGTCCAGTATCTTAAGGAATTGGCCAGTGCCCTCCTGGAAATGTTTATTTTGATGAAGGTAAAAAATTATAATCATGCATGCAGAAGAGGAAATTGAACCAATCATGTCTGCTAATATGTAGTGCAAAAAACAAACCAAATCAGAATCATATTATGGGCATCCAAAATAGGGAATATTACTCAAAGAGCCATAGATGATTGATAAAGGTACTGAGGGGAAAAAAAAAGAGTAGCAACACTGATTGGCAATCTGTGACACACCAAGTGAACAGCAGGAGTATGGGAAACAGTGCGTGCTTTTTAGAGAAAATTTACTATGCAGAGGTACACCTTCCAGCTGAGCAGGAATGGAAGCGTGAATGTGAGAGATTGATGCAGAGAGCATTACTGAGGGTTACTATCAAGTCTGAAAAATAATGGTGAAAAGAAAGTAATGAAAGGAACATTTATACATGACATCAGAGGCTTTAGGAAAATAAAATCATTGTTTAAAGTGTATTACCAGATATTTTCCTAGTTTGGCATCGTATTTATCTGTTAAATCAGTGTTTTTGTGGATTGAGCTGTAGTAGAAATAATACTGGCAGACATGAATGTAAATTGTAAATTGCTCTATAGAGAAAGTCTAAATACTGTTCATAACATATGACTCATAACAGAATGAATGGAATGAAGTATTTATGCAATCATTTAAGAGAAATGAATGGCTTAATTAAGATTACAACATATTCTCTTACTCCTCTTAAGAAAATACCTTATGCTTTTCATGTATTGTTAACTTTTTAAATCCTTGCTTTGTTTTTTGATATGCAGCTTTCATGGACACTAAATTAAAGTCATAAATATTTATATTCTTTATCTGATCCTATATTTGGGATTAAATTTAATGGGTCAACATGCATAAACCATTAATATACGTGTCTGCACAGATAAATTAAAGAAAAATTTCACTACAGATATATGAGTATGCTGACAATTTTCAGAACACATTAAGGAATGGAAAGAAAAATGAAACTTTTTCTCCTGCTTTGTGCTATGCTGAGATAATCATACCCCGTATTAATTGGATTAATTAATAATAATTGTTATTAATCCAATTTCACTAGGGCATCATGAAGTCATATCAATATAAGGGACTATGTGAATCCAGTTCTGTTATTACAGGAATTGAAAGCATTTCTTAGAAGGATAGGTGAAGGACACTTTTCTCTATTTCAATAGTAGAACTGCAAGCACTGCAGCCAGAAGGATCACTATAGAATATTTCACTAGTGAGAAGTGTGCTCAGGTTTTTCAGGGTTAACATATATTCACTAAAAATTTTTGTTCCTTGATTCCTGAGAATTTCAGAGAATACTATGAGTCTAGGTCTTGTCTGATTTTGAGAGACACCATGGAATGATTGGTGTCTCTCTACTTCTCAGGAAGAAATTATTTTCTAGGTACTGTTAGACTCAATAGTAGTAGAATTTAACTTGTTGATTAAAAACATTAGCAGACATTTGAATGCCACCAGTAAAATCTGGAAAACCTATCTTACCAGTTACAGCTATTTAGGGTTATCTGGTTTTGTTTGGTTGGGTTTTCTTGTTTCCTGACAATATATTTAAATATTGATAACTTTTGCATTAGTGAGAGCTATGTACAGATTATAGATAAAGCATTTTGGAAGCCTACTATTGGATTTTTATTTTAATAAAATATGAATATCAAGCATCTATGAGCTTATATCTAAAAATGAGTAGCTATCATAGACAGTGACATTTGGTGGTCCATCTAACTACCTACAGGGTCAAATAATTCATATAGCAAAGTAAAGTAATGAGATAACAACAGCAATCACAATTTTTACATTTGTGAGACAAATACATGTCCATTTGCTGTTAATATTTCAAAGCTGGAAAAATCTGAGACATGACATTTCTTATAAGAGATTTCCAGTCTAAACTTTAATACAGACAAGTTCATCCTATGAAATATATAAGGGAAACTCATTTTGATGCCTTCTGGAGGCTGACCTGGAACAGAGACTAGAAAGGGCAAAGGATAAAGAAGGTATTTATTAAAAGGTCTAAATAGGTATTCTTGGGCCATGCAAGAGTCGAGCTGGACCACACCCAAGATGCATCCCAAAGTGATCACAAAATGGACACCCGGGTCATTTCTTATAAGTTCTGGTCCATTAGCATATTAGAATCAATTGTCCAACCATAGCCTCAGGTTATGAAGCTCCATCCTCCTTGTTTTTTCTTCTCACTTCACTGTTGTTTTTGTTCTTGGGCTTGAAAGTTGTCCTTGGTATGAAACTAGAGAAGAAATGTTTTTGTCTATCTACTCTGTGAAGAAAGCTTATTAGCACTTAATATGAAACCTAAAACTGCTTACCGAAACAGCATAGAGACTAAAAATTATAATAGCTAAAATCTAAGGCATTGCTATAACGGAGAGGTAATTCCATGTTCCCTATAACCTTATTCATCAAAGGCATAGATGAGTAATTTCTGCAATGAATTTGGCCATTCCTACAATAAATTTAACTACTTCTCAATGTCCAGATGGAGATAAATGATGTGTTGTGTCCCTCAGGGGTCTATATGAGAACCAGTACTGTTTAATGTCTTCACCAATGACACAGACTGTGGGATTGAGTGAACCTTCAACAAGTTTGCAGATGATCTCATGCTTAGCAGAGCTGCTGGCATGCCAGAAGGCCTTGGAAAAGCTCAAGCAAGAAGTGGGCCCATATAAAACCCATGAGGTTCAATAAGGCCAAGTTCAATGTGCTGCACCTGGATCAGGGCAACCCCCAGTATCAATCCAGGCTGGGGGATGAGCAGATCAAAAGCAGCCAGCTGAGGAGGTACTGATGAAAAACTGGATGTGATCCAGCAAGGAGCACTTGCAGGCAGAAGGCCAACTTTTTCCTGGGCTGCATCCAAAGCAACATGGCCAGCAGGTTGAGGGAAGTGATTCTACCCCTCTATGCCACCTGGAATACTGAGAGCCCACCTGGAATACTGCATACAGCTAGTCGTTGGTGCAGGAAAGACATGGATCCTTTGGGGCAGGTCCAGAGGAAAATAAAAAAAAAAATCATAAGGCTTGAACACCTCTTCAGTGTGAAAAGTTTGAGAGAGTTGGGGTTGTTCAGCCTGGAGAAGAAAAGATTCCAGGAAGACGTCATTGAAGGATTTTATTACTAAAATGGGACTTATGAGCAAGATGGAGGCAGGTCTTTTAATGGGTCTTGCTGTGATAGGATAACAGAAAATGTTTTTTAAAAAAGAAGGTAGATTTATACTCCATATTTTTTATGAGAGGAGTGGTAAAGCACTGGAACAGGTTTCCCAAGGAGGTCCCACCCCTGCAAACATTTAAGGTCAGGTTGGACAGGTCCCTGACCAGCTGGATCTAGATGAAGCTGTCCCTGGTCATGGCAGAGGGAATGGAAGAGGTGACCTTTAAAGGTCCCTTTCAACCTGAATCATTCTATAATTCTATTATTTAGTTTCAAAAGAACTAGGCTGCTATAACTATTCTAAGGCAAATGGTATCTGGGGACAACCAATAATTCCAGAAGAATATAAATCTCCAGGTATGCAATCAATTCAAGAGAAACATTAAACTCTCTGCTTGCCCAGCGTAGGACAATAAAGTCATGTTAACACTGTAACTTCTCCAGTATTCAAGGGGTGATGTTAATTGGACTCAAAAAAGAAAGCTATGATCTCCTCACTGAAGCACAGTCTTTCCTATACATTTTCAGGGTAATTTTCCCTGTGGCACTCTTTACAACTCCTTCTATTCTAGTTCTTGCCTTTATTCTCTTTGTCCTCATCTGTAAGGTCACTGAAGTACCAGAGTATTTTGTGCATCTCTAGCTCTATTCAATAAATAATAAAAGTCAGAAATGGACTTTCTTTTATATCCATTTGCTGAAGTCCATAAATACTAGGCTTTATTACAGGAAGTTGTGGACCTTTTTAAGATTAGAGAGAGAGGAAAAAAAGAGTATCTGCAGTCTGTCACAGAAACTCATGTGTAATCAGAACTGAATACTGAATGGAATGAGTGAAATCTGTACACTGCCTATTGTCTTTGTCTATAATATAATATACTCCTCAATTGTCTTATTGTTTTCAGAAAGGAGGAGGAATGGCTTAAATTTTTGATAATGCAATGCAGAAACTTACAATGATAGATGACTAGTTTGGACATCACAAAATGGCATGTAAGATAGCAGCACAGTTACCTTAAGATATCATACAAAGACAGAAATGGGGTATTTCTTTTCCCATTTATTCATTGTTTTTAGTGTAATGACAGCCTAAAAAGTGTGAAAAAAATCACCGTTAACTTTCAGCAAGTGCTGCCATTTACTAACAATAAGTCCTTGTGGACTATATTCGGTAACCTACCCCATATACTTATATCCCAGAAAACTCCCAGGCAGAACGGCTTTGTATGTCTGCTGGCTTTGTGACCAGAGGTCAAGTCTAAAAGCTGAACCTGAAGGATTTCAAAGAAAACCTCTCTAGGGAACTTAACACCTTAATATTTAGGTCTCTTTCATGAATTAGCATTTAAATGTGGGTCAATAGTTCACGTCTGAGTCAAGCATGTGCACCTTGGAGAATGAGTTCACTGCCACCGGTCATGCTGTTTTGCTTGCATTTTTCATGGTCCATGTTAAGCAGTAAGGCATACACTTCTTTCTGCCTCAAGTACCACAGATTTTAATAAAAAATAGCATTAGAATGTTTACATCTGTTAACATCTTAAGTACATGATTACCTAATCTCTGAGAAACTTCTGAATAGATTAATCTCATATAAGTGGTATATCGGTTCTAAAAGAATGATAACCTTTTATGACCAGTGATTACTGATCACTGTAGGGACATTATAGGGACACCCTGGGTCCTGGGTAAAATCAGACAAAGAATAGCAATGAAAACAGAGAATAGGCATTAAATGCATGTCAAACACACTTACGTAGCTCAAGTGTAATGTAGATTTGAAAATCAATGAAGATTTAGGAAGTTGCAGAGTATGTCAAAGTACAGTCCTCCATTTTCCAAAAAGAAGTCCTCACTTTGTACTTGTCTTGGCAAAGTGAAGTACAGATTTTAAGGAACAGTTAAAATTCATCATAAAGAGCATAAAAATAATTTTTAATTCTGTGCCTATCTGTAAATAATGCTGTTTCAATACTCATACATGTATTCTACAATCTATTTTCCCAACATGTACCACAAACACTTTGTAAATGTAAATTCATACACTTGTTGTCTTCCAGTATGACCATTTTGGAATTCCTTACTAGGACCAAGTAGAAACCCCACAGCAAAGTTTAGCAAAGGTCACCCCAGCGAAGGGTTTAAGATTTATACTGATACTTTAAGGACATTAAAAGGAAATGGAGATACACTAATGAAGATGCTCAAGGCAACAGAGGAGATCACTGCAAAGCCAAGAATCAGGTTGATGTATCTATCCTGCATCTAAACAATTGTTTCCTTCACTATTTCACCCAAAGAATAGGGTTTGAAAAGCCTCAGAATTTTAGACCACATTGCTATTATTTCTAAAATTAAAATAACAGGAAAAAGATTTAGTGAGAAATACTCAATTGAAAGACTGTGGTAAGCAGCAACAATCTCTGGTATTTACCAGAGTTTTAAATACTTTTTGTTCTAAAAAAATTTGTTCAAAATGAACAGGAGAAGGAAGCCATTTAGTGCCTTTCCCTTCTTATATAATCACCATGCCTGCAAATTGGTTTTATATTTAATTAAATTATTGCACATTACAGTTAAAATAAAAAGTAATTGCCATTTAATTAATATTAAATTAATGGCCTGAGGGAATTCACCTTTGTTTAGACTATAGTATTATTAAGAGAAAAATAATTTTCAAAAAATGCTTGATTTACTAGGCATAGAAAATGTGAAAATATCTTATGTAATTAGATGATCAAAGACAAAGTGGTATTAACTCGAACTGCAAAGCAAGTCAAGTGGGATATGCAGCGGTATCAGTCCAGTGACATAAACTCATTGTTGCTAGGAGCTTTGATATCAACCAGAAATATGCTGAGAAAATTAATTAGAGGAAAATCATTACTGAAGACATAATATCACTGATCATCATTACCCATCATCTAAAAAAGGACTCACATAATTTGATAACTTTTGTTATTAATGTGGAAACCTAGATTAATGTTTGCATAATAATGATATATTTCACCAGTTGCTTTCAATATCTTCAAAAAAATTAGTCACAACCTGGAAATGTAGTAACTTATGGAAATCACTGTCTAAATTAAGCTAATTTGCAAAGACAAAATATTCAGGTTTTCCACCCTAGTTTGTTTATTTTTTATGTGAATGCTGCTTAAATATTTATCTCATTTGGGTGTGCTTCTTGTTTGTTTAATTTGCCTTTGTTGATACACTTGCAGTTACTTTATAATAATTCCATCTCTGATATCTCTTTTGCTGTCTTAGAGCAAGATTTTATAACAATATAATTCAAATTCAAAGTAACAAAGGGAATAAAATGTTTTTCCTGTTTCTTAGAAAACTTGGCCCCTATTGACAGACAAGAGAGTGTAGAAAGTCACCACTAAGAGTTAATGGGCTTGCAGCACACTCAGCCTGCTATAATAAGCTAAATTGTGAGTGATAATTGTGCAGCCACATGATCTGTATGAAAGCTCACAGTAATGGTCTATGTCCTGGAACAAAAACAAAGTCACTAAAGGCATGAGTCCCAAGAGGGACCAGGAATAATTAGATCAGAAATATCACCACAATTTTTTAAGAGCATGCAGCAAGACAGTAAGAGCAGTATACAGGTTTCCCTGGAGATTTTTTTTTTTTTTTTTTATGTATATACCTCATTCTCTTTTTTGAACAAAAGAATAATTATTGTTTCTCAGAAACTGTATTCTGGGCTACCATTGCAGACACTGTCAGTACACATCCAAGCTTTTTTTTGCTGCAGCCAAGAAAGTATTACTACATAATCCTAGAAAAAGAAATTATAAGTTATCTAGTTAATTCACTGGGAGTCTTGTAGTTCCAACTTCTAGCCAAAACAGGGCTAACTGGAAAATTAGGTGAAATTGTTAAAGGTCTTGTCCAGCTGAATATTGAAAACCTCCAAGGATGGAAAGTCTGAAAATGCTTTGTGCAACCTGTGCCATGGTTTAACAACTCTGATTATAAAATTCTTTGTACATTCATTCCAACAGTTTGTGTTTATTGCCTCTGATAATTTCCCTGTGAGCTCCTAAGATGAACCAGGCACTATCATCTCCAAGCAACCTCTTCCTTAAATCATGGAAATCTGCAACTATATCTATCAGGATGTAGCAAGTGGAAGCAGGATGCAAGAGCAACTCCAGGGGAGGCACAGGCAGTTGTGTCACAGCAGTTCCCAGCAAGGCAAGCAGAGCATCTGGTGATGAGCTCAGGTAACCAGGTTCAAGAATACAGGTAGCCAAAAAGTCCCTCTTGAAAAAGCAGACTGAAGCCAACTCAGGAAGCTGAGTTCATGAGTTAAGGTTGGGATAGATCTAGAAATAATTAGCCAGGATTAGAAACCATACAGAAATTGCCAGACAAGGCCATCATGATGAAAGAAGTCTGAGGTCAAAAATGGAAGTCAAATCTGTGAGTTAAAACTATTGATTGAATGAAGGATCTCTTAAGGATGATACAACACAACTTTGGTCAGAACCATACACAAAATCTCAGGTTAAAAACAACTTTCACATGAAGAAAGGGAGAAGACTCTAATGAGACTTCTTAGCAGGGGTATTTAAGGCAGCTAGTCTTCTGATCCTTCTTCCAGACTTTCCTTGAGGACCTCTTCTCAAATAGCTCTGATTATGAGGGAGCTGGCTTTTGACTTTAAGTTCCCAAATGCTATCCCCTCACAACTCTCAGTGAACACTGCTTTTCTGAACTCCTTTTTGGTAAGGTCTAAACAGCATTTCTCACCACTACAGGAATTTATCAGCTCGGAATTCCCCTCACTAGCGCATTTCTACACTTTTTGTTCATTACACAATGAAAACATTTTGAGAGAATGTTTTGGGGTTTTTTCCCCATGAGGATGTGATGTGAACAGAATTTAAAAAGGGGCTCATTTTACCCAAAACATAGATAACTTACTATGAGTTATTCTTGTGGTTGTATGTACAGATATAGCTATTGCCTCCAAGCTCAGTCATGAGTTGATGATTTCCATGTCTGTTTCCTTCTTTCTTCCAAGGATACCAGTACTGAGTATGAGGCATGAGCCTACCTTATGTATTCTTGTCCTGGTGTAATTATTGAGTTTATTACTATACTTGATATACAAATATTTATGAGAATACATTGAAGTACATGCTCTCTTCTCAAGGTGAAACTTGACATCATTGAAAAAGCAGATGCTGAATATCTGAATGTTAATTTTGTTTTTCATCCTTTACCCTTCTCTACACAGCTGGAGATTCCAGTGTCACATCTGCCCATCTCATGTACTTATTCTGCTTCACAGGACTAGTAAGATTCTATGTGGCTAAGCCAAATGTTTGACCAGTAGGAATGTTTATCCTATCAGTCAGAAGGAGCATCTCCCAGTGATGTATGTGTTCCATGCGAGTTAGATGTATTGCAAAACATTTTGAGGAGAAGAGTGGTATCCAACTTATACACTTGCAGGGCCAAACTATAAATGTCACTGGTTCCTCAAAAAAGATAGGCATATTCTTTCCAGTTAAAGAACTCCAGGCAGGGAGTATACCTGAATGCATTGATTTGGTTCTGTTGGTTGTTTTAAACAAAAAACCCGAACAGAATCCACTTGTAAGAACTTCTTTTTTGATTTCCATTAGGATTTTTTCTTTAAAGAACAGAAGTGTTGTTTATTAATGCTTCCAGAAAATAAAAAAAAAAATCTAGAGAAAACTCTTATCGATCTTATGCTTTCCTTAAGTAAAAAATATCTAGATGAAACTCTTATCTAGCCTTTTCAAAGCTGCTGCAATATTGGAAATCATGGAAAAAGCAATATAATATCATGTTTTAAAAAAAATCCATTTTGAGGGACGCTGTTTCCTATTACAGTACTCTCCAATTTATATCTAGAAGAAAACGTTTAAATAAAAAGGAAGATGCTTGTAATACGCGACTGGTAATGAACTCAGGTTATGCCCTTTTTCCAAATCTTAGACACCTGCTCTGTGGCCTTGGTTGTTATTTTAAATACATACTTGCATAAACAGATGAGCAATCTGTGTAAAGATATGTATTAAGAAATAGCATTAAGTGGGTTTTTTGATCTATCTTATAAATGTAGATACAGTCACTGAAATGGACTTAAACCATCTCAACCTGAATCAATTCAGAAAGTATTTGCAGAATTTTCTGTGGGTGGAAAATGAGGCAAAAGTGTGGCATAATCTGTTTTTCTCCTATATTAGCAGATCTTTCTACTCATGTTTGATGATTACCACAAGAAAGACCAGATGTCTCAATGCTAAATGGATAGCATACACATATATGTGCTATTAAACTTACAAAACAGGAAAAAGGAATCTGTGGTTAAAAAGCACCCAGCAAATGGACTTTTAAGTCACCTTCTTAAAAGTATTAGATAAGTGGAGTGCAGACTGTAAAATTATATACCTGTGCACGCATTTTACATAAGTATATATGTTTTACATCTCTTTATAGATATATGCATTTTTGAAGATTTGTATAGGTGCTATAAATTTATAGGTGCTATAAATTAGTTAATTAGTAGCAAGCACTAACAGTGACTCTTTTCTTTTTGAGGAGTTATTGTTTAACAATATAATATTGCATCCAAAAAACAAGCTTATAGCTGGGATGCAGTTATATTTCCAGCATTATAACAGAGCTTTGTTATGTGAATCATCAGTTTAAGAGATATTAATTCTAAACTAATCATCAGCCCTACAATCTTCCTCTACATATTAAAGGTAACTTTTGCCACTACTGGATTAGTGTTACTTTCCATATTATTCCTGTGATTCACACTGGCTATCAGAATTCCAGTGACTCAGCTACAGAAGTTGAAGTTTCTCCCATTACTTTTACTGTATATCTGATCATGTTCCAATACATTTAATCTCAAGGCTTTTCTCTAAGATGTGCAGGTGCTAGTATGTCTAATTTACAGGATGCTTTTAAGGCACAACCAAACACAATTATATGGCCCATGTGAAATTAAGTGTATCTTAACAAGTTGATTAGACAAACTTTAGAATCCTAAGTAAACACTGACTTAAAAAAGGGATTTCTACGATGTCCTACTTACTGTGTTTTCTGTGAACATGTGAAGTTTTCATTCTTATCATAGCTAAAAGGAGTGTTTCCATAGATATATAATAGCTAATTCAGTAAGCAAAATACACACTTACCCTGGGTGCCATTTACCTCTTTCTCTCAATTCTTTACATAAGAAAATTGCTTAAGACAGTCTCCCAGGGCTCATTGAGGGAGCTGTAAAATAGGAGCCTCTTCATAGTTCA
This sequence comes from Certhia americana, assembly GCA_018697195.1. NCBI lineage: Eukaryota > Metazoa > Chordata > Aves > Passeriformes > Certhiidae > Certhia > Certhia americana. The sequence continues at coordinate 136,960,385 of CM031858.1, read as the reverse complement.
TTTCTGAACTGTGGATGTTGCATTGAGAGGAGTTATTCTTATGGTTTTCATGTAGGTAGTAAGTGCTCTGTCATCATGTGCTCATATTGTCAGTGTACGTCAGACTGACATGGACACCTTTCCTAATGAAAGCAGATGTGTACACGTGTGCACAAGCACACAAGTCAATATAGAAACTTATGTCATTCAGGAATAAACTTGACATTTTACATTCAAGGTAAGCAAGGTCACCGGGGTCTTCTGAAGAAACTAAAAAAAATAAGTGGAATGAAAACATATATAAAATGTTTCCTCCTTTCGTATTATAAAAAGTAAACTGCTGAGTTAATGCATTAATGAAACAGGTAAGATTCCTCTTCCCCTAATGTCTAAAAATTAGCCAGTAGGAATTTATAGTTTTAAAATATGCGTGCATGACAGAAGAGAATATTATTTCTATTTTGTTTTTAAATTTCTTTGAGTTTTGAATTAGACATTCTTTGCAGCCATACTAATAGCTTCTGCATTACATTTTGCAGTAAGTTTCTTCAATTAGTCCTTAATTAATTAGAAAACATACATTAGAGTTGACAAGCATGAAAAAGTTCTGTGAAAAAAATTCCTTAATGAAACAATGTCCTTATAAGAAACAATGGTCAGTTTTTCACTTTTCTAGGCACTGTTTTAGAAATTCAAATGTATGAATTTACATGTAAATCTTTGCTCAGATACTTTAGGACACATTCAGTCACATAACTATAATTCTCAGGTAATAACTAAAGATTAAATTCTAATTCTCTAGCATTTCTACTCTATCGGAAATACATCAGCAAAACAAATGTTGATTCCTTCACTCAAAACTCATCTTTCTTCTCTTACCTATTGCATAGGAAATAAAAAAGATCTTGGTATTCTATTTTAATGTATAATTTTACATCATCAAAAAGGTTGTAAAAAGAATGTAAAAGGAAAGGTCAGTATTTTAGATTAGAGTTCTTCAGTCTAATATTTTCAGATATATTCTGGTAAGAAGACTGAAGAGCAGAAAGCAGCAATGAAATTGCCACAGATACATTAGAAATATTGTTTGCCAAATCCATTTTCAACTGAATCTTTTATCTTTTCAAACCACAATGCACAAAATATATACTATTGATTTGACTGATTAATATTTTAAAACACTGTGGAAGTTTTTCTGAAAGGTAGATCCAAATAAGAGGTAAGGAAATTTATAGCTTAACTCTCTAAGGCATTTGCAGCACTAGAGAGAGCTAGGAGGACAAAAACCAACCTTGAATCTAGTTGGGAGAATGAGGAACAAACTGCATTGCAAAGCTGACATCATAAGCTTTAGGAGAGATAGGGTTGGAGACACAATCAGACATGATGGTAGTTAATCTTAAGATGATGACAGAAACACTAAATGAAAAGAAAATCATCAGAGAGAATAAAAAAGTGTTTTCACATCAGAACAAAATACTGAAGACTGCAGATTTCTTCCCATTTCTTTATCAGCTTAATTAATTGCAATTATTTTCATCTATTAATTATTTTTATTTTATTTAAGTTTAAAAATACTTCTGTCAGACCAGTGAAGCCTTTTGCAGATAGCCAAGCATGATCTTTTTCCTTCTAAATTTACAGTTTTACTTATTGGTTATGATGCCACATGGTAAATACTATTAATTACTCAATGCAGAGAGTGATTTCAGGTGTGAATGGCTTATTTCTTTTCTCTGGGTTGAATCCCTGCTGATAAACTAACCGTTCACATGACAAAAAATTTCATTGATTTCTTTTTCCCCTGTGAAATAACCTAATTCAATGTGCAGAGACATTCCTGTGTTAAATGTGTATGGTTATTTGACTGTTTATTTATACAAGTGACAGAGGAAAAATATTCAGTGTCAAAGAAAAGACTATGGCTTTCTTGAAGAATAATGAAAGCAATGTCTTTGTACAAATTTTTGAAGAAGGATTCATATCTAGGAGCTTCAGTAAAAGAAGAGGTACAAAAAATATAAACCATCTGATCTAAACCATCTGAAATATTTGCAGAAAACAAATTATGATTGTGAAACCCAGTTAAACAAATGATTAATTTGGATTTTTTTATAAGCTTAATATTTTTAGGAAAATGAGCACCAAACCAAACCAAACCAAAAACCAAAAAACAACCAAAAAAGTCCTCTCTGACATCTATGATGAATAGATATCTAAACATCAAGTAATAATCTAATATCATGTTTCATAGATGGGAATAAGGCTACTGAATTAAAACAAACCACATTTTAGCAAGACGGATAGAAAAGAAATAACTGAAGGTTTTAAACTGTTACAACTTTATAAAAGAAACTGCGTTTAACAATGCAAACAACTAAATGTTTCCTACCAACCATGGTCTGCCAGCATCAAAACAAATTCAGCATATGAGTTCTAGATGTAATACAGAACAATTGTTGACGTGAAACTGGGGCTACCTTCTGTAAGTGTAACTGCATTCACCAATGAAAGTTTGATTTGGTCTTTTCTGGTATCAAAGAGAAGAATACCTGTACTCTTCCCTAGCTTTTAGAAAAAGCCTGAAGTAGAACCAAAACAGGCACAAGATGACCTTGATGCAATACTTATACTCTTGAATTCAATATAGGATCAAATTTAAATCCATAGAGTGAAGAGCTTATGTCCCATTGCTATTATAATCAAGAACACAGTAATGCAAATTCTAAATGCTTTTATTAACACGGAGCTTATTTTGCTTGTGTGTTGCTTCTGTCAACTGCTTTTTCTCAATCTGCATAGCTGAAATCCTGAGAGCACAAAGTACTCTTGAAAATCTTTCTTAGTAAAAAAACCTGTTTAAGGTAAATTTGGAAGTGTTGTCAGGGCCCTAAAAATTCTTATTCTGAAAAACATTTGCAGTAATCAGGAAAATACAAATCACAAATACGTTATTCCTTCAGAGGTGTAACATAGTTTTTTCCATTTGTTGAATCCAAATTTTTCTACATTTCACTGTCTTCTTGAGTCACTGTGTTTTGGTGAATAAATCGTCCCCTACCACTTTTTGCTATGTGCTTGCCTGGTAAGATTTTGTTCAGGTCCACCCATGCAGAGAATCTATTCCCTCTGAAGATGAAATACTGGCTAAGAGTCAGCAAACATGACAGCCTCAGACTGCATCTGAATAGTGACTTTGGTGATTCTTTGAAGAGCTACTTGCTCCTTTGTTGTGGGGAAAAGTTTGAGCCACGTCATTGCCGTCAGACATGCTGCAGTGGATACTTACTTCTGCTGTGCTGCTATCACAAGTGAAATGAGGATCATATCACAAGGGAAATGCTCTGGATGTTGAAATGGAAACAAACCTTAATTTTGAAGCTCAAATATTCTACACAAAATTCTTTTCTTTGAGAAAGTTTCAAGTCATGGAAGGAAGGGCAAAGCCTTAAGTTACCACAGACGAGCTACAGTGGTTGTGCTTGCTTGGACAAGTTCTCTCCATATTGTCTTGGAGCACCATTACATGGCTGGGATTAGATTGAAAACTTGTTGCCAGTCAGCTAGAATCTACAGGTAGCTGAGCAACAGCTATGACCATCATTGTAATGTGGATGTGGATACAATAATCAGATTGTAAAATAGGCTGCTCCACTAAACCTAAATAATTTTCATCAGCTAGGAAGACTCTGCCTACACATAGTTGAAAGACATCACAGACTGGGAAAGAAATATCTTCTTCCTTCCTTTCTCAGTAGTTCTTAAACACTCCTAATGGTCCTCAGGTCTTTGGCTACTCCTTGGAAACCAGGGGATATTAAAAACCCAACGCCATTTATTTAATATTTCCTCTGAAAGGCATTTTCTTTTATTGAGATTGTGAGTATGCTGTGATTATCTATGCCTTTGTTATATACTTGGTTGCTTTTGCAATTGATGGGCACAGAAAAATTTCTTGTGTATTTGGTTTGGGTTTGACTCTTTTTTTTTTTTTTTTTTTTTTAGCTTAATATGTGTCTTGAAAGGTCTTGCGATTACTTTCTGTTTCATGTCAGTCCAAATTTCAACTCTGTAAATGACAGCCTATCTGCTACAGAAACATCCTTGTTATGAATTGAAGTGTCTAATGGAGCCTTAGTGCATTTTGGTTTTAAATGTGGTGAAATATAATACACATTTGATCTGTGTACATAAGTATTCAGCAACTAAAAAGTAGAGGTATATGAGATTGGTCAGTCTCCCCTTGTTGACCATTGCCATCACTCCATCATAGAGGACTACTGGACTGGTCAGGCACAATTTGCCCTTAGTGAAGCTGTGCTAGTTGTTTTGGCTCACCTCCTTGTCTTGAGTGCACCTTAGCATTGCCAGGAATTTTTTCAATGAGCAGCCTCAGTCACGAAACAAGTCATTAAGCAGTTGTCTGCTGGGCAGGTGGCACAGAACATGGGAAAAAAAGATGCACTCATTTTTGTATTCTCTGTTAGCTGACGCTGATTTATTAAGTTAATATACTAATCAAGGAACTCCAAAATATTAGTTAAAAATGGTTAGAGGTAAAACAGACATTCTCAAAACAAGTGTACCATGGTTAAAATAATTTTGGCAGGCTTAAATTTAAAACAGAGAAATAGTGAAACTATTTGACGGTTTCTAAAAAGCAAAGTCAATAAGTTGTTTTCTAAAGAAAATGGCAGATTTAAGAATCATGAAGTAGAGATATGTAGTATAAAGTGGCCTTTTTTAACTGCATCTTGAGCATTGTAGCTTACAAGGTATAGCACTATTTCATGCAAATGTAGATTAAATCTGAGACAGTTCTGTTTCCCTAAAGTCTTAGAATAATGTTGAATATTTTCATAAGAATGAAGGAAAATTTCAAAAGTGGTGTCTGAAGCAGAATTTTGGTGATAGTCCTGAAATGGTGGAGGCTATCTCAGAAATATTGCTGCAGCCCTTTACTAAAGAAAGCAACAAGCAGATAAGAAAACTGGCAGGTACCATAATATCGCAACACTTTTACTATCCTAAAGAAGATTATGACTGCTGTTCTTGACCTTGGTAACTCTTTTGTTGGTGAAGTTATTTCTCTAGAAAGACAGAAGAGTACATATATCTGTCAGAATCAAAACTTGCTCTGTTCTCCCTGTGTAAATCTGTCCAGTTTAGAGCTGGAAGAAAAAAGCAGTATCGAAACATAGGTAAGTAAAAAGGCATTAAACCACTAGAACTGTCAATCTAATACTTCTTACAGATAATATTCATGAAAATAGAAACAAAATTTCAGGAAAGGTACACTTTGGTAATATTGTCAAAATAATTTACATCTTAAATTTCTATTAATATTGTGCTTGATATTGAAAGGTTGATTAAACCCCTCTTTGAAGCTTGTATGGAGTTGATGCTAATGTATGTTATATAATCCATCATTTTTAAATCTGGTATATAATCCTTATTACAATAATTGATTGCTACAATCCTAAATCTTCAAAAACAGCAAAAGAAAATACAGTTCTTTATATGACTGAATAATAAATTAAATTGTTTTGCTATAAGGACACTAAAAAATAGTTTTTTCTATTTTGAACACAATTAAACATCCGATCCATCACGTGATTTCTTTTTTTCCAATCTGTATTTTGCAGGACATGTCAGACTAGCTTGGTAAACTGCAGGTTAATAGCCTCTTCTGTATTTTTCCTGCTGTCAGATTGAGTGACTTAGCTAGAGGGTCAATGCTTTTAGCTTATGTAGTTGATGAGAATGCAAAAGTATTAGTATTGACTTTCCTCCAGAAGTAATCAAAATTGTCTACACTTACCTTCCAAATTTAAAGCTATCTTCACTAGACTGATATAAAATGATCAGTGTATATCAGTATGTAGTAATTGTTAACAAAACAGCCATTTTAAAGACTGTTTGAAAATGTCAAAGTCTATGAATCTTATTCACTTGGCACAACACTTCGCTCCTGAGCAGGGTTTTCAGCCCTGTTGAAAAAAGAACTCAGTTGCAAGCTCCTGGCTCAGGAATTTCTATTTGTAAACGTAGTTCATATGTTGTCCCCTGGAAAATGGCATCCTTCAGGTGAGACTCTACAAGCATGTGCTAATCATATGTTTGACAATGTCTTTGGTAATTGCAGTACAACTTCTAGAACTTGGATTTAGGCCCAGTTTTACAAGCTGTGGCCATTATAATTTCCCCTTTTCCTTAAAGAGTTATGATGAACACTCCTGTGTAAACACCTCTAAATTTTTTTCAGTAAAAAAGCACACGGTATTTGTCTGAAGAATCATTACAATTCAAAGCACAAGAGCTCATTGGACTGAAAGTGAATCAACAAGGGGAAAAAAGAATCTTCAATAAACCTTAGAGAAAGCAAATTGGATTGCTCAGTTAACATTTTTGCATTGCAAGTAGGAGTAAAGGAGACATGACAAGGTAAAACTTCAACTGGAGCAAAGAAAAAGCTGATATGACCTTGAGATTTTTGATATGACCTTTGATATTTTTCAAAAAGTCAACTTTTAAGAAAAGTTGAATATTGATTTAAAGTGGTTTTTTTTTGTTTATTTTAACACGTCTGGTATTCCTTTAAGTCTTGTTACGTGCAGGAAGTCTTTTTTGGTTTTTTTGCTGAAACAACCACAATAAAATTAATTAAATTATGAAAATATGGAACAAGTATCCTAAAACATTTTGATATCAATCATTAGAATAACCAGAGTTTGTTGAGACATTGTAAAATTTATACTGTGTTTTCTTTATTTATACTGTACTTTTTCTTAAATGGTCCTTTTCAGATATTTGATTGTCCTTTAATTCAAAATCTTTAAACATGCTAGTAGAGAAATTCCTTTAAAAAAGTAAAAGAGAAGTTACTTTATATGTATATTTCTCCATATTTGCTTTCTGGTAATGAAGTTGCTCAACATTTTATTGAAGGAAATATAGATTTTATTTTTTTTTTCTTCCACACCGTACACATTAATGGTTAAGATTTAGGGTCTGAAACGTCAAGAAAGACTGTTCTAACTTGTTCTCAAGTGCTTCTCTAAAAGAAAGCTGACTACAGTAAAGCTTACACACAAAACTATTTTGTACTCCATGCCTCTTAGAAAGAAAGCAAAGGTAAATTTTTTCCAGCTATCTTTGCAGGGGATATTTCACTGGACTGATGTTCACACTAGTAGGGATATGATAAATTTTGGGGTTTATTTTTAAAAATACAGCTGAAACAGGAAAACCAAAAAATTTTCTTTTTTTTTTTTTTAAACAGCATCTCTCATGGTCTTGGTTCTTCTCTTCTAGTTCTTTCCTACTGAACTTGGACATAGGTAGAAGTTATCAGAGACTGAAGACTATTCTTCCCACTGAATTTAGATGTGGCTTTTCTGTTTCAGAATGTTTGAGAATCTGAAATAGATATTCCATGAATGTTTATTTTACAGATTTACAGATGCAAATTCAAGTCCTTTCAAGAATGGTAGCTCTTAATCTGCCTCTATTTGTCAACTGCTGTCAAGAGGAATCCATACTAGCTGTTCCAAGTCAGAGGTAAAACCACCCCCACTTGCAGCTCCTGGCATCACTTATGTGGTCTGATTTTGGTATGGAGTCAGTTTGGTATGCCTGCTGCTAATCTATCAGGGGCTACCTGCCAGGTCTGCTCACTACAATGAAACTTCACAATTCTAAATTTAAAATTTTTGCAAATGACTGAAAAGGAATTTGTTATATCCTCTGGTTTCATCTTTCAGCCTACATTAAGATGATTTTTTTTCATCTAGCTGTGCCAGAACTGCATTTGGCATTTTGTGTTTTTACAGATGCTTAATCCCCCTGTAGGCAGCAAAATCTTCTGATCCTTCCTTTCGGTTTAGAGCCTGTCCATTGTCTGCTCCCACTGCAAACAACTGGAGTTTTTCCCTTGACTAAAACAGTAATTGTTTTATGCCCAAAAATAGATTAATTCTTGCAAAAGATTTTTAAGCAGTTTAGTCCATCAGACTCTGTCAGTTGACTTCATGTTTGTGCATTAATTCTAAATTAACTTTTATATAATAATAAAAATATTATTTTTAGCTTCTTAATTTTATTTCAATCTATAATACTTTTTAAAAAATTATATATGAAATATTTCTCAAAAATGTAAACTGTTCTGGTGAGGTAAACCCTTCAGCCAGTTAAATTTCATCTTTTCTATTTTTTTCCACTAATGGAAATGGTTCATACTAGAGGATGGTAATATCTCAGCAAGTATGTAAATCCCACAGTACCTTGACCTATATGCAAAATTGAAAAGTCTGAACAAATTTTGACTGAACATTTGTTGGAACTGACCTTCTCAGGTGCTACATGTTTATTTTTATGATGGAAGCTGTAATTATTCCTGAGGTACAGCCACCAGAATATTGCCATTTGTCTCTCTGTGTGTGAACAAGCCTTTCTGCATTGCAGCTCCTATCATACTCTGCTAAGCATAATGCCAAAGTTTTACCTCAACCTATATTTGCTTTCAGATAGGGTTAAGAATATCCATTACCTGTATCCTCATAAATGATTCCCACTTATTATTGCCAAAATATAGTGTAGCAGAGTAAGAGGAAAAGTCATACAGAATGAATATACAGACGGAGTTGTGAAAATATAGAGAGAACATGTTCAGGATTCTAAATACATATTTAGAATAAATTCTTCACTGACTTGCTGTGATTTCAGCATAACTGCTCTGAATATAACACAAAGAAGAATTTAGCTATTGAGTTTAGCCATCAGTTGCTTGATAACAGTAGTCAAAAGGCCTAATTAGTGCTTCACAGAGAAGGTGATGGGGGTGTAACACGGTGAAAGAGCAACACTCTTTCAATTTCATATTAAAACTGGGTTTTGTATTCCCTAACTTTAATACACTAGCTTGAAGCATTGTTCTGAAATCTTCATATTTCAATTTTCTGTAGTCTTTTACTGTAGCTCTCGACCAAAGATCATTATTTTTAGCATTTGTAAGGTTTATGCTTGCAGTTTTGATTCTCCTGGATGCTTTGAATATGTTACAGTACAGAAGGTTAAAAAAACCAGAAACAAATGTATGGAAAACACACACATAATTATTGCATAATATTGATAATATTTGTGAAAGAAACAACGGTAAAAGCCTATCTTGTTCTCAATCCTAAAGAAAAAAAATCAAGAAGCAAAACCTTTGTTAGCAAAACTATATTAATATTAAATATTGACATTAAAATTCTATGTCTATTTTACCTACTTTGTTTCTCAAAGACTTTAAAATTCTATATTAAAATATTTGAATTACTCTTCTTTGTATTTGTTGGTGGAAGAAGCCAATCTGAAAATGCTGCTTAGACAAAGAAGACCTGGACTGCATCTGTTCTATATTTATATATATATCAACTCTAATTGATTAGATTACTACTGTAATTAGATTACTACACAGAGAAGCATGGATGAGTTTTGCTGTGAAATTGTTTCCAGATTTACATTCTTCTCAATCAATTGGGACAGAGCTAAAGGAAAATAGTCACAAAGGTAACAATAACAATTTAGCATTATATAATGGGAAAGTAAGAGAAATCAGCTTGAAAATACCTAACTTATAACTGGCAGCTAATGCCCACAGAGTACTTTAAAACAAAACACAAAACAAAGAACAACCAACCAAACATACCAACCCCAAAACTGAGACTGTGGCTCTGTGTGGGGGAATGTATTCATATGATATGTGCCTTACTGAAGTCTAAACCCAAGATGAAACCACTGCACGTAAAAACCCAGACCATCCAGGATGGGGACACAGCAAGTAATTGAAGCAATTATTCTGCTTGGTCCATGGGACTTCTCACAAATGAACAGGAGAGGCTTGGCACTTACTTGAAATGAACATGAAATGTGCGAGTTAAATACCGTGATGAGACTCACAAAGATTAACAGAAACAAACATGAAGTTCTGCATCTACCAAGGAATAACCCAATGCAGAAACACATGCTGGAGCCAGCCAGTTGGAAGGCTCAGAAAAGGCCCTGGTGTTCCTGATGGGCAATAAGTTGAACGTAAGTAATCAAGAACTCTTGTGATAAAGAAGGCCAACAGCATCCTGCGGTCATTCATCAACAATGGAGACAGAAGGGAGAGGGGGGTGATTCTCCTTCTCACTATGGGTGAGACCCCATCAGAGCTCTGTGCCCAGTTCAGGCCTCTCCGGTAGAAAAGACATGGACAAACTGGAACATGGCCAACAAGAAATCATAAAGGTGATAGAGGGACTGGAACATCCTTCATAACAAAAGCAACAGAAGGGACAACACTACTTAACCCAAAGAGGAGAAGGTTCAGGAAGAATCTCATGAATATATGAAAATATCTGTTAAGGGGAAGCCAAAATCAGAAACCAAACTCCTCTCAATGAGAGAAGAAAGGCCAGTTGGGAGAAATGAAAATACAGAAATTTCCATTTTATAAAAATATATATTTTCAATTGTGAGAGATTTACACCCTAGAACATACTGTCCAGGCAAATTGTGGAAAGTGTATCCTTGGAGATATTCAGAACTGAACTCAACATAACCCTGAACGATTTATCACAACTGAGCCTGCTCTAAGCAGTGGGGCTGGACTCTGTGATCTCCAGAGAATCCTTCCAGCTTCAAAGATTTTATGATTCCTTGAGAAGAAATAATTTTTTTTTTTTTCTCACATAAGAACTGCTATTCACTCACTTTTCCCATCCTGCTTAGGAAATAAATTAAGGGTATACATTACAGTGTGGTGTGGTCTGGCCCTTGCACAGAATCCTCAATGACAGTATTCCATAAATAATATTTCCAGAATTTTAATTCTAGAAGTGTTTCTTTTTTATATAACAGTTTGGTTTCCTTAAACTGTTTCCTTAAGAATTCTCTGAGTTTTGAACCATGCCTGGAGGAATCTGAAGTATAATAATTCTTGCAAAATTGCATGGCAGATTGTATTGCTTATGAAATTCAATTACTCATAAATAAAATAAGCTTCTAATTCCTACCCAATTTATACTTCTGTCTAGTAAAGAACTTTAAAAATTTGTTTTGTTTACAGAAATAGTAGCAGAGTGCCTCCAAACCACAAACCTTTGAAGTTTGAGCTTATCTGTACAGGCAGCTCTTGTACATTGTACCAATTTTGCAAAAGAATTGACAATAGCATAAGAAATGCTAGCCTATTAATCACAAGGCTTCTATGTGGATTGAGTCGATTTATACAAACTCAGGGCTTTGTTTTCCAATAATAATAAAAGTTAATCATATAATACTTTGTTTATAGGAAACAAAGGAATTGAAGCAAAAGCTACAAAAATATATAGCAAATGCTCTCTCTTCTACATGTTGGTATGCCTTTTTAGCTGTACCCTACTAAGTGACCATTGGCTATAAGTCCCTATACAAATCCTCAAGTGATGTTGTGGCTGATATTTACTTCAGTTTATTGTTTTGTATTGATGATTGTATTGTTAATGGTTCATTTTATGTATCCCTGCATTTTCCCAAGTTGGTTTGCCCCCACCTTGTATCCTACCCTATCCTTACCCTATGTGGTGGTATTCCCCGCCTCTTGTTCCAGTGCCTTCCTTGTCTATCATCCTAGCCCTACCCTTTATTCCAGTACATTCCCTGTCATTCCTACCCTAAACCAATCCCATGAGTGTTCCACCCCCTGGGTGTTCCAGGATGTCACCCTAAACTTGACACCCCATTGGGGCATGTGACCTCCCTTCTCCTTTCCCTATACCCAGTTGGTCCAGGGAGTCTGATGCAATCCCTTCACTCATCCCCTGAAGTTCCCTCATTGGTTGTTCATTTGTATCCGCCTCTCCCTGTCACTTTTTATTTAAACCCGTGCACAGCAGTGTTCAGGGTCTCTCCTGATGGTATCCCATTTGGGATTAGTTACTGCCACAATAAATCTCTGCTGTCAGAACCTCACCATGGAGTGCTACCTCCTTATTCCTTCACCTGATCCCTGTTAAGGCACTCAGTCATCCCTGACCACCATAGAGCCTCCAGCTCTTCAGGTTCCACCACTGGCATCAACCCCTGCTGTGGTGGTTCCCCACTCCTGGCATGGTGCTGGAGTATTTTGGAGCTAGCCTGGACTCCAGTGGGCCGTGTCAAAGTGAGGACTAACCCATGTTATTACTGACAGGCTATCTATACAATACCAATGACATTCCCCAAGAGAAGAAAAAATTAACTTGATTTTCAAAAGTCATTGGATTTTGCATTTCTTGAAATTGGAGATCCAGAAACAAAATGACAGAGACAAAAAGAAAGACTAAAAGCAACATTTCAAACCCCTTTCAAACTAAGTCTTAATTTCTGTGATTACCTTATTATTACTATTATCTTATTGTTCTTATCCCACTTATCACACAGTCTTTTCATCTACTCCCACTGATAAACGAAACAGTGGTATTACTAGCATCAGGAACAGGTCTTTCTGCTTTCTCAATTGTCTTGAGTACATCATAGCAACTATTACTCTCTTTACTTTCACTTTAAAAATATTTCTACTCATGTTGATCTTCTTAGCAAATCTCATATGTATATGGTCCAAGAAATTTCCATAATTATTTTTCAGTGGATTCTGAGAAACTCAGCATGGAGAATCTTCTAAACCCCATTATGGATCCACTCTTTGGTCATTTATTCTGTTTAGGATGTTTTATTACTACTTTACTTGAATTACTCACATATATTTTGACATTTTAGATGTCTGTCTTTACTATAACTCACAGAGAGATCAGTCATGTTTTCATCAGCCATGTCTCAGTTGATGGTGGTATCTATGTTAGTCATTAAATCTTTACTTATTTCTTTTATCATAGATAGAGTTAGGTTGCTACCATCATTGTAATTCAGATTTGTTTATGTTTAATTTCCATAGTTTTTGTAAGAAATGAAAGAAAAGCCTACAAGAAAGCTAAGAGCTAACTCATTGTTATTGCACATTCAGGAAAAAATGTTTATGTTGGACCACTTCCAACAAATAAAGCCAAACTAATAAAATAGAAACTTATATTTATCAATAAACCTGTGGATATATTTACAAGACTTTATCTATGTGCTTTGATCTGCAATAGGGTTTTCCCTTGAAAGATGTATTTTGCTTCAGAGCTGTGTAAAAGAAAGGGAAAAAAAGAAAATATGTTGACTTCTAAAACTGTCACAGAAAATATTATTCTATATGTATTGGGATGTAAAAGGAGTCATGCAAAATATTTTGTATAAAAAAATCATACTATTAAAATTTTGTTTTAAATGTTAAGAAAGCTGGAATTTACTGGATACATCCACTGACTTTTGTATTTTTCTCCTTCTTTTATGAGTATTATTATCATAATAGCTGTTTTGCTTCTCCCTGAAATGAAATTGAGTGATATTCGCCTCATTACTGAACTCAACTGGATACTTTCTGTATCTTCTCCAATTCTTATTTTGAACAGAATGTGTCAGAACATCATTTCCTTCCCTACTTAAAGAAGCTGGGCTGACAAAACAGTATTCACGCTATCCTGCACTAAAAATGACCCCAAAACTCTTCAAAGAATAAGATAGGAAAAAATGTAGTATTCAGAAGAACTTACAATCTAAAGGTAAGTTCACATGCTCAGCCTATATAGGGGACAGAATATTGAAGCTAGAAGAGAAATATCTAATATTTTGGGTTTAATTAGGAGCAGGTTTTGTCTCTCATTTTTATTAAATGCAAATTACAGTTATTTCCATTCTGAAATTTCTTGTTTCAGAATGCAAAACGTTCTTATGCTGCAGCACTGAGCAGAGATAGTTTTGTTAACATGGTCAAGAGAAGAAAACCTTTCTCATTGATTAAAAATCAGATATTCCTAAGGCATTGTACCTGTATGAAAAATAGTAATTAATATTTGCATTGAGTTTCTCCCCACTGGATTGTGTTTTTCACTACTTTTACCACATGCTCTATTAATTTTTCTTAGATTTAAAAGAAAAATAAATAAAATAACCATATGCATCTCAATTTTAGCCTTTATTTCCTTGGATTATATACACAATGTGGTGAGATATATCAATATGTTAATAGACAAAAAGAAGCATTCAAAAAATTTTTCTTGGTGAAAAATTTCCATGTATGAAGAAAAATTTTATTTTTACCATTAAAAAACAATAGCTTTTTTACTTTTAATTCTGTCAGAATAGCACTTGGAGTACAAGCGATAACAATACAAAAGTAACCCTCTAAGAGAAAAGCATAGCAGCTTGCTGGAAAACAGAAATTAGGAAACTCTTCAATTTCTTAATGGAGTTAATTTCTGTAACTGGAAAGTCAGTGAAGCAGAAGCATTTCCTCACAAGTGGCTTTAAGTAACTTTTCTGTCTTCTGGACAGCAGTCATGTGAATGAGCACTGAATATACATGACCTGCATCATATCACAGTATGTAAGCACAGGTATGATCTGCATCTGAAAAAATCAAAATCTGTTGGAAAAATATGTTGAAAAAATGCAAATGTATTGCTTCTCATAAAGCAAAAGATGAAAATAGTTCTATCTTGAGCAATTTCATTATATAGTTATTATTACAATTCTCATTATATTTTGTATATAGTAAATCAAATGTAAAAAAAATTCCCTTAAGAAAATATGTGTAGAAATCAAGGCAGAATCATATTAAAAAAAAAAAAAAAGTTAAAATAAAGCTCCTTAACACCAATGTAGCGTTAAGAAGGAGGCATTGTTGATTCATCCAGATCCACAGTTAAATGTGGGGGTTTTTTTGTTTTTTTTTTATTTCAGCTTGGGAAGCTTTGCTGTTGGTAGACACTAAGGGGTTTTTTTTCTACCTCTGTGTTGTTTCTGTGTATGTGATGTAGAATATAAAGACTGTGTTTTATAACAACTCTGATAATCAACTTCCTTTCTATGGGAAAGTCAAGAGTACGAGACTTGAAGGTAAACTTTTTGAAATTGCCACTGACAGTTGTGTCATCTACTTTCCTTCTGAGACCTTCAAACCACCCCACAGTTTTCTGTTGGATTAAAACAGAACAAAAAAAAATTTTCAGAAACACAGAAAGATCACACACATTTGCCCGTCAGAACTGGGGAACTTGGTACACAGTCTCCTCAGGGAAACAGTCTCATTAAGTTAATGTCATTTTTAGTGAATCAGAAACAATTTAGAAAACAAAGACAAACTGTTTAAAACATTATCACTTTTAACTTGAGACAATGCAGTTACTGGAGCTTTAATAAGCATGGATTTGGAACAATTTCACCTTCGTTTTTTGCTGATATTTATTTCAATTTACATATTCATAACCAAGAACAGCTGTTTCATATGACAGGTATATGGAAGATACTGCATTTTGGACCATTGTTTCAACAAACTGGGGGTAGTATCCACACCCACGTTAATGGCAGTTTCTGGAATTGCTTCATGATTGAAATATAAATATCCCCAAGTAAATATTTTTAAACTAGTTGGATATAAGACAACTTAAAAAAAGTGATTAGGGGCAGAGGAAGAATCATTTGAAAATGCAGAAGGTACAGAAACTTGAATAAGGATCCAGGATTCCTAAGGGTTTATCTGACTATATTTTTGAAGTTAATTTATCATTAATTTTCCTGGAAAATCACTTGTCTAATTTTTTTTTTTTTATTATTTTTTTTTTTTAATCATCCAGAGAGCAATGTCAATCCGAACTGGCTGTACACAAGTGTCACTCAAGCACTGAAGCAGATAAAAGAGGTTATATGAAACCACATTCTTTCCCCAAACACAAGGGTTCCTTTCATCATAATAGTCTGGAAATACTTTCATTCCCACCTTATTTGATGATACTTCTGTTTGACTTCAGCTGTGTAAGCCCTGGAGGTTTAGACTTAAGTTTTGGATTTCAAAGTTTTGCTGTAAATTCATTTTACATCTTTCTTATCTCCTATCCAAAACCAGTTATCTTTTCTGTGTGGGTGGTGGTGTTGTGGAAATAAGAGAATTAGGAGGATATTTTGAAAGTTTACACTTATACTTTGAAAAGACACTTTTTACACTTATACACTTACACTTTGAAAGCCTTACACTTACATTTTTTGCAATCAACGACAGGTTTCAGAGAATTGGCACAAGAACTGTGTATGCCTAGGGCACATTGTCATGTGACAGTGGGAAGCTGACACTGGGGCCACAAGAAAAACAGCTCAAATATTATCATTGAAGTCATTATGATTTTTAAAAAGAGGTGAAGAGGAAAAATGTGGGTGCCCTTAACATATAAGAAATGTCAGACAACTAGAGATTTCGAAAAGATTATACAAAAACAAAGCCCTGAGACAAATAGTGATCTAGTTCAAAACTGAGCCTGTAGTGTTTTCCTGCCTTAAAAGCTAAGCTTTTATATTGCTAAATATGTTAAAAGCATTATGAATTTCTTTCATATGGATAAAAAAAAACCATATCAATGTCACAACTCTCAATGGTAATTTCAAAAAGTTTACCTTCAAGTCTTGTACTCTTGACTTTTTCATAGATTAGAAATTTACCTACCAGTGATTTAAGCTTGACTGCACTCTCTGTCACTGTCTGTTATTCTCTACTGTCCAAGGAATATTTTGACAGGGGTCAGAATACCACTCTCAGTTTGTGAATATATGTTTTTGTCCCTTCATAAATATTTTTTTTTTTTGCAACTCCTTCTTAAAAGTATTTTCTTCTCATTTGCTTTGCTTTATTTTTCATCCAGGCCATGTTTATGATTACATTATTTCACAGTAAAATTTGAATTTATGCATTCTCAGGGAAGAAAAAAAACGTTTACTGTTGTCAAAGTGAGAAAATAGAGAATCAGAATGAGACACTAAGCAGTCATCTTCCTAAGTGTTTTTCTTAAGAAGAATTTGCTGGGTTTTTTTCTTTTTTTTTTTTTTTTTTTTGCATGGCACAGACATTGGATCATCCTAAGCACAGACAACTGAGATGAGATTTTCAAAACCAGGATGCTCCATGTTGAACTCAAAATTATTCTCTAAAAAGTTACAAGCGTACATATTTTTAAAATTTAGAATTAATTTTATTTCCAAAGTATTCCGCAAAATACCCCTTTTTGTTAACTATCAGAAACAGCACTGAGCCTGACAGAGTTCAGAAGTGTTTGAACAATCCTCTCAGGCACATGACATGACTCTTGTGTATGGTGCTGTGCAGAGCCAGGAGTTGGACTTGATGTTCCTTGAGGATCCCTTCCAACTCAGCTTATTCTGTGATTCCATAACTCTGTGTAAATAAAAAATATTCTGAAGAAATATTATCACTGTCCATAAATACAGTATTTCTTGCATATCATTTCTTAAAAAAAAAATAAAAATCAAAGTCTGTTCCTCTCTGTACTCTTGAATGATTTGAATTTTGATTAACAACATGAAATATAATTTAATAAGCCAGAGGAGCGAGTCCTGAAATGTGTGTTAATAGAATAAAACTGAAAACAGTAGCATTAAAAATTTACATTATACACACTTGTATTAGAAGAATTCATACTTGAAGTCATAGAAAAAGAGGCCTCTAATAACCTTTATGATAACCTCAGAGAACTGGCATCAAGCTCAGTGGTGCAGTTTACGTGCCTGAAGGACAGGATGCCATCCAGAGGGCCCTGGACAAGCTCAAGAAGTGGGCACTTGTGCATTTCATGAGGTTAAAAAGGACAAGTGCTGGTGCTGTACCTGTGGCAGTCAGAGCAACCCTGGTGTCAGTCCAGGGTGAGGGATGAACAGACAGAGAGCAGCCCTGCTGAGAAGGATCTGGAGGTGCTGGTGGATGAGAGGCTGGACATGACCCATCCACCTGCACTTGCAGCCCAGAAAGCCAAACTTACCCTGGTCTGCATCAAAAGCAGCATGGCCAGCAGGGCAAGAGAGAGGCCCCTCTACTCTACTTGCATGGTACCTCATATGGGGTACTGCATCCAGCTCTGGGTATCCCAGCACACTAACTAAATGTTAGCACTATCGGCTTGTTGGAGAGAGTCCAGAAGGTCCATGAAAATGATTAGAGGGCTGAAGCACATCTTGTGTGAAGAAAGTCTGGCACAATTGCGATTGTCCAGCCTGGAAAAGAGGAGGTGACCTAATTTTGGCCTTCCAGTACCTGAAGGGAATCTACAAGAAAGATGAAGGGAGATCGTTTTCAAAGGGCGTGCAATGATAGAACAAAGGGGAATGGCTTCAAAATAAAGGAGACTAAGATTGGATTAGATATTAGGCAAAAATTGTTTACTCTGAGTATAGTGATCACACACTGAACCAGGCTGCCCAGAGAAGTTGGCTGTCCCATCCCTGGAGGTATTCAAGGCCTGGTTGGTTGGTCAAGGTGCTGAACAACCTGGTCTAGAGGAATATGCCTCTTTCTGTGGCAGGTGTGTTAGAACTTTATGATCTTTAAGCCCCTTCTAACTCAAACCATAGTATGATTCTATGATTCTGTTTAGGATGGGAAAAGATCACTTAATCATTCTGTAAACTTAACTGTAGTTATCTCTATCATCTCACTCCCCCCCAAGAGCTTATCTGTTGTTTGTTAGCTGGTCAGATAAATTAGGACAAGTTGTCTCGTAGTGAGTTTTTGGCACCATGGGGTTAGCAGTGGTCTGGCATCTCCAAACTCATGTCAATAAATACCTAGTATTACTAGTTGCCATATTTAATTTTACAGTTGAAAAACAATGCTGCAGGTACCAGATAGTCTCTTTTTGTAAGGATTTGCCAGTATGTACATGTTAGAAAAACACTGACTTTACACAAAGAAACTGATGATCCAAAGTTCCATATCTTTGCTACATAATGACAAAGGACCCACATTAACCCGGGTCCTGTCAAGAAAGAAAGTTTCCTGGATTGAGGCCATTTCCTCCCAAGGCTCCAGGACAGGCTCTACAATGCAGCTAAAGCAACAGGAGATTTAAAATGCTTATAAAACTGCTACTGTTAATGTGTCTGAGAAGGTCTTTGAAAAATGCATTCAAATGCAGTAAATTACTTCCATACAGTAACATTGCTGAACACAGAGCCAAATGGTGGTGCAGGATAACGAAAACAACACTGAATTTTGAGACAAATACCTGTATGAGAGTTGTTTTGAATAGAATACTGTGTTGAAAAAAACAAAAATAGGAGGTCCCATTTTAAACTTTTTTTGTCTCATGCTTCTGAAATGAGAAAAAGTTGAATGGTGTCATTCAGCTAATCTATAGCTAATTTTGGTTTGTAATTGCCTCCTAAACCTTGAAAAATCATTATGAAGTCTGAATACTAGAAGATATAGTGAATATTTTATTGCTTGAAAATGCACAAAGAATATTTTTGGTAGAAGAACTCTAACAGTCTGGAATTCTGTTCGACAGTTGAAGCTGTCACTGCCACAGCAATGAAATTACAGTAATTTACAATATTGCATTTTGAGAACTTCTCATCTATTTTGCTGTAACTCCCACTCAGCTGCTCAGTCACTCACCCTCCTTAGTGAGGCAGATGGCACGAATAAAGAGAACAAGATAATGAAAGCCCATTGAGGTAAAGACAGTGAAGTTGCTTGCAGAACTGACTTCAGCTAAATTAATTTATTTATTGCCTATTCAGGGAAGGTTCAGATGGGAAAACACTGGAACAGGCTTCTTAGAGAAATGTTCAATGTCCCAAACCTGCCAGTGTTTTAAGATACATTTGGACAATGCACGTAATAGCATTAAAAGCATAATAATAAAAAAATAAAATAGCATAAAAACTCCGACTTCTAGACTGCCCTGAAACAGTCAGGGATGATGTGGTCAGATAATAGTTGTACAACACTTCAACTGATAAGATTCTATTCTATTCTAGTCTAGTCTATATGTACTGAGGAAAAAGATAAAATATTTTAAAAATCTTCCCTCCACCCTCCCCCCAAGCTCAACTTTGCTCCTTTGATACCATTACTCTCCCTACTTTCTCCTAAGGGACAGAGATGGTATGGCGAGGTTATAGTCAGTACTCAATGGTTACTCTCCCTCACTTCTTTCTTTTCACTCTTTTCCTCTACTCTGGCATGGGCTCTTCCATGGGCCACAGGGGGAACTCTTAGCTTGGGTGCCTGCAGCATCTCTTTCTCCTTCTTGGACCTTGGTGTTCCCTCTGCCATTTCTTACTCTTTTCCCTCTCTTCTCTGATGTATTTGATGTTTCTAGAAAATGTTAGCACAGAGGTGCTAACACATTGGCAGGTGAGATCTGCTGTCTTCTATGCTGGGCCTTTGTCTGCCACTGGGTAATCCCTGAACTCTTCCCAAAGCAGCCATCCTTGCTGCCAAAACCCTGCCATGGACAGCCAATCCTCATCTAAATTTTCTTCCATAAAATGAGAACCATATACAGTTACAACACTTAATTACATCTCAGATCTCATATTTCAGTTCAGATTCAGAAAGAAGATTTTATATTAAGGGAAATCTAGAAGATAAAATATGTAATATCTGAAGAGAGGATGAAATAATATAATAAAGAATAGAATTACATCTATACGTCTTATAATGTCCCTTCAACAGCAACAAATACACCTGTAAGTTTCCTATCAATTCTATAATTTCTGTCTTTCTTATGCAGGCAAAAGATATGATGTACAATTGCCATTTTATTTTACTTTGGCAATGTATAAAAGATATTCTTAAGGATAATTCTATATTTTAGATAATTTCATAATGTTTATGTCTCATGTGGAACTAGGGTCACCTATTCAAGTCAGGAACTGGAGTAGGAGAACGTGATGTGCCCAGAAGAGACCCCTTATTGTCAGGGCAGAGGATAATATTGGTCTGGTATGATGCTCCTATTATTCAAGAATTATTGTTTCTCATTGCTTAGAGTTTAGTCAGCTTGAATACACCCATCAGGTACTAGAACATATCAGAAACCTAATTTGGTTCTAGGTTAGTTCTTAAATTCTTATGCAACTATTGGGATGTAGACAGTGTCTGTAGGATCTTGATTATAACACAGTATTCCTCAAACCTCCATCATGTTGTTTTGATAAGTATGTAATGCAGCATTAGCTGAAACAAAACATGCCAAGCACATTTCATTCAGAGTATCTGCTAGAACAAATAGTAAAATAAAGCACCTGAAGATTTTTTTTCAGAGATTCATTGAATTATTAGGAGGTACAGGTTTTCAGAATTAAAAGCAAGCAGAATATATATTTTCTTCTTTGGCATATTTCAAGACCTGTATGAATTCATATTATTTCTTCAGTGGGATATATATATTGACACAATTATGGTAGGAAATTTTGTTATAATATAGTGAGATGATGATTTTTTTAAAATGTCAATATATATTCTGAGACAGCATCTGTAAACAAGACTAAAAATAAGGACAAAAAAAGTTTATATTAATTAATATAAATTTAAACTACTATCAGAAACTAACATAGAATGCAATCACCATATGAGTTGCACTACACCACTTGCGAGAACCTAAATTTACTTCGAAATTTTGGATTCAGAAAGTAATCAATATAAAATTGAACTAATAGATATGAGACTCTCTCTACCTGATACTTGAAAATCTGAGACTACTGGTTAGGAACAGTAGCAAAAAAAGTGTATTCACATCCTTTTGTCTGTTGGCATAATGCAGCTTATAAAGCTGTTTAAAAAAAAAACCAAAAAACCCACAAAAATAAAACATGTGTCCTGTTATCATATTTTTGTCAGTGAGCAGTACATTTTCTATTAAGTTATACAGTGATTGTCATTGTCTGAATAACATAAAAAGAACTTCAGTAGTAAAAGATGACTGAAGGATTCCTAAAATACGCTATAGCACCACACATATTTAAATATGTTATGCAAACTGGGGCATGCTTTCCAGCTTGTTATTTAGGTTTCCAGAGTGGAGCTTGATTCAGAAGCTGGCAGGGTTATTGGGTCTCACTTAGTGTAGTTCTTCAATGTTCACATTCTAAAGTAAATTTCCACTAAGGCAAATTGCTTATACAAAGTATCAGGTTATTATGTTCTTTCTCCATTTTCTCATTATTCCTAACTGCAACCATTGCTTGATGCTATATTTTAAGTCATTATGTTCCATGAGTTTTCAGGGAAGCTTCTAGCAAAATTTAAGATCAGTAAATAGCAGTCAAAAGTCTGGTTTCAAATAATTCAATGACTCTTCATTGTTATTGACCACAGTCTTGATGGAATTACTTCCTTTATGTTACCAGCCTTCATTTCTCCTGAATGGAGTGCCAGGGAAATGGTGAAAATGCAAGTTCCATTACAGCTTAAACTGCATGAAGATATAGATTACACTTAGAGTTAGAGAGTCCATGAAGACACTTTTGTATCGTTTAGAATGAATAAAGCTCAGCTAAATTTCCATTGCCTTCAGTGTTGCGTAGAATTCACCATACATTTATACTTTAATAAAAAGTGTTAGAATTAAATTCAACATACAAAGCAATGAAAATTTCTGAAGTAGCATAGTGCTCTACATTAGCATTTTCATGGTTTTTTCTTTCTTAAGTGGAAAGAGATTACAAGCTGTGGAAGGTAAGAAATTGCTTTTGTTGAACATTAAAAAAGGTTATCGGTGAAGATAGTATTTCACAGCCTTTGATTTTAATATTATCAGATCTGAGAAGGATCAGAAGAAGCTACTTTTGGTGTATGTAGGAATAAATCTTGATGATTTCCTTGTTTGGTAACAGTTTGAATTTTGTAGACTAGAAAACCCCCAAAAAGCAGAATGGTTGTAAAGTGGCTTGTGAGTCATATTTTCAAGACTGCAATTCATAAACACATTTACCTGTGTGTTGCCAAGACCATTCCAGATGAGAATTCCTGGAGGCCAGTTAACTTGTGTCAGTGAGACAAAATCTGGTGTTGATGCACACAATACTGCCAGATAAATGGGTGCAAATATTTTTTTCTAGATAAATGAAGCTAATATTGTTGCTGACAAAAGCATATGTTTCTAATATCAATTGTGATATTCTTTATTTCCCTTCCTGGGAATTATTTCTGAGCTTAATGAGCACACATTAAGATGGACTGAAAACTGGCTCAGTGATTTTCAGAGCAGCACAGAGGCTCCTTATGAATGGCTAAGACTGGTTAGAGACACCAGTGGTGTGTGCCCTATGGGCCAATACTGATCTACTGTTTAACACCGTTGTTAGTGAGGGGCAGAGCATACCCTCAGACAGTTTGCTGATGACACAAAACTGGGAGGAGTGGCTGATACCCCGGAGGGTCATGCTGCCTTCTGTCGGAGTACAGAACACTCCTCTGACTGTCCTGAGTGATTCCAGACCCGGACAGGGGGCTGGGAAGCCTTGGCAAGGAGTCAAAGACTCCTGCACCTTTGATTTTAGCCCCTGGGAGAAATTACCACCACTGTGTGAAGAATTACAGACCACGGGAGTTTAAGTAGGGTGACAATTAGCTATGCACCGGGTAAAAAGTAGATTTATGTGATATTTAGATTAATAAGCAAAAAACACAAAATGGAGTTGCCATGTGGCTTTGGGGTTTCTTCCTTCTTCTTCTCCTTCACCATTTTCTGCTGTGGCGTAGGCATCTGTGGTTGGCTCAGAGTAGAGCCTGACCTTCTAACACAGGAGACAGGTATTGGGGATCTTTTGTAAATAAAGTGCACGTAAGTTTTAGTATAAAGATACTCGTCATCTTCGGGGCTGGGTCATTCCCTGTGAGCTGACCTGCTGAACAGATCTCTGTGGGTCAGAGAAGAAATTGTACAGATAAGGAAAAAATAAACAGCCTTGAGAAAGCAGAGGAGACGGCTCTTGGTCTTCTCCTTCGATCTCGGTGCTGGGCAAAAGACTTTTACACTCTCGGGAAGAACAACACCACATAAAACCCGAGAGCCATCCAGAGGGACTGTGATAGGATCGAAAATGAGCCAATAGGAACTTCACAAAATTTAAAAGATGAAGTGCAAACTTCTGCACTTGGGAAATAACAAACCCACATGACCATATAGGGGGCCATGCAGCTGGAAGGGAGCGTCTCAGAAAAGGGCCTGGGAAACCAAATTCATTGTGATCTGAAGGAAGTATGCAAAGTAGAGTCAGGTCCGTTTCAGTGGCATCCACTGGCAGGACTAGAATCAGTGGGCACCCACAGAAACATGGAATATTTCCGTTGAATAACACGAAACTTTTGTAACTGTAAGCATGACAGGGCACTGGAGCAGATTGTCCAGAGACACTGTGCCATGTTGGCCCCTGGAGATATTCAAAAGCCATCTGAACCTTGTCCTAGGCAATCATCTCCAGGTGGCCCTGCTTGAGCAGGGAGGATTGTTGGACCAAGTGAGCTGCAGTGATCTATTCCAACCACAACCTTTCTATGACTCTGTGTTTCTAAATTTATGTGGGCAAGAAAAGATTATATAAATATTTGTACTAATTTATTGTTGTAACATGTACATCTAAAAATCTCTTTAAAATAGCATGATGTTACTCATCCTTGTGGGTGAAATTTTTCCTCAAATCACTTAAGAATATTCCTTTAGAAAACAAAGATTTACAATGGGAAGATGAAAAATTCTGAGGTACATTGCTATTTTTTGGTCACATTTTGTGCTTCAGAGAAGTATTTTTTCTACTTTCTTTAAGTAATTACTATAACTTCGCTTTCACCTGTCCCAGCCACATGCTCTTGTCATTCACTGGAAAGTGATTTAATTAATTTTTTTTAACACATGCTTTTACTGGTACTTTACTCTCACAATATGGTATCTTTTCTTCTGTTTTCTTCTTAGTTATATAGAGTAATACAAATTGAAAGCAGAATTTCAGTCTGCAAATTAATGCATTATCTGTGCTTCACAGCAGAACATCAATGATTAAGCCTTGATAGAATGCTCTTGGCTATAAGTGTCCTTAACTGAAACTTTAAATTATCAGTCATAGTGCAAATTAGATGCTAGATAACATGGATGCAGTGTTTACTCATTCGTTATACTCCAAAGACAATTCAGACTCTATAAAAAGTAGAATTTTGCTAATAGGTGCAGTTAGATATAACTGCATTTAAATTAATTACTGCTTTGTCGCTTGACAGGAAAATAAAAAAAAAAAAAAAAAAAAGATAAAACAAAGCTCAAAGAGAGGAAATTCATCTTAGCTTCTAAGTGACCCTGATTTAATAAGGATTTACCTTTCTTGTGCAAGTGAAATTGTTATTGACTAGTGTCAGTAGCATGTATAGTGGTTAAAATGGAAAATATTCATATTAGTGCATGTATATCAAGTTTCTTGCTATTTTTGGACTATTTTGCTTTACTGAAATATACGCAGATCAGTTACAGCTCTCTCCTATGTTTTAGTCCATAAGCTTGCAAATTCTCTATCACTTTTACTGTCTATATTAATTCTTGTGTCATTGAAAAAGCAATATCCAAATGTGAATGGTAGAGGTCTCAGTAAAGGAAGAAAAGCTTCTTTTTTTCTTTTCTTTCTTCTTTTTGTGTTTTCTT
Source organism: Certhia americana (assembly GCA_018697195.1). NCBI lineage: Eukaryota > Metazoa > Chordata > Aves > Passeriformes > Certhiidae > Certhia > Certhia americana. Next base: position 136,934,841 of record CM031858.1, on the reverse strand, counting down.
TTCCCCTTTCTTACTTTCTTTTTTTTTTTAATTGTCTTTATTTTTCCTTTTCTATGTTTTTCCTGTATTTTCCTGGTGCATTTTTTCATTTTCCTGTTGTAAAATTTTCTCAAGGGCATGGGATCTTAATCTCTGAGTTACACCTTGCATTTTATAAATAAAAAATTCCATTCATTTGTTGTTTTGAAAATCAGTATTTTTCATCTCAGCACCATCTGATGAGAGCAATCATTCAGTTCACTCCTCCATGTTTCTCCATGGCACAATGGCATGTCTTGAGTGACAGTCTGTCTAGTTCCTTTCTTATTTTCTTTTCCAAACAATTGTGGAGGTAAGGAACTGATGAATCATAAATCTGATAATTTACCCATAAGCACACATTTTTTCTTACCTATTTCTTACCTAAAAGGTTTTCAGGAGTCTGTTTTGTGGGGAATATATCATGGAATATGATTTCCTTATGCAGTCCATTCTACCCTGTCAAATAACTGATAGATGTTTTCATGATACGGAATAAAGTTTGTGCTTCATAAGTAAATAATTTACTCATTAAAAATATTGGTCCAAATTTTTACTAGTTGTGAATTACCTTGAATAAAATCTCTGAATTTGCACTATCTTCAAACTCACTGACTAGTTCACTGACTTCATTAAGAATGACAAAATAATTGAAAATAAACCCTAGTTTAAGTCTTTTTAGAAAATCAAGTTATATGAAATTGCATAGTTTTGAGATTTCAGTACTTTCATTAAAAAGCTAGAGAAAGGTCTCTGAAACTTTCAGTGACATGCTTCTTGCCATAACGTGGAGTAAAATATGTGCATGTTTTATTGCAGTGCTTGAAACTTCACAGCCTGACAAAAAAGCTGGATAATTTATTGCTGAGGACATTCAGCTTAGAAACAGAGTGTGGTAGTGCAGTGTACCTACTTTGTGTGTACCTTTGCAATAAAATGTAAAATTGCTCCTGTGGTATTTTGTCCTTTGCTATTTTTATTACTACTTTTTCCTAGGTCATTTCTTCAGCTTTAATTTACAACCACAGCAAAAATAATAAAACCAGTATCTTGTATTAGGTAACATTCAGAGTGTTCTCATAATAAACAGAATTCTTACTGCATGCCAGGTATTATCCTGAATGATGGAATATTTATTCCATTATGGTGTGGTGCATGTGTGCAATGTATGATGGCACAGAACACATCAAATGATTGAAAGAGAGCTATCATGTTGAGGTTTCCATTTCTGCCTACATAAATCCTTTTCCAAAATGTTTGTTCTTTTTAAATTTTTTAATTTCCATTTCCTCACAGCATGACTAAGTTTAACTTACACAGCCTCATTACGCCGGATCTGGGACCTTATGGGTACAGATGTGCAACTGGATGGCGGTGAGGCCAGAAATTTGGGACCCTTGACCCAGGACTCGAGTGTAAATTAGGTATTCGTAAGGGAGCCTGGGCCCTTTTCCCTCTGGGAGCAGCTTTTAATGAGTGTAAGAGAGATGTTCGTCCGCAGAGAGAGAATGCAGTAGCACCATCATAAGATGCACTGGAAGACCCTTGAGGAAGGGATCCAACAGCTGAGAGAAGTGGCAGAGCTGGAGGTACTCTTTGAGATGGGTGGACAGCACAATAATGACCCCGACAAAGTCAGGTGCACAGGGCAGATGTTGCAGAGTCTGGCAAATCTATGGCCAGCTTAATATACCACCTTCATTGCAACAATTAATGCAGATAATGACCAAGAGACAGTGGGTTCTGTGGCCAAATAGCTTAGGAATTATGAGAGTATGGTCAATGGCCCCATGCATGCTCATGTCTCCTCTGTGATTAAGGACCTCAAAGAAGAGATGAGGGAGGTGGTGAGGGAGGAGGTGAGGAAGAACAGTTTCTATATGGCACCACTGCGAGTCACAGGCCCCAAAGTCAAAGTCCAACATTCCCCAGCTAAAGAAAGAGGATACAACCCACGAGCTGACCTGTGGTTCTTTCTGTGTGACCATGGGGAAGACGTGTGAAAGTGGGATGGGAAACCCACTTCTGTCCAGGCAGCATGGGTGCGTCAACTCAAGGAGGGAAACAGTAACTGAGGGGGTTCCACAAAAATGAAGGTAGCCACAACCTCCCAGGACCGCTCTGCCGGGTATTACAGAAGAGATGATTTGTCAGACTCCCTTGAAGGAACCTCTACTGTGTATGCCCAAGGAGGAAATAATAATCAGGGTTAGAAGGGCCCTGCCTCTAGCCAGGAAGAGGCACGGGAGAACCAGGTCTTTTGGACAGTGTGGGTCAGATGGCCTGGCACATCAGAGCCACAAAAGTACGAAGCATTGGTTGATACTGGTGCACAATGTACACTGATGCCATCGAGGCATGTAGGGACAGAACCTGTTTCTATTGCCGGGGTGACAGGGGGATCACAGGAATTTACTTTGTTGGAAGCTGAGGTGAGCCTGACCAGGAAAGAGTGGCAAAAACACCCAATTGTGACTGGCCCAGAGGCCCCGAGTATCCTGGACTACCTCCGGAATGGCTATTACAAAGACCCGAAAGGACTCAGGTGAGCTTTTGGAATAGCTGCTGTGGAGACAGAGAGCATTAAGCAGTTGAACACCTTGCCTGGTCTGTCAGAGAACCCATCTGCAGTAGGACTCCTGAAGGTGGAAGAGCAACAGGTGCCAATTGCCACCTCAACAGTGCACTGCCAGCAGTACCGGAAGAATCGAGATGCCGTGATCCCCATCCACAAAATGATCCGTGAGCTGGAGAGCCAAGGGGTGGTCAGCAAAGCACACTCACCCTTCAACAGCCCTATTTGGCCTGTGCGCAAATCTGAAGGAGAATGGAGATTGACTGTGGACTATCGTGGCTTGAATGAAGTGACTCCACCACTGAGTGCTGCTGTGCCAGACATGCTGGAACTCCAGTATGAGCTGGAGTCCAAGGCAGCGAAATGGTATGCCACTATTGACATTGCCAATGCGTTTTTCTCCATTCCTTTGGCAGCAGACTGCAGGCCTCAGCTTGCCTTCACGTGGAGAGGAGTGCAGTACACCTGGAACAGACTGCCCCAGGGGTGGAAACACAATCTCACCATCTGCCATGCACTGCTCCAGGCTGCACTGGAAAAGGGTGAAGCTCCAGAACACCTGTAATACATTGATGACATCATCGTGTGGGGGAACACGTCAATGGAGGTATTTGAGAAAGGAGAATCATACAGGTTCTGCTGGAAGCCAGTTTTGCCATCAAGAAGAGCAAAGTCAAAGGACCTGCCTGAGAGATCCAGTTCTTGGGTATAAAGTGTCAAGATGGACAGCATCAGATTCCCACTGAGGTCATCAACAAGATCACTGCGATGTCTCCACCGACCAACAAGAAAGAGACACAAGCTTTCCTAGGTGTCATAGGTTTTTGGAGAATGCACATTCCAGAGTACAGTCAGATCGTGAGCCCTCTCTACCTGGTTACCCGTAAAAAGAATGATTTCCACTGGGGCCCTGAACAGCAACAAGCCTTCTCCCAAATCAAGCAGGAGATCGCTCATGCAGTAGCCCTTGGCCCAGTCAGCACGGGACCAGAAGTGAGGAATGTGCTTTATTCTGCAGCCGGGAGCCATGGTCTGTCCTGGAGCCTTTGGCAGAAGGTGCCTGGAGAGACTCGAGGCTGACTGCTGGGATTCTGGAGCTGAAGCTACAGAGGGTCAGAAGCCAACTACACTCCCACGGAGAAGGAAATCTTGGCTGCCTATGAAGGAGTCCAAGCTGCCTCAGAGGTGATTGGGACAGAAGCACAACTCCTCCTGGCACCCCGACTACCAGTGCTGGGGTGGATGTTCAAAGGAAAGGTTCCCTCTACCCACCACGCCACTGATGCCACATGGAGCAAATGGATCGTTCTCATCACGCAGCGCGCCCGTATTGGAAACCCAAATTGCCCTGGGATTTTAGAAATAATTACGAACTGGCCTGAGGGTGAAAAATTTGGTCTCACTGATGAAGAGGAGCAGGAGCAAGTGACGAGGGCTGAAGAAGCTCCACCATACAACCAGCTACCAGCAGAAGAAAAACGCTACGCTCTTTTTTCACTGATGGTTCCTGTCGCATCGTAGGGATGAACCGGAAGTGGAAAGCAGCCGTGTGGAGCCTCACACGACAGGTTGCACAAGCCATTGAAGGAGAAGGTGGATCAAGTCAGCTTGTGGGACTCGAAGCTGTTTGGTTGGCCCTGGACATTGCTGAGAGAGAGAAGTGGCCAAAGCTCTACCTCTACACTGATTCATGGATGGTAGCCAATGCTCTGTGGGGTTGGCTAGAATGGTGGAAAAAGGCCAACTGGCAGCGTAGAGGTAAACCAATCCAGGCTGTTGAGGAGTGGAAAGAAGTTGTCTCTCGGGAAGCTATGTGCGAGTTTATCATGTAGATGCCCATGTCCCCAGGAGTCAAGCTAATGAGGAGTGATGTAGCTCACTGGAGTCCAGTGACACTCCGTGTCACTCCAGCACCACGCCAAGAGTGGGGAACTGCCACAGCAGGGGGTGGTGCCAATGGCAGAACCTGAAGAGCTGGAGGCTCCACGGTGCTCAGGATGCTAAACCGCGACAGGGTTTGGGTAGAGGAGAAAGGAGAGGCCACTCCTGGGTGAGGTTCCGACAGGTTTATTGGAGGTAACACAGTCGAAGGGGACACCACGAGGAGCGACCCCAAGCATTGCTGTGCATAGGGTTAAATACAGGGTAGAACAGAGGGGCGGATACAATCGATCATCCAGTGGGGGGATTTCAGGGGAGGAGTGAAAAGGGTTCCTGGTCCAGCTGGGTAAAGGGGGAGAAGAAGGGAGGTCACATGCCCCAATGGGACATCGAGTTGAGGGTGACACCCTGGAATGCCCAGGGGGTGGTACACACATGGGATTGGGCGAGGGAAGGACTGACAGGGAAGGTGCTGGAACAAGGGGTAGGGCTAGGATGATGGATAGAGAAGGTACTGGAACAAAAGGCGGGGAAACTCCATATAGTGCAAGGAGAGGGGAGGATACAAAGTAGGGACGAACCAACTCAGAGGAGTAACAGGGGTACATAGGCTGTTACATAGAATGAGCTAGGTACATAGAATGAAGCATTTAACAATACAAACATTAAACATGAAACAATGAATTGAAAATAAATGCTGGACGCAACAAGGAGCACTGAAACACCAAACAGGTAGACCATGCTGAAGAGATAGAGGTGTCAAAAAATAGACTTAGATTGGCAACACAAGGGAGAGTTGTTCCTAGCTCAATGGGCCCATGATGCCTCAGGCCATCAGGGTAGGGATGCCACCTATAAGTGGGCATGAGACCAAGGGGTGGATCTAATCATGGACAGCATTTCTCACAACTGTGAAACATGTGCTGCCATCAAACAGGCCAAGAGGCTGAAGCCCCTCTGGTATGGTGGGCGGTGGTCCAAGTACAAGTATGGGGAGGCCTGGCAGATTGATTACATCACACTGCCCCAAACCCGCCAAGGCAAGCGCTACGTGCTGACCGTGGTGGAAGCCACCACTGGATGGTTGGAAACCCACCTGGTGCCTCATGCTACTGCCCGGAACACCATCCTGGGCGTGGAAAACAAGTCCTGTGGACACATGGCACCCCTAAGAGAATCAAGTCGGACAACAGGACCCATTCCAAGAATGGCCTTATAAACACCTGGGCCAGAGAACATGGTATTGAAAGGGCATATCATATCCCTTATCATGCAGCAGCTGACAGGAAAGTTGAATGGTGCAATGGACTACTTACGACTACACTGAAGGCACTTGGTGGCAGGACCTTCAGAAACTGGGAAATGGACTTAACAAAAGCCACCTAGATGGTCAACACCCTAGGGTCCATCAATCAAGCTGGTCCTGCCAGTCCAAACACTTGCACGCTGTGGATGGAGATGAAGTCCCTGTGGTACACATGAAGGGTATTTTAGGAAAGACTGTTTGGATTAGTACCACCTCAGGAAAAGGCAAACCCATCTGTGGGATTGTTTTTGCTCAAGGACCTGGTTACACTTGGTGGCTAATGCAGAAAGATGGGGAAACCTGTTGTATACTTCAAGGAAACATAATTTTAAGTGAGAACTGTATATAAGGTTTCATTGTTTCATTGTGTATATATGTGTGTATATATATATATATATATATATATATATATATATATGTATATATATAGAGAGAGAGAGAGCGAGAGAGAGTGAAGTTTAAAGACAGTATTAATTTGGGTATAATACAGATGGTAATAGAATAAGGGGTGGATAATGTCATGGGTTGCAGTACAAAATGTAACCAAAACTGTATTTTATCACCATCTGTTGAAAAATTCACTCTTCCATTTAACAGAATTCATAAAGGATATTGACTTCCTTAGGAGCCTCATAAATTCAAATTCTTTTTCATGAACTTTATGAATAATGGTCTGACTTCTTTCAAACTCACTGTGTATAAAACAAACATGATTTGCAGCAACTCAGGATTATTTCAGTGTTACTGTTATTATGATTACTTTGTTAGGTATATAGTATTGATAAAATGCTACTTTTCTGGATCATCAGAAGCTTCCTATGTCTGATGCCTTAGAGAGCTAAGATCTGTGTATTCTACCAATAAATTCATTGCATATGCCCAAAAGAGTTTCCAACAATTTATGCAAGTTTACACTTTTTTTTTTTTTTTTTTTCTGTTTCAGTGTAGAGCAGTATGTGTCTGTTGCTGGCTGTAGTTTTCTAATATCCCTATAAGCAGCTGCTAGTATTTCCTAGAGGTCTATTGAATTGTGCTGTGCCTTGGACATCAGGGAAATACTTTATAGAAGGAAGATCATAGACTTCTTGAAATCCTGAATATGGCCTTGAAAATAGAAACTATAATCAGAATAATGGAAGGGTACTAACTGCTAATATATAGGAGATAATAATTTCTTAAATAATATGGAAGAGTACATAGAAATTTCACATGAAAAAATTCAACTGACTACAAAATATTTATTTCTGTATTTGCTTATACATAGCAGAAGTGATTTTTTTTCATAGAACATTAAATGGCAAATTTTCCCTATGCCAAGACCCTTCATAGTGTCCATTCTATATTCACCTTTCTTGATCTTCCCTAAGATCTTTTCTTTTTGACTCCCTAAGAAATTTCTTTTTTTCCTTAAGTTTTCAACTTTGTTGTTAGCTCTATTCACCTGAAAAAATTATTTCCAACTCCTTCTCTCAAATAGCCAATATGTCCCTATTACATAAGATATTTTTTTTTCTTTTTCTTAAATATGAATGGATTCCAAAGAAATTAGTTCACAAAAGATAAGTAGTAATCATCTGTTGAGCTGGATGTGTGAGTGTGTACTAAATCAGGGTAAGCTGCTAGTAGTCTCTTTTTTCTGAGAAGAATGGAAACAAATTAATCACTGAGCTCAAGTTAGTTATAAATGTGACTAAAGTATCTCTGTGAAGTACAATTTATTCACATCTCTCTTAATTTTATTTTTTCTTACCAAAATGAATTGAAACATTCATAACCTAACCTAATCAAGGTCAATTATATATAAAGAATTACCTTCAAAACATAAAAAGGTAGGGCTGTTAATTTTCTGTCTAAGAGACACTTCAAAATCAAAAGATCATAGCATTGTATAAAAAGATTTTGTTAAATGGCTGCTCTTTCTTTTTCATGCCTGAATTCCAACCATTTTTATGTGTTCCATGAAAATACTAAACTTTGACCTCAATGCATTAATGTAATTAATGTAAATATAAAGCATTTAAAGTGATCATTAAAGACAACAGGGATTTGGGATATCCTTAAACATACCAAAGACATTAATTATATCCCTTTATTCTTCATGTTTGTTTCCATGTATATTTACTTAGAAAATACTCCTTAAATACTATGAGACATTGCAATAAAAACCAGGGTCCCAAACTCCAGAGTTTATGGTATGAGTTACCAGTGTGGTAGTTTGATTGCCATATCAAGATCTTTGGGCACATATATGTGTACTAACTGATTTTCCAGTATGGACTGATTTGCAGGATCAGAGCTGTATCCATAACTCATAAATGAAGTATGGCAGAAAGTATGTGACAAGAAAATAATTGAGTAATAGAGATTTACAATTCTAGATTTGATTGTTAATTCCTTTATACTGACTTTCAAGAATATTTTGTTATAATCTCAGAGAAAGAGTTGTTAAGTTCATGGTAAAAGAAAGTTTGATTATAGTGCTCTGAGCAACTTGATGGCACATGTACTTTTGTTACCAGCCATTTGTTCTGTTCAAGGAAGAAAATACATGCTGCCCATAGTCGAAGAACTGAACCGAATAGCTTGTGAAATCAAACATCAATATGCAGGACTTGAAGGAAGACAAGTAGCAGACACTGTAGATTGGGCAAAAGCTTGTCCTTTGAGGTGTTCAGAATAACTGAAAACCATGAGAAAAGTATTGTTATTAAAAAACAACAGCAACATATATGGTATATTCTTTTTAATATTGAATTAAAAAATTATGTTCCAGGTTTGTCCAAGAATTTTTTTGCAAAATGTTTGTTTCATGGTATAGAATAAATAACGAACAAAATTTGCTTGATCTTCAGCCTTACCTAAATCAAATGTCGTTAGAACTAACCCCATTTGCATAAGAAAAATAACCTTGGAAAATTACAGATAGTGACAGCGATATGCAAAGGTGATGTTGAGGAAGGCTAATGATAAATCCCAATAGATTAATGACCCTCATGTTAACAGTAACATATCAATAATTGACACTAAATGAAAAAAAATTAAGTTAGGACAATTTAAAAACCAAAAACGTTACAGGAATCTTGGTATAGAGATAATTTCCATAGATGCAAACATTTGTTACCATCTACATATAATTATGTAGACCTGTGTGCTGCATTAGAAATATTTGTCCATTTATCTAGTGCAATTATCTCTTCCATTACTCAACATTTTTTTTTTATATTCTAACCTTGATACTATTCTGTAAGAACTCAAACTTTGCTGTTGTTTAAATATTGCTTCCCTTGAATTAAATATTTATTTTTTTCACAGAGGATACATTTTTTGCATGTGTGTGTGTGTGTGCATACGTTGATGACATATGACATAAACATTGATGTGCATATAACACAAAGATTTGTCATACATGGTTTCTGACATCTCTGTTCAATTGTTTATAATAATCTCTTTTCAGAGATTCAGGGCTGGTCCTCAGGGAAATATAACTTGAAGCTTCAGTGCAGAATGCCCATCAAGAGATGCTGCCAAGATTCATCTTTTTTCCCCAACATTTTACTTATGAATCTGCATGTAGAAAGTCTGAGAGCAATGCCTTCCATCAGATAAAACCCAAATTTGTCCTTTTGATTTTCTAATTAAGTTCTCTATTCATTTTACTGTGGTATGCAGATTCTGTACCTGATTTCTGACAGTACCCTGATTAAACATGGTCCATCTGCAATGTCTTTCTAAGTAACTACTGCAGTCATTCATATATGCTTCATTAACTTTAGTATGTGAGTATTTGAAATTTCAGGTTGAAAAGAAACCAGGCTAATAATTTAGGTATAGTGCATTTTGCCTTAGCTCTTCTCTGTGCATGGTTTAATGACTAAATCAAAGGAAATGGAAGCAGAAATAGCAGTCTTCTGAGTCACTTCCTATTATTTCTTCTGTGATCTTCTTGAGAAAACCATTTCCTATCATATGTGAGTATATTTTTAAGGTCAGGTGATGAGAAAGATGTGGCCTCAGAAATAGAAACATAAGTTTGAAACCAAATCCCTAAATAGAGGGAGAATAAAGAAAATAATTAAGAAAAGTAACCAACAAGACTTAGGACAAGTAAACTGAGTATAAACAAATCAAACAAAAAAAAATGCACAGAAGCTACTGAAGTGAAATAATGTAAAAATGTGAGATGAATTCTACAAGAAATCATTAAAATACAGGAGAAATAAGAAAAACTTTAGGACTGCTAATATATGGTGTCCAGGCCAAATAACATATGGCAACTGATAAAGAAGAACTAGATAATAGCAATAAATAGGAAACAAAGAAATTGTCATTATTTACTATTGTTCCATATACAAATAAGGTTGAGCAACACATTCATACGACGTGTCTTTTAATTGGTAAATAAATAAGAAAGTATATTGAAGCAACAATTCAATACTGTTTGAAAGAAACCTAAAATATTCAGTTATGAATTTTCAGGGGAAGTATTATGCTGATTATGATTTTAAAAGTTAAAAAAAAAAGCTTGTCAGTAATTTCTCTGTCTTTTATTATAAGTAGGCAGAAATTACTGGTGTTTAGTCTTGCCCTTAGTGGTTGATTTTTGTTGTAGGAAAGTGTGTGCTTTTAAGAAATATTACTGGTTTGTTTTTTGGGGGTTTTTTTGTTTTGTTTTATTTGTTTGTTTGTTTTTTGGGGTTTTTTTTGCCTTGCTTTTAACCAAAAATATTCCATAGTATATTCTCTTTATACAAGACCATATAATAGAAAAATATCTAACACCTCACTGCCTTTTAAAACTAGGACTCCTTGTCTATTTAGCCACTCACTGCAATATCATAAAATTTCTGAATCATTCAGGCTGAAAGGGACCTCCAGAGGTCTGTAGTCCAACCTGCTGCTTGAACAGGCTCAGCTGTAAGAGCAGACCAGAGTGCTCAGGCAAATCTTGAAAACATTCAACAAAATATGCAGAGATTCACTAGGCAGCCTCTTTTAATCCTTCATGGTCTTTGTGGAGTAGTTGTTTTTCCCTGTAAGTCTGCTTCCATTTCAATTTATGACCACAGCCATACATTCTCCTATTTCTGCTGCTCAGTAAAAAACCTGACTCTGTCTTCTCATTAAATTCTTCATAGGCACAGTCAGGTACCCCAAAATTCTAGGTACCTCAAACATATCTCTTCAGCCTGTACAAGCCCAGCTGCCCCAGCTGTTACTCTAAGTTCCGTAGTCCCATCCAGACTTGTATCCTTCTACTAAACCCATCAGAGTTTATCTAATTCTTTCTTTGTGCGGGAGGTGAAAACTGGATGCAGTTTCCATTATGTGGTATGTATCTCAGATTAATAGTCTGAGTATATTTTCTGGCCTGAGAACAACTATTTCCACAAAAATCTCTGCATTGCATAGCTGCTAGAACAGAAGCAAATGTAATAAATATTTGCTATGAACTTAATCTAATTCAAATACATGTAAAATACTGCATTCTGTAATTCATACATTTCTCTAAGGACAAACACCTTAAGAGACAGCTTTTGCTTCAAGAAACCCCTGTGTAGAAAAAAAAAACCCAACAATTCCTAGGGAAGGACACCTCTTATCTCTAATCAGTAACAAATTGTGTGTTTACCTGAAGGAAAGACACTCAGAATTATAGAATATTAGGTATTTTATGCTTTTTTTATACACTGAATTTTATACCTGTAATCAGGGTCATTTACTTATAATAAGGAACCCTGTGGAAAGGAAAAAGGGTTCCATGACTATTGAACTGATAATGATGTTTAAATTCTCCCTATTCTTAAGAATAATATTTGAAAGAAAGCTAGAAATGTCAAATAAAATTGTCTGGTGTATACGTGCAATATTATAAATTGCCTTAGGATGCCTATTTAGACCTTTTTACTGTCTTCCTATTCCAAGATGTTAAAGTCTTTATTCAAGGCACTTTTATTTTAGTTTAATTCCTTATTTTGCAGGAAGAACTTGACAGAAACTTTAAAAACATGGAAGAATCTGAAAATTAAGAAAATAGAAAGAACACTTGGAGACTGGCCAACTTTCCACCTTGAAATTTCCCAATAGAAAGGTGTCATAAGGTTATGTGAACAAAGCATTAAGAAATACAGTCAGTAGATTTGTGGACATTTATGTTTGTTTTTTTCTAAAGCTGGATCAATTCCTTGCTATGATTTAGTGTATAATAGTATGTGCTGGCACAAATGAGAAGCTGAACATCAAAGAGAAGGGAGGTCAGCATTGTCACCAGCACTTCTTTCTTCTACCAGGTGGGATGCAAAGTTCCGTAATGGTGGTTGTGATGGTTAGAGATCATCTGCCTTGGACCAAATAGGCTGAATTGTTAGGGTTCCCAGCTTTAAAATGAGCTCACAGGGTTGAACTGGGAACCCTGGCTGACTGGTTGGGCCAAAAGGGACATTGACAACAGTCCTAAATATGGGCTGTAGGTCACTGATCACACCAACTTGCTGTTTCTCCTGAGTTGGCATAATGGATTTTGTTAATTTCATTGTTTCCATGGAAACTAAAAGAAAACCTATGTTCATGCTTTCTTTAAAACCCTCTCCCTTCTCTTCTTCCTTTAGTTCACACACCTTCAGAAGTTTTTTCCCACACTAACTCATCTTTTTAGCTTTCTTCTTTAAAGTAAAAGTTTTAGTCTTTTTAGGAAAATTTCTACATTTTCCACCCATCTTTAGCATTTGAGTATGCTTATATGTTAATATATATTTCTTATGAGAAATCACTGGGCTTAGATCATGCAGATGATTTCATATGTTACAATAACCAGCCCTCAGGCTGAGGACTTTCTCTACATACTAATGTGCTTGTCATCTGAAACTCCCAGCACCATGCCATAACATTGAGTTAATCTAAATTGTTACTTCAGCATATAGCTGATGATACAAAGCTTCTGGACATAACTATAATTTTGACAATTTTCAAGCAATTGATTTACTGTTGCATTTACATTCTCTTTAGTCTATTGTTAACAATGTACTAAAAAAACAGCCTTTAAGGATGCTGTCTGCCAATTCATCCATTTATTTTAAGAAGACCTGAATGGAATATAAACTACATTCCCATCAGCAAAACACAGTTATATGTTATAAAGCTGAAGGATATACTTGAAGAATCTGAAGTAGGGTTATCTGAAAGTTACTTGGGTTACTTGGGTTATCTGAAGTAGGTATTTATATTGTATTAGTAAATTAAAGTTCATTTTGTCTGAGAAGAACTGAAAGAGCCAAACATATAAACCAAGGATTTACTGCCTTACATCTGCTTTATACTATGAGATACTATGAGATATAGCCTCCTTGGCTACTTTTCTATCTCAAAAGTTAAGAGACTAAGGTGATGGGCTATGAATAAGAATCACCTTGATGATTTCACTCCTGATGAATAAACTCTCCTCAGAGCTCTGAAGGGTACAACAGAACAGAGTCTTATTGCCAGGGCTAAGGTCACTGTGGGCAAATTTGTCTGTGAGCATCACAGACACTGCTCAGGATGTTTTGGGACACTCAGGTTCCAGCCAGGATAATTCAAAACTGCTGTAGACACTGCACGGATGGTTGTTGTCTAGACAAGACTGCATGACTCTAATGGGAAGCAGCAGTTAAGACATAGATGTGAGCACAAATATTGCTGCAGTTGATGGTCTCAGGACAAACCTCTAACACAGAAGTCCAAGTTTAAAAAAAAAAAAAAAATTAGAAATCAGATACTTCAAATAATTATCCCACTGAGATCCAGCCTAAATATCAGTAGGTTGTCTCAGTCAAGACTTAAGGGTTTCAGACATGTCTGGGTAAGTGACAGCTGAACATAATTTTGCTAGGTATTGACTTTAGATCACCAAACTTCACCAAAATTATTTGCCTTTTGGTTGGAAGAGTAGTACTTTTGAAGAAAGGTATCTAAATTACTATTGGATCTAGATCTAAGACAGCTCTTTGGGGACATTAATCATTAAAGCCTTCCAAGACAACTTCCAAATGGTCTGACAGTAGAACCACTTTTGATGCAAATGCAAGCAAAAGATATGTATGTATGTCATTGAAGAATTATCACTTATTGAAAGGGAAAAGTTTTCAGCTGCTTGATTTTTTTTTTTTATTTTCCTCAGGTTTACTAAATTTATTTAATTTAAAAAATGTGGCAGCTGAAAAACATTAAAGCAGTTTTAGTACAAGGAAAAGGTGCAAGCACCATGACATACAAATCAGGTTTTATTAGCTATATGTTTAGGAAGAGAAAAAAAAAAAATTTAGAAGAGGAAATTCCAGATTTTATTACCATGGTTTCTTACACTCAGTCATTCATATGATGTGTTTACAGACATCAGAAATGCAAGTGAATACATAAATACCACACATTCATATTTTAAAGATATTATTTGTATTTAAGTCACAGAAGATGTTTCTGAAGGTTAATACAGGTTATATTCATTTGACTATAGTTATATATGGTATAGATCAAATATAATTTATTTATATAAATATTTAAAATAGAATACTTCCTTCTCTCTCCTCTTGGAAAGATAGCAAAAATTATTTCTATTAATATATTTACTGAGAAAAAAATACATAATATAAATAATGATTTACTAATGGAAATCTGTGACACCTTGTGAGCAATAACAAGTAAAAGGAATTTTTTAATCAAGTACTTTATCAATGATTTATTTGATAGGGGCATCCTGCAAGCGGAAGATGAACTCTAGATGTTGTTGCCATAGATTAAAGAAATGATGAAGCAAGAGCTTTTGAGATAAGGGCAGGGTAGGAAGAGGGCACTAGGGAATGGGAGTGAAAACAGAGCTGAGCTGTAGTTCTGAATGTAAGAGATAAAGTCTATTTTTCTGTTTTTCCTGCCTGTGCTTAGTCTTCTTAAAATGCAAAGTCTGAAGTCTTTTTACTTTTTTTTAAAGCTTCCTTAACCTTGCGTGATGCAATGAAACTTCTGAACTAGCTTTTTTTACCCCCATTTTATCCTCTTTCCCCATTCTGAAATAAGCATTCATTGGAAACATTGAGGTCTTAGATTTTTGATCTTCAGAATTACATGAATATTGCATTGCTACTGTAATCTTTGGATCACATTTCTAGACCAAAAAGAAAGAAAAAAATTCAAGAATCAGTATAAAATAGAAAGCATACAGATGTGACGGCTCTGTGGGGGTGCAGCATGCCTTGTCTGAAACTACTGTCTACCAGACAAAATAAAACAGGGCAGTACAATTTCTGCAGTCAGTTCCAGGGAGGAAGCTAAAAAGACTGGCAACAGAAAATAAGGACATGCATGACATCTGGACATAATTAAATCACTGGAGATTAATCTAAATTAAAATCATCCAAAGCATTGAAAGTAGATCGTAGAGTACATTTGATAGAGGGAAAATATTTTTTAAACTAATAATACTTTTACTAGAGTAATCTAATCCAGTTAATGCCTAGAGGGTTGTTTCTGAGCCAATTATAACGGAAATCAACAAGAAAACAAAAATTTTAATGAATCATAAGTGGCAAGACCAAGAAGGGCTTCTCTCATTGCACATTTTGATCCTCAACATTTTCTAGAGAACTCATTATTATTTAATGTAAGATAGTTTTGAGCAATCCTGATTGTCGAAAATTCCTTTGCAATTTGAGAGTCTTCTTGACTACTTTTCCTGTTAATCAGTCTTTATCCTTTTTCTTTTTTTTTCTCTTTCTGTACAGTTTGTACTTCTTTTTTAGATTTTGCCACTGCTTTTTCTCTTGTCATATTCTATGACTGCGAATAACTTCTTTTCTTGATTAATATGGCTATGGGTTAGGATCTTACATTTCAAGCATTGATCATATCTTAATATTGATTGAACCATGCTGAAATGCATCATACTCTGATCCTTCACTCTCTTTATATTCACAGCATTAATATCTCTATTACAAATCTTTAGCTTTATTTCCCACTGTAGTTGTCATATACTTCAAACCATGAAACAAAGAGCTCCATATGTGAAGATTAACTGTAAGCATTAAAACTATGTAATGTATTATTACTTTACTGAAACAAGCATTGGTGTTTACTTCATGTCAGCATCAGTTGCTTTTTGTTGTCATTGTGGAATTATTACCAGATATTTCAGACTTCTTAGGTGCATATTTGGCTGTGATGTTTATTTCTTTCCCTCTTACCATGTGGTGATCTAGAAGAGAAAGATTATGCAGAAAGTGTCTGTTTTGCATCAGGGCTTAAAGTGATTGCTGCTCTAAAAAGAAATAACTTTCGCATCCTGGGACACACTCAATATGCAGGAATCCTGCTGCAGTCAGCTGCCATTTTCATAGAAGCAATAAAATACATGCAAGAAGTTACTCCCATCTCCATTCGAGGTTCAATTCAGAAGCAGGAGCAATGACACTTTGATATGTTAGCAAAAAAATTCAATTTTGTTGTTTTTTCTCAGAAAAAAAATCATGGGTTTAACAAAGAAAAAAATTCTACTGGAGGGGAAAAAAATTATTTGCTCTTCAGAGAAAATACCTGTTGTTATTTAGGGCATAAAGTCTTCTGAATTCAATCATCAGCATAGTTATAAATTTTATAGCATAGGAAAGAAAGAGAAAATATTAGAGGATAATCCTTCTTTTCATATTTACTCACGTGTTTCATTTCTATGATTCTGTACTATGTTACTTTTCATGGTACCCAATTCAGATGATTTATTCCAGCTTTTGTATATAATTCTTTTTCTATATTGTTTTGCAATAAAACGCAAATAGATGTTTAAATAACAGAAGTGTGTTTCAGAAAGTCTTTTGGGATTAAGTAAGGAAAGTATGCAGTAAGCAACACATGAAATAAAAATCCAACTTAAAATACAGAATACCAATGCCTTATAGAAGAGATATTGCTAACAGAAATTCAAACATATTTCAAATTCAAGCTGAACCTAGTTTTTTATATAATAATATATACTTGGAAATGTTCTCAGATTTCCTAGAATCATAGAAAGATTTGGATTGAAAGGGACCACAAAGATCACCTAGTTCCAAATGCCCCTGCCTTGGGCAGGATCACTTTTCACTAGACAAGGTTAGTTAACTGCATAAACTGAATCTGCAGAGTATACAGTTAAAACTACAATTTCTGGTTTTCTTTGCTAACACTATCACCTTTTGAAGATCAGGGGAGAAAATATATGTGTGCTTTCATATTCCAAGGCTAAAAGAATTAGTATCTTATAAGTAGTTCCTTCCAACTCAAAACTTTTGATTTTGGGAAGTTATTAGCAAAAGAGAATCCTAGAAGTATGAGTTTGACTGTAGCAGGTCTGCCTATTTGTGCCTTGTAAAATATGTACTTCAGCAGGCTTTTCATCTTCTACCATATCTGATTATTCAGCATAGCCTTTACTGCAATCCAGGTATTATGAACAGGCGTTAAAAAAAGGGGTGTGTGCACATCTGTATGTGTGGGGATTTGTGGGGGTGTGTGTCTGTGGGTGTGATTTAAGATTAGAGGAATCCCAGAGTAGACTCTTGTTGATATGCTGAGTGGTGTGAAGTGACTAGACATCTCAGAAGGGGTTATCTACTCTGTACTGCTCAAATTACTAGCCATAGGAAGAGATTATTCCCTGGGATAAATGCTTTTAGCAAAATAGATGAAGCCAAATAGCAACCCTATTATCATATGTAATAATTTTCCTGAACATGAGCCTGCTCTAAGTGCTGAGAAATGTTTATTCTCATCACGTAGATTCTCTTGAAACTCTCCAATTTCATTTTCTATATTCAACCCTCTAAAATATACTATAGGAGATGCATTTCCATAGCACTTCTCTGTCTCTTTAAAAGCAGAACTGTAATATCTATCTTCACAGATTTTGGGTTATAAAATTTTAATTTGCAACATGAAACTGAAGTATTTAATGTCTACGCACTTTTTGAAACTGATTTTCTGCAAATATTAAGATTAGATTTATGCATTTCATTAAAAGCCTGTCATCAAGATTTAAAAAATATTATTTCTATATAGGAAGCTATTTGCCTCTTTTTAATGACTTTGCTAATAATTTTGCTAATATATTCTGTATAAAAGCAATAATTTAATTTTTTTTAAACTTTATTAAAAGCGTAAAAGAAAAATATTAAAGGAGATTACAGAAGTTATTAGTAGTTGGGTTTAGGTGTAATAGACAATCATGAATCATTTTGAGGATTGTTCACTTTGCCTCATGATAAACTGTTGAATCACTTAGAGGGAAGTATGTCATATGAATAGCTCTTTTAAACTGTAATATTATACTACAGTACAATACTGTTGTTCTAAGATAATTATTAGCTCTTCATCCAACACTTACAAGCATTTACAACCACTTCATCTTGATTTTAAAATCTTAATTGTTTTACAATTTGCTAAGACGTAAATGAGATGTATTGTGGAGTTTTGATACGAGATCATAGTTGGATTGTGTTTGCAGTAGTTTGACCAGCCCCACAGAAGTGAGCTAGCTGGCTTTGAGACTGATGTCTTGTTAGACCAATTAGAAGACATTTTGTCTTTCGGAAAAGTACATTTTTTGATGGGAAAACACCCAGGAAGCTCTTTTCTGTTCTGGCATTCAGAGAGAAAAGACCTCCTCCCCTCCGCCTTGGGCCAGGTGGGAGGGAGGAGAGGCCATATGGGCCAAGGTAGGGCCTGGCTGCATTTGACACCATCTGCTGACATGGAGCCCTGCTTTGGTGGCCCCAGGCTGGGCTCTGCCACTGCTTTAGCCCTGGTAGACTCAGACGATGGCTTTCTGGGCAGTGGGGAGAGGAGAAGCCAAGCTGGCCCACGCCCACCCTGATAAGATCAAAGGGTGGAAAGAGAGAACAGTATCTGACTTCCCCCCAGCTGCAAAGACCTGCAGGGGCTTGCCTTGCACAGGTCTGAAATCTGACACCATGGACTGCTGTGGGCCTGGCAAAAATCCTGGCACAAATCCTGGCACAGCTCCAGCACAGCTGCAAATGCAGCACCTGACTGTCCTGGCTGGCCACTGTCTTTGTTAACCCTTTCAGTGCAGAAGAGACCTCCAGAGCTTGAACGAGAGACAAGGACAAAAGGGCAGACGTATAGAGGGATCAACATGAAGATATTAAAGTCAGCAAAAAAAGAGTGATTGTCCTAGATGGAAGGAGTACGGGGAGTTGCTTTTCAAGCTGAAAATCTCTTGTAAGCTATGGTGATTGACTGTATTTATTGAGATATTTCCTTTAAACCATAGAGAAGTATGGGGAAATGGGAAGTTCAAATTGTAGACCTGAGCAAAGGAATGCAGTGTTGAAGTGAGACAAGGTTGAAGTGGCTGTGCTTCCTTGAGAAGTTTGAACAGAGAAATGATGTGATAGAGACCTTTTTTACTACGAGAGAAGAAGAAGAGAATCTCTGTTCCCTGAGATGAAGATGATCATAAAAATAGATAGAGATCCTTTGCTCTGAATAGAGTATCTTTTAAAAATATTGAAACCCCCATACATCAATATGGTCCAGTGGCACCTCTGTAAAGAACTGTGCACATGGGAGGAACTTCACAAGGCAGATCTTCCAGGCTGCTGCTTTGAGAATAATAAAACCAAAAGAGAACTGTTTTCTTGTGAAAAAAATTTTCTATAGCAAATGAGAAGTGCTTCCCTCCCTAAATGAACTGCAAAAAAACTATTTTAGAGGCAGAAAACTGACTGAGATTTCTGATTATTATTTTCTATACATTATCAGTTGGAAAAAAAAGGAAGTGTGGGGAGGGAAGAAGAGTATTCTAAAGGTTTCATTCTAATTCTTGTTTTTTTTCTTTCTACTTTTAGTATTAATTAATAAAGTTTTATTCCTTTTAAGTTTAAGCCTTCTTTGCTCTTGATTGAGAAATTTCAAATTGGCACACCAAAACCATGAAACAAAATTAGTGTTTCCACCTGGTTTCGAACTGAAACTATGACAACTTTAGTGTGTTGGTCAGGAAATCAGACTAAACCCTAGACAGTGTTTAGCAGTGTTTAGTAGAACAGGCAGAAACACTCTAGTTTTCTGTCTTTCTGTTTTACTTTGACTTTTTTTTCCCCACTAAAAAACAGGAAGCACCAGGCCACCTGAAAATAGAAAATTTAATGTTACAATTAAAAGCAGAATCGATTTGACTAACTTTTCTGGGAAAAAAAAAAAAAAAAAAAAGAAAAAGAAATTGACTGTCTAATCATGATTTTTGTTCATGTTTCCCAAAAATTCTCTTTCACTCTTAGTGGGACTCTCTGATTAAGCAAAACCTTTTAATATTTAGTGGGACTCTCTAATTAAGCAAAACCATATGTGAATGCTCATTTGTGTATCTGAAGACTTTATCAGTCCTGGCAGAATATTCCAGAACAGAAAATTAATTTCTAAATTGCAACTTCCTTGATTCTTAAATACCTTTCTTTTTTTTTTTTTTTTTTTTTTTTTTTTTTTTTTTTTTTTTTTTTTTTGTTTTGTTTTGTTTTGTTTTGTTTTGTTTTGTTTTGTTTTACAATATTTGATATCTTGGAATCATTTTCATTCCAAACAGAGTAATGTGGATTGCTGAAGGTGCTTTTATTACTAAGGAATAGCTGAGAAAGCAGGTAAGTGATGCCTCAGATTCATATCCTGATTAAGACTTTCAGTAATTTGGTAATTGCAGCTTTTCCAAGCCAAAGCTATACAAAAAATTTGGATTCTCCTTACTCATGCTCAGTTTTTGAAGGAATTTGGAGACTTCCTTAAATGTAAAAACAGTTGCAAGGAAACAAAATTTATAGTTGCTTCTACAGCTTGCAAGTGTAACTTACCTGCATGGAACAGGAAAGTAGGAAGATTATTTAATTATCATATCTACTTCCATATTTCCCAAGGTGGTGGAAAATATCAATTAGGTCTAGAGAAAGGCACTTCTTTCTCATGATCACTCTGTCTATGACAGAAGGGTTTCCAGTGTTCTCACTCTATTTTCCAAGGTATTATTGTATTTCAATAAGGTACTTTACATTAAATGGATTATGCAACTGAATTTAGCTCAGAATTCTTACTTTTTAGATATTTTCTCCAATTGGTCACAAAGCTAACTATTAGAGCTTATGGCTTCTTTGACTCTAATTGTGGGACTGTGAGTTAGAATACCTCTTTTTATTGTCTGTGCTCTAGAGGGATTTAAAGGCACTCTGAATAAAGTGGGAAGTTGAGCTGATCATCAGTGATTATTTCTAAGAAATAGGTTTTTTCTCTTAAACCAAATAATCAGTAATTGTTTGGGGAATTACAGAATGAAAGTTTTCTGAGCCAAAACCAACCCAAATCATATTTTAAAATTCATGGAGGCTTTAAAGTCTCCATGGCTTCTGGTGTCTGCCTCCCTTTTCTTCTGCTTTTCTTCTTAAACATAGTCTACATGCTTCTTTTGAAATGCACTCTAGGGAAGCTCAGTGTTAAAAGTTAATGTCCACTGGCTGAGGCTTCATACTGTTTCAGCAAAGACAAGGCTCTAAAATACGATGCCTATTCAATTCTAAAGTTTCTGGTTACACAGCCTCTGTTTTCTTTTCTTTTTGCCAAAAGCAAGACTTAAATCCATTCTGTTCACATCAAATATAATTTGGAAGTTTTGAGAGAAAAACTGATCATATTCAGTAAATAAATATACTAAAATAATTTTCATATATTCTACATTTCTACATTTCTTACATTGCTTCACAAGACATAAAAAAACAATATAGACATCTATATAGAGAAATATATTTCATGGTGTCCTTTTTACAAGATTTTTTTAAACTTAAGCAAAAAAGTATATATTCAAAAGAAAAAAAAGTAGTTACATATGATCACAGAATAATATCCTAAGTTGGAAGGGACTGTAAAGATCATCCTTGAGGAAAGGACATCTTTCATTAGACCATACTCATTCATTACTCAGACACAACATGAATCTCACACAAACTGTTCAATGTCTTCTACTCAAACTGGCAAAGATAAGATCTTTTTTAACATGGAGCAGATATGCAACTCCCTTCTGACTGGTCCCTATGACTACACTTGCGCTGATGAATGAAGCATGATGAGGAATTTTCCCAGACGCAAAGGCTAATGCTTCCAGAAAAGTGGACATACAATTTTAAAAGATCCCTCAGCCTTCAAAACCAGCTAGGAATGTTACTGTCCTAAACTGTGATGGAGAAGCATTTGGGGAAGTGCTAGTTTACACAGTCCCATAGTTCTGAATGTCAAGGACTATTTTGAATCATTCATTAGTAAGGAAAAAATAACTGCTATGCTGATTTTAATTCATTCATCTAGACATAGTTCAGGGACACAGTCGTGCCACCTGTGTTACCCCAATGGACACAACAATTCAAAGTATGACTGAGCAGCTGAATCCAGCACAGGCACCACTTATTGAAGTAAGAACACCTTAGTAATGTTGGAGCCTGACTCTTTAGCCTGGATCAGCAACCTCAGTAACAAACTGCTGCAGCAATTCATCATATAGGCTGTCTTGAGTCTGATTGAAAAAGGAAAGACTCAGCAGGGATGCTAGCACTTGGCGCTAGATAAAACAGAGTGAAGGTGAGTTTCCCTAAAGCAAAACTTTGGGATCTGAAACTATCCCTTCCTAGACATTGTTCTCTTCTAACTGGTAAATGATAGTATGCAGTTCATTAACAGATTTGAAAATTAACCTGAGCTCTCAATGAGGATGAAGTATTTAATAAAAAAGAAAAATTGCAGGGTTTTTCTACTATTCCCTTTTTTCTTTTTTTTTTTGTTCAGTGTTAAATCATAAGCTTTCCAAAGTCAGTTTCTTGTGTCCAGATCTACAGAAGGTATTTAGAGGTGACACTTCAGTATTTTATGTGTTTATATATCGTCTGTATAAAGGAGCCAGATGTTATTAGCCTGCATATATGAAGATGTTAAGGGGGTCATTATTAGAGTTATAAGGAATAAAAAAATGTCTACTTCATGTTTCTTAAGGTCACACTGGCATTCGTTATATTTATTGAGGAATGTCCCCAGTCGCTGAGGCTGGCAGTCACTGAATGACCTGAATTGATGCTAACAGAGCATGGGCTGCACCAGGGGCTGGCTGCATGCAGCCTGGCAGGAATGAACCTTGGAGTGGTCTGACTCCTAAGCTGTTCCCAGGAAGCTGTTTCCAGAAATGTAAAGCAGTTGAATATTTCTCATAATACAACACAAAGGAAATGAACGAGTTGTATGTATACACAAGTGTACATCTTTACCTCCTGCTACTACTATTAACCACATAGCAACAGCACATCAGTCTAAAGCCAATTAAGACTCTGAACATACAGTAGCATTATGGCTAAACACAGAAATCTTTCAGTAATTGAGATATTATATTTCATGCATAGATTGTAATGCATTTTAATGTCTGTAAACTGAAAAAAAAAAATCTCTGCTTTGTTTGAGAGCATAGTTTTGGGTACAAAATAATTAGCAAATATAATTCTCGATTAATAAAATATTTCCATGTCTTTTGCATCTACATTATCTAAAGCAAACAAAAATTCCAGAAGGAAACGTATTTTAGAAAGGCTTAAACTGATGCATTTGCTGATATCTGCAAACTTTTACTTTGTATCAATATATATATAGTTTTTAAGATTTCTATGCAAAAATATTAGTTCTGTCAAATTGAATTTAAGGATCCTAAAACGTATTTTAAAACATATAATTCGATTATTCAGAAATTCAAGAACTAAAACTTTAAATGTAAAATAGTCCAGGTTCATAATCTCATGGGTTTTAAACTGCATGCATCACATTTATGAAGATCTTCAAAAAGAAAATCTGATTCATCCAAATGCGCCAATGTGCTCAACTAAACTTCTTATGTTAATGGACTCATCTCCACAGCCAATGCAGAAAAATAAGCTTTTTTCTAGAAGTCATTGTAGATTTTGTGCTCTTCCAATGTGTTGAACAGCAATTCACAGGTGAAGTTACCAGTCAGATCCAAACTTAAGGGAAACACTCTAAAGTTATCTTCCTTTATTCTGTCAGAAGAGTCTTTCTTTGGGAAGAGATTGTCACCAAAGAACACCAGCTCCTTCCCACCTCCTGTCTGTAGCAGTACCTTCTGCAGTGTGACTCAGGGGATGTTGATTCTTTTTCTTCCCACCTCTCCTGTTTCTCACAGCTCAGTCCAACTCTGTTCTTATAGCTGTGATTGCTACTGAAAAACACTGGCTGGATACAGACTAGCAGAGCAGAGTCATTTCCCAGGAACACCAGTTCTGATCAACATTGTCCTAACAACATGGTATCTTGTACAGTTGTCAGTTTGGGGACACTTGTACCCTCAGTGATAAAAATAGTACTTTTAAAAGTTTAGCATGTGTTTTTTGTTCAGCTGTGTATCTCATTTGTGATTTTTGTTCAGCTGTGTATCTCCTTCTGCTCACTCCCTATTGACCCACAGATCTTTATATATAACACCTCAAAAATTCTGTAAGAGTGAAATAAACACTAGATATACTGATCTGCTTTATCTTTAGCACTGACAAAGACTACCAGTTGCACAGTAAATGGCTGTCTTTGGTTATGCATAAATCCCATTTGTTTTTCCCCAGAGATTGTAATATCTAAGAATTTAGGAATTTCCAGAAGAAAATATTCCTTGGAACCTTGACAGATCTTAAGTTGAACCCTAAATTCTGAGCTATGTTTTTAAGTCAATGATTTTGTAAGTGCGTAGGATATCAGATCTAAAATATTAAGCAAAGGGTAAGAGGTTAGTTAAAAAAAAAAAAAAAAAAAAAAAAAAATCATCCAAGAACATACAGGAAAAGAAAATAGGTCAAGAATGGCAAAAAATAAGAAGAAGTGAATTTTCACAATTTGAGAGTTGAGATCCATGGTGAAAAGAAAACCTTACTATTACATTTGCTTTACAAGTAGCTGGCATCTCAAGCCAAATAGTACAACAGACTGAGGACTGGTGTAACTCCTTCAGCTTCTGTAACAAATATCAGGATCAGGCAGTGTAATATTCCTTCAAAGCTCCTGTAGTTTTTAGTGTTATTTCCAATCTATGAGCAATACAAGACTATTCTTAATAATTCTCCTTATCTTCATAATGATGAAAAATAGCTATTCTGATATTTAACACCTTCTGTATCAGCTTAAAATTTTCAAGAAGCAAGCACTCAATTCAAAAACTAGAGCAGACAATAAATCAAACTGTTACTGGCAGTCTTGGTGCAGAGCTGGGAAAATGGAAAATGCATCACCTTTGTTGTCCCACAAGGTCAAAGTCAAAGCACATTTGGAATATTTACAGAAAATGTATCTGAGTACATATTTCCAAAGTCAGATATTATACAAAGCATTATACAAAGCTTTGCAGGCCAACAGGTTTTCCCCAAAAATTTATAACTCAAAATATGCTACCCTGAACTTCATACAAAGTATTCTTCTATATGCATAGTCTTTTTTCAAGTCAGGAGGTATGACTGAAGAAATTACCCTAAAAAAAAAGGGTACATATGAATTCTTTGAGTAAAATTACAAAATGTCCTGTTAATTGTCCTAGTTATTGCAAATAGATATAAAATTTCTGAATAAGGCACTGTTTTCCCTATTAAGTATAAATCTATTTGGCAGTGAAAACAATTCCATACTTACAGTAAAAATGAGTTTTTCAAACAGCTAAGTGTTGTAAAGGTAAGTAAAGTCAAGTAGGTAAAGTTACACTTCTCAGAATGCAAAGTTCAGTCCTTTGCACCATGTCCTAGAGAAGATGCCGTAGAAGTAGAGATGTTTTATATCAAGCAGTGAACCTGATCAGGATTTAATTCTTTCATATTTTACCTAAATAGGTTTGAAATGCAAAATGAGGGTTCCTAAATTTTCTTCCATAACATGTGCAGAGAGGAACACACAGAACAAACAGAAAATGAATACATGTTTTAATTTCTGAGAATAGCTCTTCATGGTATGCCATAATAAGTAACAAAATGTATTGCAACACAATATTAACAATGTGAAGAGACTAACCAAATAATTTATTATCAGAAAGGATGCTGGCTTCCCAGGATTAAGAAAAAACCAAATTAACTAAAAATCATGTAGAGAGGCCTTTCAGTGTGCCTTCTGAATATTCATCCATCTCTAAGCATTTAATATTGGCAATATTGAGGGACTGGACCAATTTGAAAAAGTATGGCAATTTGAATATTTTTAGGCCAGAATGCATTTTCTGCAGTATCTGTCAATTTCTGTAGTACTCATACATGTTTCTCCAAATACATTTTCCCAATATTTTTACCCAAGTAAGAATGTTAGCTGTACTGTATTTAGAAGACAGATTTTTTTTTTTCTCAAGAAATATCTACAAGCTATAAAATCAGAAGAAACAGGTCTGAAAATAGAACTAAAAGATGCAGTTTCCTTAGCAACAAAAATTCTCAGATATCCTTTAAATTCCAAAACCTTGCAAAAACTGGAAAAAGCATCTACTGTGTTCACATTCTCCACTCCCCTGTATTCTGGAGCCTTGCTTTATAATTATGAGTATTCATACAGACAAGTGAAATACTCTGAAATGAAGGACTTCAGCTCCGAACAATTTTTCCTTACTTATATTTTCAAGGTGACTTATAAAAGTGTACTGATTGACTACTTTTACAGAACAGCTAGGGAAAATGAGAGGTGGAAACTAAAGAAGATGTCATTTTATATACATACAGATATACACACACTTAATACATATTCATATGAACATACATTATATCTAGATATATGACATACAGCAAAAACACCACACACAAACAAATAAACTTTAAAAAAAAAGACAAACTCAAAGGAATTAAAAGAGAAATGAATACTGGTTATCAGAGGATGATGTAGGGGATGGAATGGCAGTAAGGGGCTATTTAATGGCAATTTTTGTGGGAAAGGACTAAATGTAGCTCACAACAAACAAAACACAGAAATGAGAAAATTAGCATGAGAAAAATAGGAAATAAAAATATGAATAACTCACAGGTTAAGGAAGTCAGATTTAAAAAAATATAAAAGGTAAACATATTTAATATAAAGCTTGATAAGAAAATTTGAGCAAGTATTGCTTTTCTGTTGTGGTTTTCTGTATGTTTTCTGCAGAGTTTGGCCGCAAGCTCATACTGAACTATAGGCATTGTATGGGCTTTGAAGGAAGACAAGATGGATTTGTGCAAGTTTTCTTCTGATATTATCCAGTGGTTTCCTTACCTCCAGTCAGTGGACTAGTGTAAGACCAGGTTTCTTCCAGGAGGAAGCTCTCTGACTCAAAGGCAAAGAAATTTTTTAGGCAGTTGCCTGTGTATAACCTGGGTACTGCTACCACAAGGAACCCCAAGGATTGAATAATGAGCTAGAGCTGAGGTCACTGAGCTCAATCAGTTGACAGTGGAACCAAAATTCCATTTCTTAGGTTAGTTGTCAAAGTAGGGTTTTTTGCAAGTAGTCTCTAGTTTAGTGCTAGATGATACAATTTCAAAATATTGTGTCTAATAAATAACAAGTGATCTGATTAAATCTTTCTGACTCAGTTTAAGATAGAAAATCCCCACTAATACCAGAGATATGATTGATAAAGATGTGGAATGCCTCTTGCTTTCAAACCCTAGAATGTCTAATGTTTTCCTGCTGTAGTCAAAAATAAATTGGAAGTATTGATCTAATTGACTTGGATATGAGGTTTATTTCCCTTCGTTTTTATCATTTATCAAAATCTAAATGCTTTAGGCAGCCAGATGGATGTTTCTTTCCTTCTTTGTTTTTTTGGGTTTTTTTCCTCTGAATTCTTTTTTGAAATACCATTAATATTCATCAAAATATTTAATTAGAGATAATTTGGTTTTCCGTATGTGTGTTTATCAGTTCAGCAATTAGTAACCCTATATCACTTTTCCCCTTTAGTCACTGCATGGGGTCTAATTCATGACAATTCATGCTGAGGAATGAAAAATAAATGGGCATATTTTCTACAAATTCTAATTCTGCCCATTGCCCAGATAATCCTCTATTTATTTCCAGGCTGATTTTTTAGTGTATGCACAGGGTGTAGGTTTTTCAGACTGAAGCAAATTTTTAGGTGGAAATGCTATTGTTTATTGTTTTCTGCCTCTTCTCTCCTTTCCCTTGTTGACACCATATTTTGCAGAAATTTGTTTTCAGTAAACAGTCAGAATTCCATTACGTCATTATTGCACAGCTAAAAAATATTTACTAACTTACTTATTTGTGCATGTCAACTTGGAAAATTTATAAAATATTCAATCAAGATTCCTCAAAATAAAACAAAATTCAGTTCTTTGTAGTCACCACTAAGTTGGTGACTCTTGATGTGCAAGGGACAAAGGATGTGTCTGCACTTAGAGCAATTTAGATTAAATCTGCACTGTTGCAATCTCTGTGACTATTGTAGGAAATGGTTTAACTGCTTCTGTCATTTTTTCAGTGATACTATGAAGTATAGTTCAGTGCGGTTTATCCTGTTCTGTACAAACTAAAAAACAACCTCTGAGCCAGGAGACATTGGATTAATCCTTGACTACATGGTATATTTCTTAAAATATTTTCGGTGGGTTATTTAAGGTCTGCTCAACAAAATTTTGGGTTATAATTTACATTCCCGAGACCAAATTTCTATTGCTTTCGATGACAAACCAAGAATCTATGGGGACTTTTCAACAACGTATTTCACTCTTGAAAAGATTTGTTTTATCACCAGTTAATTGAATTTTTATCATGGACTTTTTTCCAAGTCCAAGATGGAGTTTCTGGTCAGAGGAAAAACTGGAGGCAAAACCAGACCAATTTTTTAACGAAAACTGTTTCTCACATATTTGAGCAAAACACAGATCTTTATTCCTTCTATATTGATCTTTTGCCATGTGAATACTTAGCAGTATCAAAATCTGAAAAAGTTTTCTGAAACTATATTCTTCATTTCCAGATAACACTAGTAATCAGCATATTTATTTTCTTTCCTTTTGCCTCTAGTGTTTATTTGCACTAAGCATTTGAGGAGCTTAAAATGGGGCCTTTTCACTTGGTACTTTAACTTATTCTTGTAGAAACGATTGTCTCTTCTACCACTTGCTGTTCCCCTTTGATATGTCCCGGCTTTGTTCACTCCAAAGAAAAAGACATTCTAAGCTATTTTTTAAGCTGTATGTTACTTGATGAAAGTATGGGGCTTTAAGAAACAGACACAATCTGATAAATTCATCAGATGCTTTCTCCAAGTCAGAGGAATCATGTATTTGGCTTGTTACATCTAGTAGGAAGAATTCTCCTGCATCATTTTGTAAGACCTTGACAAACTTTTAAATCCAATCAAATCTACTGAGAAGAAAATGTTTTGCTGCAGTTTTTGCATGAATTTTACTTTGTTACAGTAGCTGTTACTTGTTATTCTTTTTTTTTTTTTTTTGTCTAAGCACTCCTTTGCCTAGACAGCTGTTTCTTTTATCCCAGACCTAGTAAATAGAAAACTGAATTTAAAATCATTGTCCTTAAAAATTTATAGGGTTTTTTTACCAATCATATTGGAATGGGTGAAACCTGTGCTCATTTAGACCTAATTGCTTCACTGTTCCTCTCTGGCTTTGGATTTCAATAGAACTTCTGATGTACACTACTGTTCAGTGTGAGGAAAATAAATTACATTCATAGAGAACTTTTAACATTTTCATCATTACTTTTATTATTGTCCTTTTAACATTTAGCCAATAAAAATAAATGTAAAAAGCCATTGAAACATACCTAACCCTATAGTAGCGTTCAATAAATACACTATGTGCTGTGCATAACTGAAGATTGTGTCATGGGTAGCATTTTGATATTAACAATGAAGAGTTTTCTAAGAGAAAAGAAGTCTAATTGTCTATGCTGGGTTTGGCTTGGATAGAGTCAATTTTCTTCATAGTACCTTGCATCAGACTGCGTTTTGGATTTGTGATGGAAACAGACTTTATAACATCAAAATGTTGTTGTTATTTCTGAGCAGTGCTTACAAAGTGTCAAGACCTTTTCTGCCTCTCATGCTGCCCTAGTGAGGAGGCTGCAGATGCACAGCGAGGACAGCTAATATTTGCAATAGTCCATACCATACTGCGTCATGTTTATGACTTTCTTTTTTATTTTATTTTGCTTTTGTGCATAGATTTTACTTCACTTATTAAACTATCTCAATCCATACATTTTCTCACTTTTTCTCCCAATTCTCTGCCCCATCCCACCAATAGGCATGAAAGAGTGACTGTGTGGATCTGAGTTGATGGCTGGGATTAAACTGTGATATTGCCTGAGCTGCATAAACTTGAAATCACACAATAGTTGACATTGGAAGTGACCTTTAGAAGTGATCGTGTCCAACCTCTTTAGCTAAAGTAGGGCCATCAAGAGCCAGTCACACAGGACCTTCACAGACTGCTTTTGGTTTTTCCTCCTCCAAGGAGGAAACATCATAACCCCTCCAAGCAATCTGTGCCAATGTGTTTTTCACTCTCACAGTAAAAAAGTGTTTCCTGATGTTCAGAGAGAATCTCTTGTATTTCACTTTGTGTTCATTGTCTTGTTTTCTGTCACCAAAAGCACTGTTAAGAGCCTGGGTATATCGTCTTTGTACTCTCTCTTCAGATATTTATAAACATGGCTAAGTACTCTCCTGGGCCTTTGTACTTGAAGCTGAACAGTCCCAGCTATCTCAGCCCTCCTTATCTGAGAGATGCTCCAATCCCCTAATTATTCTTGTTGGACTCTCTTCCATTTGTTCATGTCTCCATTGTGGGCCATGAAACTTATTTGTGTGTGTGAAGGATGCATCTAAGACTGGTTATTTTTTTCATGCTTCCATAATATTAACCAAATATTTTTTATATGCACCCAGATTCTTAAGCATGACTTAGAAGTTGCAATTCTGTAGCATAAACCTTCTTTTCAGATGTCTATTCAAAATCAGATGCAATCAGCAACAGCAGAAACCTCTGAAACTTCATAGTGTAAAAGGGAAAGAACTGCTTGTTCTTTTACACTCTCATTAACCAATTTCTAACCAAATGAATAAAAAAAAGGGAAGTAACTGCAGCAATTGGATTTTCCCTTAAATTGGAAAAAAAGGAAATAAATATTGACAGAATTATAACAAGACACCAATTTGTAAAAGTAAGATTCCTTTCTGAGTCTTTGAACTCAAGTATCTGAATTTTCAGAAAACTCCCAAAGTCTATATATTCTTTGTTTATTTCACTTTCTCTTTGAACCAAGTGAGGAGAAAGAGAAATCTATAAGTAAGAAAGAAGAAAGAAAAACTTAAAAAGATTTCCTTTTCTCAACATCTGAGTAAGAAAAAACTGAGGAAGAATCTGAAGGGGGGTTTGTGATGGTGGATTTCTTTTTGTATGTTTTGTTGTTGTTTTTCTTGTTAAAATTCTAAAAGACGTACTTCTGTGTTTAAAATATGAAGATGCATGAGGTAAGAGTTATATGATACATAATAGCTACATTAATATAGCTATATATACATATATGACCATATGAGAAGAAAAGTTTTATTTATGACATTTTGAAAGGTTTCATTTCTGATGTTTGAAAAAACAAATAGGAGATATGCTTCCATTTCCTTATGTTTGTCATTAAATATATAGTAGTCTATTTAGAAATTATGTTTACTAATGTTTGACATCTGTAAAACTTCATTTACAACATCTAACTTTTTTATAATATTGTTAATATATAATGCACTTTATGACAAACATCTTCCAGTTGGTTTTGTAGTCTGGAAAAATAGGAACAAAGAAAAAAATTTCCCATAGCTTTTTTTCTGTGGTGTACTGATCATCTAGTCTAATCTTCTTCCTTAATTTAAAAACATTTCCTTCTACAAACAATACCAGGTATTGATCAGCTACTATGCCCCTGAGAAAGTTCCAACACTCAATTAGGTTAGAACAATATATACATCCTGCAACATTATGTAGACTGTTAATGGTTATTCTAGAGTGGATACTGGAGGGAACAGATTCTGTGTTTAATTTTCAGGACTTCTGCATAGTAAATGAAAACACTTTTCTAATCTCAATAACAGATCAGGTATTTGTGAGAGTTTCATTCTAAAACACGCTGTGGCTAGCAATAATATTTTACATGAAAAGCTTTATGAAATATATTTATCTGAATTTCTGAAGCATTGCAAATCTCTAAGTAAACACTGGCAATGGACAGTCACACTTTTGAACTAAATTGCCCAGGGAATGAGGGAGAAGCAATCCTTGCCTATGGCTTGTGAGATAAGAGTATATATACTATATATATATATATATATACTGATGCTAAAGAGAAAGGGTAAACTGGTACTAAAGCCCTCTGTGATATTTCCCTCAAATCCCACAAACTCAATGGAGGTTCATACTCTAACTTTTTTTGCCCCTTAAGATTTCCCTGCTGTTTCAATGATGTTCAATATAATGTGTTACTGTGTAACTGGAAATATGGGTATCTCTACAGAGGTGGAAAATAACCTCTCTTAAACAAAGATCTCATTCCTGGATAAGGAGAGAAAGCAATTTATTTCAAAAGTATTAATCTCCCAAGAAGGCTGCAATTTAGCAAGCCTAAATTTCTCACATATTTTGTCATAAAAAAAAAAAAAAAAGAAGAAAGTGTGAGATCCAAAGCTTTCATTATTTGTAAAGCTTTGTTAAGAAAGAAAAAAAAGAGTTCTTTTATTTTGTTTCTGGTCTAATCTACAGGTTAGTTATAGAATCCATTAAGAGGGAACTATTTTCACGTTTTAAAAAAGATGTTTATTTTTCACTGACTCAAGTATTTGGCAGAACAAAATGGAAAATAAGCTTAATTTCCAAGGAGAAGGAGAAAACAGGACAAATAGGGACAGTCAAGAATTTGTCTAGCTATCTCTTCAGGGAATCCAGGACCTAACAAGCTCTGAGCAGACAATTAGAACTGGTTTAATTACAAATATCATGATTTTACATCTTATTCTCCATGAATTGTTGAAAATTAAGATTAAGCCCTTTTACCTTCATCTCAGCTAAAAAAAACTAATAAAAAGCCTGTCTTCAGTTTCATTGAGGTTCTTCTAATAGTTTTTACTTTCATCTGTTCACTCTTCTGTTGCAACTGAATATATGTATATACACAACAGCAATTATGAAATTAGAGATAACTGTAACAGGAGTTTAGAAAACTGATGAATCAAGCCTCTTTAAAACTGAACTATACACAAATCTTTTGTTAGCAAAACACTTTGTTTGAATGGTCAATTCTTGCAAAATATTGATCTTTAACACTGTGTGTACAGAACAGTTGGCCTGTAAAATTTAACTGTGAGTATACATTGTGGAGTTGATGCTATATATTTAGAACTGGCATTCTTGGTAGTTATTAGCCACTGAAGCTAAAATGATCAAGCCTAAGAGCTGGAGAAGATGGAACTGAAGTGGGAGATCTCCTTTCCTCGGACACTCTTTACCATATTCTTCAGTTTTGATAGGAGTTTTGGTAGGATGCACTGCCTAATTGCATTGTCTTATGCTTCATTCTTTTGATTTTAGACAGTTTTTGTTATTTGGATGTCTACTAAATAGAAGACAGATGTCTATCCTTTCTTTGCTCCCTTGGAACCCATATTACTCACTCTGGTTATGATTTCACAAAGTCATAATGCTTATTGCTAGCATCTCATAACACCAGTATTCCAGCATTGCTATTTGCTTAAGTACTTGTTTAGTGCTTCTGTAAACTTATATTTATTTTCAAGGCAATCTAATACCAGTTAGATCCTGCATAATTCATTTATATGTCTCATGGGTCTCTGTCTTGGCTACACTTCACTCTGATCTCTTTTGTTGGTATATTTCAGCAATGCTGGTCTTTATGTTTGAAATATACAATTCCCTTATTGACTGACAGAAAGACAAAGAATAAATTGTAGACTTGAAGAATGTATAAAGTTTCCCAGACAGTATTTGATACGGAATTACATGTCCAAAGACCATCTTGTTAGATAAATCTTATTGTGGTCACTTTTCAGCTGCTAAGATAAAGCAGCCAGGAAATACATTAGTCTTACTTCATAAACACTAAACATTATGACCAACCATCAGATGTCTTTCTTTATGTGACATTTTGTCTTCATGTTTTGTGTTTCTGCTCTAAATAGAAGGAAAATTTAGTAGTAAATATTAGTTTTGCTGCCATGGTTGCTTCCCTTCTTTTATATCCTTTTCCTGGGATTTAAAGCAAATTGCC
This sequence comes from Certhia americana, assembly GCA_018697195.1. Classification (NCBI taxonomy): domain Eukaryota; kingdom Metazoa; phylum Chordata; class Aves; order Passeriformes; family Certhiidae; genus Certhia; species Certhia americana. The sequence goes on along the minus strand of CM031858.1, from coordinate 136,900,714 downwards.
CAATGACAACTCTTGGAGTTTCATAATAAACAAAAATCTTTCAAATGGAGTATTACCAAATCAGGTTTCACCTAGGGAAAAAAATCATGGTAAGATGAGTTTTCTATCTGTTAACCTAACTCTTTAAATTAGCGTCTTATTAGTAGGATTGTAAACAACTGACAAGTGTTGAGCAGTTCAATTATGGATGTCTAATGACATCCATCTAGAAAGAGTTACGAACTGAACTAAATTAACTGCAGATATCTGTTCCCAAGAAACTTCTTGTGATTTTATGATGCTCTACCTTTTTCATCATACTCCTTTCTTCTCTCAAAATAACCATTTAAATTTAAAATAAAAGAAGAAAAAAAGCATATTTAAGAAAAAAAAATCATCTGGCGTGTTGAAGACAAACTCTTCACCAAAGGCTGGTAGAAGAGGAGGAATGAGACATGAAGAATAGTATCAGCTGGTTTCATTAGAATACAAACAACAACAAAATAAATTCATTGATCTATTTTGATTCATAACCTGCAGTCCACAAATTAGGAGGCTTAGAATTCCTATGTGTTTCACTACCATTCTGCCAAATAGCCACACTCTGCTGTATACTGAAATTATCATTGATAGAACACCAGAACTTTTAGAATTAGAAACCACATAATTATTAAAGATGTACCATTTACATTCTTAAAATATCTACCAGAGGAAGACAGGTAAAACTTGCCAAAATTGAACAGGTTGTTGTCTTCCACACTGCTCTGCTATTGCAACAGTGAACTTTATGGTGAAAAAGATCTCCTTAAAACAAAAATCCTGAAAATTGCTACATACATTTTGTTGATCACAATAATCAACAGGCTGAGGTCCTTTTGATAAAAGAAAATTACTCCAAGGGAAGAACATATGAGAGAGGTAGAACACCACACAGAGATTTATTTTTAATGTTTTGTTCCAATGCTAATCTTCGTCAGAAATATTTGTACATTTATAGACATACATTTATTATTTGTACATTTATATGTCATCTTTCTTGTATTTTCACAGTGTTGAGTCTGAGCAACTCAAAGGGAATATAGCTCCTTTGGAGTACTAAAAATCACATATACACTCAGAAGTCTCTCTGATAAAATTGCTGGACAGTAAGGGAGGCCCATGAGAGGAGACAGTTATCTAGCAATAATGTTAACAACACTTTAAATATTAGAACAGCAAAATTTAATTTAACAACCTCTTGAGGACTTGCTTGTTTTAACAGTTGATAGAAATTTCATCCTCTAATACCCAAATACTATAAAATATTATGGCGCCAGTTATGATTTGCTTTAAGAAGCATTTCCTGGAGCTGTACAAAATATTTGTATATAAGCAAAGTAGCACCGTGACCTGTCCATGGTCCAAATGAACTACAGTAAGTCCACAAAGCAATCCCTGATAAGCAGTTCATGATTTTGTCAGTTTGTTCCCCTCCCAAGCATTTCTTCTATAAATTGCATAGGTCAAGTTACTCAGTGACTCAATTCATGGAAGCCATTTCACCTTTCTTATCATCTTTATAACCATTAGTACATACTGAAAGACTGTCTTCATGATTGCTTAAGTATTTAAAATATTTTGTGTCATATTGTATTCAAGCTTCAGGAATGATGGAGCACTTGGAAAAATCTGTTATGTCAGATGCTAAGAGATTTACACATGCTTATATAGTTCACTGAGTGAATATCAGAGAAAGAAGCTGGAACAAGTTAAAACCCAGGGCTATTAGAGAGAAACAACAGGACAAGGTATGTTGGTTTTGGCTGGGCTAGATTTAATTTTCTTCACAGTAGCTTTTATGTGGCTATCTGCTGGAAACAGTGTTGATAATATAGATAATAAAATATTGCTGAGAAGCATTTGCACTCATGAAAGTGTTTGCTCCTTGAGCCGTTCCACTAGTGAGGAGGCTGTGGGTGCAAAAGTAGTTGGGATGGGACACAGCTGGACCAGCTGACTCCAACTGCTTCAAGAGATAGTCCCCATCATATGTCATCATGTTCAGCATGCAAAGCTGGAGGAAGAAGAAGGAAGGGGGACACAATTGGAGTGATGACATTTGTGTTCCCAAGTCACGGTTACTCTGAATGGAGCCCTGCTCTCCTGGGGATGACTGAACACTTGCCTCCTTGTGGGAAACCTGTGCATTAATTTCTTGTTTCACTTTGCTTTCCCTGTTAAACTGTCTTTGCCTCAACTCACTAGCTTCCTTTTACTCTTGTGATTCTTTTCCCCATCCCACTGGTGTGGGAGTAAGTAAGCAGTTGATTGGGACAGGGTTTCCAGATGGGGTTTAACCATAACACAAGGATACAGCTTGAACACTAAGCAAAGTATGAAGGGAAGCAGAAGAGACAGATTTCAAATACTCAGGATCAGGTCTAGATCTGGACAGCTCAAATAAAAAGACTCAGAAGCTGATTCTGCATCAGATGACAAAGGGTGTTAGAGAGCAACACCTAGAATCAGGTTTAAAGGTGCTCTGAGTCCTTGAAAGGAGTCAGTAGTTTCTGCTTTGTCGAAATCAGCTGTGCAACATAACAGCATCAGTGGCTATATTGCTGTGGGAACAGCTAAATTCTGTATTTATGGCAACACTGATAACCATCCTTGCACAAGGAAGAAAAGACTTCCAGATCCCTCTTTTAAACATAATGAAGAAAGATGCATTTTTTAAGACAAAATAGGGTGATTCCTTTGCTAAGTCTGTGAATGGAGCTAATTTCTATTGCATTACTTTCCTAATCAAACAATAGTCAAGAAAAAAGTTAGGTAATTTTCAATAGTTGTTACTCTTTTTAAAGAATTCTAACACAATATTTATGCCAAGTGTTTACTACATGCAAAATGTTAAATATCTATTCATAAAATCGTTTTACATGCTAGAAACTCTTACAGAAATTTTAAAAAGCACAATTCTTATGACAGATGGGATAAGTGTATGAAACAAAAAAAGATTATTCTGAGTTAGAAATATAGGATTACACCAAGACAAATTAATTCCTGTCAGAAAGAAAATGAGTGAGAAGAAAGTCCTGGACCTGGGAGAATATCCAAGTAGTTCTGACTAGGCTCACAACAAAAAGCTGTTTTATTCAAAAACTTCATAAAGAAAAAACTCCTTCTATTGTTATTCTTTCTTATAATCTATTTTGTATGCTGTGTGTTTCTATTTTCTGGCATGTTCTGTTAATTTATTCTTCACTCATCTACTGATGGGTAACTTGCCAGTATCTTGATTTGACTCTGAAGACATACTGGTCCCATTTGATTCAACATCAAATTCTCAGTCCCAAATCTTAAACCATATTAAGTACTAGTGACATGACAGCTAGAGTAATATCACAGTTTACTCTTACAGTCTGTGCGTGGGGAAGGGCTGGCCTCTGTTTTGGAGCTATTCATCACAGAATTCACCCAAACATGGGTTCAGTATCAAGTCAGAGTCATTTAAATTAATGTTCAGTTAATAATTAATTCATGTTCAATTGTTTAATTAATGTTCAATAATGTACAATTATAAGACCAGCTCTATGGTATATGTGCAATAGTAATAAAGAGAGGAAAATATGGGAAGGTTATTTAGACCATGAGCTTAAACAAAACGATGTGGTTTCATTTTTACAGGTGAATTTCTTCCCCAGGCAGTTGACCTCTGGGAAGGTGTGCTTTGCTGCATCCAGGGTTTTCAGGTTCCTTCAATTTCCAGATCCAAGGGCTGAGAGCAGTATGCTGTTCCTCTCTGGTCTGCACAGATGGGTTTCTTCTCAACTTGCAAAAGACTGATGTAAATACAAAGCTGGGAAATGGGAAGGAATTTCTCTTGTCTCTTTTGGTTTCTACACGGACACTGAAACTAGTTACAATGTGCATGCTTAACTCCTAGGGCTGGAGTCAGGTAGTGGCAGTACTTCCCTGTGTTTGCCAGTGTTATTCTATACAAAAGAACCTGCCTTACAAAACTGAAGTCAGCAGTGGGACAAAAGATAGAATAGGAAAAACAAAAGTGAAAAACTTGTAGGCTGATATAAAAGTTTAATAAGTGAAAGGGGGAAAAGGAGGTTATATAAACCCCACCAATCAGCATGTCCCACAAGCAAACTGATGCCCAGATAGTGACTGGGAAACAGCCAACTTGTTAAAACACTTTTTTTTTTTTTTTTTAATTTTTGATTGTGACATTGCAAGATATGGAGATTCTTTTAATTCTTTTTTACATACAAGACTCAAGACTGGTACCCGTATTGTTATGAAGGAAGTCTGATTTCAGAAGTTCTATGTTCCAACAAAATTTTTGTTTTCTTTGTTCAATTTCTTCATATTGGTATAAAAGAAATGGGGGAGCCCTTATATACAGTTGCAATGAAAAGCTGGGAATTCAGAGATTGAAGAACACAGAGCAGTACAGAAGTTATTAAGAGAACTAGGCAAGCAAGCAAACAGAAAAAGACAAGTTTTGGGGATGCATAGGCATCCTGGATTTTGGAAATTAAAATTAAACTCATCTAGAAGTACTTATATCCTTTAAAATGCAGAAATGCAGAAAACAATGTATTAAAAAGTTAATATCTTCCTTTTTTTTTTTTTTTTTTTTTCTCTTAAAAACTGTCATGTGAAGAAACCAACATTTATTTCTATATATTTTTAATATATTGTAGAGAACCTGAATAAGTGACCTGTGGAATTTTGGCTCAATCCTTTGAGGATACAAACTATCTCCCCCCAAAAAAGATTTTATAATAAAGTTCTACTGTATTAGGAATACCAGATGCAACAGATATATTATTATAAAATTCCTCTTTACAAATCATGCATTATAAGTATTGATTTGCTCTTACTACTTGTACTTTTAGTAAAAATACTGGAAATATTAATTCTCATTTTCAAGCTGGACTCTTTACAAGATCATTTTCCATATATTTAACCAGATTTTCTGTACTAAGAATACATGTAAATCTTGACAAAATGAATACAAACTTGATGATACCATTATATTTCCACTTACATAATATTGAAACCATACCAATCACATTTAGTAAAACCAAAGTTTGATTTTAATGTTTGCTGTAAATTCAACGTACCTGGGAATACACTACAGTAGTGTCATCTGAACTCCAGTGAGCATAAAAAAAAAAATCTAGCATTCCTTAATTTCCAGGGGTAGATGTAGATGACAGTGACTAGATGGAAATAAAATCTATAAATGTATTTTAAAATAATTTTGTCCTTACTGAGCTTCTTGCAGTAGTGGTTATTTTTCCATTCTTGAACTGTACACTGTTTAGCACAGTGATAATTTTATGATTCACAACTGTGGTTTCTTAATGTTATTGAAAGACAGTTAAGGATTACAATCATTTTAAGACAATGTGTGATTACCCACTGAACTTTAGTATGGATTAATAATAAATGTATGGATTAATGATTACTCCTATCCACACTTAATATAATTTGACATTTTTAGCATTCTAAAATATTGATATGTAGTATTTACATCAACAGTGACACCTGTTTAATTCATAATATGAAATAATTCTGACAACTTTCTCATCATGTAATTACATTACCTGCATTGTCATTACATGGTAATTCCAATTAGTGCACATTTGAAGTGTAACTAAAGATCTTTGGTTTTGTCCTGATCCTAACTGAATGACAATTAAGCCCCACACAAACACTTGTTTCCTTCCTGTGGGATGGAGGCAGAATAGGAAGGGCAAAAGTGAGAAAAATTGTTCATTGAGAAGACTGTTTACCAAGTAAGCAAAAGCTGCACTTGCAAGCAAAGCCATCTCCAGGATATCACAGCTCTATCATATGTAATGGTGACTTGGGAAGGCAAACTCCACTGATGATTCCCTTTTGCCTCCACCCCCCCACAAGCTGGCTAGCTCAGATTTAGGGGGATGAGGGAGAAGGGATCTTCAAGATAGGGAGAAGAGATTCAAAAGAGGCCCCTTACCTCAGGATGTATTCCAAAGCTTTATTCTCAATGAAGGGATCCCAAGAAGCAAGGAGGAAGCACAGGGAGGAAGAGGGGTTTTTATCTCCTTTGGGGTCGGGGTCAGATTACCTGGCCCAAGGCCATAGGTCAAGAGACAAGGGGCAGGTAAATCAGGCCAGGTTACAGTTTCTGGGGGAGGGGTTTTGGGGAGAGAACATTCCCAAAAGGGATGCAACAAAACCACCACTCCAAAATCATTCCCCACATACACTTTTTCTTCTTCCTCCCACAGCTTCCTATGCTGGCCATGACGACATAAGGCATGGAGTATTCTTGGGTCAGCTGGGGTCAGCAGTCCCAGTTGTATCCCTTCTCAACCTCTTGTGCACCTGCATCCACCTCACTGGTGAGGGTGGATGAGAAGCACAAAAAATCTTGCACTGCTCAGTAAGAACAAGAACATCCCTGAATTATCAAGAGTGTTTTCAGTACAAATCCAAAACACATCTCCATGTGAGGTGCTGAACTCTCCCAGACAAATCTAGCACAACTAGAAAGTCTGTAAATTTAATAGGATTGGATTTGCTAACAGGTGATAAACTGGGAGCTGTATGCAACCTGGCCCCCAAGACAGCTGAGCCTGAGCCCCACAGCAGCACCCAGAGTAACTGATGAGTGACAACAGTGGGAGTTCAGAGTCGAGTTTCACAGCATTCTACCAATTAAAATTATGAATAATAATCTCATGAATAAACATATAATTAAAAATAGGTGAAAATAGATTATAAATTGTCTGAAATGCATGCTTACAGGAATCTAACTAGCAGGATGATGCAAGGGATAGAACCGCCTCCCCGTTGATGTGACAGTTATCTAGAGAAGTTTGTTGCATGTTCAGTCTCAGATTCAAGGTGCTCTGAAGAGGCTGAGGAGGCTCTTCTAGACCTGTATTTATTCTTTCCTGCTGGTCTTCCATATAGGCATTGTGAGGAACCAATTTAACTTTTATTTGTGCCTCTATATTATACGGAATTTAATTACTATGGGGGCCTTACATATACTGGGAGCCTAAACATGTGGCACATGAAGGAGACAGCTAGGGCACGTGAGGGGAGAGGAGACTGCTGAAGAAGACAACCCTTTTAGAAAAAGGAGGGAGGCTCTGTCTCTGGGGGTACTTTACCTGACAGCAAATCAGGGGAGTATTATGTCAGGGAATATTGAAAGTAATTGAATCATAGAAGCATACAATGGTTTGGGTTGGAAGGAGCTTTAAAGATCATTTAGTTCCAACTGCCTGCCACAAACAGGGACACCAACCTGGTCCTGACAGGGACAGCTATCAACCTGGTCCTGAGCATACACAGGTCCCTATGGCCTGATGGGATGCACTCACAAGTCTTGGGGAAGCTGGAAGATATTTTGAGGTCTGTCTCAGTTATTCTTTAAATACCACACAGATTATGGGAGGTTCAAAGGGCTGGAAAAAATGTCATTCTTGTCTTCAAGAAGGACAAGGAAGGTCTGGTCAGCTGCATCTTAATCCCTCAATCCATTAAGTAATGCAGCTACTAATCCTAGAAATCATGTCCAAGCCTACCAAGGACAAGAAGGTTCCTGGGAGCATTAAGCATGGATTTACAAAGTAGAAATCACACCTGGCCAACCTCACAACCTTCTACAAAGGAATGGTTGAGAGAATGACAAAAGTGGAGGATATAGCTTTTACTGAATTTTCCAAGTCTTTTGATATTGAGTTTCACAGCATTATACCGATTAAAATTATTAATAACAATCTGATAAATAAACATATAATTAAAAATAGGTGAAAATAGATTATAAACTGTCTGAAATTCATGCTTACAGGAATCAAACTAGCAGCTTGAAGCCAACCTGTAGACCAGTCACTAGTGGTGTACTTCAGGTGCTGATTTTTGGAGCACTACTATTTAATTTCTTCCTTAATTACCCTCAAAAAAATTTGCTGATGACAAAATGTGGCAGTTTGATGGCTGATGATAAAAAACTAAGAGTTTGGTGGCTTATACACCAGACATTTGCTCATTCAGAGGGGCCTCATCAGAGTGGAGAAATGGGCTAACAGGAACCTCATGGAATTCAGCAAAGGGAATGCTGCTCCTGCACAGTACAGCTAAGTGTCAACAAGCAGAGAAAGAGCTTATCAGGAATAGGCCTGAACATGAGCCAGACCAGCCTTTGACATAAAGGTCAGCAGCCTGCTGGGCCACAGTAAAATGTTACTAGCAGGTCAAGGCAGATGATTCCTCCTCTCTACTCATCACAAGTGAGACATATCTGGAGTGCTGTGTCCAATGCTGAGCACCCCAGTATAAACACGACATGCTCAACCAAGTCCAGTGAAGGGACAGAAAGATGACAAAAGGACTGGAGTAACTTACATTTAAGGAAAGGCTGAGCTGGGACAGCTTAGCCTGGAAAAGATTCTGGGGGATTTTATCAGTATGCATAAATAGCTGATGAGAGGGAATGAGGAAGAATGAACCAGAATCTTCTCAGCAGTGCCCAGTGACAGGACAAGAAGTTATTGAAACTGATTGAAACAGAACAAATTTTATTTAGTGGTTAGGCCCACATTTTTACTGTGTGGATGGTAAAATCCTGAAACAGGATGCCTGAAGAAGTTGTGGACTCTCCATCTTTTTATTGTTGAAAACTTGACTGGAGAAAGACCTGAATTCATCCTGTTTGAGCAGGGAAGTTGGATTTCCAGAGGTGCCTCCCAGCTTCAAAGATTCTGTAATTTTATGAAAATTCATGGGAAAGTTTTGAAATTGCTCTTCTGTTGTATTTTATGCGCTTCCATTATTTTTCATGAAATTTAGATTGTTCATAGTAGCCCTGCAGTGGCAATTCATTTAACCTGCCAAGCAAATGCATTCCATATTCAGGAACATTAAAAGCTGCACTGCAAAGTAATAAGGGCTTATTCTGCCTGACCTCCCTCAAGATCTCTAACATAGAACCAGATCATAAATATGCACAGCATAGCAGATGTCAAGCCTTATGAATACATATAAATATTCATCAACTTATGGAATTTTTAGCTATCCACTCAGAGTTTTTACATTTGAATAACACCAAGTTGGGCAGAAGTGTTCATCTGTCCAACAGTAGGAAGGCTCTACAGAAGAATCTGGAGGCTGAATCTGGGCCAAGGCCAATTGTATGAGGCTCAACAAGGCAAAGTGCTGGGTCCTGCACATGGGTCGCAACAATGCCATGCAGTTCTACAGGCTAGGGAATGAGTGTCTGGAGAGCTGCCTGGTGGTAAAGGACTTGGGAATGTTGGTCAACAGCAGCTGAACATGAGCCATCAGTGTGCCCAGGTGGCCAAGAAGGCCAATGGCATTCTGGCCTGTATCAGAAATAGTGTGGCCAGCAGGAGCAGGGAAGTGATTTTCCCTCTGTACTAGGTACTGGTGAGGCTGGACCTTAAATCCTGTGTTCAGCTTTGAGTACCTCTCTACAAGAATGACTTAGAGGTGCTGGAGAGTGTCCAAAGAAGGGCAAAAAATGGTGTGGAAGGGTTTGGATCCCAAGTCTTATGAGAGTGTATGAAGGAACTGGGGTTGTTGAGACCCCACAGGATTCCCCAACCTGAAAATGTTCAGGGTGAGGTTGAATAGAATTCTGAGCAACCTGGTTTAGTGAAAAGTATCCGTGTCCATGGCAGGGGGTGGGAACTAGGTGATGTTTAATGTCTCTTCCAACCCAGGCTGTTCTATGATTCTATGAGATCAATCTCCATAGTTTCCTAAAAGGAGGTTTTATCAGGTGGGTGGTGATCCCTTCTCCCTGTTAACAAACAATAGGACCAAAGCAAATGGCCTCAAGTTTTGCCAGGGGAGGTTTAGATTAGATATTAAGAAGAATTTCTTAAGGGATGTCAAGCATTGGAACTTCAATACATCTGAAGTATTTCAAAGATGTGTAGATGTGGCCCCTAGAGACATGGTTTAGTGGAGGACTTGGCAATGTTAGATTTATGGTTGGAATTGGATATTTGTTTCATGTTTGAATGAGAAGTTTAAAACTTTTAAGGTGCTAGGCTAAGCTAAGAGCCAGCATTCCTAAAATCTGTTCCTGCATCAATTACAATGGTGAATACAGAACTGAATACAAGCAGAAAAAAAAAAAAAAAAAAAAAAAAAAA
>CM031858.1:136796121-136890271 GCA_018697195.1 Certhia americana | reverse complement strand
CGGAGGTGGGAGGGCGGGAGGGCGGGAGGGGGGACATGGAGGGGAGGGGAGGTGAGGGGAGGGGAGGGCGGTAAACAGCTCTGGCAGTCACCAAGGTCATGAGGAAGGAGGGGAGGAGGAGTTCCAGGTGCTAGAGCAGAGATTCCTCTGCAGTCTGCATTGAAGACCATGTGCAGGCAGATGTTCCTCTGTGTCCCATGGAGGTCCATGGTGGAGAAGAGATCCACCTGCAGCCTCTGGAGGACCCCACACACATGTGGATGTCCAAAGGAGGTTGTGTCCTCATGGGCAGCCTGCACTGGAACAGGCTCATGGCAGGTCCTGTGAACTCATGGGGAGAAGAGCCCATGCTGGAGCAGGTTTGCTGGCAGGACTTATGATCCTGTGGGGGATCCATGCTGAAGCAGCCTGTTCCTGAAGGACCCTGTGGAAAGGGATCCATGCTGGAGCAGTTTGTGAAGAACTGCAGCCTGTGGGAAGGAAATTGCAAAAGTTCATGAAGAACTGTCTCCCATGCAAGGAACCCCATGTAGGAGCAGACAAGGAATGTGAGGAGTCCTTTCTGTGATGAGGAAGGAGCACCAGAGACAATGAATAATGAAGTGACAATAACTCCCATTCCCCTGCGCTGCTGATGACAGGAGAATTGTGAGTACAGTTAAGCTCGAGATATAAAGGAGGGGTGGGGGGAATTTGGTTTTAAGATTTTCTTTTACTTGTCATCCTACTCTGATTTGATTAGTAATAAATTCATTTACTTTTCCCAAATCAAGTCTGTTTTGGCCATGATGCTAATTGCTGAGTGATCTCTCCCTGTCCTTATCTCAATCCACAAGACTTTTTGTGGTTTTTATTTTTATTGCTCTGTCCAGCTCTCTCTCTGAGGAGAGAGATAGAGTGAAAACTGCATTTGTACACTTGGAAGCCATGGCACACCTCCTAAACTACCTTTTTTTCAGGTTCTAAGGTATATATGGAAAATGTTCTGATCAGCCTGTCTGGAGTCTGATGTCTTGGGAACTTAAAGGCTAATTATTTCCTTTCCTATTCAGGCAGCTGGCTGACTGTGTCTCTGCCTTTGTGTGCATTAACAAATTCACATTAAGTATTGTGTAAAACATTAGGTAACCCTAATATATTTCATGGTCTCTGGCCTGCACAAGCCTTTTGCAGAAACTAACAGGAGACATGATTTCACATTCATGAGTAAGAAACTCTCTTTCTCAGTCCTCTGTAAATTTTAAGGGATTTTCTGTCACAGCAGTTCCAGTTAATATAACTTGTGCTGTGAGTTCTCAGGCTCCCGAAAGACTGACCTCATAGCCAATGTGTACTTTGTTAGCTATGGGATTGTAGTCCAACCCTGTCCAGACATCAGATTGAGTCTCATAACACTCAGATACTCATCACTATTTCATCAATATAAATAAATTTTATCTCTCAACTCTTTTAGGTACTCTTTTCCAAATATTTTATTTTAGACATTTCCTCATAGTTCTGTGCACAAATTGATCAATATCTTTATGAGAAATGCCCCAAAGATATGGAAGGGGTACTTATATGTGTAGTATTGAAAAATCTCTTTCACTTAAGATGAGGCTCTAAAGGGAAAGAATTTTTACTTAAACTTAGCCTGCAACCTGGAGTAATCCACTAATAATAAACTTAGTGCTTTCTCAGAATGAGAAAACTTCTAGATCACAATTACTTTAAGAGATGTCCAGCAGTATTTAATCTAATTCTTCCAAAGGGTTTGGAAATATGCCTATTCTACAAAAAACAGATATTCTTAGAGAAAAAAAAATATCCATTTATTCATCCTGAAGCAATGAAATGTCTGAGCACAAAGAAATGTATCATTGCTGCTGTATGACCGGCATGTTAAAAAGATTTTGGAGGGGAATATGTCAGAGCATATCGTATTTTTAAGTGATATATGTCAGCTGCAGAATATATTTAAGGGTTCAGTGGCACCAACAGAAACAAATCTAATCCTGCAGGACAGAGAAGGGACACAGATTTTTACCTCTAGGTGACATTATGAAGTTGACAATTTTAGATTAGACTTAAAAATGACCCATTTAGCAGAATATTTTTGCATGAGGAAATTCATGGTGTGCTTAAACCAAAGAATAAGTTAGACACACATGAGATCTGTTTCATTTGGGATCTGAAAACTATTTCCATCACTGAAAAATCAATCAAGGCATTTTCTTTTTCTCTGAAATACTTGCTATCTACTGACACTCACTTGTGTGCTATCAGTACAGTAAGTACAGTTAATGTTCATCTGGCATACATTCATCTCACAGGCCTCTACCTCACTTTCTACATGGAGCTCTTATTACGTGGTTAGCTGCTTTCACATAACCTAGTGGGTCTGATTCTTTCAAGAGGCACGTGACACAGGACAAAACAGCTTCTTGATCATATTCAGACTGGAATATATGACTGCAGACCATTTCTGCAAAATTATTAAATGTCTTCCTGATTTTGATATAAAAAACAAACTCCAAAGAATGGCAAATTATACAGTATAATCGGTATTTTCAGGTGATTTCCAAATTGTTTAAAATACACATATATATGTTGTAGACATATAAATTTTAAAAGTAAAACAAAAATCAAAAAATAGAAGAAGTGGTACATACATGAGAATATATTGAGGTTATTTTATTTTACCTAGCATTTTCTAATCTTTTATACTGTATATATGTATGTATATGACATTTTATTCTATGAAAATTTGTGAATAAACAGAACATGAATTTCTGGAGAATCTTTAAAAATCCAGAGAATAATGACAGAAATACCCCCTGAAATATAAATTGGGAAACCCTCTATTTGTTTCTATCTTTCATCTGCAGCTCAAGGACAAAAAAAAAAAAAAAAAAAAGAAAAAAAGAAAAAAAAAAAAAAAAGTATTTTATTCAGATCATAAGAGTTACAAGGCAAATCTGGTACCCCATGAACCATGCATTTAATAATGAGTATTTGACCTCCAAGGATGAAAAAAACCTCTCCATCTTTAGACAGAGATTTGCCTATTGGAAATAAAATGAAGCAAAGAAAAAACACCTTATGCCTCTTATGCAGTTTTTTGAATACTCATTCTTTAACTTAATTACCATCATTTGATGTACATGCTAGTGGTACCTATAATGACATACAGATTGAATTAAAATTTAAGATTATAATTAAGTACCGGTATTTGAAAATATTTGTGTAGATGTTGATCATGTTGCTTTAGCTTTGAACACAGATGTTATGAATCTTACACTGGTAAAACATTCTCCTTGTGAGTTTGTTATAGAGGTTCTCAGATCAAAACACAATTGTTTTTTCTGCCTTTCTTGAAATTTTATTTATGTATTCTCTTATTCTTAGCAGCATGGGCAGCATGGGAAAAGAAAATATGAAAGAGTCTCTCTGAAGTCATACTCTGATATGAAGTTTGAAAATTATCTGCTCTGTATATGTCTACCTGTTAATATACTGATTCATTCCTATCCATTAGTACTATCTACACAGCACAATCTCAAGAAATATGAAGGCTTTTATGCAAACAAATTTGTGTTTTAAAATATAGCACACATTATGGTATTTATTCACTGGAACAAAAGCTTGCCCACCATCAATGGTTCATGACATCACGTAAGCCACTATATTTTTTATTCCAAATTAACATTAGAGGGAAAATGGTTTATTATGCATTACAAAAATCCTTAAGGCATTTTCAGCAACAGTTCTACTTACAGAATTAATCAAATAAAATTTTGCCACCATGAAATATACCAGTTTGCTCAAAGGTAGTGAAACACTGAAAAAGCAAAGTTGTTGAGATATAGGAGCCATTTAAAATCACAGAATAAACCAACCAAACAAACAAAACCCCCAAACAAACAGGAGAAAATCACCCCAAACTCATGAGTTGGAAGGGACTAATTCAAGACCCTCAAAAGAAGGTCCATTCTAAAAATAGATCACATTTCCAAGTAAAAAATGCTTGGGGTTAAATTCACTCCCATTTTGAATTATCTGCAAGAATAGGGATTTCACAGGTTTTCTGCGTGACCTGTTCTAGAGTTAACACTCATTGTAAGTACATGTTCCTAATATCTAATCAAAATCTCTTTTGCTGCACCTTGTCCCCCTTAGATTTAATTTCTTTTCTTCTATCCTCTTCCTGCTGCTGAGAATCCCAGTAAAATCCTCCATCAGTCTTTCCTTACAAAAACTGAGGAAACAATTTTTTTATTCTCTTTCTGTATATCACATATTTCAAGCCTCTAATCATCTTTGCAGCCCTCCAGTAAGCTTGCTTTGTTGTTTTTCTTTCATGTATGTTTTCTACTGGGAAATAAAAACTTGATGCAGAACTCTGAATTTACTCTCAGAATTGTCAAAGGCAAGTAACCTGCTGTCTCTGTATTGCTAATACAGTCTATTATGCAATGGCCTTCCAGGGTGAAAGCTCTCCTTGACAACTCGTATTCATCCTGTTCATAGGAAGCCCAGTTCCTTTTCTGCAGTGGCAGTTCCCAGCCATTCAGTCTCCATCTGCATGAAATTATTCATATATCTGCCTTTGATGGACTTCATACAGCTTCTTTCAGCCCGTTTGTGATACCTGCCCAGGCTCTTTTTATCAGTGCTGTCCTCTCCTCACAGATTTTGTTGTCAACAACACTTTCTAAAGGTGCATTCTTACACACCATAAAGATCAATAATGAAGGTATTGAGTGGTCCTGGTTTTCATCTCTGAGGAACACCATAGTTAATAGTATCCAGGTGGATTTTACGTAGCTACAACAGACCAGTCAGGACAGCCCTCCTTCTGCTTTTCCATGTTGTAGTACACCTTTCCAATTTGGCTACAAGAATATATGTGAAACACCTAGTTAGCTTCCACTGTTGTTCACAGAATCAGTTACTACAGAAAGAAGTCAGGTCCTTCAGGTATAATTTGCCCTTGGTAAATCTGTGCTGGCTCTTCCCATCAATCTTTGATTTTGTCCAGCAGTCATGAGAAATGCACCTCATTAAAAAGAGAGAAGCAACAGCATGTTTTATTGAGGGGAAAATAATATAGTTCAATAAATTTGGTGAAATTTAAGACAGGTTAACAGCAGTTACCAAGTTTCCATAAGTTTGGCAGCAAGGTTCATGTTATTAATTACTGCATCAAAGAATGATATAAAGGAAAATCGAGCTAGGTTTTAGTTAGAAAGATTTCCACAGAGACCATCCTGTTGAGTCACAAGGTGGAGAGTGGAACCCCTTGCCTTCTAAACTCACAGAGCATAGGTGCAGCAAGGTCCAGTCTTAGTCTTAGATGATGATTTATGATGAATGGAATTATCTACACAAAGTTTATAATAATATTGAGTAGCTACAAGGATTAGCAATATTTCATTAATTTAGCATGGTATCAGTCACTCACCAAGGATCTGTCACAACCAAGGGATTTCTCTGCCTTGTGCTAGGAAGAATCTCATAACCTCGAGTGAGGGATCTTTAACCTTGTGAGACATCCCTGCTCAAGGAAAAACGTACCTGGTGTGCAATGCAGGTGCAATTCAGGAAGAGATCAAGTGATCAGGAGGACTTCATCCTGATGGCAATATTTATAGAATGAAGGAGTTGGCTGTTAGACAATAGTATAGACAGATAGATGTCTTTGTTTTAGCTTTTGCATCTTATTCTGTACTTTAGTTATCTTGCTTTTTTGGGTTTTGAAAGCAACTTCCACAGTCTTTTTCTGAGGCATCTTACTTCCTAGTATGTAAGCCAGGATCTCTTCAGTTCACAGGTTTATTCCAAGGCATGAGTCTTTTTGCTCATTATTCAATCCAATCTAAAGTAGGGCTGTGGATCAAGTGTACCTATCACAAGCTTCTAGTGACCCTATTTCAATGTATTTCTCAATAGGTTAAGAAGCCTGTTGGCAATTGAAAAATTTCGCTGCCCATCAGATGTATCCTATCTCTCCCTCCTAATTCTTTAGAGAGCTACAGTCAGAAAAGACAAATGTGGTTTGAAATATCATGTAACCAACCAGGTACAGCCTCACTGGATCCATCAGCCCTTCCCTTTGATGGAATTGAGATGTTCCTTGAGCTACTGTGTTGTGTGCTTTACAGCCTATAAACTCCCTTGAGAGTATCACTGATGTCAATGTGGATGAGCGATAAGAGAAGACAGAATTCAGATGAACCTCAGCAATTTCTCTTCATCATCCCAGATTGAACTCCTGACAAGGCATAAACTTCACAATACAGAAAATCTGTTTGGGAGACAAATGCTGATCCCTGCAGAATGATGTTTCCTGCGACTATCATTTGCTACTTCCTTTTGGTGCCGGTACATGGATCAAGCTGAGCTGGTCCAAATGTCTTCTCTGAAACTTCTTCTTCCCTGTAAAACATCATAGCCCTATACATGCATTAAAAGTGCACATCAAGAAGTGAAGAGAGAAATATCTTTCACAACATTCTATGACATCCGTTTTAGGAGAGTGAATCCTCCACTTGTTTAGAGCAGCCATAAGATTACCATCCCTCTGGTACAGTGTGACGCATCCTCACTGGGAGAAGCACTAGGCACAGCCCACAGCCTGAGACCAGGACAGTTTCTGCAGCCAGGCCAGGGACTCTCTTGTGACACAGGACTGCCACAGGCATGCCCTATCTATCAGTCCCCTCATGCCTCAGGTACCTCCTTCCCTCTGTTCCCTTTCTCACATGCCATTATGGGCTTAGTATCTCTTTGGCAGCCCTGTTTGCTGAACTCAGTATATCTGACTAATTCAAGAACTACTTTAAAATTTTATGTTGGATGCTTCATTTTTGGTCTTTTTATGTGTTTGTGGAGGGTTGACCTTGGCTGGCTGCCACTTGCTCACCAAGCTGCACTCAGTCCCCCTCCACCAAAAGGACAGAGAGAAAAAGTGTAACAAAAGGCTTGTGGGTAGAAACAAGGACAGAGAGATTATTTTCAAGTACTACCACCATCTCATCTTGAGGAAACTAATTTAATTTATTGACATTGACTTGTAGAAAAGTAAGAAAGTGAGAAATAAAAGACTTTCCCATCAACTCTCTCTTTGTATCAACTTCCCTCTTAACTCTTCAACCTCATTCCCACCTGAGCAGTGCCTGGGGATAGAGAATAGAGATATTTTGTCTCTGTTGTTCCTTTCTTTTCACATTCTTCCTTCACCCCAGTGTAGGGTATTTCCCATTGAATGCAAATACTCACAAACCTCCAAACTGGGCTCCTCCCATGGCCTACAGATCTTCAGGAATTGCTGCAGTGTGGGTCCTTTCCACAAAGTACAATTCTTCAGGAACAGATTGTTCCAGCATGGGTCCCCCATGGGAAAAGTTTCCTGACCAAAATCTGCTGTTTATGGCCTAATTTCCATGGGCAACAATTCCTGCCAGGAGCGTTCTCCAGGCTGGGCTCTCCGTGGGGTCACAGGGAACATATGCCTGTTGATGTGTGGGTTTTTTTCATGGTCTTCAGGTGGTAGAGTGCTCCGCAATTCTCCACACACTGTGCTGTGTGCTTCACAGCAATCTCTGCTCTGGAATCTGGAGCACCTCCCTCCCCTCCCCTCCCCACCTTCTGCACTGACATTTGTGTACTGTGTCATACATTCTTACTCCTCTCTCACAGGTGTTTTACCCTTTCTTAAATGTTATCATGGAGGCACTACCAGCACCATTGATTTCTTCAGCTTTGGACAGCAATGGGAAAGTCTTGGAGTCAACTGAAACAAACTTTGTCCAATGTGGGAGCAGCTTCTGTCATCTTCTTACAGAAACCACCTCTGTAGCCCCTCTACTACCAAACCCCTGCCATGTAAATCCAATACAGTGTCAAGTACTCTGTATTCTTTCAGATACCACATATGGACTAGTGCTATCTTGCTCACCTCAGCATAAGGAGTTCAAACCAGGAAAATAGATGCTAACAAAAATAAAAATCTTACCTGAAATGAAATAAGCCCACTGTACAGGACAGTGAACATGTCAGCTACTGGTGAATTTTATTAGCTGTGGATTCTATGCACACTGCATTAGTGTTCCAAGAAGAGATATCAGCACTGTGAGATGTTCTCTAAAGTTACAAAAGTTGCAAACACAGAAAGAATTCTGCAAACAACACTAAAACTTCCAGATGTAGGGCAGATGAGAAACAAGATGCATGAACTAGCAAAAACTTGTAAGGCTCAATATTAATATCTTTAAAGTAGCTGGGTATTCAGTACCAGAAGTTTACTACTTTACACATAGAAAAAATATGTCAAGATGAATTTTTTTCTTTGTTGTTTTCTCTACAGACAGGAAAAACCCACTCTGCCTAAGACACTGTTATCAAGCATAATAAGACAGTTCCTCTCCAAAACAATTGGAGGAGATGAAAGGCTTGGAAGAATAACTTTTGCTATGTATTGATAAAAGTTACAGAAGGATAGGGAGAGAAAGTTCACAGTTATGACATGTCTTCCCAAATAACAGTTATGCATCACGGAGCCCTGATTTGGTGGAGATGGTTTAATATGTGCGTACTGATAGGAAGTTGTGAAGGAATTCTATTTTGCTTTACTTGTACGCAGAACATTTTTGTAATTTACTAAACTGTTTTTACCCCAAACCACAAGTTTTCTCACCTCTGCCCTTCCAATTGTCTCCACCAATTCACTGATATGGGAGTGAGTAAACTGCTTTGTGAAGCTTAGCTGCCTCCAAGGTTGACCCACAACCTTTTAGTTGGCTGCATTAAGCTTTGAAAATTTGAAATGCTCATATCTTGCACAGACAAGAACAGATACATACTTTCCTCTAGGTTCTCAGTGGGATAAGATACAAACAGCTATCTACATTGCACACAAAGTAAACAATGTTTTATTCATTATCGCAAAATTTTCTGAATTCAAAGTTGAGAATATCTTATAAAAATGTAGTTATCACAGTGATTCCTATTATGAATGACCAACTTAAATTATTAGGCAACAAAATAAGTTTTTCCTTATGAATATGATTTCATGGAACAACATATTGTTGCATATTAGGGACTCTTGGAAAACCTTGCAGAATAGTTTCCTTCTCATCTCTCCCTATTATTTTTTGTTCTGCTTCAAAATGCTACAAGAGGTACATTCCCAATTTTATGGTGTTATTATCTGAAGTAGAGTAATGCATGAGGAGGTTACAGAGTAAAAATGTGCCCAGACCAGATAGCTCATATGGACTAGTGCTATTTTGCTCACCTCAGCATAAGGAGTTCGAACCAGGAAAATAGATGCTAACAAAAATTAAAATCTTACCTGAAATGAAATAAACCCACTGTACAGGACAGTGAACATGTCAGCTACTGGTGAATTTTATTAATTGTGGATTCTATGCACACTGCATTAGTGTAACAATTTTCTTAGACTTCTAAAGTGTTTAGAATGACCATTTTGATTTGTTCTATTCCTTATGCAGCAACATTTTTTCTCAACTACAGTCTATTATTTCCACTATTTTGCTACAGAGGAACTCTGATAAAAAACATTAAAATCTGACATTGTATAGGAACAAGAAATTGATAATTTACATCAAATTTAGATAATTTATAGCTTTAAAATCAATATATAATCTATACAGAGATTTAATAACAAGGAAAAAAATCAATTCAAGTACCATAAAAACTTTTTCATGTAGAAATGGGAGTGACCTATCCATTTAATATTAAGTAATGTATAGACAACACTGTCATTTTAAACAAAGGGAGATAGTAAAAGTATAGGAACTTCATATTACAAAGAGCCAAATAATTGTTTAATAATGAAGGCTTACGTTTTTAATTCAATGATTAAGTTGCATTTTTAAATTAACTCTATTTCAAAATGCACACCAGAAATCAATGCAGGATTACTGAAATTTTTAGATTACAGATTCTTCAACTCTATTTTGCTGTGGTACATATGTGGCTCGTCTAGAATTAAACAAAGCACCATTCTCTGAATGACTTTCAACTAAACAGTGAGGTACTGTCTCTACTTCACAAAAATGCCTACTACACAGCACTAGCATATTATTTACACCAGAGCTTGCTAACCTACATTTCCTTCTGCACCATTTTTTTAAAATGAAGACTTCTTTACTAAAAAAGCATTTCACTGCAACACTGTTATAGTATGATTTTTATTCTTGTTTCACCACATACTTCTTGTGAAAGAAGAATGTGTTAAATGGGCTCTGAAATGTGAACTTTTTCCAGTTTCCATTTAATTACTTCTCATATCTGTATGCATATTTTCATTTTGCAAACTTAATTCACTCTGAAACTGACACTCAATGACAGGATTTCTAGATAAATGAATATATCTAATCTGTAATGATGAATTTCATGCCAGTGTCAAAAGCATTTGGAGAAAGAGATTCAAATGGATATTTCACTGAAGTAATGAAAGAACCAGAAGAGAATTTTTGATTTTCTTGTTATTAAAGACTGTTAATTATTAGGTTCTATCTTACTTAGGTTTAAGCATGAACTTCGTGAACTTCTGAGTTTTAGGAAGTCACACTTATCTTTATGGAAGAAGTCACTTTGCTAAGATAAGAGAAAAAGGAGGTTGAGAGTCTAGATAGGTCCCAGCTGACTGGAAGCTGAAAAATAATGTCCCGATTTTCAAGAAGGACAAGAAGGAGAACCACAAAAACTACAAGCCCGTTAGTATCATTTCTGTACCTGGCAAATTTATGAAGATAATTCTGTGAGGAGTTGAAAAACACCTGAAAGACAATGCAGTCAGTGATTGCAGAATGGTCACAGCTTCATGAGAAAGAAGTCCTGCTTATCAAACCTGATTTCCTTTTATGACAGGGTAACCACTAAGCTGATTAAGGGAAGCCAATTGATGCAGTCTTTTTGGATTTCAGGAAAGCTTTTGATACTGTTTCTCACAGTCTCCTTCTGCAAAAAATGTCCAGCATATGTCCATAAATATATCATGCCATGGGCGAGCAGCTGGCTCATGGGTCAGGCACAAAGGGTTAGAGTGAATGGGAAAACCTCAGACTGTCCTGTCACTAGTGGGGTTCCACAGGCTTCCATCTTCAGACCAGTTCTCTTCCACATCTTCATTAATGACCTGGATGCAGGACTCAAAAGAATACTAAGTTTGTTGATGACAACAAAAACAGAGGAACTGTTGACTCACTTAAGAGCTAAGAGACCCTGCAAAGAGACCTCAACAGATCAGAGACCTGGGCAATCATCAGCCTCATAAAGTTAAACAAGAGAAAGTGCCAGATTCTGCACCTGGGATGGGGCAACCCTGGATGTATGGACAGAATGGGGAGTGATAGACTGAAGAGCAGCAGCATGGAAAGGGACCTGGGGGTGCTGGTCGATGGCAAGGTGACCATGAGTCAGCAGTATCCTGGCAGCCAGGAGGGCCAAGGGTGTCCTGGCGGTCATCAGGCCAGGCAGGGGAGGGGATTGTCCTGCTCTGCTCTGCACTGGGGCAGCCTCACCTCGAGTGCTGGGGGCAGCTTTGGGTGCCACAATATGAGCAAAATATTAAGCTGTTAGAGAGCATGCAAAGGAGAGCAACAAGGGTGGTGAGAGGAAGATATATGGGGGCAGCTGTGGTGACTTGGTCTGTTCAACCTGGAGAAGAGGAGATTGAGGGGAGACCTCATTGCAGTTACAACTTCCTCGTAAGGGGAAGAGGAAGGGCAGGCATTGATTTCTTCTCTGTCTGGTGACCAGTGACAGAACCTGAGGAAATGGCCTGGAGTTGTGTCGGGGGAGGATATTAGAAAGATATTCTTCACCCATGGAAAACAGCAAGAAAATGTGGTTGTATTTTGTGTAGAATGGAACATTTTTTTTCTGGAGTTGGCTATAAAAGGGAAATAAAAAAATCTATACCTTCAGAAAATACATTATTTCTCAAATAATTAGTTTTTGTCAAAGACAGGAAAATGCAAAATTAAACACTGATGTTCCTGTATAAAACACGCAGGGTTTTTTCACAAGTATTGGTCAAGATAAGTAATGCTGAGTGCTTAACATCTTAAAGAAATTTACTGATCCGGTTTAAGCTCTTCTCTAAGAGAAGCCTTTCAGATTTTGGATAGTTTAGGTCTTCTCAATGGGACATAATGCAAAAATTCTCAATTTCTGACTTCTCTCAGGGATGCTAATGGTCCAAGTTTTGGCCTTGCATTTTATTTTGGAGAGAAATGTTTTTAGAAAAGATAGATATATAATTTTATATCTTAAGTAAAATGTACCATCTAATTTATACCATCAACAATGAAATTATGCAATGAGAAGCAAGTCTAATGACTGGATGTAGGTTCTTTAATGTTGATTCACAGAAAAATATCCTAATTTTGATAATGCTATGATTCTGTTGTGGACGTTATTTTTGAAATAAGATAGTTCCTTACAAAAATAAGGTTACAAAACATAAAAAAAATGTAATCCCTACAAATGAAAAAAATCTTAAATTTTGTAAAAAAACCTGACAAATGTAATTTTAAATGACTTGTAAAAGGTTACAGAAAAAAAGAAAATAAGATCAGAGTACAAATCATTGTTCTGAGCTCTCAGGAACTATAACTTCTCTGTATAACATTTTTTCTCTTTGATCTAAAAGATAAAACAGGAAGTCATGAAGGGCAGGTCAACTCTGTTAAAGACAGAATGGAAAATAAATTTGATCAAATGGGCATTTCTGTTAAACAGGAAGTTTCTCTCTGAGAAATTTACTCACAAATGACCATGAGAAATCGATATGTAGCTGGAAGTATTTAAAATTAATAAGCACTACAAAAATGTAGTTGACATTGGGACTGAAAATCTGCAAGTCTGGAGGTGTATGGCAATAAAGATTATTGTATTTTTATTGTATTATTGTATATTTTCTTACAAAAAGAATACATAATCCAAAAACTTTCCTCTTAAGATGATGATCAGCAAATACAATAATTCACATAAATGCAAATACTAAAATATCAGGTAAAAATATGGTACAGTGTTACAATGAATTATTTTTTAACATGGTAAAAAATATGAATTTTTTTTTTTAAAAAATACCTGCAAGGATAGTCAAAATGTAGAGTCAGGAAAAGAAGACTAAAAAGAACTGAAGATTGCTTGAGGAAGCTCAAGTTAAAAAGGAGTTTAATGTAATGATCATAATTTCAAATATTTTGCTTAAATTGATTGCTTATTGAAAGAGAAATCCTATACTTAACTTTCACATTGAAATTTAACAGGATTTTTAGTAAAAATAACTAATTAAAAAAGTTACTTTGATCAGTTCAAATCAGAAATCAAATATGAACAGCAAATTAAATCAGAAATAAATTTAAAAATAAGAAAAAAGCATATCTGTTATATCTGTTTATTATGTCAATATCAGTAATGAAATTCAAAATGAGTCAAACCTATTCTGACTTGCTTAAAAATAAAAGACAGGTACAAATTCAAGATTAGACAGATGGTACTGAATAATAATGTAGCAGAATTTTTTTTTTTCTCAGCTGACTTCTGTTATGATGAGATTATGGAGAGATGCCTCTGCCTAAATCAAGGGGCAAATGAAGCCATATGTTGAAGTCAATAATACAGATTTTATTTAACAGTAAATGTGAGGTGAAGACAGAGGGAGAGAGAGAGAGGGAGAGAGATAGAGGGAGAGAGAGAGAGGGAGAGAGAGCGAGGGAGAGAGAGAGAGGGAGAGAGAGAGGGAGAGAGAGAAAGATTAAGCAGAAGATAATTCCCACAGGTAGATCCTGAGGAACCCCCTTGGTCTTCCGTCACTCTGAGCTTCTCAGTGGTGGGGTCTGAGTCGATCTTCTGTGGTATCACCTTTATACAGTCCATGTCCCAGATAGCCATAGGGTGGTCACAGGTGCAGGTCCCATAATTTGGGGTGATCTTTGTTTGACTGGTGATACGTGTATCAAGAGTTGCTTCCTTTCCCACAGTGGGAATTTTTGTCCAGAAACGCTAACCAGGATGTACTAACCAGATCTTACATTCACCAGATATGAAATAAGCTCCTTCCTGGCATAACTTTCTCTTGTCTATGCTTAGTTTAAGTTTCTGCTGTGGTGTCATAGCAAGTTACTTCTGTGCTTTCATACAGGTGCTTTCATACAGGTAGCTGTATGTTTTAAGTCCTTAGAGCTCCACACAGAACATTTATGCCAATTTGCACTAAAATCTACACTATAAGCAGTAAAAAATCCCTAAAAAACAAAAAACAAAAAAACCCCAACACAACCCCCCCCCCAAAAAAAAAAAACCCCAAGATTGAAGGAAATAGGACTCTTAGAGAAAATAATACACCTGTGACTGAAGAGCTTTTGAATTTTTCATTTAACTTGCCTATTAATTAAGCAAGAATTTACATGCAGTATACACAGATTTCAGTCATACAATAAAGTTTAATTTAGAAAAAAGATCTCAGAAATTAATATCACATTTTAATTTCTTGATAAGGAATTTTTAATAAAAGGAACTGTTACAAAAAAATAGTAAGTTATTGCTTTTGTTTTGCAAGGATGTGGTGATGAGGAACAAGAATTTATCTTAGCCATATTTAATATGCTCATTTGTGCTCTGGAAGATTTACAGGACACTGCATGAATATGATTCATAGGTGATGGTATAATAAAAGGCGGAACACTTACAAGAAAGATAAATTAACAGTTCCAGAGAGATTAGACATATGACCACAGATTTCTTACATAATTAGAACCAAGTACAAAATATGAAATTAATGCAATTCATACCTTACAAAATAAAAGAAACTCTAAATTATTTAAGAAATTATTCAAGAATGTAGAAGGGATATTCTGGCAGTAATTTTAATGATTTAAAAAAAAAAGAGACATTAACAAAAAAATATCAACAATGAGATCTACATTCCCTGGTGACATGATAGAAATTCCGTCACTTCGAACATTTCAGAATAGTCTAGGAAGAATAATAATGAATGTACAATAAAGTAAAACTAGTAATTGTGAAGGGAAATTATTTAAAATTACTTTTCTTAAGCTCAGATCAAAATGACTGTGTATTACTAATATGAAAACAAATTAACTGAATAATTTGTACTCTCATCTACATCTGTTATACTGCTAGTCAGAATAATGCTGACTTTGGTAGACATATATTTTATTGGTATATATACTGTAAAAAAAAAAGGTACTTATCCAGTCCATAATTCACTGAAATCTTATTATTTTTCTTATGTCAATTAAGTATATGACATATACGACTTTTAAACAAGATGGCTCAAAATTTTCAATCTACCATTTATCTACAGATATGCAAGATGTCAAAATCTCAATATAGCATCATTATAATGTGAACTTTTTCTCTTATGTTATTGCATAACATCTTGGAAGCTTGAAGTTTTGTTAAACATACAGAATCACAGCTTGTCAGAATCATCAACTACCACCTGGGACATAAAGAAAAAGAAAAAAAAGAAAAGAAAACATATCATATGTAAATTTTACTCAGAAGTTCTTTTCTGATGATACCTTGATAATTTTAACTTTGTATTATAAAATTTTCTTAGCACATTCAATTGAACATAAAATTGAAAACTGAGTTTTCATGGCCATGAAAAATTTCCATTGGGCTGAATGATTAATATGTTGTTTGTTTTAATATTGTAAATACATCAAGAAAGTTTTTCTCTATATCTGAAAATGAATCAACTTGCCAAACTTAAACCATAATAGACTTTAAAAGGTTTAGAAACAATTTTTTTGAAAGGACAGAAACATATCACAACAATATTAGCACAAGAAGGTGAAAGGAAAATGAAAAATCAAAACACTGGAACTGCCCCCAGTTACTGTAATGCAACATGAAAACAGCATCAAAAATCTCACCAAGAGGTTGCCAAATATGTCTTTTTTGTCATTGAACAATAGGGAAAGAGAATGCATCTCCTGACATGCAATCTCTGAGTGTGAAGTAATATTTATTTATGCTTATAAAGTGGAAACATCACATTATTTAAAAATAGAAATTATTATTAAAATATTTGCATGTAGCAAGTATAATATGATTTAAAATTTTAGTGAGCTAAATGATGAATTTGATCGTAAAGTGAGCACTTTATGCTGCATAAACTCTGGACATTGGCTGGCTGTAATACTTTGTTCATGATGTCGAAAATATGGAATCACATTGAAGAACAGATTTTTTAGCAGGTACAGTATACTGTGGTTTTGCTCTGAAAAATATATGAAAAGTATGTACATGCACTTGATATCAAAATCGGTAAATACTGGAAACTAAAAGAGTTCAGTAAAGCAAAGATTTTTTTTTCATTTCATAATGAAACAAAAACTCTCACAATAACTCTGTACTTGACTATTTTATTACTCAAAGTCAGCCAATACAAACAGGTTGCCCAGCTCTCTTTTCTTTAACAGTGACATCCAAAGGAATGTGAAGAGGAAAATATATGGTTTAAAATTCTGATGTTGATATATAGTCACCAGCCCATGTCTGCATGTGGGAGACCAGAGGAATGGTTGACTGGCTGGAGACAGTCAGGTGGGAACTGGGTGAGGGAAGAGGTGGGATGGAGCACCTTCTCACACTCTGTTGTGTAGTGAATCGTGATGCAGGCTCATGCTCTATTGAGAGCAATCAACTGTGTAGGACCACTGTAAACCCCAAAATGGTGCCAGGAACTTTCGGTCACTGTGTCAAGTGCAGGCACGAGACTTTGGAACCACAATTAGTATAGGCCAGCCTCTGGAGCCTGGAACTGATGAAAGGTCAGCAAGATGTGTGCAGCATGATGCACTCCACTACCCTGAATTTGAAAGCTGCTGAGACCACACTGGTTCCTAGGGTAATGCTCATCTACTCTCTCTTTTTCTTTCTCCTTTTCTTCTGCATTCTTCTTCTTGAAATATATTGCAATTCTGACTAAAAAAGTCTAGTCAAAGCCATGCCAAGTGTATTATTATATCTGGATATTCTTAAGTTTGCAAGCAGAAGTTAAATTTGTTATTGATCCTGCTTTGTTTCTCTCATGCACCTCTCAGAGTATATCCAACTGCCTTTCCCTAAACCTATCAAGTGGAATGGCCCATTATAATTATTAAGTGAAATAACTTTTAGCAAACAAAATGTTCAGACAGCAAAAGGCATTCAAAAGAGATCCATAGTTAGAAATAAAGAAGAAATAAAGAAGAAATAAAGAAGAGTTATGGTGTTGCAGGGTCCTGAACAAATTAAATTTATTGGTGCTCTGTCTCTGACATATCCTTCCCACTCTGCCCAGGACCCAATTTAAGCACCATGGGACCCCTAAGCCCTGTCTCAGAGATGCCACAGCAGGCACAGCCTCCCTGCACCCCTGCCATGCCTGGCCATCCCTTGACATGCCTGCCTGGTGAACATCATGCTCTCAGGAGCTTAGCTATGATACTGACTCAGCAGAAAGTTATGTCCTCTGCACTCACAAGAATAGATGGCAACCCAGCCAAAGCTTACACCAAAATATGCAGCCATCCAGGTCTCTGTGGGATGTAGCCTTTAATTAGTAATGGATGGCAGGAGT
Organism: Certhia americana; assembly: GCA_018697195.1. NCBI lineage: Eukaryota > Metazoa > Chordata > Aves > Passeriformes > Certhiidae > Certhia > Certhia americana. The sequence continues at coordinate 136,872,657 of CM031858.1, read as the reverse complement.
GAGAACAGCTGTGTGAGTTGTGACCAAGTGGATGATCTGATCAGCCTGGTGACAGAGCTACAGGAGAAGTAGAAATGTTAAGGAGCAACAAGTAGTCTAAGAAAAGATTAACTGGTTAAACCATTTTCCTCCTCCCCTGACACAGGAACAGGAATAACCACCAGAAATAAAAGTCAAGATGAGGAGGGTCCTATATCATCTCCCCAAAATAGCAGAAGGCTGTAGCTTAAAGGATAAGAATTAATGGAAGCAAATCCACTTTTAGGCAACAGGCAAACCCTAAGTCAAGCTCTAAGTCAAAGCATCAATAAAAAAGATGTTTAAATGTATCCATGAAAAAAAAACCCCAAACTTCCATTCATGTAAAGCATCCATAGAAGGACTTTATATCAGAAGAGAATCTTTCAGAGTTCTTTTGTCTTGGCAAGTGGCTGATATCAGGTGAATGAGACAAGATGTATATTGCAAATAACCTTGCAAATGAAACCTGACAGTTCATTTATCTGTCACTTCTGATAATTTTTTAAGTTTATTGTGAATATTCACTATTTCAGTTACAATTTATAACAATCACAGACAATGGGTAGAACCAAAAAGAAAAGTACTTTACTTCCCAGATATTTGAATGAGATTAAAACACAGAATAAAAAAAAACCCTATAAGGTTTTTTTTAGAGCATGTGTTCCAAGCAAGTGCTCTTGTCACTTAGAAAAACATCTTTTAACTAGATTGATGAACAGTTTAAGAGTGATCAATCTTTATAGGGAGTTATATCAATATTGAAGAGGATAAGTATCATTTAACAGTCATTCATAGCATCCATCCATATAGTGATTATATTTTTAGAGTATAGGGACAAATGCAAAAAATGCATATATTTTCTATGACACAGTCTAATCAAAGATGATTAGATAATTGTTAAAGGGCTCTCAGTTAATCATCTGGTTTATATGTCTTACATCCATTATCAGTGATTTCTAATATAGTCGTTTTTTTTCTAATACCCCACAGAAGAAAATAGAAAAAAGAAGTGGTATACTTGTACATCACCAAATATCAGAAGTTTATTTGCATTAACACTGTGCTGTGTTGAAGGTCATATTTAAAGAATCACTTCAGCTCTGATGCTGGAGTAGCATTGCTCCTTCTCATATTGTGACACCAAAAGCTGCCCCCAGCACTCAAGCTGAGGTCACCCCAGTGCAGAGCAGAGCAGGACAATCCCCTCCCCTGCCTGGTTGGTGATGCTGTGCCTGATGGACCCCAGGACAGGGTTGGCCCTCCTGGCTGCCAGGGCACTGCTGACTCATGGTCACCTTGTCATCGGCCAGGACCCCCAGATTACTTTGCAGAGCACTGCTGTCCAGCATCTCACTCCCGAATTTATAGACACAACTGGGATTGTCCTGTTCTAGGAGCAGAATCTGGCACTTTCTTTTGTTAAATTTCATGTAGTTGGTGATTGCCCAGGCCTCTGATTTGTTGAGGTCTCTTTGCAGAGAGTTAAGTGAGTCAACAGTTTCTCTGTTTTTGGTGTCATCAACAAACTTAGTATTCTTTTAAATACTGCATCCAGGTCATGAATGAAGATGTTGAAGAGAATGGGTCTGAGGATGGAGCCCTGTGGAACCCCATTAGTGACCAACCAGCCTGATGTTAAACAATTTACTATAACTGTGCCCAAACTGTGTTCCAGTTGCTCACCCATCACATAACATGACGTTTTGTCCAGAAGGATACTGTGAGAAACAGTACCAAAAACTTTGCTGAATTTCAAAAAAATAACATCAGCTGTCTTTCCTAGATCAAGTAGGTGGGTTAACCTACTATACATAAAAATCAGGTTTCATAAGCACAGTGAAGAAAGAAAAATAATTAAGAAATTCCTAATCTTCAGCTGAGATACAAGTTTCTTCTCTAAATTCATAATCCTTAAGATTTCTTGGTTTCCTAGAAATATTAGTTCAAACTATCCCTAGAGTCTACAGTACAACTGAATGTCAAAACCTTGGGTGCACCAGTAGCTTCCACAACTCCTGAGAGAGAGCTTCATCCCCAAAACTTCACATGAACCAAGATGTTGCAATGGAATTAAACCAACTCAGACAAGAGCCAAGGTAGCCAAATGAGTTTAAAGTTCACAAAGATCTGATGTCAAGCCAAACAATGTCTGAAGGTATCAGGGAGGTATATAGACAGACATAGGCACCCTGAAATGAAGTTCAAGAAGTGGTCAGGGTAGGGGCCTGAGGAGGGAGGAAGCCTCAGGTGAACCTTCTCACATCTCTCAAAAGAAGAAACACAATAGGGCTGGCTTTGAGCACAGGCAGCAAAACAGACTATGATTTAAAGATGATGCAGAGCCTCCTGCATGCAGAGTCACACTGTTGTCAAAAATCCTGCAAGTTTTAGCTAATCTTACTAGTTTCTTGAAAACCATTGTTCTGTCTCACTGGTGAGACAAATCTTCTTTTGTCTCACACTAAGCCATCAGAAAACTTTCATAGAAACACAAATATTCTGAGTTGGAAGAGAACCATAATGATCATTGAATCTAACTCATGTCTTTGCACAAGACACCCCCAAAAGTTACACAATGTCTCCGAGAGTATTCTTGAATTCTGTCAGACTTGCTGCTGTGACCTTCCCTGGGAAGCCTGTTTCTATGCCAAATCAACCTCTGGGTGAAGAACCTTTTTCTAATATCTAAACTAAATCTCCCCGTCACATCTTCATGCAATTTCCACAAGTTCTGTCACTTGTCACGGGAGAGAAGAGATCAGTAACTTGTCCTTTGTTTCTTCTCTTAAGGAAGTTTTAGACTTCACTGAAGTCACCCCCCAGCCTTCTGGAGATACCGAGTGACCTCAGCCACTCCTCATACAGCTTCCCCTTCACCATCTTTGTTGCCCTCCTTTCTACACTCTCAAATAGTTTCATATTTTCCTTATATTGTGGTGCCCAAAACTGCACACAATTTTCAAGGTGAGGCTGCACCAGTGCTATCCGATTTAACCTCTCTCATCTCTGTGGACTAAGCATTTTCTAACAGCAAACTGGTGAGCCAGAGTGAGTTTTGGAAATTCCCAACATGTTATCATATTCTTACAGCAGGCTGTCTGCATGAATCGTCAACTCTGTGAAATAATCTTGAGAATAATGAAGTTTTGGTGGTTTGTAAAATCAATATCTTATAAGTAACTACCCTGGAATTACAGTTAATTCCTGAATGAATACAAATATTTTAATGTAGAACTATTTTTTAAAATTCTTAGATGTACATTAATATAACAAAGACCTTTTAGGAAGAAAGTCTTTTGGTGCTAATAGTACTAAAATATAAAGTAGGTAAGTAATCAATATGCATAGTAATTTTTGAAGAATAAGATACAGAAATATTGCTATTATTTCCCCAAGTTGCTGAGGGAGAGTATTATTAAAAAAGTGGGTTTGCAATTACTGAAATATATGGTAAATCAATCTTCTTTTGTCATAATTTGTCATAATTTTGTCATAATTGGATGTCAGATGGCATCCAAGTACAACACAGCCACTTGCTTACTCCCCACTCAGGTAGGATCAGGGAGACAATCCAAAGGGTAAACGTGAGAAACCTCATGGACTGAGAAAAAGACAGTTTCCTAGGTAAAACAAAAGCCTTACACAAGCAAATCGAAACAAGGAATTAATTCATCCACTTTCCTTGGGCAGGCAGGTGTTCAGCCATCCCCAAAAAAGCAGGGCTCTGTCACATGTAGTGGTGACTTGGGAAGACAAACACCATCAATTGAAGGTCCTCTCCCTTTCCACTTTCTTCCCCTAGCTTTATGTATTGAGCAGGACACCATGTGACATGGTGTATGCCTTGGATCATTTGGGATCAGCTGTCCCAGCTGTGTCCCCTCCCAACTCCTTGTGCACCCCCAGTCTTCTCACCAGTGGTACAAGAAGAAGAAAAGGCCTGGATTCTATGAAAGCACTGCTCAGCAATAGCAGAAACATTCAACATTGTTTTCAGCACAAATTCAAAACACAGCTCCATACCAGCTATGGTGAAGAAAACGATCCCAGCCAAAGCTATCACATCTTTATTTTTATCAACTAATGAAATATGCTTCCTTTAAAAAAAAAAAAAAAATCTATCCTCTTCTTTTTTTAGTTTGTTTTTTTTTCCCCGATAAGATATTTAACAGTAAAAATTTTTCATGTGTTATTATTTGCTAGTTTCTATTCAGGCATTGTAGCAATGACACTGCTATACTGAAATATCTAATATGAGCTAATGACTCCTCTGTGATTTTCTTTGTCCTGATTCTCATTATCTCAATATTTTCAAGAAAGTATTATAAACAAGAAAATTGCCAGTGCGTATTTTTGGTAACATTGAATTCTATTTAATAAATGCCTGTTGCTGTCACTGCATAAAAGTATGTTCAATTGTCATAGTGTAAAAATTTGAGAAATTATAAGAAATGAAGATAAAACATTTAATTTTGAACAGTTTTGATAATCTTTTTGCTACTGTGGAAAATTTCCCTCTCCAGCTTGAAAATAAAGGGCACATCCCAGTCCATAAGCATATATATGTAGAGAAATATTTTTCACTCACTCTTCTACTTTTGTCTTTGACAGAAATGGAAGGATGAAACATGGTCTAGAGTAAGAGACAGAGAAATTATTTTTAAAATATATTTGTTCTAAAGAGTAGATAAATAGACTATTTTAGACATGAATTTTTGTGTTCCAAACAAGATCAGTGTCTGTCTCAAAAGGTGAGATTCTTATTAAATGTGGCATTTTAAAGAAATATATAAAGAAATACATCCAGTACAAATTCCTCTTTTTTTTCTTACTGTATTTAAATGTACTAGATCTTCTGTTAGAAAGAAAAAATTTTTTAAAGAATCTAATGCATCAGAAAGAAATCAAAATGGCTCTGCTGAAACAGTAGGTCAATTAGCTCACATCCAAGACTAGCCAGCACTATCTACCAAGGCTCATTTGCACCAAAGATTCATGCCAGTATTCACACTGCCTCACATATATACACCTTTATGCTTTTCTGTTTTTTCTCTCTAAACATCCAAGGAATTTTCTTCATAAACCACTGTAAGTTTCCTTCAATTGCTCCAGATTTTACTGCAGACTAGATGCATCTTTCTGAATGTGTGGTATGTTAATTGCTGGTGTCTTAATTCAGCTGCTAATCATATTTGTCAAAGTGTCTGTTTACACCAGAAATTAGGAATTAATTATGATCTATATATGTTAACATAGCTACATCCTCAAATAAAACTAAGAAACATGATACTCATTAATGTAGTTTTAGCTTGAAACACAATCTCTCAAATGAACTGAACATCAGGTCTGTTTTGTGAGTAATTTAACATATTGCATTGAAATGTTTTTATTGAGCTAATTAGTATCTCAAAGATTTATGTTATTATGAATGTTCTTTAAGATTTTCAGTGACAAGCTGAAGGCTTTGAGCTCATCTTTTATCACAAAAATAACACAAATTAAGCTAAAATGCAGTAACTAAACACAGCCCAAAAGTTTTATCTCTGCAACTTTGGTGATACAGAAACATTGTTTGATTTAAAAAAATTATTGCCTTCACAAAGTGCTGGAGCAGGACATTCACTGAGACTGGCATTGCCTAAAAACATAGAATATACATGATGTTGAAGCATTCAGTAATTTATACTTATGCAAGTTTTATGCAAACGTAAAATATTTGGAACACAGTCTGTATGCTTTCCATCTGACAATGATTTTGTTACCTGTGCACCTTAAAAAATAAAAGTTTCATTCCAAACCCAGTCAAATTCTTCATGAGCACAGCTTTCAATAGAATTATATTTTATTCCAAATTAAATTAACTTGAAAATGTTTATTTCCAAGGTGTGTCTATTCAATGATAAGTTAAATAACAGCTAAGATCATAAATGAATATTTAGGTTATCATAAATAACAATGAATTGTTGTCTATGTTATCTATCAAATTGAATATCCTCATTGTTATTATTATATAATACAGCAAGTTCTAAACAATGAAGCATTCTGACTGAGGAATCTGCCATCTAATTAATAATCACATGGAAACCAAACATTTCTATAGCACAACAAAACTGTAAGTTGTAATAGCAAACAACCTCCAATTTTCTTATGATCAGTCAGGTTGTTCAAAGTCAGAAATTAAGTCAGGTACAACTATCAGACAATCATTTGGTTGTTGTTTTATGAAAGTGAGAGCTCACAGATTCATTAATGTATACAAACAAATAGAGTGTTATAGATATCTAAAACTGTGTTTAAAAGCACACAATCAAATATATATAATTTTATTTCCATATTTTTTCTGTATTGACCTGGAACAATCAAGACACCATTTTATTTTATTCTACTTAGCTTTAAGCTGAATTATTTTTTCTTCAACTATTTGAAAGACAAATTTTCCAGCACAGCCAAAATAATTTCTTTAAGTTCAGTTTCAAATGACTTTCAGATTTCTAAAATTCTCTAGATATTTTTGGAACAACATTTTAACTAAACAAAATACACAGAATAATAAATCAAATCTGAAGCCATTAGATGAATATTTCTTTGCTAAATTTGAACTTTTGTTGTAAATATGACCCTTTTCATTCACTTTCTATTGTCATATTACTGTCCAGGATAAGGTTTCTTTTACTCACACTTCAGTACAAAATATGCTGTTAGGAAAGTCAGAAGATAACTAATTTTAAATCTATTTGTATGTATGAACTTTTTTTTTTTTTTCATACCAGATCGTTCCAAAAGAAAATTTAAGACAGACAGACATAGTGTTGTGTAAATATTGGTGAGATTTAAGGACTAAGCTGCATTTGAAAAAATTCTGGAAGAGTTGAAATTTTGAGCAGATGTGGAAAACTCTGCTTACAATTGGAAAGAAAACCCAAATGCTCCCCACCCTCAAGTCTACCACATGCAGATGTCAAATGTTGTAATATTAGAAACTGAAGTAAGCAATAAAGCATTGTACAAATTATATCTGTACAAGAGGTTATAGGAATTGTGGCTTCAAAAAAAATACATAATTTACAGGTTTTTCAGAGTTTTTTGAGTGTTTGCTCTTTTCCATCTTGGATATTGCTGTAATTTATGCTATAATTGCATATATGCCATAGTTATCCTTATAAAGGATATAATTTTCTGCATGAGGAAGTGTTTTTAAGAAGAAAAATATAATGCATCAACATAATTTTAGTACACATAATTTTGGCAAGTTGAATACACCATGAAGGCTCTCAATGTTTCCTGTAATCTTCCTGTAATGTTTGTGAGACAGCTCATTGGGATACACTTCATGCCACTTTTGTGTGACAGATTATTAGTAATGAGAACTGGGAATCCTGAGTCACTAAATGGGCAGTCAATTTTTAAACATCAAACCAAAGCTGAATTCAATGAATTTACTTTTTGTAATCTACCAGGTGCTCCCATAGCTTCATCTACTGCCACTGAGACTGTGAATCTCATATGTCTCCCCACTGTGAATCTCTCTACCTAGGCTAGGATCTCACAGGTGTCCTGCTGTTTCCCCAAATGAGAAGTGTTAGACTTAATTTCATGAACTTGCTCCACTCTGTGGACACTGCTGTAGTATGTGGTACTGTAATTCACAGCCCTTGACTTCTCAGCTTGACCTCTCTCTGCACAAAGCTCTGTTATGTCTTGTGTCTGCCAAAGTCTTCCCTCCCTGATCTGTGATCTAGTCTTCAGCCCATGGATTTTATACTTGTGAATATATTTACCTTCTCAACTGACTCACATGCCCCATCTGAAAACACAGGCAAGTTGGACCTTCAAATGCTTGTTGTATCTGTCCAAAAATAAAATGGGATATTTGTGCACCTCTACATCTAGAGGAGGGCAAATTTCCTTGAGCAAGATAAAGGGGGGAGATGAGAAAAACCCTTCCACAATTTTTTGTCTGTCTTCCAGTCTTGGCTACCAAGAAGTCAGTGGCAGATATCTCTGTGGTTGGGATTTGAAAGCTACTAGAACTCCTGCACTAGAAATTAATGTTGTCTCATCATGATGGTGAAGCAGCTGCTACAAATATGTATTATAGAGCAGCATGAAAGAAACTCAACACAACAGTTCAGATATTATGTTTATTTTATCACTGAACAGTATGGATTATGATATTCATTTAAAATAAAACAAACAAAAAACCCTTTAAAAAGAGTAATTTTTCTTCTGTTTGGATTCATGACCAAGTTAAACTTGTTCACCATTATAAATGTAACATGTTGACACTTAGGACTTCTAGTTTCATTGTATGCTCAGCAACTGGAGTAAGTCCACTACTTTTGGAATAGTAATAGGTGATAAAAGGTAAACTGGTTTGTTCCATAATTACCATGAATTAATGGCTTCTGAAAGCATTAGAAGTGAATGACTAAAGAATTGAAGCAAAGAAAAGAGTAGACATGGACAAAAAAGGAATTGCAAATTTTTATTTCTCTGTAACTTAGGGATCAAATCAACTAAGTTCAATATGTAAAATAGATTCATCCCATATGAAAGTGATGTCCTGATATAAAACTGCCCAAAATTTTCTTAACGTTCTAAATTATCATTACAAATGAAAACCTAAACAAAGCAGAAATTAAACTCACAAGGACTGAAAATATTTAAATAATTTGTGGAAGTATAGTCAGAAAAAGAATTATCTATAATACAAAAAAAATTGTATTAAAAGAATAATACAAACAGTTAGCTATGTGGAGAATAGGGAAAAAAACCTTTCAAAATAAATATTTAATGAAACAAAAATATTAATATTTTAAACAACAAAGACTAAGAGGGAAAAAAAAGGCAAAGAAATTATAGTCCATTTAGATTACAATTTGAGAACTCAAATGCAAACAAAAAGTGAGAGTACCATAATGTGAAAGTCCTGTAGATCTGTATGATGGGAGAAAACCCAGTGTCACAAAACATGGCATTATTAACAAAACATTAAATAACAGGATGATGATATAATCAAGGCTTTTAAGGCTGAAATTTAGAGTGATTAAAAGTGATTAAAAGCAAAAGTGAACTTGATTCTGCAAAGGTAATTGAAGTAAGGAATATGTTGCCACATAAGAATTTTATGAGATGTTACAGTGTGCAGGAAACAATGCCAAAAATACAGTTAAAAATAAAATAGAATTATCATACACTGGCAACTCCAATTTAAAGGCACATCTTGGGATGGAAGAAGAGTAAATTCCCAAAATGGCTGACTTTGGTCTTCTCAAAGGCCCTATATCCCTTTAAGATATATTTATCTTTCACAGGAAGTAAAAATATACCTCATGAGGAAAAATTTGTGAAAATTTACAATATGCAATAAACTGCTTGAAGGACATGTTGCTATGCTTTGTTTTTTGTATTTTCTGAAGAAAAACTTGAAAGTGATTAGTTAAAGGGGCTAAAGAACACCAAAAATTGGAAGCTCAGACATCACAGAGATGACAAGCATTATAGGAATGTTTCTTTGTTAACAATTTCATTCCTGTCCATAACAGGAATCTGCAAGCTACAAGCAAAATTTGCATAGAAAAGTGCTGTGATTTTCAATGAACATCTAAAATACATCTTGTCCATCCCAGATGGCCATATTTAAAAAAATATAATATCCCTGTAAGGTTGTGATAATTTTTTTGTAAAAATTAATTATTGAGTAGTTTCCCACAATTTTCCTTTGCTTCCAACAAATGTGAAAAATGATGAATATGTGTTTGTAACTATCACACTGAAAATGAGAGCAACTGTTGTTTAAATAAGAATTCTACCAGGGAAAAACACTGGCACTGTACAGCCTGTTAGAAGAAGGATACTGCTACACAGGCTACATCTATTCCAGAGTCCTGGTTCAGATTAGAAGAACTGACTTTGTTTCACATGTAACTAAACTATAAGGGCAAGTAAAGTGTTCCAAATGGTGGTGACCTTCAGTTTTAATTGTAGCTAAAGCTACTCCAGAGGAACTGCTCTGCCTATTTCTATGTGTGTGTGTATATATATTTATATAAGCATATATGTATGCATATTATATATACACAGACAATACATATAGAAAGAGGGTTTGGATGTTAGTCTTCAGTCCTTGTTTCACTCCACGACTTTATTCTTAGTGGGCATGTACCTTCAAGGAGGTACAGACAGAAGTATTCAAATAGTTCTCTGGAACCCTGTTACTGAACAGACTCCATCAGTCTGAACTTCCTTTTTAGCAAGTTTTAATGTCTGAAAGTGAAAAGATGTTGAATATTTTTTTCCCTTTATTTTGCAAACTTATTAATTATCACAGCATTTGCAGCCAAAATAATGCTGAATGTCTGGATGCTTGAAAAATATAATGTGCTAGTAGTGATATTTCATCTGCAATAGAAATAGTCAGTACAACTTTAAAGGAATATTGCAGTAGATTAATCATATAAATATAACAATGGAATTGTGGGGAGTTTCTTTGACATCACATATAAATTCTAAATTCCACCTTAAATTTCTTGAAACACTTGTGTTTCAAGTTGGGCTGTTTTTAGGATGATTAAAATGTTGCAGTCTTCTGTATTTAAGAAGTCTGTTAATATATCCTCATGTTCTTGTTGCATTTATGTTCTATCCCATATGGGGATAGACTATAATAGGATATATCTGGACTATTTCTAATACAGAATGATTATTACTACCAAAATATAAATCTCCAAAATATGGATATGCTTTCCAATTATTTCTCAACATTTTAAAAACTGTCTTTCACCTGTGTTCTAAACAGGCCCTGCCTGTTTACTATTTTCCCTGTAGATAATTGTGTTTTCTCACTAATGCAAGAGCAAAAAACATGAGTAGTTTATAACTTCTTTCTCTGGACAATAAATTAGCTTTAATGAAAAGTGTGTGGTAGCCCTAAGAAAACAAAGCAACACAGAATTCTATCACAATCCAAAAGGCACCTCAAAGCTTTTTTAAGAGACAGACCAAGAAGAAGAAAAGAAAGCTGCCACTTTTTCATTTGTAAGGAAAAGTTAGACAGAGGAAATATTTTCCTGCATCAAACTAAAGATTTGATTTTTTAAAGTAAAAATAAATATATAACCAAATTCATCAAGGGTGAAATTGGCAGTGATCCAGACATCCCTGGACTCAAGATAAGAGAATTCCTTCAGATCAACCTTTATAATAAATACAGACAAACTATTTAGTGGGGGAATAAAACTGGAAAAGTTATTTTCCTAGGTGTTACATTGAGGCTAAAAGCTTTGGAGGACAATCAAAAGTAGGAAGACAAGAATAGAGTCTGTAGTTCTGTTTGTGGATAAACAATTTATAAATCTGAATAACAGATTGCAATTACATTTCACTAAAGCAGAAAAATCACAATTATGCAACTTAGTAAAAGATAAAAATTCAGAAGTAAGAAAGTGTGACTTTTTTGTTCAAGAAAAAGTGAAATCATTACATTTAGCTCTAAAGTAAATACACTCATTTTTAATAGACTAATATACTTTTATTTTCAGTTCTAGAACTTACAAATATGTTACAAAGTAGAGGGATTTGGAAATAATTACAATAATTTCACCATATTGTTCTGTGTCTGGCTCCTTAAGTACCTGGAAATAGGTCAGAGCAGAATAGTCATCACGTCCAATCCTGTAAGGTCCTCCTGCCTCTTGAAATATTTTTTCAAGGGAAGCCTAACTGAAATACATCTGTTCTTTAGAAGTTTTGCACTGTTATCCAGTTTCTTTTCCAGTTTGTAGATAGGAATCCAGTGTTTTCTCTTATGCAGTTATATTTACTTATGCAGTTCCATAGATCTTATGTGATTATAAGTACAACAGTAAAATATAGGACAAAATTCAAAATAAAATCTTGCTTGAGGATTGAAACAATTACACTCTGCACTAAACAAAAGAAAGTCCAGGAGTTTACATAGCTAAAACCTCACTGGAATGACAGTGAATTTATCCTGTTTTTTTCTCTTGGAAATTTGAATTCTGATTTAATGTTGATTGGTGCCATATTATGGGACAGCAATACTGAAATATAAACAGAATCAATATCAATAAGTGTAAATATATTTTCTTTTGTTATAGGAAAAAAATTACACATTCCATTTTAAATTGTACACTTCAGGGATAACAATTTCAAGTTCTTAAAACAGTCATAAAATAACAAAAGCTGTGAAGCAGAGAAACGGTCCAGTCAACAGTTATAGCTAAATAATATTGACAAAAACACCAGTGCAACAGAGCTGTCAAAAATCACTGTTGTAAGCAGATGGATTAGGGATTGAGAAGATATGGAATATGTTCCAAATAGAAACACCAATTTATCAGATTCTGACAACACTGAGTCTGCAGAAAACATTAAAAGGGAGGGCAGCCAAGGTTCAAAATAAGAAGCGATAATAAAAATAAAATAAGAAGCCAAAGAAAGCACAGAGTAGGAGGATAAAACCAGAAGAATTCTTTGCACTGATGTAAAGTCCAGTCAATTACTAGTCAGTATAGAAAAGCATAAAGAAAGTACCATTAACACAAAAGAGTATGAGTAAAGGAAAATTCTTTTCTGCAATGAAGTAAATGTTTCTCTTCCAGGATATTATATGTTAAAGCAAAGCAAATTGCATACCCTGTTGGTTTGTGGTTGGTTGGTTGCTTAGTTGGTTGGTTGTTTGGTTGGATTTTTGGAGCAAGGAGGGACTGTTGGGTTTTAGGTTTGGGTCTTTTGTTGCTTTGTTTAGGATTTTTGTTTGTTTGTTTGTTCTTGCTGTGTTTTGTTTTTGAATCAGCTCTGTGTGAATGCTACCATAAACTGGGAGTTTAATCTCTTAAAACAACTAGGTATGTTTTTAAACATAATTTCAAATCACTTTCAATGTGCTTGAAGCACATTCAGTGGGCCTGTCTTACCTTTAAACTAAATTTTTTTACAAGAATTAATTTTGTAAGCCTCTTTTTGAGATGAAATATTGTATGTGAACATTGAAACCAGGATAAAGTGACAGCATCTACAAGACTGTCTAGTCTTGTAATTGATGGATGAAAAGAAGGGAAAGGAAAAATACTGTTATGGAAAAGGGTTTGTGATAAGCATCTGTGCATATATCATCAATTGTACTGCAGGTGTTTCTGAAAGGCAGACACCCACTCGTAGCCTGTGTTTGTGAGACACACAGCACTAAATTATGCAGTTCTCATTCCAAATCCATTAAGGCTTCAAGTAATATCAGTAATCTAAGTCAATGTTTACACAATTTTACATCAATTGTTAGGAGTCTGCACTTAAAAAGGGCAAAATCAGAACCTAAAATTACAGTTAAATGGATAAGGAAATAATGAGGGGCCAGCCAATCAAATCTACAAAGCAAATTTAAAAAAGCAGATCTAAAAGAACTGCCTTCCTGGCCAGTTCTGGTGGTTAAGGAAGTTGAAAGCAAAATGCTTGTCATAAAGAAAAAGGCTCAAAATAGATACAAATTTTAAATGGTTTTCACTTCTCAGAAAAAAACGTGGTTACCAATACCCCTGAAAACTCAGACTTGAAATGGTGATTGTTCTTGGTGGTTTGGTGCTAAAAAGGAAAAAAAAAGAAAAATACGGAGGATAAATTAATTGAATTATCAATATTGACATGACTTCATATTTTACATTTAAAAAGAATATTTAGATTAAACCTTTTGAGGATATCTCAGGAAAAATGAAGTCAGTGCTGCTGATTTGAATTTTTTGCAGTACTGTACATTACAAGTATTCTAGTTTTCTAATAAAGGATATGCATGGTCCTACCATGTACCTTTTTTTATTCACTCCTTTCATGAGGCTTTTCTGAAGTTCTAAGAGGTACAGGTTATCAGCTGAGCAGGCTAATAAAATTGACGTCAGTATCAGGAGCTCTGTGTTATGCAGTCTCTCCTCTCTGACAAATGCAAGAAGGATTCTGTCTGACAATCAACTCACGAGCTCTTTTTAATATTCTGAAACCTTCCTTGAAAGTTCTGAAGCAAAAGAGCTTTCTAAAACCTTACCTGCTCCAATCTCTGAAATATTAGGCTGATACTTTGTGTAAGTATATATATGTAGGGGACTTTTTTCACTGTTGCATCCTTTCATTTAAAAAAAGTTTGATTGTTTTCCAAAATAACTATCTCTTATTTCTCATAAGGAAGGGCTGTATAAAGGAAGATGATCTAGAACATGGACACTTTCTTCATCTAGCAGCACCTAGAAACTGGAAAGCTGATGCAGCTCACCAGAGTCCAGCTAGCTCGTGGGAGATCACTCTGGCGCCACGCCTGGAGTGGGGAACCACCACGGCAGCGTCTGCGCCAGTGGTGGAACCTGACGAGCCGAGCTCTCGACGGTGATCAAGGTCTGCCCACCGCGACAGGGTCAAGGTAAAGGAGTAAGGGGGGCCACTCCTCGGTGAAATTCCAGCAGCTCCTTTATTGAGGGCGATGGAGCCAAAGAGGACACCAGAGAAAGAGACCCCAAGCACTGCTGTGCCCGAGTTTTTACACGGGGTTACACGGAGGGGAGGGTACAATTGCTTGACCAATGACAGAATCACAGGGGAGGAGTAGAGGGATCACCCCAGGGTCCCTGGGCCAACAGGGTAAGGGGGGAGGAATGGGGTGATCACTTGCCCCAATGGGGCATCGAGTAAAGGGTGACACCCAGGAACGCCCAGGGGGTGGAACACATCCAGGATTGGATGGGGGAAGGATTGGCAGGGAGGGTACAGGAACAAGGGTTAGGGCCAGGAGGATTGACAGGGAAGGTATTGGAATAGGAGGCAGGGAAATTCCATGTAGGGTGCAGACTAGAGAGGATACAATGTTGGGACAAACCAACTTGGGAGAGAAATAGGGGAACATAGAACAAACCAAATAACAATATAAATATAAAACATTAAATAACAAGTAGAAATAAACACTGGCCGCAACAGAAAGCCTCAAGGAACTCATCCTGTATGAAAATACCTAATTTCTCTAAGAAGTTTCTTGAGGTGGGATTTTTTAATTTTTTTTTTCAGGGTGTGGTGGGGAGATTTGCAGGATCTTTGTTTATTTGGTTTGTTAGTTTGTTTTTCCAGTAAAGTTACTTAGGCTTTTGGCAGTTGACAGGTGGGGGAAAGAGGGGTTTGGGTGTCCCACCAAAATAAATGTTCATCTTTCTGCTTTGTTAGTTAAATTACCTTTTTGACCATAGCTTTGACTACTTCAGAAAAGCAGATAACAAAACAAAAGAAATAACTGAAATTAAATTCCAGTGGAAAATATTATGGAAAAAACTTTGAAGAATTTGTGCAGTTGGTCTGTAAGATTACTTGTGAGATTCCTTTTATTTTATTTCTTTGAATTAAAGAGAAATTAAGCTTTTGCTAGGGAAGCACAGTTTCATTAAAAAAATTAAACTTCCATGTGAATGCCTTCCTTCTTCCTCACTGCTTGCAGAATGGGAAATACATTTGAACACCTAAGAAAACATACCAAGTAACTCAAAACCAGGTTATTTTTCATATCTGTAAATACGTAAAAGAATAAAAACCTATGGAAAAAATATTATTTTAGAAATTTTGCCAAAGCACAGAAAATATCCATTTGTAAAGTGCCAGATGATAAATTGACTATGTTTTTTACAGTTCAATAGATATTTTATTGTGCATCTGTTCTTCTCCAATCTGCTTTGTTCTTTCTGCAGCTGCAACAATGAAAGAGGAGCCCTTGTTATTAGTTATTGAATTGAATGCCAGCAGCTCTTAGAATTTAACCTCAAGGTTAGTAAGGAACTAATATATCACTTACTTTGGCTGTTTTCTTTGTAGCATCCTCTGCTAATAGGACCCAAGAGACAACTGAATAGGCATAATCATATCAACAAAATAAACATTACTACAAACCAATCGCCCGTATGAACATATCCAGAGGGATTTCATAGCCCTTGCAGCATTTTCAGAGATAGTTATAGGTTAAGGGGGAGCATAATTCTCCCTAGGACAGCCTGTCTCCTGCTGTCCTCGCACACAAATGCTTGAGAAGCCAGAGTTTTAATTGTTTTGGAGTTTTGTGGTAAGGTCTGGCACATTCAATGGAGTGTACTCAAAAGTAAAGCTCAGGGCACTCCAATAGAAACAGAAACACATGGCAACAAAATCCTCAATTTTTAAAAAACCCTGCTCAGTTGCTCCACAGAAGATCTCTTCTGATCATACAGTAAGGCTTGCTTTTGGAATTCAGAAGGATAAATTATAGAGAAAGCATAAGGTGGTCAAATAGACTGTAGAAAAATCTCAGAGGCATATTGTAACATTGATGTACTTCTCTCCAAGTTCTGGTAGGCCATCTTCATGCTGGCATCAGTGAAATTTGAAAAGCAAGTTACAGTTTATGGTCAAGAGAGAGATAGTGATGAGGTGGGTTTGAAATTTAAAAAATAAAATAAAAAAAAAAATTAAACCAAAGAAACTTCAGCACATAGCAATGTTACTAAATCTTCCTCATGAGAAAATATGTCAATGAGCCTGAATTCTTAAATAAAGCATACCATTAGAGCTACCTTTCATTATGTTTCTTTTCTTCCCTTAATAAAAAATAGTGAGTCATCTCTGGACAGCTGGCAAAGTTACAAGATTCACATAAATGCTTCCCAGGTTGCAACCTGGCTACAACAGAAGAACATGACATGAAAAATAAATGAACATACAAAATTGCATAACACTACTTCTCTGAAATCTAGCATACTTTTTTCTTCAGAACTTCTTTTTCTTCAAAATAAAATCTGAACTTGAAACATTAATTTAAAGAATATGAATTTAAAATTTATTTTTAAAAAAAAAATTTAAAAGTCTATTTTATAGACTTTAAAATTAAGAAATATGAATGTTTATGCTTTGGGTAGACATTCTTGCAAATTGAAAATCAATAGGAATATATTTTTTGCACCATTATTCAAGTCCTAGTCATCTGATTTCATGGATCTGATTGTTGACTCATGAAAGTGGACCAATCCCATTAGAAGTAAATGACAGATAATAAAAGTAAAGCTACTGCTAAATTAGCTTGAGAATTCTTTGTTGCTGCTTCATACTATGAAGTATCTCTTCTCTCAATTCATTTTTTGAGGACCTCACAGTAGAAAGGGTCAATATAGCACTTAGAACTAACAGTTAAATAACAGATGAGTTTAAACAAACAAAAATAAAACAAGTATTTCCTGAATCAATACTACACATGCTGCATCAAAAAAATCTGGATGTGAAAAGGAATGGTTGGTGCTTAATACCAAAACCACAAATTACAGCTGGAAGTTCAGTCACTTGTAACAATTTCTCTTCAAGGTTTCTTCTGTTACATCAAATCCAGTTTTGCTGGGAGTGTGGCTTAATAAAGGGGAGGGGTCCAATGCTGTAGTCAAAAGTATCTTTAATGTATCAGTGCAGACAGGTGGCCAGAGGGCAGCACCTAAACCTGCAGGGTCCCTTCAGCGACTGTGTGGGTCAAGGGCTTCCTTGCAAAAGACCCAGGGGTGTGGTTAGCTAAACATCACAAAAGGTTTCCTGAGGGAAGGCACCCAATCCTGTCTCCAGGACCATCTTGAACTAACAGAGAGGTAGAACTTGAGACATGACCCAGCCCTGGGTAACCACCTTTCAGTATCCCATTTCGCAAGGCCTCAGGTTGATATTGTCTGAATATGGAGCCTGGCTAATTCACAATCCATCCCATCCGATTCAGTCCCCACAGTCAATGGAAAATTATTTTACTGTCTGGATTGTATCTCAGACCTCAGAATACAATTGGTACAAATGGATGTAACATTAATTGAACATATGGCTAAGTATTTTAGTGAATATTTTAACAGAAGGATCACATTCAGGTAATGAAGTAATGAATTTATCATGAGAAATTATGCAGAACAGAATAATTTCTCAATTATTATTGTTGTATTTATTTGGTATCATTCTTAAAAATCTTTAGGTGATATTTCTTGTACATATACAAATACATACATACATACATATATATATATTTATTTATTTAGACAGTATCCCATTTATCAAAAATATAATCCCTTCCACCAATATATTGAAGAGACTATTTTTATATTATACAAAAAATAATTTGATTTGAGGTCAACTTTCATTCTATTTTAAAAGTTTAAAAGAATTCAGAATCGAAGGAAACCGGTTTTAGGTAAAACAAATGGGTTTTGGTTAATTGATTTTTCTTTTACTTTCTCTTTCACACTAACTTTAGAGAAAAAAATCCTTTGAAATGTTGCTGGAAACATTTAGATGCTCTTTGAGGCTCTCCAGTGAACTGAAAAATCCATTATTTACTCAGCACTTCTCTTCAGCTTTGCTTTTTTTGCACAGGTATTTGGCTGCCTGGGCTGCAATGACCATGAAATGGTGGAGTTCAAAATCATTAAGGCAGGAAGGAGGATGCGCAGTAATCTCACTACCCTGCATTTTATGAAGGCAGACTTTGAGCTCTTCAGGGATCTGCATGATAGACTACTATGGGATAAACACCTGGAGGGAAGAGGTAAACCAGAAAGCTGGTTGATATTCAAGGTTTGCCTGCTCCAAGTTCAGGAGCAATGCATCCCAACAAAGAGGAAATCAGGCAAAAATGTCAGGAGGTCTGTGTGAATGAACAAGAAGTAACAGGACAAACTCATACACACACGAAAAGAAAGCCTACAGAGGGTGGAAGCAAGGATAGGCAGCCTGGTGGAATACAGAAAAATTGTTTGAGCAGTGGAGGACCCAGTTAGGGAAGCTAAAGCCTTGATACCATTAGACCTGTCCAGGGCCATCACAAGCAACAGAAAACAATTCTGTAGGTACATCAGTAATAAAGAGAAGACAAAGGAAAACATAGGCCCTGCACAGAAGGAAAAAGGAGACCTGGTAACCAGGATGTGGAGAAGGCTGCAGTGCTGAGTGACTTTTATACCTTAGGCTTCACTGTGCAAGGGTAGTCACACTGCCTTAATCAGAGAAAGCAAAGGCAGGTTCTGGGAAAATGAATAGAAACCCACTGCAGGAGAAAATCGAATTTGAGAACATCTAAGGAATGTGAAGGTACACATGGGAAATGATGCACCTATGGATCCTGAGGGCTAAACCACTATCCATAGTATTTGAGAAGTCATGAAGTTCTCACTTATTGGAAAGGGGGAAATCTAAGGACCATTTTTGAAAAGGGAAAAAAGAAGGACCTTCCCTTTTCCTATTTCTCTCTCTCCATCTCTACCTCACATCTACATTTAAATGATCCACACTACTGGCTTTGGCATATGGTCTCATTTTCACCTCAATTTGGCCAGAGGCATCTCTCTAATAATTTTAATAATGTTGTATCAACTGTTAAACAGAGACCACAAGAAGACAGAAAGTTAGTATTCCTTTCAGGTTGTTCTTAGGGTAGCTTTAAATCAGCTAAATGCTTTAGTGTCAAATACTTGTGATGGAGTCATGACTGATATATTGAAGAATTAAAAAAGCTGACAATATGCTCAATAATTTGCACTAGTTAAGGCTCTCTGACATTTTTATGCTGTTAGTCTCCAATCAGAACTTGTTTATTCTCTCAGAAGTTACGTGTCAGTGGAGATTTTGAGTACTGACACAATATTGACAAGAAACTACAAACTGTATCCCATAGTAGCTTTTAAAACAAATTATATGCCTCACTGTCTTGTTTCATATATCATTATTTCAGTAGTCTATCAGGAAGGAAAGAAAAAAGAGAATATCAAATACAGTCTTAAGGCACAGAATTCAGGGGGAAAAAAGTGAAAATGAGGGAACTACAATGAGATGGAATTAGATGATTCAGTGTTATATAATGCTAGAAAACACCTCAAATATTTTATCCTGTTTCCCCAACACAAGAAAGACATTAATCTGTTGAAGTGAATCCAGAGAAGTGCCACCAAGCTGATCAGAGGAATGCAGAACCTCTCCTATGCAGAAAGGCTGAGAGAATTGGGATTATTCAGTCTGGAAAAGAAAGCAGTTCAGGGTGATCTAATTGCAGCCATCCAGTTCCTGAAGGGAATTTACAGGAAAGAAGAGGCAAGACTATTTTACAAGATCACTTGTAATGGGTTTAAATTGAAAGAGAAAATGTTTCGATTAGATATTAGGAAAAAAAATTCTTTGCAGTTAGGGTGTTGAGGTGCTCTCCAAAGCTGTCCAAGGCAGTTGCATACACCTCATCCTTGGAGGTGTTCAAGACCTGGTCTAGATATTGGTTTTTCCACCCATGGCACAGGATTTGGAACTAGATAATCTTCAAGGTCCCTGTGCTAGGTAATCCAAAATGTTGTATTCCATATCCACCTGCAGCCAAAATTATTACTGTCTCTTTATGATCTGGTGCTATGGCTGGATATGGAACTGCTAGGGCCCAGGTTTGCCAGTCCTGTTCAAAAGTTGAAATACCTAATCCAACTTCTCTTTTGGTTGGTGGCTTTATCTCAAGGTGCAGATTTCATATATTTTGGGGTTTTTTTCTTCATTTCTCCCTTGCATCTTGGACTGACTCAAGCCAGATTCCAGCAGTGCCTGCCTGAAGCTGTGGCCCATGCCCAGAAGAATGGAGTGCCTGCTCTAGGGGAATCTGCGTTTCCCAACAGAGCTGCTGCTGGAGATGTGAGGGGGAAGGCTGATGCCCTTTTCCCTTTGTCTCCCTACCTTATCCACCATCTTAGGAAGCGTCACTCTGCCATTGTAAGTTTCTCTTTGTCCCTGTGGGGAGAGGTTTGTGAGATCTAGCAGCATTGTATCTTGATTATTTACTGTCGGGTTTCTTTGCCTGTTGCTGTTTTGCTTCTTAGTAACAAGTATAACTCACTTGCTCAACATTCATTACTCATACTGGCTTGTTTTAATTTAAAATTCTGGACACAGAATAAATAAATTCCTCTTTCTAAAAGAAGTCTAACATCTTTTGCTAAACATATGTATATATATATATTTTACCAGACATCTTGATAGAATACTGGAAAAGAATAAGAGAAAACAAAATATTATTTAGTATATAATGACACATATCTATGGATGCGCTTATTTACAATGCAAACAAACTAGTAGTGATATGACAGTGATGTTTTAGTATCTTTAGCTCTTAGTACTTTCCCAACACAAGAACTCTTTTCTGTGTACAAACTGACACTTCTGTTTTTATTCTGAAGTCAAGTCATAATCTGAATGTCTGAGAATATAAGTATCCAGATTGTCAATAGATTTGGCAAGAAATAGACAGACACAAAGAAATTTTCCATTTCTCAAAAGCATGCTCATGTTTCTCTGCTGGGAAAGAGAAAATGCTTATGTCATTTGAATGGATACACTTCAAAAAGTATACTTTTAGAAAAGAAACCTGGCACTGTGTAGGAATTATCACATATGAATTTGTATGTCAATCTGCATTGTGATATGCATGTGCATGCCACCAAGTATGTTATAGAACATAAGAACTTGTAATTAAGATATTGAAATGTATGGTTCTTCTGTGTCTAGGACCTGAAATTCATGTCTTACATTGATCCTCTACTGAAATATCTAATTAATTTGGCCTATTTTAATAACTTTCAGTGAATTTAATTGAAATTCTAAGATTAAAAAAAAAAAAAAAAAAGCAGTTGCACATGCAGAAGCATAATCATAGAATGGTTTAGATTGGAAAAGATATGTAATCATTGCATCCAGCCATTAACTCAGTACTGCCAAGTCCACAGCTAAACCATATCCCTAACTGCCACCTCTACAGATCTTAGTATCCCCAGGGATGGCAACCCAACCACTCTCCTGAACAGCTTCTTCCAGAGACTTACAACCCTTTCAGTGAAGAAATTTTTCCTAATTTTCAATATAAACATTCCTAGTGCAACTTGAAACCATTTCTTCTTGTCTTGTGAATTGCTACTTGGTAGTTGAGCCAGGTCCCCGCATGGCTACGCCCTCTTCTCAGGGTGTTGAGAAGAGTAATAAGGTCTTCTCTGAGCCTTCTTTCTCCAGGCTGAACAGCCCCAGCTCCCTCAGCAGCTTCTTGCAAGACGTGTGCTCTAGACCCTTCACAAGCTTTGCTGTCCTTCACTGGACACACTCCAGCACCTCACTGTCTTTCTTGTAGTGAGGGGTCTGAATGAACACAAGGTGTAAGCTGTGGCCTTACTGTACCAAGTACAGGCAAAAAATCATTTCCTTGGATCTGCTGGATGTTCTTTTTTAGTCCAGGCCATGATACCTATATTGTCCTACTTGGCCACCTGGGCTGGCTGATGTTCAACTGCCTGTCTGTCTGTCGTGGCTTAACTCCAGCCATCAACCAAGCACCACACAGTCTTGTTCACCCCCTTCTAGCAGGATGGGCAGGACAACTGGAAGGGTAAAAGTTAGAAAACTCACAGGTCAATATGAAGACAGTTAATTAGGTAAAGAAAATCTGCACACAAAAGCAGAACAAAACAAGGCCTTCATTCACCACTTCTCATCAGCTGGCATGGTTCAGCCAGCTCTAGGACAGCAGGGCCCTGTCATGCATGATTCCAAACATCTCCACCTCCTTCCTTATTCCTCCCTCTCTGTAAACTAAGCATGATATCATAGTGCCTGGAATATCCCTTTGGCCAATTGGGGTCTATTTTCTTGGCTATGTCCTCCCAACTCCCCATTCACTTCCTGCCTTTTTGCCATTGAGGGAGTATAAAAAGCAGAAAAGACTTTGGCATTGTGCAAATGCCACTCACCAATAACAAAAACGTCTCTATCATTTACACTATTTTAGTCCATTTAAGATTCAGTTATTAAAATTATTAGAGATACCTCTGCCTGAAATTAAGGTGTAAAAATGATCATATGTTGAAGTCTATAGTATGGATTTTTATTTAACAGTAAATGTAAGGTAGAGAGAAATTGAAATAAATAGGGAAAAATAAATAGGGAAAAGAAAAAATGAGTAAGAGTAAAAAGGTGTATAATCTGCACAACAAGACTTGATTACTGCAATTTCAATATCTGTTGGTCAGACTTGGCCACTGTGTCAATCCATCAGGGTGCAGAAAAGTCACCACAACAGCAAAGTTCCCTGGGTTATATTCACTCAGGTGAATATAGTACCCAACCTGGGGCAGGGAGTTTCACACTGAATGATGTAACACTGTGGGTCACAGGACGCTTTCTGAGTCTTTGACAATTTCTAACAGCTGTCTATTAGGTCAGTGCAGTTGAGTCAATTATGGCCCATTATGGCCCATCATCAGAGATAAATACCTTCGAGATACAGTGTAAATGTCCCAGAAAGGGAGTTATCACAGCTGAGGTCACTTGTGAAAGGACAAAGAGGCAGTACAGGGTGTGCCTCTTTCCTCCTGGCTTTTCTTATCTAATTTAATACCCAGCTGTAGCCTGAGGTGATGAGTGCTCACCCTCTCCACCTGGTCATTAAGAAGTCAATTGTTTGAGTCATTAACCAGTCCCAAGCCCAAATCCAAAACAGCCCCATCCTAGAAGAATATCTAGTTCCACTGTGAAGAAAATTTAACTCTATTTCAGCCAAAACTGGCTCACTGTCTACCTGCTTCCCTAGGTCCTTTGATGGGCAGCTTTCCAGCAACTGATCCCCAAGCCTGTAGCAATGCAGGGGGTTGTTATGATCAAGTGCAGGACACAGCAGTTCACCTTGCTGAACCTCACCCCACAGGCTTTGGCCCAGCAATCCAGCTACTCTAGGTCCCTTTGAAGAGCCTTCCTGTCCTCCAGCAGATCAACACTCCCACCCAACTTGGTGTTGTCTACAACACCATTGAGGATTCACTCACTCAATCCCCTTGTCTAGATCATTGATGAAGACATTAAACAGTATTATGGCCCCAGTACTGAACCCTGGGAGACACCACTTGTGATCGCCACCAGCTGGGTGTAACTTCCTTCACCACCCATCTCTGGGCCCAGTTATCCAGCCAGTTTTTTACCCAATGAACAGTGCATGTGTCCAAGCCATGAGAAGCCACTTTGTCCTGAAGGATGCTGTGCAAAATGGTGTCAAAGGCTTTACTACAGTTCAGGTAGACACATTCACTAACTACATCTACTAAGTGGGATATAGATATTCTTGATATAGAAGGAGATCGGCTTAGTTAAGCAAAGGACAATAGGAGTGGATAAATGATTTTCCTCTCTGTCAGAGAAGTTCATTAAAACTTTGAAGGGAGAACCTACTAGCAGTCTATAAAGATCCACAGTCCTTGGGTGAAATACTCTACTTGCTAATAAATTTTATGGGCTCTCTTTCAATGATAATTTTCTCCTCACTCTAGGAGAGTAAGCTACTGTCAATATGGTAGAAGACCCAATAACCACTCCTTCATTTTTCTTGATATATCATAATCAGAAGCAGGCTGAAATGGTTGTTGGACTTACCAATAAATCAAAAAAGACATGATTTATAGCTGAAGTATTTTTTATTTCAAAGGCTTTCTAAAAAATGTAATCAAAGTGATTCCACTGTCACTCATTTGTAAATGTTCTGATGACACTCAGGAGACTATAAACATGACCCATTATTTTTAAACCAGTGATAATTTTGAATTAGTGATAACTCCATTAGTGCTAGAGATTACTTTATACCCATAGTGCTTACTTTATACTGAACACCTGGATTCTTGCAGATTCTATCTGAAACCCTGTAGTGTCTAACAGATGTTAATAAGAAGGACAAAAGAATTTAAAATGGAAAATTTTATTTTAAACATTGATCAAAGCCTTAAAAAATTCCAGCAACTTAGCAGCCAAAAATGAGTTCATAGCTTGATGCTGGGGTTTATAAGAAAGTCAACCCATAGAAGGGTAAACTCAAGTAGGACAGCACAACTGATACAGCACACCCCTTTGTGGCACCAATTTCTATACCAGTGGTAGAACAATTGAGAAGTATGCTAAAAATAATGCACTCCATCTACAATTTGTCTCATGATGAAAGTCTATGGAGGCTGAATTGGAGCCTAATATTTTACTACTCTGCAGTGACAGCACTAAATAGATTACATTCTTGTTAATGCAGCACTCCAGCACAATTTTGTCATTAGATTGAGCTGCTTTTGGCAAGAATTTTTAGCTTCCACCTGGGATATTTCACATGCACATCACAAATTACACATCTTTTTCTCTCATCATACTGCTCACTGTGGCTTTTTTATCATTAATCACTATGATCAACAAAAATGGGAAGACTAAATTGGTAATAAAAATGTTTATACCAGTACAATCAATTTTACATGCAAATTTTCAGCCTTGTTCTCAGTAGGAAGCTAGGGAAATACCTGGAATACAGTCAAGAAGTTTGGTAAAACTATGGTTTATGCATTCCTAATAGCTAAGATTTTTTTTTTTTTCCCAACAAATGTTAATTTTAACCCTGAAATGGGGTCAAACATGACTAAATTACAATTTTCATTTACTGTGAGGATTATTAAACACTGGAACATCTCACCCAGGTCATGCCGCTGATTTACACTGGTAAACATTTAAGCTACAGATTAGATATAGTACAAAAAATATAAAGGCATGATGCTGTAATTATTAACATCTATGACTGACTGTTCTGCAATAGACATGGAAAATTTTCATTTTGGGACTTAAAGTTTGTGAATTTATCAAAATGTACTTAGGAAGACTTCTATACAGTAATCGTAAGCTATTTAACCAGAGAACTCTACACATCCAGAGAAATCAAGCAGACTTGTGATTTACACATAAGAAACAAAGAAAGAATGTTATCCTAGAATAAAAGATCTGGTTCAAAGGGGGAGGTTGTACAGTACAGAACAAAGAGCACAAATTATAACAAAATCTGGAGGAAGTGAATTTAAGTGGTGATTAATCAAGGCCACACACTAGGGTATTTCACACTTTATAATCTTATTCTGTTCCATTTAGGAAAGACAGTGAAAGCATCTATCAGGTAATGCTAATTACAGGGGTATTAGCTTTGAAATTTATGGAAAAAAGTAACATGAAAAAAAAAAATTGCATTTAACTCCTGTTCATTTTGCTTCACTTGCTGTGCACTTACATTGCAGACTGCCATGAAATTACTCCAGCGTAGTTTTAAATGAGGACACAGAAATCTATTTCTTATTTGATCTTGGGCTAATTTACCATCAAGACATAGTTACTTATCATCAAGATAGTGAGCACTTCAATTTAGCACATTTCTACCTGTCAGATCCCTTTGAAGGCACAGGGAGGTTATTCAAAGACTGAATTGATACACTGAACACTTGGATTTTAATACTGAGAATACAAAGAGTAGAATAATGGATCTACATTATTAAGGTTAATTTTCTAAACCTTCCTTGGCCAGTAAGGCTCCAGGATCAAAGTTTATGTATTTTTACTTGAAAAACTTAATTTTCAGAAATTCTAACTCTGTAAACCCCATTAAAGTTAAACAGTTTTAAAAGCAACGATTGATTAGAAATGTTTCAAGAACATTTGCTGTATGTAGATCTACATGATTATATAAAATATCTACTTTGAAGGAACAGCATCAAGAGACTATCTTGATAATTTCCCAAGAAAGCACAGAGTTTGCAGCCTTTATGGCAAACATTAACAATTTAAGTGAGCATTAGATGTGTACAAACAAATACGTATTATTTATTTACATTATAATATCAAAATTAATTTGGTAGTTTTTAATGAATTATAGAACTTCTTCTAACTAATGAGATTACAATTCTAGTCACTTTACCATAAAACTCTACAGTCTCATCTGCTGGATAGATAATTTGATCTCTTTAGTTTCCTTTCAGTCTATTCTGAAGCAGACAAATTAACAGGCTAAATTAAGCTAAAAAGAAAGTTGTTAGTCTTAAACTCAGAAAGATGATTCAGAGATTTCCTAACATGAAATAAGTTTATGTAATTCAAAGATAAAATTAAAAGAGTTTAGTCACCTTTAAATTTAGTAAAACAAATATGTTGCTATTGTAATTTACTATGTATAAACCAAATACTATTATAGCTCTAAAATTATTAGAATATTGTTTCATATGCAACAATGCTTTGTTAAACAGTTATTCTAAAGCATACGTTTTAATTTGCTTAAAAAAACTTGATTGATGATAATAGAAAAAGAAACCAGTGCATTTCTACTACAACTTTTATTTTATTCTGTAAACCTGCACTTTTAAAAAAAGCAATTTATGCTTTAGTTGAGTGCTTTTCCTTATTACAGTTTTATATCTGCAGTTTGTCTGGGAGGAAAAACAAACCTTGCTTACATGGAAAAAGCTGCAGGTCAAGAGACAGCATCATCAGCATGTTCAGCATGTTAATCTTAGCATTTCAGGAAAAGCTTTGTTAATTCTGGCAGCCAGTCATTAAAAGCAGAGCTGCATAATGCTCAAGATAACCATATGCCTTATTTTCTGTGAAGGGAACATAATGTCATAGATTTCTTCTTTCCAGTTGTACAAGAAATTTTATTTCTTTTTTGTAGAAATGGTTGCATTTACAACATCACATAGGGCATCTTCTAATGCCAGATTTCATTCATAACAATGTCCCAGAAGATCAGTCTCTTCCATTGTTCTTTCCCTCCATAATCATTTTGTTAAATACCACTCTTGTGAACTTTCCCTTTCTAGCAACATCTATGTTTTCCCAGATCCTTTGGACACTGTCCCATTTGTTCCTCTTCCAACTGAAATTGAAATCATAACTATTATAGTACATGTAATTTTGACTTAAAAAACCCCCCCACCTCATTATGTTTTTTATCCCTTTTTCTTTTCTGCCTCATTTCCCTGTCCTAAAGTATAAAAATCAGGGAAGTTATTAATTACACTGAAAAAAAAAAGATATTTTGTTATTCCACTTCACTGGGGTTTTTATATATATATATTCAAAGAGGTAGACATATTTGACTATTAACTCATTGAATGCAGATGTATACATCAGTACCTTGAATAACTATATAAATCTTTGAGGAATCGATTGCATTAAGCTGTATGATGTAGTTGTCTTGGGCTGGACATCTTACTGATTTTCATGTGTAGTCAATTCTATCTGTATGCACTGGCTGCAAACTGGTGAAAATTACTACTTTTCTGAATTAATGAATCTTTACATCCTCTTTGTTGTGATGTAAAGAAATAAAACAGATGACAATGAAAAATAGGATGTCTGATGTGAAACCTAGCTTACAGTTGTGTTCATAATGAA
Source organism: Certhia americana (assembly GCA_018697195.1). Lineage (NCBI taxonomy): Eukaryota > Metazoa > Chordata > Aves > Passeriformes > Certhiidae > Certhia > Certhia americana. Next base: position 136,844,367 of record CM031858.1, on the reverse strand, counting down.
AAAACATGATGCAGGCAAAACTAAGGCATGGAAAGTGAGAGGAAGAGATATTCCATATAGTATGAGAAGTTGTACCACAACAACATCATGAAAAACTCTTAGAACTATTTCTGAATGGCTGAACTATCTCTTTTGGAGCTATCTCTTTATAGTATTCTGCTCTTAAAATGTCACATTTTATTACTCTCTAACTGGCTTATTCATTTACACCAGTGTGGTGTGCCCTCGGGGCTTACCTGTGGCCTGAATAACAACAGATGTTAAGACAGAAATGGGAATATGCATAATGTGTATCAATGGGACTCCCAAAGTTCTTTGTAAGAGTGCTTGCCCTCATCATGTGAAAGAAGATGATGACCATCAGTCAGATTAAAAAGTAGTTAGGGATTCACAGAATCATAAAAAAACATGAATATTTTTTAACAGTGGGGAGAGAACTTGGGCTGAAAAGCACAAGCACCTGCTGGCCCCTACCAACACTGCAAATTATCAACTAATATGATGTGCCTGCCTCCATATACTGCAGTATCAAAGTGAGGTGTAGCACACAGAGACCCACACTCAGAGGACGTTAACCTGAGCTTGCAGTGCTTTCTCACTGGCATGGAGATCACTAAGGTGTTTGTATATGCATAGGTTTTCCTAAAGCTGGAGCACCCTCAGAAGAGGTGTGCAAGTAAGAACAGTAACTGTGTGTGCCTCTGAGAAATTTTTTTTAGGATTAACAACACAAGGATGTTGAAAAAATTGTGGATAAATATTCCAGAAGAGCCTAGTAAGTGATTTTCCTTTTGAATTGCAGATAATGGTCTTGAATCTATAATTCACTGATTGCTGACTAATTATATGTCATTAGTAAATCAATAAACTACTTCATCTAGTTTGAACTATAGAGAGACTATATTAAGCGGAGGGAAGAGGAAAAAGGGGGAAATATTTGGGGTAATGGCAGTTTTCTTCTCAATTCACTGTTATGCATGATGGAGTCCTGCTCTCCTGGAGATGACTGAATACTTGCTGGCCCATAGGAAATGGTGAATGAATTTGTAGTGGACATTGTCTAGCTTGATTTCAGCAAAGGTTTTTTCCACTGTTTCACATGAAATCCTTATAGGCAAGTTCAGGAAGTGTGGCTTGGACGAGTGGACAGTGGGATGGATGGGACATGGAACTAACTGAATGGCAGATCCCAGGGAGCTGTGATCAGTGGTATAGAGTCTAGTTTGAGGCCTGTCACTAGAGGTATCCCCCAGAGTTCTACTGGGCTCAGTGTTATTTAATTTGATCATCATTTGACTTTGATGAGGGAGTGGAATGCCTCCTCAACAAGTTCAGGGATGACAAAATTTTGAGGAGTGGCCAATATCTGAGCGGTCTGTGAAGCCCTTCAGAAGTACCTTGATATGCTGGAGACAAAGGTAGAGAAGAACCTTCTGATATTCAACAAAGGCAAATGCAGGGTTCTGCACCTGAGAAAGAGTAACCCCATGGACCAGTACAGGCTGAGGGTTGTTCTGCAGGGAAGCAGCTCTGTGGAGAAAAACCTGGGGGTCTTGGTGGGAAACACATTGTCCATAAGCCAGCAGTGTGGCCAAGAAGGTCAAAGTATTCCTGGGATCCATTAGGAGAAATATTGCCAGCAAGCTGATGCAGACGATCCTACCCCTCTACTCAGCCATGGTGAGGTATGTCTGGAGTGTTGCGTCCAGTTCTGGGCTCCTCAGTGAAAAAGAGACATGGAGCTCCTGGACCAGGACCAGCAGAGAGCTGCCACGTTGGCCAAGGGTCTGGAGAATCTCTCTTATGAGGACAAGCTGAGAGTTAGGCCTGTTCAGTCCTGAGGCTGTGTAGAAGGGATCACATCAATGTCTATAAGTATCTGAAGGGGGGGGGTATCAAAGGAATGGATCCAGGCTCTTCTCAGTGGTGCCAACCAATAAAACAAGAGGCATTCGGCAGAAACTGGTGCTTGAAGTTCCACCTGAGTATGAGGAAAACTTTACTGTGAAGGTGACATGAACTAGAACAGTTTTCCCAGAGCAGCTTTAGAGTTTACCTCTCTGAAGATATTCAAGAACCTTCTCGATACAATCCTGTGCCATGTGCTCTAAGACCTTGTCTGAGCAGGAGATGTACCAACCACTGTGGTCCCTGACTGATTCTGTGATTCTGTGAATTACTCATTTTCCTTTGCTTGTGTCCAGGGCTTTTGCTTTCACTATTCAATTCTCTTTATCTCAATCTATGAGTCTTCTCATTTTTGCTCTTCTGATACTCTCCCCAGTCCTGCTAGAGGGGGGAGTGAGTGAACTGAAACATTTATGTAGGTACAAGCTAACAGAATGAGTGAAAAACTTGGGTTTAGTCTGAAATATAAATATATCTAAAAAAATTATAGTTTTCTACTCTTTGCTATTCAGATCTTTCAGCTTATTTATCACCCCTTACAATCAGTATCTGATCACTTAGCCTTAAAATAAGCAAAAATAACCAGAGAGCAAGTGATTATAAAAGAATGCCAGATGTAATGCTTCAAAAGAATAGCTATCACTTTATTCTAACTTCAAAGAAACATTTAATATTTGTGACCATGACTAAACCCCAAAATACCACTAAAATTTGAAATTTCACTAAGAAGTTTATATCTCATATGGGATAGACAGTTGTTCTACATTAGCTTTCTTAAATCATGATAAGTTAACAGTTGCTTAGCAAGAAGGTTGCTTTAAAAATACTATAAAAATCAAATGTGAGCAAGAAGAACATGCGGAAAGTATAATGCTGATGCTAATATTTAACACGTTATCACTCTACAACTAGCTTAAAGGAGGTTGTAGCAAGGTAGGGGACAATCTCTTCTCCTAGGTAACAAGTGACAGGACCAGAAAAAATGGTCTCAAGTGCCAGGGGACGTTTAGACTGGATGTCAGGAAATATTTATTCACAGAAGTCCTGGTCAGACAATGGAATAGGCTGCCTATCCCTGGAAGTGTTCAAAAGACATGTGTAACAGTAGGGGATATGGTTAGTGATGAAAGGAATAGTGCCGTGTTAATGGTTGGACTCAATAATCTTGGATGTCTTTTCCAGTCTTAAAGATTCTATAACCCTATATTTGATCCTCCAAAGGGAAAGTGAAAATCTATAGATGGGTTACATTCCTTTTGCATTGGCAAATAGCGCAGCCAACACAGACAGCGTTCCTTCATTGCCTCTCCACAGCACCTGAAAAATGCAGAGATCCATGGAGCCCTCCCCTACCCATGTTCAGGTCTGAAAATAGTTTTCCTGTATTGACTTGACATAAAATACTGGATCTTACAAGCTGGATCATTATGTTTTCATCTTTAGCTACTTTCTTTTCAGAGCCCAATGCTCTGCTGAGGGACATAGAGTCCATTCATTATTAACTGCTTACTTATTTCTGAAACTTAACCTTTTGTTAAATAGACATGAGTTCTATCTGCATTTTAGCCTCTACTCAAGTTTTTAAAAAAGGGAAAAAAATTTGATTAAGACCTTCAGGAAAAGACTAGCAAGAAAGATGACCAATCAGTGGGTTATGATCCCTGAACCTCCCTAGCAAAATTCAGGCGGAAAAACCTTTTTGTCAAAACCATGATGTTTCCCATGTTTCATAAAACTTCTTAACCATCCTGATTAACCATGTATTCTTAAGCATCCAATTGTGCATAAAAATGTTAAGCTATCGCTGACAGCTATAGAATCCGTTTATCTCCATGCATAGTAATTGTAGCCGAAACAATCTTAATGTGAACAGAACAAAAAGCTTGAACTGTGATCCTCAAGAAAATATTTCTGAAGATTGACTCAAGTTAAAAGAAGATGCTGAGGCAAATATATATCTTGTGGCTTAAAATTAACAGCAAACTCCATTCTTAAGAAGAGAATATACATAGAATATTTACTTACAGTTTTCACAGCATGAAAGAAACTTCACTTGCTTAAAATCTAAGCATGTAAAGTCTTCACACTAATGACGTTGTTTGGCCAATTTAAGCATTTGCTGATATATATTTTAGAAATTGTAGCTTTTTCTGTGCATCAACTAAATTAATCTTTTTAAGAAGGAAAGATTACAAAATATATATAAGAATTCTTAACATAGTGTCTCTTCAAGCTCGATCTGCTATCTAAATAAACTGTCCATGTGAAAAGAAGCACTCTTCATTGATATCACCTAGCTTGCTTAGAAAGAAATCTTAGTGGCTCTGATATTCAATGGACATAATTTTTCAAATGCATTCATCCTGAAAAATTCTTATATTTATGTTAATAGAATTCTGTTATTCTATTATTTAACATACTGCAAAGAAGTATAAAAATATTCTCCATTCATGATGTAAGAGGAGTAAATGTGAGCCAGTAAACATTAAAATAATTATGCCTTTGTATCTTATAAAAGTCAAATTAGCATCCTAACAATAACGGTAATTGCATGTTTTCTACTGCGCATGAGTTTATCACCTTTTCCACAAAGCATAATGCAGTCAAACACAAAATTTGCTGATTTCAATGGTTCTTATAAGATAATTGGGATCATCTTGAAAATTTCATTTTCAAGAAAACACTGGAGGGTCAATGATAGTTACTCATAAAGCTGTCAGAGCAGTTCTTCAAGGACACTGCATAGCTGCGACTACAATTGAGTAAAATTCCAGACACTGCTAGTCTCATTGGCTAGATAGTTAATTCTACCTTGGCCCATACCTAGTTTTTATCTTTCTATTCTGTAATAAAATCAGAGGAAGAAAAACACCCAAGAGAGTTTTAGTTACAAAACAGTTACATTTTAAAAGGATAGCTATGGGCAGAGTGTGCCGCGCTAAGTGTATGCCAGATGGAGCCTTTACCTAGTGTTGGTGGACATATCTCTTCCTGAACTAGATCACTCATTGAAAAGGAGGTGTTTGGGTTTTTTTCAGGAGGGTGGTGGTGGATGTTTTTTTCTTTTTCTTTCTTTCAGTTCCAATGAAATGTAAAGATTTCCTCTAGCATTTGACTTTCTGTCTGAAGTTAGGTTTGATATAACAAAGAACTAAAAGATTCATTAAGACAATATCTTTAGTTGTTTTCATTTCTTTTTCCATAATAATAGTGCTATTACTTTCACCATCATAACAATGTCCAAAGAATGGGCAAATGCTCAAAGAATGGCTAAAATGAAATAAATTTAAATGTGTTTTCTCAATGTATGATTTCAACTAATCGGGAAGAAATACCACTGTAATCAGAGTTTTCTAAGTCTAGGTACCCAAGGGTAAGTTCTGAGTAATACTGCTGTTTAAGGTCAGGTTAATTAATTGTGATAAAAATTAATTAATCTCTACCCTTCTCTCACTTTGAAAATAATTTTTATGATGAGAGCATGACAACTATTAATCCATATCATAATTACAAATGTAGAAATAGTGTAGGGGGAAAGGCAGAGGAGGATTTCAATAACATTGTCTTAGAAAAAATGAACTGATCTAAAATAAAGACAAATTCTACTTTATTTTACAGTGATCCATTGATTTATCTGGCACTTTTAGAAGGAAGTTTGGAAGATGACTAATGGCCATAATAGACCATATATCTACAAGCTGTGATCCAGTCTTTCAAGGCTCTGTTCAGGAAAGTCTTATCGCTATCAATAGTGACTCACTTTAAAAGAAGTTGAGGGTATTAGCCTTTTTTTAAGAGGAAGCCGCTTGCCCAGGCTCAGATGACTGAGGCAGAGCTCCCCCTCTGCTCTTTAAGCAATTTGCAATCTATATATCCTAGAAGACATACAAAGAGCATGCTTAATAGAATGAATAATTGCACCGGTAGAACTGTTAATTCCAGAATCAGTGTCTTGCAATAATCGGATGGCAGGAAGACAGACAGAATTGGCTCAAAGAGATTACAGAAGGAAGAAAATGCAAAATCAAAACCAGAATTAAAAGGAAAAAAACCCCACAAAAACCATAACACAACTAACCCACAAAACCCCACAAAACAAACACACAACCCCACCCCCCTGAATTTATAAATGATTCCCATCATGCCTTAAATGGGGTTGTTCTCGTATATATGGGTCATATATATGACCACCTATGGTATGGCCTGTCACTTGAATACAATGATTTCTGGAAAAAATAGCCCAATTCCATGCACTTGAATATTTAGAACAGTGAAAATATTTGGGTTTTTTTTCTTGTGCATAGCAGTTATGATTTTTCATGTATACTTACAAAATGCTTTGGAAATCTTCTCTGCTCAAAAACTGAAGTAAAAAAAATGCACCAAATCCACACTCACATCCCTCTTCCCCCAAAAAAACCCCAAACAAAACAAAATCTAACCCTAAACTTTTGGAAATAAAATGTGAAAATTAATGTCAAGTAATTGTTATTTTCCATCTTTTAATTTTAATCCACTATTTAATGTAATCAAGAGTGGTCAAACTTGAACATTTTTAAACTAAATTGTAATTGCATAGTTTAAACAACCTGTGATATCTAAAATTCTGATACTTGCTGCTGCTTAGAATTACCTGAATCAGTCTATGACACTTTAAGCTTGAGAAGAAAGTAAAAACCTTAACCAACAGAAATTCAAATATGTTCTCAGTGAAAAATAAATTGTTCTGTTTAGAATATGGTACACATTTTTGAGCCCATGTTAAACAGTACTGGTATCTCTTTAATATCAGATAAACAATGAAAATTCTATTAAAAAAAAATAAACATGAAATTTCAGGAATTTGTATTTTAAAAAACACATTCAAAGATGTATATATTTTTAAATTTTAAATTAAGCTGACTAAATACCATAATTAGAATCTATGATTATAATTTAAATTTCCCAAGCAGCTCAGAAACATTTTTGCAAGTCTATTTTTGTGTCCTCTGTACAGCTGAGCAGCCCCTTGGCAGGGCACGGTGAGGATGGCTGCCGCCAGGAAAACACACAGTGGGATCTCAGGGTCTGTCCCACCATCCCAGCCAGGAGCAGGCAGCTGGGGGCACTGGGGTAACCTCAGCCCCAGGATTCAGGCACCTCCTTGGAGATGCAGATGTGCTGAGCTCAGACAAGATGTGGGTTCTGCAGGGCCCATGGGTGATGCAGGGGCTGAGGGCCCTGGGGACTGGCAGGGGGTCATTAACCTCAGGCCATGTGAGGGGAGTCCTGGGCTGGGCAGAGACAGGCAGACCAGGCAGTATTTTTAATAACTGGACAGGGAATTCCCAAAGCCATCCTGCAGCAAATGAATTCATAAACTTCATATCTTTTAGAATTTTGATTATAGAACATTTTACTCTCCTTTAAAACAAAGAATATGCACATTAAGAAGTGATAGATATCCTAGACAGACATTTGTCCAAAGCCACCAAGAAACTCTATACAAAAGTGGGACACAGATGTGCTGCCAGATGCTGCGAAGCCTTTTTGTTTGTCAAAAAGAGAACATTTCCATGTTCAGTATGCTCCCATATTTTGCATAGTCAGAAGTTAACTAGATAAAAATATCAGGAACCCTAAGAAGTCTTCACATGTACAGTGTTTGATTAAGAAGAAATGTAATTGCATTATATATATGCACATTATATTAGAGATCATATTGCATTATATATTTACACACCCAAACATATATATTTATGTAGTCCAAGTCTTATTTCTAGTTGTTCTAAAGGCAGGAGTGAGCTGTTCTCTAGAGCCAATGTCCCATAGGGAAGAGTGGGTTTAAAGTATCTGCTGAGTAGCTGATGCTTATAAATTGTCCAGGCTTATGTAAAAAAAAAAAATATTTAAAAATGTTAGTTTTGTATACATCTTTGTGATAAATAGACTGCAATCCCCTGGTCTCTGCTCTCTTAATGACATCAACAGAACAAAAATTTTGTGTCATCAATTCAAACCAGAGTCCATGATCTGTCCCCAACATCAGATTTATATTTTTATTAACTCTTATTAAAAGAATTAAACAGATTTTTTTGTACTTCACAAACATATAAATTTCCTTAACAGAATACATAAACCAAACTTTCTCAACTGTTCATATTATGTTAATGTACCTTCTTGGTGGAAAGACGATTTGCATTTTAATCTTTTAAATATAAATTTATGATAAATTCCACTTTTTGCTTGCTCAAGAAGTGTTTTTGATTTCATGTTCAATTACTGAGCTTCCTGGCAAAAATATCTCGGGATGAAATCTTTTGTCATGTGCACTGCAACATAAGAATACTACCTTTATTAGAGATTGTAGGAATGCAGGCTTTGTTACTTGTTTGTGCACAGGATAAGACATACGTCATTCATCCACAAAAAAAAAAAAAAAAAAGATAATAGTATGCTATTGAATAACAATACATCTATTTTTTAAAAGAAATATAAAGCAGAAATGTCTCTTTAAGCCCATTTAAGTAATTTTAATGATATATTTCTATGCATCTCTTTCAAGTTGTAGTGGTTCAGCACAACAAAATATTAGCATTTGACTGTGTGGAGGATGACATTTAAAATTAAGTTTTTATTCTCTTAATTGGCTTCATTTTTCATTTGGTAAGATGAATTCCCATCACTTAATTACTTCAAGTGCACCACCTGCAAAAACACTTGACTTTACCAGAGGGCCCAAAAAAGTAATCCAGAATAGATATTCTATTTAGGAAAGAAAGAAAATACTCTTTAGGTATAATTTTGGTAACTTTGGTAATTGGGTTTTTTTGCTAGAAAATGAATTAAAAAGGAAAAACATTTTCTTTAAGTGTTACAATATAATTAAGTTCCCAAATTCAATATGCATAGAATATACAGAGGATATTGCTTCAATCTAATGAAATTTGGCTTTTAGCATTTAAATAATAACTTATTGCTCATAAACTGGAGAAAAGTTACAGAAATCCACTCCTCATCTACTCTCACATGCTTGGTTTCAGACTGAAAAACAAAGCAACCAATCTACATTCAACTTTGTTTTCTAGAGCTGCACAATTCCAACTGTGTAAATTGTATGCTAAAGATCTCTTCTTTGGCTACTGTTTACTAATTTTAAACAAACTGTCTCTGCAATCTTTCTCTTTATTGCTGCTCTGACAAATTCTTTAGTGAAAACTCTGCCTGTCTGAATTTGGCACAGAACCCAAAAAGGGGACAAAAAGCTGTAGCCAAGATTATGGGAAACAAGAGCTCCATGCAAAAAAACGCATAGCATTTTCAATCAGTAGAAACTGGTAAATTAATTGTTAGAAATGTAAGGTTATTAAAAATCATATTTAACTTTTCATTCCATATAGGAAATTTTAACCATCTGACAGGAACAACATTTACTGGACTGTGCAATTAACTATAAATTACCAGATGGATCAATATCCTACATCTCTGCTTGCAGAATGGGTGCTTGGACTACAGACCAATTGCAGTGACAGTATAATCTCCATATGTCCTGTTATCCTAGTGTCTTGATCATTCCTACTTAGATATGCTTTTGGGTGCACCTACTCTCTACATGCAGTTAATTTTCTTTGAAAAAACGACCTGATTATGAAGAGCAGGTGGGAAATACTTCTGCCTACTCCTAACCTGAACTCCTATGTTCATATCATTTCTAAGATAAACAGGTCCAGTGTGTTTTAAAGTATCACTCTGCAATGTAGGTGCTTCCTTTCTTCATCCTCTCCTCTTTCAAGAAACTCAAGGAGGTTGATTATACTTTTTTTTTTCTACCAGTGATAAATGAAAATTTCAAGTATATAATTTCACAGCTTTCAGACAGATTATATTAAATGGAGTGGTGGCAAGCCACGAAAACATCTTTGAGAATAAGATGATTTGTGTAGTTTATTGGACAGTCAAGAGTTATATTTTGATTCCAATCTGCATATGCAAAAAAATACCAAATCTCCAAAAACACTGCATTCATGGCACAAGGTGACAGAGGACTACTAGCAATACCTTATTTCAAATGAACCGTGCAAACATCCACATGTCATGATTATCTGATCTGCGTTTAGGACAAGGAATCAAGCTGGGTAATGATGTTATGCCTACATGTATGGGCACAAATGCTATTATAAATTATATTCTGTCAGCGAAAGTGTGCATAGTTATGGTAAATCATCCTGGAGTAATTCCTGAGTGGTATTTTACAACTCTTACTCTAAATGGTCTGTTTTACCTCTGAGTGCAGTATGTCGATGCTGAGTAAATGATTACTGTGGGGTATTAAACTGGTAGTATTCTATTTGTTTATGAAGCACTTTGGGATCCATTGTATAAAACACAAAATTATCAGATGCCTAGATGTTACAAAATGAAAATAAGGGCATGAATTACATATTGTGCAATTCTTGTCAGTTTTTGAGAAAGCTTTAGGACAAATATCCTTCTGAGACAGTGGTAGATGGCTATATAAGGTGCAACAAAGTAAACACAATGCTACTGTGTGCAATGGAAGATTTCCCTTGAGTGAAATATCTTTAGGAAAAAAGACAAATGCAACCAACCAACTAACCAAAAAAACTCAACAGATTTTCTTTGGAGAAAAAAAAAATACTTGAAAAGAAAACTTGAGAGTAAATGAAAATTTGAATTTATCAAAAGCAGGCTAACTGAAGTCTGGCAGACAAAAATCTAAATTATACAACAGAAAAGACTTACTTTTATCTCTATATAAAAAAGGAAAACAAAACACTCCCCAAACTCTTTAAAGTAGCAGAGAATTAACACGGTTTAGAACAACAACACTGTTCTGAATTAAGGAAGAAGCATATACTTCAGGCAGTACTTCATGATCCTCTGCTCAATTAGAGACACTATTGAGACAGTTGTGAGAGTCACAGACACACATTGTTTAGTTTCTCTTGTAGTTAGCTGTTGCAAGGAAATTCAGTTCTATCCTTGTAAAAAGTCAGTGAGAGTTACACTTGACTACCATGGTAACAGCATCAGGAGTACAGATCACAGAACCACTGAGTCATATGGGTTGGAAAAGACCTCTGGGGTCATTAAGTCCAACTTTTGACCGACCACCACTTTGCCAACTAGACCATGGCACTAAGTACCACATTCAGTCATTTCTTGTCCACCTTCAGGGGTGGAGACTCCACCACCTTCCTGGGCTGTCCATTCAATGTTTAGAATGCTTTCTATAAAGAAGTTCCTCCTTATATCCAGCCTGAACCTCCCCTGGCACAACTTGAGGCCATTCCCTCTTGTCCTGTCACTGGTTCCTTGGAAGAAGAGACTGACCCCCCACCTGATTACACCCTCCTTTCAGGGAGTTGTAGAGACTGATGAGGTCTCCCCTGAGCCTTCTTTTCTCCAGACTAAACACCCCAGATTCCTGTTGGGGAGATATTCATCTGATCCTGCAACTACTGGTGAGTAATGAAGTGTTTTCAAGAAAATTTGAATATGATTTTTAAGGTCATGTTACCTCTTTGATGTCTTACTGTTTCCCAGTGGAAATAAAATTAGATTTTAGAGTGAATTGTAATCTTTGTAGAAATTTCTGATACCATTACTTGCTCTCCTAATATATAGATAATTCTTTAAAAAACACAAGGACAGCCAAAGCCATGTGAGGTGTTCTCATAGCATCTCAACATTTTCTAAAAAAGTATTTTATATTACAATAAACAATCCATCATGCACACTAATAATAACAACTGTAAAATTTCAAAACTCCTTATTCTTTTGCTTATTACTCTACATATGCTATCTTATAAGTACACAGATAAAATTATAATTAAAAAACCACATATATATTTAATTCTGAGCCACAGACACTGCTTTTCACAACAATAATAAGAATGCTCAAAGATCATTATGTCTGTAAAAGACTTTTGTTTGGCTATTTGAACTATTTTATATTTCTCCCATATACTGAAGTAATCTCCACTGAATCAACAATGTTTCTCTCTGACTCAAGCTCGTGTTTTCTCATCTTCATGCTTTAAAGAAAATTGTCTATGAACAGCTGCTCCCACAGTACTTCAGTGACAGGACTCTGTAACAAAAGACTCCTTTTGTGCACTCAGTGTGTCAGGGAGAAAGCCTAAAAAGGAGGAGGGAAGGGGGAGGAGGAAGCAAAAATCTTGTCAATTCTGAAATTGCCTTTACAATATTTTATGGCTATTTTGATATAAATGCTGGAGCATGCAAAATGGGACAGACTTAGGAAGAAAATCTTGTACTTTAAAAAGTAGTATTTAAAGACTAGTATTGTCAACAAAAGTTATATTTTTTGCCAACAGTATCACCAAGTTATTGATCATTTAGAAGAATTATGAAGTATACCTTTCTGCCTTTCACATTGTCTGTCTGTGAAGGGGACATTTAACATGCAGGTCTTGCACTCCCTATAGTTTTGCTGAGAATGAGTACAAAGTGAGCATCTAAGGAAGATGACATCCAGTATAATTCTCTATAAAGCTGCAGCTGATATGGAATGACATGGAATGACATGGAATATGAAGCCTGTTTATATAGCTCTCTTGATTTACTGAGTAGTGTTTCGGGAAAAAGAATGCAACAGTGTTCAGAGATCTCAAATCATAATTATTTTTATTAGAACTGTAAATGAGAAAAAAAATAGACAACTATATTTTTTTCCCTTCACTGGTATCCTGAAACACTACATCTTATCATGTCAATAGGACTAGCTATCCTTGTCCTAACACTATTTTGAAGAAAGTTATCTATAGCAGTGTTTTCAACACAAATGGTTCTTGGATTTGTTTCATGTTATTTTTGATGATGTTTTCATCAATTCCTCTTTTCTACTTTTTCCTGAAGAGGGAAACATGACCACTGTTTTCTCTGACACATGCAGTTACAGCATCTAACAGTACACCAACCCAGCTCTTTAAGCATTATCTCTCTCTCTCTCTGACGTCTCAGAGAGAGAAAAATGTTTGGCCTGATAACAAATAGATTCATTCTGGTTTTGAACTATCAAGCCACCTGTGACTTTCAGCCACATGATACACTTCAATAAGTCTTTCCCGGGATATCTGGAAATTATTTGAGAAAAATTTAGTAATACACAGATGTATGCATGTTATGGTTTCATTCATACCTATTATCAAGATAGAACAGTTAGTTACACTCATATTTGACCTCAGCTTAGAATCACTGATTTTATCTGAGGAATTTCAATCATAAGTTTTCACAAGGTTAACAAATATATACAATTTAGTTTTAAAATACAAGATTCAATTCATCAAAATCATGCTGTAATGCATACATAAAGGGGAAAATGTTAGGCTAAAGTAAGAGGAGGAAAAGATAAAATTAATATATTGATGAATTGGCTTTAGGGACTGTGAAGGATGGCATCAAATCTGCCAAAGAGGTGAAAGAGAGATGGCAAGAGATTCTCCAAATAAAGTAAAATAGAAGTCGTTTTTAGAAGAGAAAGACAGAACCTTCAAAGTACTCTTGTAGTTGTTAAAAAAACAGAATGGTTAAAAAAGTTAACATCTTTCAACATATGGATTTCTTTCAGAGAAATGTAGCCTGAGAGACAGGGTACTCAGATAGAATCAATTACATAAAAAGGCTATACAAAATGTCTGCTAAATGAATCATTTAGGTTTGACTCTTGTAGTTTTTTGGGGGTTTTTTTAACCATCCATGCCACCTATAAACACTTGAAGTTTCACTGAAACATTTGAAGTTTCGTTTTCTCCATCAGTTGTTGAAAGATAAAATTTTTGACTAGAACTTTGACTAGTTCTGAAAAATACACAACTATTCATCTTTATGATGACTGTGGATACCTAGTTGGTAAATCCTCTTCAGCTCCTCACTCCAAAATACTTTTCCTTGATTACCCAAAGAAAAAGCAAGAAATGAGGAATTTGAATTCTCAATATTTTCCCAAATGTTTATCAGTGACTTAATCTTCTGGGAAAAAAAAAAAAAAAATATAAAGTCTTAGATATAGGGAAGTATCATGGTTTAGGAATGGTATTCCCAAATCTACTTCTTCCACTAAGACCTCTCAAACCACACTGCCGCTTGCTCACTCCCTCTCCCTCCTCTTCTCCATTCTTCACCCCCTCTTCCACCTTCCTGCATCCCTGAATGTTGCTGGAGAAGAGCATTGCAGGCACAAAAAGCAAAGATCACAGGCTGAAAAAAGAAAAATTTAATGAAAACAGCAATGAGATAAGAAAACAAGCAGTAAGAGCAACAATATTATTAACAGAAGTATATAAAAAGAGAGAACAGGTTCCCCCTTTGCTAGTCTTTGTTATTCCAGACAGGGATGCCTCTCCTTCCCAGAAGTGAGATCCATCTTCCCCACCCCTGGCAATGATGCAATGTGGTATTGAATAACAAAATGTCTTGGCCATATTCCCTCCCACTGATCTGGGCCAGAAACAGGACTGGAAGTAAATTTTAAATTCCTAGTTTATGGAAAATTGTACATGTTAAAACAACCAGCTCTTATTTAGAGTGATGCGGTATTTAATTACAAGTAATACATAGTTTGATAATGTTCTGAACAGTTTTCCATTATTCTGTCAAGTTTACACAATCACAGATATGATCTTGCAATTTTAGATAATGAAAGACAACAACATTGCATGTCTGGAGAAAAGGACAAAGTTGTCACGTAATGGATATTAGACACTAACAAAATGAAAAACATATCAAAATTTTAAAAAGTAGTCTGCTTAGCTAATTTTCTGGTCCAAAGAATTTCTTTTTATATGCATGATAAAAATCTATAATTTTCAATTAATTGGCTTTATCAGGAGGATGGCATATCCTGAAACTGGTTTGTTAGTAATGAAATTTCACTGAGCTTTTTCCCAGGCAAGGAGGATATAGTCCTGTATATAGGACTGTCAGAGAGCTGATGCATCATTTTCATTACTGAAGATACCCCTCACTACCACTCTTCCTTTCCCCTTAACATTTTGAAATACTGAAGTCTTAAAATCCACATGGTAAGGTATTTGAATTATTCTTGCTAGCCAGTTCATAAAGAGACATTCAGAATTTTCTGCCATAATCTAATCTAATCTAATCTAATCTAATCTAATCTAATCTAATCTAATCTATTAATTATACCTTCCTTGAAAAGGACGACTAGACTAAAAAAAACAAAACTGAAACAAAACAAGAAAATAGCAATAACAACCAAAAATCACAATTCAAATCCCCAACACAAAAAGAAAACAATTCAGAAATTTTCTTTAATTAAGACAAACTGCATAATATAATAAATGGGTTACCTTTAGTGCTAATACAGAAATATCACCATCTTCATGAGATGAAAAAAGAGTAAGCAAAGATAGTAGTCAAGTAACACCAAAAAACATTTACTACCACCACTAAATTCTCTTCACCATTTTCATGTAATTCTTCCCACTCCTTCAGATATGAATTATAAACAGAATTTATTCTGCCCAACTAGTAAATTTAGCTTACTACTTGCTAATTCAACAGAATTGGTAAGTACTACTTACCAATACCAACAGAAGCCAAAAGTCTTTGCAGAGAAGCCCTCTGGAAACATGGAAAACTATTAGCAGTAGTAGTACTTGCTAGCAAAAAGGACTGCCTATCAATTCCAAAAGGAGGAAAAACAATATTAATATTTTTTTCTCTCTCTGATGTTCCAACATGAAATAGCAAGCAGTATGAAGGAAACAGAACACATATTTTTATTTTTATTATTATTATTATTATTATTATTATTATTATTATTATTATTATTATTATTATTATTAATTTTCTGTTCCCATTCTAAAGAATCTTATGTTAGCAGTAGCAACAGTACTCTACATGCATAATAAATTATTTTATACCCTTTTAATTCTTACAGAAATTACATAATTGCACAAGGCAATCTCATTTTGTCTTATACTTTACAAGCTTGGAATATCACATATTGTAGTGAGATTTACTTATAATCAACTGGAACATCTTTATCCAAATCATTGCACTGACAATTTCTAGAATCCAGCACACAAGCTACTTTAGTTTCAGTGAATTTAAAAAACCCAAACCTGTTCAGTATGTTTCTGCATCAAAATACATCTAGATCTAGAAAATACTAGACATTTAATATTCTAGAAAAAACTTGTAAATTCAAATTATTTTTACGTAACAGAAGAGCTTGAGCTGAAATCTAGTTAAAAATGACACATTTTTGTCTCAGGGTAATAACCTGGAATAAAGAAAATAATTAATACTGTAGTAAGCTAATGTGAAGAATGGGCATTTGCCAGAGGATAAATTAGGCTTTAAGTGGGAGACCACTTCTAAGGCACATGTCATGAAACATAGATGTAGAAAGACAGCTCATCAAAAGTGAAGGGAGTGAGGCAGAAAGACAAGAGTCTATGCTATTGTTTGACCACAAGTTATTTATAAAACTTATTATATAATCAGGGCTGCTGAATAATATTCACTTTTAACTGAATAAAGTTAAAGTTACTTTTAATTTTTTTCTCTGTTGTTTCTCATATTGCTAACACCTTATACAATAATTTCTTTGAAATGTATTTATACTTTTCAAGGTAATAAAATTACTAAAAAAAAAAATTCAAAGGTCCTCCTTTAAAGACATCTATATGCTATTGATTTGAAATTATGAAGTAACTGTATTAGTTTTTCCATTAGCTCCTACTTTTTCCATAAACTCTCAGCAGTGGTCTTTTTAGATCCCATTTTTTTTTCTATTTACACATGAAATTCAGTCATGACAATAAAAAGAATAGTACTCCAGTCAACAAGGAAGAATATATATACGCTGTCTGAAGACATTATATTATTTTTTAAGCCTAATAAGGTATTCTGCCTCTAACCCATCTGTTGTTTTTCTGTCATCGTCCCCCCTCCCACTCCTTGAAGGAAACAGAAATATCAAAAATACAAAGAGTCAGTTCATAGCTATTTTGGGAGATAAGATGAAAAAAATAAATAGCTTTATGCTAAAGAATTGAACTGGAATTCAGAATTCAGTAAGCCATCCATAAACTTACAGTGTGACAAGGCACTTCCCTATGCTCCAATTCCAGCCATCTTCCTTCACCAGTTTTAGGTCGTTCAAGAAAGACTTCCTTGTAAAGTAGACAAAATTGTACTTTCTGGAGAGCCATTGTAGTGACCAATACAAGTTCTTCTACTTGTGAGATACGAAACAAACACCTGAGTAACAGGGGATGTTTGAGTACTAAGAATGAGATGAAGGGAAGAGAAACAGAAATTGAACATCACCTAACATTCAATACTCTTGTCCCAGTTAGTGTAAATCAATGCATGACTCATTCCTAATTTAATTCTTTCAAACTGAAACAGCTTCAACCTGAACAACATTATAACGATTTATAGGTAAAGAAATAAATCTTACCGATGGAGCAGGAGAAAAGTCATATATGTATCCTGCTTTGACACCGTAACCCTCAAAAACATTTTATGTGTAAATAAGGGAATATGATTTTCATGAGACATCAAAAATTTACTACTAATCTCTTTAAAGTTTCAAAGGCATAACTAATTTACACCATTTTTTATGGTTAGTCCAGTTAAAATGATACTAACATTCAGAGTCTAAATTATGTAAATAACTTAGACCATATCCTATTATTAATATGTTTAAAATGCATTATAAATAAAATTTCTAGTTCTCCCTTTGTCTGCTATTAATCCCTACACTGTTCCTTTGTTCATCTCCTGGAGGACAGTAATGTTAATCAGGGAATTTATTTTGCTTTGCCAGGAAGAAATATGCTATTGATTCTGATGGTTTCTTCTCTATTGCTTCAGACTATTTTTCTATCTCCTATATATTTATATAGTTAATGCATTTTAAAATAATATATTTCTATATTTTAGATAATTACTCTTTTTTCTTTTAACTCCTATAAACTCTGTTCTGTCCAGCTCCCAAATCTGCACAGTAGTTCACTACTGTTGAATTTTTCATAGCTTCAATCTTAAGTGTATTTTTTTTTATCATCTCATTCTTATACTTCTCTGCACTGTGGAAGTCTCTGTCTGACTTTTATTATCAATGCCTCATATTTCATTCTCTACAGAAAAATTGTGCCTTATTACTTCATTAAAAAACTATGGCTATACCATAAAAAGGTAAGCAAAAGCACTTAAAAAAAGAAAAGTAAAAAAATTCTGCTGCAGACAAAGAAACTTAAAAAAACCCAAAAAAAAAGGAAAAAAGAAAAAAAAATCAGTGGCCTGTTGCTATTAATGGCAATGCTTTATATACTGGCTATGAGCCTGAGTATTATAGTAGGAGTTACATCTAAAAAGAATACCTCTTTGTCATGCTTTTAAAAGAAAGCAGAATCATCGCTGTATTTTTCAGAGTTGTTCCAGATGTCATACTTTGACATGATTCCAGAAAACCCTGTAGACTGAAATCTTACAGGAAAATTAAGTAGAGGAGCAAGTAGTACTTAAATCCTGACTGGTCTTAATGCAAGCTATATTCTGAGCCATCCAGCTCTGTCAAGATGCGGTGTCAGTTTTCAAAAATCTTCACAGGAGAAGGGAAGGCTATGGACTGTAGGTTCATCTCAGGGGAATGAAAATTTTTAGAGAAGGAGGCAGATTTTTTGAATTTCAGTTGTGATTGTAGTTAAAAATACTTCACAATCCATACTATAGGCTTATATGAACTGAGATTAGAGAAGTATAATAAAACAATGAAGAAGAGAAATACAAATGATCAACACTTAAAATTAAAAAAAAAAATTAAAACTATGGAGAGCACATTGTCTAAAATATTTTGAACAAAGCCAAATATGATATTTTGATACACAGAAGGACATGTTGTACCATCTATTTCTCATCTCTATGCCATACACACTGGGATATTATGTAATCAATAAAAAAAAAAAAAATAAAGCAATATGAAATACATTAAAACCAGCATTTTTTCCTCATGTTAGCTCTAGAGATACAGGATAAGTGCTATTTGTATGAGTGCACTTCAACCAGAAAACTTCTCATCTTCTCCTGTTCTTACTCTGGCCCTATATTTGACGTCACTATTTTGAGAGTAAAGCTATTGATGCTTTCAACTAAGGAAATTGTGACTGAGCTTAGAAACTGATGAATTTGGGAAAGACAACAGTCTAAAAGCTGTAGAAAATAATCAATTGAGGAAGATTTATCCAAAACTATGTGCCTAATGATTTCTCATTCTGAAATAAGACACACAAATATATTAGGAATAGTTGAGAAAAAAATATGAAATATAATATTTGCTACTTAAATAGTATGTCAATAAGCAAGCCAAATCAGAGACAAGTGTGTTTCCATACCAATATTAAAAGTCTATGGGAATAAGGTGTCTGAGGAAACAAGAAACAAGAAAAAACAAACTGGAATATATTTCCCTAGATGAACACATTAATGAAATAGATGTACCAGAAATTTGTTGGCAGCCACTGGGATGGTAAATGCAAAGATGAATGTGAGAGCCTAGTATGACAAGAGAACTTCAATTTAAACAGATGAACATATTCAGAATAGAATTTTAGTGGACCAAAATACCAATCTTAAATGACAATATACATTTGTTTATAACAGTTGTTAGAGATTGTCTGACCAGCATAATGATACTGATTACCAGATTCTCAGACAAGAAAGTGAAGAGGAAATAAAGCTTTTCTGGATAGCATCAGCATCCTCCCATCAATTAGTCAAATGTCACTGTAGGAAATAAAACAGATAACATTTTAAGACATTGAAACTATGTTTGCTCTAAGATCAGCTAATCAGGAAGCTCCTCCAGTTAGAAAGTTAATACTGATTTGATGCAAAACAGTAATATTGTTCAAAATCGTATAGAAGTATACAATTTCATAATTGTGATGATTCACTTAGATTCAACAGCTCTACAGAAGAATAAAGGACAAAAAGAAGCTTGTAAACAAAGGCAAAAGTAGGAAGAAATTTCAATAAGCAGTTGGATAAGAGAAATAACAAAAGGAGCTAAAAATAAATGTTCAGTTGTTCATCCAGCATTGACAGCAACCAAAAGTCTTCCACTTGGGTTTATGTAATTCAGTATAGATATGAATCATTAAAACAAGTTCTGTGAGGATAAAAAAAACTCCATGACTTTAAGAGTACATATACTTCTGAGTCACTGGTCAATGATATAGCAGGTGAAATTCAAGGTATATGAAGGAAAAAGATAAACCAAAACAAAACGAAACATTTTTTGCACATGTGTAAAACCAGTTTGACCTACCTGAATACAAACGCTCAGGAGCAAAGCTCTTGGCTGAATATTAAATCCATGAAAATATAATCTCAACAAGTCAAAAATAGAAAATAGTTGTTTAGAAGCATTGAGAAAGAAAGCAGGGAAGAGAGAAGAAAATGTCATTATGACACTATTTGAATACATGGCTTACCCTCAGCTAACAGCACTGTTATTCAGGGGTTGATGTTAGGTCTGATACAGTTTGACAACACTGCTGATCTCCATGGTGAAGAAATCCAGACACTCAGACTTACAGAAAATACCAAACCAGGAAGAGTGGTTGTACTCTAGATTCTGCTATTCAGATGAATTTCATCAAGCTGGGGAAATAGGATAACAGTAAAGATCTGAAGTTCAAAAATAGCAAAGACAGAGCCTAACTAGTACAGATTAATAAAGTCTGGGGCCTGACTGGTTGGGGACCAGCTTTACAGAGAAGGAAAGAAGGGCTCTTGAACAAGCTGAGCATGAAGCAGCTGTGTTCCTTTAAAGGCTGTAGCTATTCCTATTCGGTGTAAGGTGACACAGTTATTAAAGGAATATCATAGTCCTAATTTTGCATTTCTTTTCTTCATAAGTTAAGTGGAAAAGTTAAAATTTATGAACACACCAATCTACACTTGAAAAAAATTTACTTTGAGAGTGGCTCAGGGGAAAGTCAGAACAACTCACTTTTTTGGACTCCAAGCTGCTTTGAAGGAATAGCAAACAACAGACATGGATTATCTCACCTCAAGCACTTTTTAAAGAAGTAGGAAAATGAGAGCTGAATTTTCTCCAAGCTTATTAAAAAGGGTGCATAAACTAATATCTTTATCACAATTGCCTAAAGACATTGTGTGACTAGTAACGATCTTTACAAAGTATAAATTAGAATGTCTATTCCATTGACTACGTAGAAGCACATAGTGAGTGTTCAGCAACATCATCAGGATACTGGAACCTGGAAGATTTATTATGATTTTTTTCTTTTTGTATATTACTTTTGAAATATTTCTTCAACATAAGTGGTACTTATTGGAAGAATATATCTGTATGGTTTTGACTGAGATTAAATCCTCAGGTCTTCTAGAAAATGTTTGGACTAAGAAAGGGAACGTCATCTCTAGAAAGACACACATGTACAAGAGAAATAATTTACCTACAAGTATATAATAATCTATTTAATGTCTTAGTAACTGAAATCACGTAAATTTCGGAGTGACTACTGTGGGGCTGACAATTCTGTCTCTGAAAGTTCATAGCTGAAGGCCTGTCAGGATCTTTTCCTCCCAAGGGAAAGCTTCTAACTTTCCCAAGAAAAATTTTGTAAACATACTCTCCAAGCAATATTCTTTCTCAAAACAACAGGTGGTGTTTTTCATCCTTGTTTTTCATAACATAGAATATATTGTTTCTCTTATTTAGCCAATAGGGAAGGTAGTGCTCCTATTTACCAATCATCTTTTACTTACCAAAGTACCTTATATAAAATGCTCCATTTTGTTAATGAAGATTCCTCTTATCAGCCTTCTAGTGAACTTTTTGAAGTCTGTGTGTTTCTGTTCATAAGTAACAGCAACACACTACAATTTCATCCTGGCAGTTTTAGTGAACAAAGATAAAAAACCCTTGTGGTCATGCATCCTGCATCCCCCTCCCTGCCATTTTTCTGCATATGCTTTCTCTCTGCATGAGGCTATAGAGTGAACTTGCCAGTGAATTCTGTTAAATCACATTTTCACAGGTTTATATTAGAATCTGTTTTTTTGCAAATACCTTTGACAGTGATTATTTAATGGGCTGCATCACTCATTCACAACAAACCATTATATATGTTAAAAATATAAGGAACATTGGATACAGATATAAAAGAAGTACAAAGGAAATAGAAAATTATGTTGTTTTCATTGTTGCTATATCACAAACCTAAGGTATTTAGAAAGTGCAGGCAAAAGTTAAGCTTCGCATTTTTTTCAGTATCTGAAACAGGAAAAAATAAGCTGGTGATATGGCCTAAAGTAAAGGGTGAAAATTGCTTTTCAAGATGCAGATGTTTTCTGTATAGAATAATAGGTGGAAGTATACGTGATTCTTATTGAATAATAATAAATCAGATAATTTGTAAAGATTTGAAAAGTAGAAATAAAAAGAATTATAAACTTTTAGAAAAAACTTATCAAACCATATGTCCTTAGGGTAGAAGTTACCATAAGAGTGTAAATAATATATTTGCATGCAAGATCACTGAACAAGAAATAGAAGTTACAGAGGACATTTCACCAAGATTATTTTTTTCTACTAAATACTGCATAATTATGTGTAGTTAAAAGCATAATGCATGTAAGAAATCACTTGATCAAAACTAAATTGAGGTTGAGAAAAACTGTCTGACTGTTAAACAAATAATTGCTGCCATTTTCATTACTTGAGAACAAGAAGTCACAAGCAGAAAGTGAAATTAAGAAAGAGCGAAAAATATTAAGCAGAATCTGACTAACCTGAAGTTACACTTTTTTTTTTTTTTTTTTTGGCTTGGTAAGAGAAAGTGCCTCGTGTCACACTTTTCTGACAAAAAATGACTCAACAGTGATCTGAAAAAAACATCAAGATGCTCAGGCCCATAAATATGTCAGAGGAAAAGAACCTTAAGGATAGTGCTGGACTTTCTTAATCACTTGTGAAAAAAGAATATGAGCTTCTGAGCCAACTAATTTAAAGTCATCAAACAGGAATGGACAGAAATACAAGAGAAAGCTTTTGAAGAAGTAAAGAGAATAATTTCAAGTTCTCCTTTAATGAAATTTTATAACCCAAAGGAAAGTCTAGTCTTAGAAAGTGACACATTACAGAGTAGTCAGGGAACCACATTAATGCAGAGAGAATGTCTAAAAGCACTTATGAGCTGTTATTTCTCAGTTAACGAATGAGAAAGAATTTCCACTAGACCTTTACAAAACTGACTAGAATCTTTCACAAGCTCTGTCAGGACAAAAAAAAAGCTATACAGTGTCACATCACCTCAAGTTTTCTTAAGTTTTAAATGTCTGAAAGCACTAATTTAAATGGAGAATGGAAAATTGGTTCATCAGCATGCACATCTAACAGGGTCTGGCACAGTTGGGATCTCCTGCAATGCTTCACCAAACCCTACAACAATGCAGCTGTCAGGCCCATTCCTTCCATACAATTAGTGTCCCCCATAATCAGAAATTAAACCTGAAAAGTCATATTTAATTTTTCTCATCAGAATAATGTTTCCTTTTCTCTTGAGAGCATCTTCAGTTCTTATATACTTTTTCACCCAAAACACTCTGTACTCCAAAAAATCCATGTGAAGCAAACCAAATTTGAATACTCATGACTTTCAATACAATTGCATTTCCAGAGTTAAGTTGAACTTTAACATATTTCACTTTTGAATTCTTGAAGTCAGGGTGCCTCAAGGGACAGGTCCATGAGGTTTGGGGACAGCAGGAACTGCCCAAGACAGCAGAGCAGGGTAGGACTTGGCATTCCCACCAGCTCAGCCAGAGGCAAGGCAGCTGGGGGACACTGAGGCAGCCCCAGCCCCAGGCATGTCTTTGGGCACAGGATGAAGCTAGGCAGGGATGTCAGCCCACATGTATGGGGTCAGGAACAGGCCCTGTGAGGGAAACCAGGGTCAGACGTGGTCCCAGACTAACCAGGAAGGGCATTTGCTGGAGGGTTAGGTTTGATTATGCTCACTCATTAGCTGGTCACAGACACAATAGGTATTTCTGAACAAAAGGTTTTCTGCACACCCAAAAATAGTTTCTCTGGGTGTTCCCAAGGAATCTCTCATCACTGAGAGATCAGAGGTAACAACTGAGCACCCACCTGCTGATTCGGTGTGGATACAGATATTCAACATGATTCTGCTTAAATCTCAAATCTAATAGATGGTCTCACAATTCAATTAATAAGTCTCCAATTAACAACCAGGACCTGGTTAGTAGCCCTGTTGAATATGGTGACTGAATCACAGAGCAGCAGAAGAGTTTCCACTCTTCTCTGTGTGACAACAAAGCAGCAGAGATAACAAGTGCAGGTACATTGGTTGATTGGTGAGAACTCCACCAAAGACATATAAAATTTTATTATTTTTGTGGGATAGAGAATATCTTAATTATGACATCTTCTGGGTAACGTGTATACGTAAGATACAGTTTCTGATTGTTTTCAAAGTCAGATTTTTGGCTTTTATGTAAAGAATTAGTTTAATTTGTGATGACACTTTCTTTTATTAAACTTGGAACAGTGTAATTTCAAATAGCTAAGATGGAAAAAAAAAAAGGATCAATATAGCCTTTCAAAAATTCCAGGTAAAATTTTGCTTTAGTACAGCAATTGCTCAAGAAAATCACTCAGATCATAGAAGATCCAAATCCTGAGACCAAGCCAAAACACAAAATGGATTCACTGTGTCTATAATCTCATTTGACTTTGTGTCTGTACTTGTTGCCCTTAGCAATTGCCCCAAAGGTCCTTCCAGGAAGAAGTCTAAATCATCTTCTCAGTTCTGAGATGGTCACCTATGGTAGTTATAAACAAGCAAATAAAAAAAGAAAGGTGTGGCAGCCTGGTATATTCAATGCCATGAAATACACACATTTCACAGGAATGGATACCTGCACTCTTAAAAAATTTGAGTTCATCTTTATCTGTATCTAAATGTGCCTTGTTGTCTGAGGTTTCCCTTCACATCCAAAGCAGTGAAACCTTGTATCAGAGCTAAGCATAGACTGCATCAGCCTTAAATAGGAATAAGGAAAGTTGGCAAGTCAGGTATTGAGATTGACCTCAAGTCAACTCCTGCACTGTGTTCCTAATTAGGTTCACCCAAAACTTCATTTTAGCAAATAATGTTCCAACCTCTGAACACTTAATATCAGGTGACATTATTTAACAGGAACTTTTTCATATATTATTCAGTATTTAGCTAATCCAAACGCAAACTGGACAGGAAAAAAATGTTGAAACAGTTTATTTCTTCATGAATATTCATGAAATTATTTTGGAAAAATACAATTTTTTGTGATTGTTTTATTACAATCTACATTAGCACAAAGCACATTACAAAATATATCTTTAAGTAGATAAGGATAGAAAAAGAAAATTTTTAGCAATATTCTCAGTTACCAAGGACAACCTTTTCTGAGATATTTAAACATGAAAATAAAGCATAAGAACTGAGGAGAACTAAAAGGTTTTCCAGCTATTTAAAATTAGATGTCTTTGTATTCCACCCCAAGAGAATTTAAGCACTGAAAATCAGTAATTTTAAGTGCAGTAACTTTTAGTACAGAAGTACATTGAGGCAGCAGGAAAATATAAGTTAAGAATAAGAATTAAACTGTTTCACCTAACTACTCATAGTACTGCAGCCAAACTCAGCAAAAGCTGCTAAATCAATTTGAGTAGCTAGTACATATGGTGCCTTAGTATTCTATAGATACAATAATGACAGCACCACCCATACATAAGTTCTTTCAACTGCAGGGTAGGCACATTATTAGAGTTACAACCCACACACAAACATTCATCTGCTTACTAGTGACAACTGAGTTCTGATTATGTTATATATCTGAACGAAAGACAAAGAACTGCAGGCATTGAATAGCTAACAGAATAATTCATTTTTCAGAAGAATATTGAATGTGACAAATAATAGGTTTCAAATGTACCTAAGACATATTTTTGCATATTCCCAAAGCTAGAAAATTCCACATGACAAAATTTGCGGTTAACAACTCCTTGAGTCTGCCTGCAAGCAGTTACGTTGTCATCTTTGAGCACAGTAAGAACAACTGAAAAATCAAGAGTTGCCTAAGGTTTTCTGAGAAAATTACACACCGGAGAAAATAGACTGTGACTGTGCTTTAAAATCCCAGCAACTCTCAACCAAAGGCCACAGAATGGAAACAAAAAAAATCCCCAATGCATTCAATGACTGTATCCAAACATCTAGAAAGAATTGGATGTATGAATCTCTCTTTTATTATGACACTGATATTATTTCAACATGTTTGTACAGTAATCTACACTTGGCAGAAACTCTGCATAATTATCTTACTGTACTTGCATATAATTCCAAAATTTGGCATCAAATCAAATTTTGGGAGGTCATTGTTTCCTTTCCACTGAATTTGATGGCTTACTGATATTCTATTAGACAGCAATATGAAATCAAAGCAACAGTTAGAAAATTAGAGAGGCACTTGTCAAAGGCTGTTAGTGTAGGGAAAATTAGTATAACAAATAGCTTTAAGAGCTGCTCTTTAAAATTACAACTTTCAATTCACATTTAGCACTGTAGATGAATTACCTTATCAAACACCTACCAGACTTGCTGAGCACAGTGAGGACAGATAAGCACCTGAAAACTTGGCATGGAGTATATGTTACATATATTGGTTTGTACTCTTCATCCTGAGCAGACTTGTGTGCCTGAATATGGACATAAGTATCTAATTTTAGGCCTCAGGGTCTGAAGGGCAATTAAATATGTTTCTGCTTGAAAATGACACTTTGTATATCAATAATAATCCACAAAGCTGAGATCTAAAAGAGAAAAAAAAAAAAAAAAAAAAGAAAAGACCTGGTCATGCTGAATATATGAATATCTCTAAATTTGCTTTAGGACTAGAGCCCTCACATTAACAATATTCTCAGATGACAAAGTGATGCTTTGCCAACAGACACCAGATGGTTGTTAAATGACAGATGAGGGTCTACATTTGATAAAGTCAACAAACTAGGCTGTAACATATGCAAAACTAGTAATCGGTACGTGTGTTTCAGGGGCTAAGAACTCACTCACTGATGATTATAAAAAGTTAGTTCAAAACCATCCCGTTTTGAAGATTTACTTTGCCTCAACATTTTCCTGGTTGAAACTGTGTCATTATCACTTACTTTCAAGTGGTAACTGTTAATAGCCTCATGTGTGATGAGAGAGAGAACTGAGTGGTCTGATTAAGAAAGGCTTTCTCTTTTGACCAAATGTTATCTTCTCAGTAAATGAAAAGATCATCCTATTGACATAGGAATTCTGTTTGATATTGCAAGAGATGATGACTGATCAGCATTTCCATGTGGCTGGTAATCAGAACAAGGCACAGAATCACAATACTAGGGCATGTAGACCTACAGCACAGTGTTACCCTGATCTCCTCCTTCACAGTTTGTTGGTAAAAGAAGAAAAAGAATCAACATTTTAATTTTTAAAGTATATATTTCTTTCAGGTATTTGTGGAAAGAAAAGAAAATCAGTTTTCATTTTCATATGCAAGAAACACTTTATCTAATTAAGTTGCTTTAGTAGCAGGAGGAAATACTGTCTAGGAAGATGTATTTTTATTTCTGCAAGTGGTATATTCTGGTATCAGATAAAAGTTCTTTTGCAGAAGTTGAGACTCAATAAGGAGCTGAAAAAATTTCAAGGAAGGATCTTCTCACTGTGAGAAAGTATTTGGGTAATTTTTTCCCTTTTCTCATCACAGGAGGTTATAAAAACTTTTTCTCAGCATTCTGAATATGATTTTGTGTTTTAACTACTGCTGAAATCTTTATCTGAAAACAAGCTTGTGAAATTTCTTATTTTTGGGTTACATCCTTCAGCTTTGCTCTGGGGTTTAAAATACCAGCTGAGGCACAAGTCAAAAATCTGTGCACACAGACTGGTTTCTTATATTCCAGAGATTAATATCTGTGTTCCATTTCAACAGAAGATTTAAAATGCTTTTAAAGATTACCTTGACCAAAGAAAGCATATGAGTAATTAATTGTTTTTGCCAGAACCCTGGTAAGTGAAGAGAACTTTGTAATGACTGACAATAGTGCAGAGAATATGAAAATCATACCCTGGTTTTGACAGTGGAACCCCCAGGCCTTTTCTGTTCTGTTTTCAGATTGATTTAAAGTCCATTCAGTTCTGATTGACTTTTTTTTGTTGTGTAGTTTAGAAGCAGTAGTGCACAAGATAGTTTTGTTTGTATATGGTAATTAATATTGACTGGATTTTATACATGCATGTGAGTATGTGAATTTAATGTAGTATATATATGTAGGATATAGTTTTAGAGTGCTTTTCATCTTTGTATTGAAATTGAATTCTTTTAGAGCCTTTTTTTATTAAGTGCTCATGTATGAAAATATAATTTCTTGCTGTTCTTTCATTTATCCCTGTTGGTGTTTCCTACCTGTTCTGTAGCCCAAGAAGCTTGTTACACTCCTGTAGGGAGGACAGAATAATGATACCAATAAATAATAGATAAGAAAAAGATAATAAAAAATGGGGTCAGAACATGATATTGCCCTTACTCATTAGACTGCCAGGTGACCTCTCTGCAGATCAAGTGAAAGCACTCAAGGAATATAAGCTTGTAGATTTTGTGTTGTTTTTTTCTGCACTGTGTTAGTAAACTAGAACAGAACAAATTAGGATTGCAAGAACTGGAAGAGGATGAGGATTTAGATAAGTATTACATAGCGTTCTTTGTCACTGCCTGGGTCCTTTGTTATCATAATTGTCATTATACCCTGGGGAGTAGGTAATGACACCAGAGCATGCCATCAATTTAGGAACAACAGGTGTGTAAGGAAATGTCCTAAATTCTCAAGCACCATTGCAAATGTAAAGATGTATGGCAAGGCCCAAGAGGAAAGCTCGTTGATATGAATATCACAGCTGAGGATAAGGATTAGAATGCTTCTTGATGACATTATAAATGCACATTCGCTGAGACTGGCTATATGAAATAAAGCTTCTGTGATAGGTATAAATATACACAGAACATGTAAATTCTATGTGTCTGTAAACACACATGTTCCAGATCTCATTTTCAGTATGAGCAAAAATGTGGCATCATAAAATGAAACAAACAAGCTGGGTATAGCGAAATTCTAAGAGAATGCTGGGAGGCATAAAGAAAAGGATTTTGGGAAGAATGTCTACTGCACTTTGGTAAAAACTGGGAAACCTTGGATCTTTATAGCAGTTTGCAGAGTGAATACCAAAGTCATGGGGAAAACTCACAAGAATATCTTACCACAGCAGTGTGGACAGTACTTCAACACAGGCTGAAATGCATACTCAGTGTCACCCTGGTCAAGGAAGCTACACAGGTATTTGCTTCTGAAACTACTTTACAACCTGTAAGTTGTAAGTATGTCTCAGTAAATGATCTCACTCATAATTTGTCTCATCACAGCAACAAAAATATTTCTTAAATCAGTGGAGTTGGGTGACCATAAAGCTCTATAAAGGCTCCCAACATTCCCTAAGCAAGGCAGAGGTATCTAAATATGTGTTTCCTTCAACATTTTAAAAAATATGTTCTTGTATTATTAGCGTAAGCTTCTTAATTTCTTGATTTTTAAATGAAGAGTTTAGTGGAAAGTCAATTTCAACTTGACATCTTAAAAGCTTTAATGTGACTTTGAAAGTCCACATACCACTCACTGATATTGGCAGAAATCATGAAAAGTGAGAAAACCACATTTTAGGAACATGAAGGTTGCACGGTCCTGCTTTCAGAAATGTGAAAAAGTCTTCACCTCAGCTCAGAACTGAGTGTATATAATTATGCTCTTTATTTACCTCTGTACTCCAGCTGAACTCCCTCCATTTCCAGCTGCACTGCCTGAGCAAGGCAGGGTGCTGGGAACCCCAGTGCTCCCCATGCTCCTGGTTTATGTGCAATGCTGCATGCCAGGCAGAAGCAGCAGTTCAGAAGAAAGCTGATTTGCTAATGTGCTCCACCAAGAATAGAACACACCAAGGATAAATTAGCTACCTATAAATATTCAGATAAATGAAATATGCAACTGCATTTTTAGATGGCCACAACCTGGTCAAATATAACTGGATTTTGTATAAGCACATATACTTTTCCTTTACTAAGCACCATTCCTTTGAAACACAGCCAGACATGCAAGTACCTATTTCAAGCATGTACTAAATGAATCCCTTGGAAATCTTTTAATGTTTCTTTTACATTGAAAGATTTGCCCCAAATTCAATCTAACTAAACAGCTTTTACCTAAATTGTGAAAATTAAATTTATGTTCATAAAAACGCATATCTTATAGAAATTTTATCCTGAAATGTAGCAGAGTTCTTATCAGCTGGAGAAATGTCTTAGAATGGAAGGTGTCAGCAATTTCTACCTGCTGTCCTTATTGTAAACACAATTAAGTAATGTTGCAGCTCTTTAAATATTAGTGTTTGCAAAGTACAAGGGAGCATGTTGCAAGTTCAAACCCTGATAGTCATCTACCAACTACCACTGCTATCAGCTGGCTGCAGCATGAAACTGCAAATGGATTATTACACTCACTACCCAACATCTGGTAGGCACAGCATAGATAAAACAGAAATAAAAACATTTCCTGGTTTGACAGCAATATTTTTCAAGATATATCCTGTAATTTTCATGTCTTCCAGTTTAAGCAGAAGGAAGCATAAGAAGGGATGTCCTGCTATAATAAAAAGTCTTCTTTTTTCATGGTTGCTATTAGTTCATCCCTGATGATCTGAAGAAAAATTGCAGGGGGCAAACTCAGGCTGAACTACACCTCTCAAATCATGGTGTTCTGACTGGGAAATGTGGCAAATACATAGCTTCTGAAAACTGAAAAAGGTAGTCAACTGCTTTTTTTTCATTTTGGACTCATGAAAAAGTGTCTGTTTAGCATTTTTCTGAACACAGGTCATGATGTTTTAAGCTGTTAAAGTGTTTGGGGGATTTCCCCTTTATACCACTTATTCCTAACAAAAACTACAGTTCCTGGGTGTTAAATGATTGAATTTCCTTCCTAGAGTATTTTGTAGTAATAATTTGATGTGATAAATAATGCTTGTAAAAGCTCCCCCATCTCAAGAAAAAGAGCAAAAAACAAGTCAGAAACCTCACCCTACATAGACTTTCTAAGATGCCTACCATTAGAACAAATATATGTTATAATATGTAATAATATATGATACAGTATATGATACATATGTTGGATAAAGGTTTCATAGACTGCAACCTCTTTCGGAGGTTTGGTGGTTTAGGTTTTTAATTAGCCTTTCCTGTTTAATTAAACAGATAGCTCTATTGTTACTGCGAAAATTATATGGTTTATTTTTGGTGTGCTTTATTTTCTTGTTGTAAGTAAGAAACTTCAGTTTCTTACTTACTTGCAGATATCTTCATGAGTTGCTCAGTTATAATGGTTAATGCTGAAGTGATGGATCATTGGTTTACACCTCAGACTCAAGAGCAGGCATATTTACAGCAGCACAAATCTTACTATGAATTCATTAATACACAATACTCTAAAGACTGTTTATTTTTTTAACATGAAATAAATACTACAAAAATTTATTAAATTCCAAATTCGAGGAAAAGCTAAATTTTGGGAGATGAAAACATTAATGTATATAAAGTAAATACTAATGTAAAGAAGATATTTAGGAAAATAAAAGTCTTAAAGAATAGTGTTAAAATACAGAATAGTATTCCCTCAGAGCTTTATTTAATATATGTAACTTGCATTTTTTTAATTATCGTCAAATAATTTCTCTTGTCATAATATTACTACAGAGCATTCCCCAAAATATTAGATGAAAATATTGAGTATTTAATTTTATTCATTAGTTTAATTAGATTAATTTAAATTTAATAAATTTTAAAATTAAATTTAATTAATTTAATTTTTAAAAAAAACCCTCTGTACCATACATCTAATAAAATCAATAAATTGATAGAGAAGAAACACATGCACATTTGATTCATTACTCTTCTCAATGTTTGAAACACTGATGTATTAAAAATATTTTCTGAATTCAGTCACCAAAAGAAGATACTTAAAATTATATCTGTCATAATATTAATTACAAATTACAAGAATTTGTAATTGAAATTTTATCCAATTCCACTAAATAATGCTTCCACTTGTATTTGATTTGTTCTGCTGCTAACAAAATCTTGCTATTTACTTGGAGCAAACAGGAGACACACAAATTACTTCAATAATCATTTTATTCAGAAAAAAAAAATCTGTGCTAAGTTTTAAAGAGATAATTTAAAAAATAATTCTGAAAAATGTGCACTATGAATTATTCTGAAATATATCCAATAATTAAAAAATTTAACCAATATGTAACTTAAGTACTTATAATATTTCCTTGTCAGAAAATAATAACATTCCAGTAGAATTCTGTTCAAAAGATTTCAGTGACAAATACTGGTGTTACAGATTGTTCAGTGCATGGCATAGTCTTGTAATATACTACACTGGAGTATGCTACTCCACTTGAATTCCACTTTTAGATTATATTTTTATAAGCAAAGTCAAAACACAGAGATAATGACATATGAGTTTTTAGGGCTTTTTCCCTAGAAAGAGAATGGTTTAAATGGTTTAAATGTCCTTCTTAAACCTTCTTGTAATACTTCTTGCATTGATCGATTTCACTTTAACGTTACATTGACTCAACTGTTTCTTAAATTCTTGAGAAAAAGAGAATATTTTTCTACTAATTCACAGAATTATTCCAAATACATTTCTATCAAATTCCAAATTACCTTTTACTCTCTTGCTGCTTCGATGTCTGATCAATTTTATAGTCAAGTTTAAGGACTTAAGAGAAATAAGATTATTTTGATGTTCAGTAGAGCTAGAGGGAAAGAAAAGAGATCTGCAGAAGTATATAGCTTTGATGTAGGTTGCAGGTGTTCAGATAACACTTCAGAACTCAGCACAAGAGACTAATTCAGTGTTCAGAAGAGTTTGAGGAAGACCTCAGAGACCAGTTGTTATAATTATCTTATTTTACTTTTATGACAATGTGAAATTCATAGGCATGAGTTGGGAACATCTTCTAAAAATTAAAACTATTTACATGGACAGCTGCTAAATAATTGATTGTGGGATCAAAACATAACCTATATAAGCTTCTAAAAGAGATATCAACTGGATTCAATTTGCAAGTTTTAAAACTAGGAAGTTTCTAGTAGTGAATCATAAAATTATAGAATAACCTGAGTTGGAAGTGACCCACAAGGATCCTGAATGGCCAACTCCTGGCCCTGCACAGCACCATCCCCAAGAGCCACATCACGTGCCTGAGAATGTTGTCTAAACACTTAAACTCTCTCAGACTTGGTGCTGTGACCACGATCCTGGGGAGGCTCTTTCAGTGTCCAACCACCCTCTGGGGGAAGAACCTTTTCCTAATATCCAACCCAAACATCCCCTGACACAGATATAATAAGAATCCATAATCTGGATTATAAAACTAATAATTTAGTTTAAATGTTTTCAATGTCCTTCATTCTTTAATTAAATACATACAGTCAAGAGTCTTCAATAGGTCATCTGTTGCTATGCCCTCTGTATTTTGGCTAGATGGATTTTTGTTAAGTTTTTTTTCTGAAATATATCATCTTATCTAGTCCAAAGCCCTGACTAAAGATCTAGTCTAACTTTAGCACTGAAAAACATTACATGACTTTGCTGAGGACTTAAGACTGTTGATTAGCTCTTATTTATATATTGAGCCAGGAATTGCAGGGTTCATTTTTTTGACTTATCAGTTATTCATGATTTTATTTCATGGAAGAGGGGGAGGAGTTCTGCCCAGAAATTTATCTTTCAGTGGAGCATCAATATTTGATTGTTTTCTATTTACTAGAAGGACTTCTAATATATTTCTCTCCTGTGCAGATGAATTTTATTCATCTGCACAGGAGAGAAATATATTAGAAGTCCTTCTAGTAAAGCAGGATATTTTCCTTGCAAAATATCACCACTTCTGAGTGCTATATCAACATTGTCATTTTCCTTTCTCATGATAAAAGCGGTTAATGCAATGTTGTCTGTCAGGAAACTGCCAAAATTGCTTGTGAATAGAAAAGAAAATAGTTTTGTTATTTGTAGAACAATCTTGCACATTAGAAAGATGTCCTCTTCAGCCTCTGTTGCCTTGCTTATATTTTTTTTCCATTTTCTTTCTTCTTCCTAAACATTACATTTTTCTGGGTGGCATTCATTCTTGCTTTACAGATTGCTTCTCATAAGGATAAAACTAATAATTGCTTCCATATGCTAATGGAAGTAATCCACTTCCATTCCAAGTTTTTGGAAGTAACATATTGACAATTTTCAAGGAAAATTCTTAGATGAAGTTTGAGAGAATGGAAATCATATTTGTTTTCTTTCCTCCCACCTTTCTTGCTACTGAAAAAGATCATGTTGAAGAATTCTAGAAAAAAAATTCTAGAAGGCAAATAAATAAGAAAGCAAATGGAAAAGATAATATCTAAAATTATCTCCTAGGCTTTAAGTAATCATCAGGCAGCAGTTAATCAAGAGAAGAAGAATGATTGAAATTTAAACTAGATTTCATGGTATCATTCTCTGTAAAAGGGAATTTAGAAAAAAAACCCCAAACAACAAAAACAACAAGAAAATAAAACAAAACAAAAACACAGGAGAATTCTATGTGCGTACCTTAAAATTTTCTGGCCTATTATGGATAGATTAAATATGATGTAAAATAGTATCATAATTTATTTATTAAAATTATATTCAACAAAACCAGCAAAACCCAACAGAATAAATGAAAATAAACACATAAAGAAATAAACAACACAATGGAAAAAGTTAAACTAAAAGAAAAGAGGATTTACCCCAACACTTATATCTCAAAAAAAAAAAAAAAATTACACTTCCTATGATTTTCATAATTATTGAGAAGTACTTTCTAAACTCTAAAATACAAATATTGTAGCTCAGAGATGCCTATTTTTTAAGTAAAAAGGCAAGATGAACACACTGCTTGGGATTAAGATAACTGCTAGTGAATTCCACTCATAAATGCTATGAAATAATATCTCAAATTATTCTTATAATTATTTTAATTATTAAAATTACCCTTAAGTAATTATAAGATGCAGATTTTCTGAAGTTTTTTTTTTAGTTCATTTTTTGCAATCTGAAGATTTTTTTGAGCATAATTCACATTATCCATTGACGCAATTAAGTACTTAAATTATTCAAAAAAAATGTGTATATTGTGATGCTAGAGAATTTTTTGCTTCCTGCTCACGAATGTCTGTAGACTCAAGGTTCTGTCTGAAAAATATTTATTTTAAATAAAGAAGTCTTATCTATCAAAAATGACAGTTGCTAGAAATGCCCCATGTACTTGAAAGTAGTAATTTATATTGCAAAAAGACCATGGCTCTTGAGGAAAGGTAGCTCATAACAGCCAAAATAGACACCATCATTGTCATGATCTTTCAAAAATCCAGAAGAGAGAAGTAAACAACGAAAATATTTTTGCCTTTTAAAGTGTTTGATCAAGTAAAAAAGCAATGAGAAGTTTCTGTTTTCACAGTGTTAGTGATGTAATCTGCTTGCTAGATAAAAGTCTTTTTTAATATCTGATGATTAAAATAATTGCCATTGTCATTAGATAGGAACAATGCATTGACATACAAGTCAATGTACAAATGAAGGTATAAATTTATCAGAAGAGCAAAGACTTTCTTACAGATGGTGTTGATACATCTCTCTATTTCTAGATAGATCAGCTAGTTGACTTGTCTGTTTTTCAGAAATGTTTCAGAATACTGACACTACATTATTTTCTAGGCAATAAAAACACAATATGATTGCCACAAACTCGATGAAATGCTAAAGAATACAAAATGAGTGTGATACTAGAAAAGTGAGTGATCCTGCGCTGGAAGCAAATTCCTAATGGAATTGGGTAGGTACCCATGTGATACTGTCATCATTCACCTTGCCACAAAAAATATAATCTTCTCAAAACTGTTACAGAAAATAAAATAATAAAAAGAACCCAAAACACAGAAGATGAAAGCCCCATGTTTAAAAGAAATAAGGAAGAAAATTCAGTACCTGAAATCAGATGAAGTATAAAGAATAGGTTGTATTAGAATTAAAGAGTGATTAAATACTTCCTATACTGTATATTTTTAAACATCTTTATCTCGTGTTAACTTTTTATGTATTGGCCTAGCCAAAATTTCTTTTAAAAAATACCAAAAATGAAAGTAATATTTCATGATGCATATTATTTAAACTGTTATGTGTAATGTAGGTGTAGGGCTTTTGTAAATGCTTTTTAGATCTCAATACAACCATGAAATATTAACGCTCAAGGTTGGGATATCAAATTCAGTGCTTTTTAATACCATATCCCATAACCAGTAACTAGCCACAATAAGGGCAGCCAAACAGCTCCAAAACTACATACCCACACATGGCAAGGAGCATTTCTAATAGAATTTATTAGCTCTATTGCATAATTTGTCATCCCCTTTAACATTACAGATGTCTTCTGTGTGTCCCTGTGTATCCCTTTTATCTTCCCCTTCTGATAAACAGCTGATTGTTGGTTTTGGAAAGAAAACACAAGTCAGCAATTAAGTTAAGGATAGGATCAGCTCTTAGACTGTGCAGCAACCAGAAATTTTTGTCATCATCTTGGAGGTCACATTTCAGATTAGTACTAAGTAGTTCTTAAGAGGCAGCTCTGAAAGAGTGGTACCTCTGGGGCAGGGAAAAGCTAAGAATACTCCAAAATTGTGGCTTCACTTAAACCATCCCTTTTCATGCATTCAGCTTCCTGAAAAGTGATGGTTCTCATCATGTGTTTAATACTAGTGCAATGTGCCTTTTCAGAACAATGTTTTGAGCTTCCGAGAGAAAGCTGAACCACAAATAATACTCAAGCTACACAGTGTTTTCAAGATTAAAATATCTACCAGTTTACTGCATGATCTGCCTTGTTACCTCCCAACAAGAAGAGTTAAGCAGTCTTGCAGTGGAGTGGCCACACATTGAAAAACACATTAACAGGACTTTCAGTTAGTTATCCATCTCCATAAAATTTTCTGGAATATTTCCAGGATATTCTTAGGCTAAATTTGATCTCTCATGATCTAACTTCTATAACTCTTAATATTTTTTGTAAAACTGAGATCTGGTGAAAAGGCTTTCATATCAGTAAATGTCACAGAAATTCTTTCTAGAGGTAGCTAGGATACATTTAGTTACTCAGAGCACCTGCAGGGAATGCCATTGCCTTCAATCTTGACTTTTAGTTTAAATGTTTTCAATGTCCTTCATTCTTTAATTAAATAAATACAGTCAAGAGTCTTCAATAGGTCATGTGTTGCTATGCCCTCTGTATTTTGACTAGATAGATTTTTGTTTAGGTTTTTTCTTGTTTGTTTACTGGTTTATTTGGGGCTTTTTTAAAATTTACTTCATTCTGCAATCAGTTGATCAGTTGTTTTTTCTTTTGTTCCCTTAGAGGTGTGACAATCTGGATTCATGGAGCTGATTCCCGTCTTGCTGTCTACATGTGCATTCCCACAGGCTGCAGGGCATTTCCAGGGGAAAGGTTTAACTCTGCAATGGTTCCTGTGGAGTGACAGCCAGCAGCAGTGAAGGCAAAGCACACAGACATGTTCTCTTTACTGACCAGTTCCTGTGCTTTGCAGAAATATAGAGTACTTCTGTAGCAAATAGGGGATGAAAAAGGTGTAAGGATGCTGTCTATCACAAACACAAATTCCTACCCCCTACTTCCCAGCAATCAGTTCAGTATTCATAAAGTGGAATCTGTGAAACTTGCTCCTGAGGGAAATGGCTGATACTGTTGCCAAGTCACTCTACATCATATTGGAAAAGACCTAGTGATATTTGAAAAGGGATAAAAGGAAAATCCAGGGAACTACAGACCTGTGAGTCTCACCTCTGTGTCTGGGAATATCGAGGAACAGATCTTCCTAGAAAATAAGCTAAGGCACATAAAAGGCATGGAGGAAATTCAAGGTAGCTGGGGTGACTTTACTAAGGTTAAACTGTACCTGAACTGTGCTTTTGTGGCTCTCTGTGATGGAGCAATGGCAATGGCTGACAAAGGAAGACTGATTGATGTCATGTATCTATCATTCT
Organism: Certhia americana; assembly: GCA_018697195.1. Lineage (NCBI taxonomy): Eukaryota > Metazoa > Chordata > Aves > Passeriformes > Certhiidae > Certhia > Certhia americana. The sequence continues at coordinate 136,806,131 of CM031858.1, read as the reverse complement.
GTGAAGATTTTCATAAGATTTCACATGACATACTTATCTCAAAATTGGAGTGACCTGGATTCAATTGATAATAATTGACTTGATGGATGTAGCCAGAAAGCTGTGGTCAATGGGTCTATGTCCAGTTGGAGATATGCAACACCAAGTGGTGTCCTTCAAGGCTCTGTCCTGCTTTTCACTTTCGATGTTTTTCACTGTCTTCATCAAGGACACGGACAGTGAGACCGAGCGCACCCTCAGCAAGTTTGCAGAGGACACAAGGATGAACACTATAGTTGAAGAACAGAAGAAAAGGATGCCATCCAGAGGGATCTTGACAAACATAAGGAGTGGGCCTGTGGAAATCTCATTAAGTTCATCAAGTGCAAGTACAGGGTGCTAAGCCTGGATTGGGGCAGTCCCAAAAACGAGTACAGACCGGGAATTTAGTTTGTTTTTTAAGCATTCCTTTTGCTTTAATCATTGTACAAAAAAAAATTGCAAGATATGGAAAGACCTGATTCCAGCTGATAACTATTTTAAATAAGAAGTTATTCCATTTCATATTGAACATTAACTACAAAGTTAACTACTGAAATCATTCTTTTCTCTGTGTGTGAATAAATGGAGATATAGATAAACAGTGTCTTTCTAAAGGAAAGTAAATACAGTGTCTATCTGCATGTAGTGTATGTTTGTACAGTCACATCTGTACATTATAAGGAAGCATATATTTTTCACATTCTAGACTATTAAAATTTTATACAGCTGTTAAATACTGGATCTCCAGTTTAATAAAGCCATGGGACACATTTAAATAACCAAAAATAGAAATTTATAGACTTGTGACTGTACACTCTATAGTTTCATAGGGCTCCAAAATCTTGAATGCTTATTTGAGAGGTTCTGTGTCTTAACTACTTTTTTTTTTTACCACAGGCTGAAGAGTCATCCTGCCTGACACTCTTTGAGAAATTAAGAACAATTCATGTTCACCTGCTTTAAAACATAATATATTCCCACTTAGTATGGAAATAAGATTCTTTTGTATAATTCTAGTAAAAATATTTTCATAGAAAGTAATAATTAGGATAAAATATATTTGAAAAAATTGACTTTCATTTCATGGACTGAGTAATGAAAGAAACAATGTGACTATATTCTTACATTTGCAGTAATTTAAGATGATGATTCCAGGGCCTTCTTTTAATTTGAAGCTGTCTCAAAATCTAATGCAATTGTTAAGATAAGATATATTGCTGTATAATTCAAGAGGCAGAGATAATTCCAGTTAATTATCATATGGATTCATTAAGAGCTTGTATGTGATTCTGAATATATAAAACCCACTTCATTTTAAACCCAGAGAATACTTTTCTGTTTTAACAAATATGCATATATATGCTATTTATTCCTAATATTGTCTATGATTATGTCAAAAGTATGAGATATATTGACTGACACTATAAAAATATATTTTATATTGTTATAGTGTCAGTCAAAATCAAATGTCAGCTATACTAGGTACTGCTAAAAATCACAAGTTCACCAAATAAGAACATGAGAGCTGAAACTGAAGCAGTTGCCTTTCTGGTGGCAGCAAAAATATTTGACTCTATATGGAGCAATGTCACTATCACATTGTTTGATAACTGTGTTGTGATTTAAAAAGATTGGGTGGATTTTAAGGCTCCACTGCCTTTATTCCTAGATATTGCAATTAATTGATCCTGAGTCTTCTTTCTTCCTTTCTTGTTTTGTGCTTTGTTTGCATATGGTGTGCTATACCCACACATCATTTAAAGTATCTGTGCCTTATGTAAGTAAATTGCTAAAACTTAGGTATTTGACATAGAGACTAACATAGTTGTATCAAAGCTATTTTGTGTTTTTTTCTGATCTTTCTCTATTCCTTTTCTCTCTAGTTATAAATGAAAAAATAGGGGAATTTAAAAAAAAAGAAGAAAAAAGAAAAAAAAAAGTATCTAAATGGCTCCACAAATAAGAGAAGCTAAGAATAAGATATTTTTCACCAAAATAAAATATTAAAATTAATTCAGGATGTGATTTTATGTGAGAGGGAGATTAAGTTACATTTTGTACTTTGTTCTCTTTGTCTTTTATCACTGCTGATTGTTTGAGGTTTTGCTTGCTCTGTGCCATACCAATGACAAAGTGTTGAAGACAGTAACTGTATGCAGACTTTATCCTGAAATGCTCCCTGATTCAAAATGCCCTTTGAGTTCAATGGTATTCCCAAGCACCAATACAAATATTTAGCAAGAACCCATATATTTAACAAATAAATATGATATCCCTGTTCTCTGAAAGAAAATTAGAAATGCAATATTACAGCATGAATGCTGTCTGGGGTACCTCTGCTTTCTATTCAAGCAGCCTACTTTTCTAGGTGGACAAAAGCAGATGTACAGAATAAAGGCCATGGACAAGTATAGTGCTGCCCTGAGCCTCAATGGGGTTTTTGGATTATTTTTAAACTGTCTCTTGAAGTTTCATGCTGTATCAAGGCACACTTAACCTTTTTTTCCCCCAATATAAATTCTTTTTCTTTTTTCCTTTGTTCTCCTTTCCCGTGTAGTTTCTAACAGTATTTTAGGTTTTCAGTGAAGATATCTGGTCTAAAAGAAGCTGAGAAAGAATGTAAAAAAAATGCATTATTGTGCTTTATCCAGCTACGTTAAGACTTTCAACCATATCTGTTTAGAACAAAGCAACTGCGTTCCATTTTATTCACCTTATATTTATTAGTTCTTTTAAAGGGATGATATATTTCTTGACACTGTAGTGGCACCGAGTGCTGTTTCTTGTCCATTCCTCAGACAGAATTTCTTCAGAAGAGCTGTGCCCTCGTCATTCCAGCAGCTCCTTGTTTCCTGGCACTAATAAAATATAAGTTTTTTTAGAGGTAGTGTTAAGATTCAGTAATTATGAGTTCTCTTAAGCCATAAGCCCTTTAGATGTTCAGAGAACTTTATCAAAGCTTATTCTTTAAAGTGAAAAATATAGTTGCTGACTATCTGTTATGTGAAAACCAAACTAGAAGGAGATCTTGGAGACGAGTATGACCCTGAGGAAAGATGTCACCAGATGTGGTTTTGGTACACAAGCCTTCATGAGGTCCAAACTTCTTAGAAAACAAGGAATTAGAAATTACGGGAAAACAAGCCCAACAAATACTTCATATTTATAATCCATATGGCAATGGAAATAATACTGTAATAAAAAAGACATATTAAAGAAACCCTTTACCTCCCATAGGAAAACAGTAAGATAGAAGAGAAGAACCATAGTATCATCTGCTTTTCTCTGTGAACTTCACATGTCTTTTTCAGATATGAAATGCTGTAGGTTATGTTGGGTGGTGGTTGCTGTGGGATGTGGTTTGTTGTTGTGGTGTTGGTGGGGGGGTTTTTTTGTCACTTTTGGTTTGGGCTTATGTTTTTTTAACCTCTGGAAATAATGGAGCAATAGAGACACCTACTGGTATTTTTACAACATTGAAAATTAATAAGTCTCTTGGGAAAACAATAAAATATTTAGAGTATATCATACTATTTTGCTTCTTATTATAGGTTTTGAGGGTTTTTTAAAAGATAACATGAATCTAGGGAATGAAATGTCACTTTTCACATTAAATAGATAATGTTCTAGATATAGAATGTCCTCCTGAAATTCCTATTTTTTTTTATCAGAATATATTCAAGAATTCTTGATGAAGTTAGACTTTAGATTAAGAGAACACAATCCTTTTATTTCTTAAAGTATAATTTAAATGGCAGGTGACCAAACATATATTGAGTATAGTGTGGTTTAAACACATTATAATGCCCTTAGACTCTTTTGGACACCTACTGCATTCTCCATTTTTTCCAGTTACTGACTTAACTTATGAAAATAGTAGCAAAATCCTGTATTTTCCTTTCAATCTTGGAAAAAATAGCATACTTAAATAATTACTGTCTACTTCTATTTCCTTTTATGATGTTACTGACAGCTCTTGACAGAAAGAGCTCAGTTTTTTCTACTACAACTTTCTGAAAGATGTCGATAAATAACTTATTGGAAAAGCCTGGAAAAAATGTTTTGTAAGCAACTAGTGGCTTTAATTTAACAGACAGAAGGCCCATTTGATCACTGTTCTCATTTTTTTGTTTGTTAAAGTTCAAGAAAAAAACCATTTTACTTTGTGATCCTTGGCTACCTGGCTTTTACTCAATTAAAACCACAAACTGATTATGTACTAATTATGATTCAGAACATTTCCCAGAGGGAGTAGAGGTACAAATCTGATCTTATATGGTGTGACAGCTGGCTGCTATTCCTTTCTTATTATTAATGTCAGTTCTCAAGATGGTCTGTGCCATAGCTTGTTTTATCTGGGGAAAAAACACTGGGAAAATTTGGAGAAAATGTAATATCCTTGAATTGACCAGAGTCCTACTCCTACATCAGGGATAGCTGGGTTTAACTCAAATTATTGCACTACATTCTCAGAGTGAAGAGAACTTGTTAAATCTTCATATTCACCACTGGTTCCAAATACATTCAGTTTTTCAGAAAATCATTTTATAAAGAATGTTTTATTTGTGGTTGTCTCCTTGTATTTGACAGTGGTGAGACTGCATCTCAAATACTGGGTTCAGTTTTGGGCCCCTCACATTTAGGTGCTGAAGGGTGTCCAGAGAAGGGCAATGAAGCTAGTAAAATGTCTGGACCACATCTTACAAGGAGCAGCCAAGGCAGCTGGAATTGTTGAGGCTAGAGAAGGCTCAGGGGACATCTTATCACTCCACATTTCCCTGAAAGGAGGTTATGCTGAGGTGGGGGTCAGACACTTCTCTCGTGATAAGTGATGTGACAAGAGAAAATTACCTCAATTTGCACCAGGGGAGATTTAGATTTGATTTTAGGAAAGATTTGTACTGAAAAGATTGTTTAGCATTGGAACAATGCTGCCCAGGGAATTCACCATATCTGGAGGTATTTAAAAGACATGTCGATGTGGCACTTAGGGACATGGCTCAGTGGTAGAGTTGACAGTGCCGGGTCAATGGTTGAACTCTATGATCTCTTTTCCAACCTAAATGATTCTAGCTGGGTGAATGTCTTGAACTCTATGATCTCTTTTCCAACTTAAATGATTCTATTATTCTAAGATAAAAAAACTGTCTAACAATTTGTGACTAGGGATTATGCTAATTTAAGTGAATCTTAATAACTCCTTCATGTTCTGAATATTTTCAGGTTTCTAAGAGGCATTGACCTCAACTAGAAGTTTTTCCAGTAGTTCAGTTTTTATTGTAACTCTACTTGATTATTTATTTAAAAAAAAAAAATTCAGGAATAGAACTAAATACTAAATTGAATAAATAACACTATGAATTTATAAATGACTGAGAGATTCATAGCATTCACATACCTAAGATTACTTTTCTCTATCTAGTTTCTGTTTCTCTGTGTACTCAATTTTTCTGTTCATTTTGGTTCCCTGCTTCTGTGTTCTGCATTACCAGTAGTAGACTGATCTATTTTACAATTAGAAACAAGGACTTTGGGAGGAAAACGTTACAAGTGAGTTTCTCAGATAATAAAATCTAGTCTATTTCATTACAAGTAACTAACAAACAAGAATTTTGTTAAGAATAATCTCCAGAATAGGCAGGATAGATGCTGCTGCTTTTCTTGTCGCATAAAAATGCCCCTGTACCCTGGAGGCAAATGACAGACCTACAGTAAAGCACCAGAAACCACACTAAGCTAGAGGAAGAGAGCAGAAACCTTATGATCCTCAAAGTTATCCTATCTCAGAATGGAATCTGTTCACAAAAACTCCAAGGTAATTTCAGGATATTACAAAATCTGTGCTACAGAAGAGGGTGAAGTGGCACCCAAGTGGCAATCTGAGCTGGGGATTAAAAACTTTCTCTTTTACTTCAGAACAGCAATCCAATTAAGATAGAAAGAGTAATCAGATCAGATCTATACATCTTGTTATTAAGCATGACTAATATACAGTGTCTGGAGAAGAAGGAAAATAAAAAAGCACAAGAATTATAAAAAAAAAAATAGTCTTAGGGTAGAAAAACTCAAGAACTCCTTCCTGGTTAATACTGGCAATCAAACTGTTAGATACTTTGAGATTTAGGATTAGTGTACAATTGAAAAGATATAGTGTCTTTTTCAAACCATAGAAATATTAAAATCACTAGATATCTGAAAATTCAAAGAAGAAACTCTTAGTTTGTTCCACCATTTATTGAAATGTGACTTCAGGAATCCCTTCCATAAGTTTATCATGGATGCTGCTGTCATAATTTTGTGACCACATTTATCTGTTTCAGACTGCTTTCATAGTTAAAAATTGCCTTTTAATTTCTGCAACTTAGTCATCCAAAATTAAAAGAAATTGTAATAACTACAGCTTCTGGAGCTTTAGTGAATACTGTAACTCTTATCAAGGTCAAAATATAAAATCCTTTGATTTCTTCTCCAAACATTTTTGCTTTTATATGTCACAGAGACATAGGAACCCAGAAAAAATTTGAAAATATATGCTGCCAGTCAAGGAAATGAATTCTGTGTTTTAAATTGTGTGTGTAGAATCTCTTTCAGAACTACTGGACACATTGGACATGGTTGATTTAGAGGCCAGACTTTTTTAAATTTTATTTTTTGATTCAACAAAAGGAAGGTGATTATTTCAAAGCCACTAATATTAATAACAATAACAGGTATTTAACTTCCTTAATTTAAATTAAATATCTATTTGTCCCTCAGCTTCCTTTACATGTGGTTTTACATGCACAAATAACATCAAGCAGCAGCATACAATCATGCAAAATCACCTGAAGCCTGGAACATTAGATGATGCAGGTAATGATGACAATTAAAAATAAAGACACAGCTGTCACTTGAAGAATGGCTTGAATTTTTGAGACTTCTACTATGTAGTTCATGTAGCCTCACAGACTTACCATATGGTTACCTCTTGGGGCATGTCTACACAAATTGGTTTATCTAAAACTGAGATGCATTGAAGCAAAAGCTGCAGTGTAACTGCTCTGATGCAATTGCATCTGAGATAACTGCCAAAGCATGCTACTTCTCAAATTGTTACTTCTACATGAGGGAAATTTATCTCAAAGCATGTGCTCAACCATGGTGCATACATTTGTTATGTTTTTTTGAGCTGCTGCCTTATCCTGTGCACTGTGTGATTTTTGCTGCAGAAAAGGAATAATATTCCAATTACACTACCCTTCTAGACAGAAATCATATTACCATTCTTATTCATGCCAAAGGCCTAAAAATTCATAAATGAGAAGACCTCTTTATAGAGTTCTTATAGGAGAGCGTAGGAATACAGCAAAATTTTCAGGAAATGTGTTCTTAGAACAAGATGAAGAAGAGGGGGTAAAGATTTCTTTCTGTTTGTTTAGAAGTCTCTACCATGTGTGTAGCAGCCTTGCACTTGTGATTAACAGATAGATTTGAGTAATGAAGAAACCAGCAGCTGTGGGGTGACAGTGCAGTGTACCTTCAGGAGATGATTATCTAGCAGGCAGCTAGGCAGTGGCCAGAATTAGTGCTCGATACAATAACTGTTAGAGAAAAACTGAAGACTTTGCTGAAATCTGGGAGACAGAGACTGAACAATGTGACTGTCCAGGGAGTAGCTTGCTTGTATGTGACATCTCCTGAGGACATATTATCTTCTATGCTTTTTACTCCACTGAAGAGTGAATATTTTGTCTATAGGAAGATACACAAGTATGCTGTACCTGTCTTCATGACTTTTAAAATTTAGATAACAGCATAAGAACAAATTTTTCAGGGAGGTCAGTAGATCTTCAGAATTTGTTTCTCAGCATCACAGAGGGACCTTATGTTGCTTTAGAGAGATCTCAAGTCTATATGAAGGGCTGTTATGCATTTCAGATTAAACATTATTGTATCATAGGAGAAATCATATTCCTGTCAGAAAAATAAAAGAGCCTCTTTGCCTTCATACAAAATATAAAAAAACCCCACAACCCAAGACCTAAAACCAACAAATGTAAATCCAAGCTGTAATTATTAATATTTTTTTTCCCAAAGAAGATGTTAACACAAAAAGTCAGTCCTCTTAGAGATTTTAGAAGAGTGATACACTTTCTCTAGGTGCAGGTAGGTTCCATTTTTGTGCTAAGGAGGAAACACATTACCCTATCCCATTAAATTTCTGCAAGAAAAGACTGAATTGAATAGGTCAGAAGCTGGAGTTAAGGAATAACTTCCCTAAATAAGCTGAGGATTGAAGCAGTAGTGAAATATACAGGCAACCTGTGTAGTCTGACATAAGTTAGAGGGGCTCAAATGTGTATGTTTCCCTGTGTAAACTGTTTTGTTTGTCAGGTAGGACTCTGGAGACCAAAGCCTGATTCCATTCTGCTGGACTCACACAAGTAAGATAGGAAGAATTGAAGCAAGGAACACAGATGATGGACAAAAGCATTGAACGTACATTTCAGGTATAATTGTTATTCATAGTTCTGTTCATCAGCTTTGTGTTTTTATCCTGATCAATACTGCATCTGCCAGTTAGGATGTTTCTAATTAAAATGAGGTCCTATTCTGTCAGAATTGAATTCCAGTCTTAATATTGGAATGTATATCCTTGTCCCACAAAATGAAAAGGTAAAGATAAGTCCAGAGGGTTATTTTGACAGAGACACAACCATCGGTTTGGAAGCTAGTGAAAGACAGCTTCAGACCATTATTTTAAAATGTTTGGTAACATTTGTTAAATTTGAAACTCCACTTTTCATTCCCTTTATTCTGTATTATAGATTTTTCAATGATATGACAGTAATTTCTTAATGAGAGAGAGACATGTATGAAGGGCAGCAATAAGCTCAATATGCTGTCTGCACTTTTGGTTTTCCTGCCTGTTTATTCTGTAGATAATGCTCATATTCATTTCATTGCAAGATTATAAATAACATTACTAAGGGAGTATGGATAATGACCTTGAATATTTATTGTTTTGTTAAATTTATACCTTTGTTGATTTTGAAATACCCAATATTCTAGTGGGAAATCACTAAATTTTCTCTAGCTTCTTGAATTAATAACTATTGCTACCAAAATTTATTATTTACTTTGTTGAACAGCTATGCTTAACTACTGCTTCACATCTGAAGAAATACTCTGTGCTCAAACTTGTGTGTTTTTCCCTGAGTCTACCTTTTTTATATCTTCAGACTGATAAAACTGAAATAATTGTATTGAATTTTGAACGTGACAAATGAAATGAGGAAGCTCACCACAAGGACTGGAAAAGGATTGTAATGTGCTCAGACATGTTCTAGCTGTATCCTCATGGTTGGTGATAACTGATCTGATATCTGATAGCCAATAACTTTACTCAAGTATAAAACATTGCAAGTACAATGTTAGATTCCAAGAGTGACAGAAGAATTCGGTTTTAGATTGCAAAATATCTTCTGAGAGAAGTTCCATTGTATATAATTTATTTTAGTGCAATCTGCTGTTGAAAAGGGCATTTTGCTGTCTTTTACCTACTGCTGCTTGCTAACTTTTATTGCTGCCCCTGCATCTATCTCAAGGGCATGACATCTGGAAAGTCAGTCTGGCCTGTTTTGAAAGTAATAATTTAAAACTAGTTTTCTTTTGAATTAAGAAGCTTAGTATCAGAGACTATACAGAGTTGGAAGGGAACTCTGAGTATTGAGTGCATCTTCTGTCTTGCTCACACATTCTTGTTTGATCCAACACAAGTGATAGGGTTGAGATGTGTGATCTAATTGTGAATCAGGAGCAGTTTGCATCTTTTGAAAAATTTAATCAGCTCTCCATAAAATTTTCCTGGATCATATTTGTGCTGGACATGAAAACAGAGAATGGAATGGAATGGAATGGAATGGAATGGAATGGAATGGAATGGAATGGAATGGAATAACAAATAGAATAGAATAGAATAGAATAGAATAGAATAGAATAGAATAGAA